>CM053573.1:95690502-95712638 GCA_028646485.1 Cryptoprocta ferox | reverse complement strand
AAAAAAAAAAAAAAAAAACATAATGATTCCCCCTTTTAGGTAATATTATGCATCACAAAAACTATTCTGTGAGAATTTTTCAATGGTTTTTAAATATAAAATTAAAAAAAAACCTTTATTTTCTAATTTGTACCTCTCTTGCCCCTATTGTGCAGAAGAATCTAAAATGAAACATAAAGATTCAATAATCACATTATTACAACCCAATGCTCTCTAAGACTGATCCCCCCCACCCAGTCTTTTATATGAAACATAATGTAACATTAATTCCTAAGACACTCTAAGTTCTTTCCAGTTTTAGTGAACAGCATTTCCCCAGTTAAGTTGTAAAGAATAATGCTAGATTTTATTATAGCTCAGCATGCAATGTATGTTTAACAATAAAATATACATTTTTGAAAAGACGTAAGCCTTAGGGTAATCTATGCTTCTTTTCAGGACTGTATATTAATAAAAAATAATACCCAGGGAATTTATAATACTGATGAAAGAACCTTTGCAATGAACATAAGTAGGTTTGGACACTGTAAAGCACAAGCTTGTTGAGTATTTCTCACAGAATTTTCTACGGCAGAAATGAGTACATATATTCTGTTCCTTGAGTTAAAATACAGAAGCAATAAAATACATTAATACCAAGTATTCTTAATTCATTCTTTTGTGTTTTTACATGAAAAATGGGTTAGAACATAAGACCCATACATTTCTTATTTTTAAAAAAAGAAATATAGTGGGACACCTGGGTGGCTCAGTCGGTTAAGCATCTGACTCTGGCTTTTTGGCTCAGGTCATGTTCTAACCGCTTGTGAGTTCAAGCCCCATGTCAGGCTCTGTGCTGACAGCTCAGAGCCTGGATCCTGCTTCATTTCTGTCTTTGTTTCTCTCTTCCCCTGCCCCGTTGTGAATTCTCTCTCTCCCTCTCTCTCAAATACAAATAAACATTAAAAGGTTTTTTAAAAAAAAGAAAATAAAAAAGAAATATAGCAATGTTGAAGTAGTCTTCCATCCATAAATTAATAATATTAAAAAGATTTCTTTTAACTTTACCTTTTAAAATTAAAAGTCGATTTTCCAACAGTATAATTTGTACTAGGTAAATAATAAGGATACATAATTTATTTAGAAGAAAGGTACTATGCAAACTACTTTACAGGCATTATCTTAATTTTTTTTACAACAATCCTATGAGTTATGTAATATTATTTTAGAGATATAGAAACTCAGACATTTTAAGATCAAACATGTGATACTAGGTAGGTGGAATTGAAATGTCTGCTCCCAAAGGCAGAGCCCTTAACAACAATATTATTGTACATCCCAGTGAAGCATACAGGCAACATCATCTAAAATATCCTATTTGTCCTAGGACATACTCAGAATACAGTAGTAATGATAACTGTAGCATTTCCTTCCTGAGAATATACATTTTGAAATCCAACTAGAGATAGCAAGTAGACAGTTATATTGCTTTCTGGAAATAAAAGGCTGAAATTCTATTTCACATTCTCCTTTACAGCTAATTATGGAACATTTGAGAGTCTCACTCCAGAGCACATTGGGAATTTGTTTGGTATAGGATTACCCAGTAAAAGAAGTTAGATTACTAAAGCCAATGAAAGTAATATAGCCGTTGATGTCTAGATGGGATTGAGAAATTAGGAAAGATAACAAATGTAGAAAATGTAATTAAATGAAAAAATTTAGCAGTCCATGTAAAAAAAAAAAAGACTAAGTGTCACACTTGCAAACATACTGCACACATGCACACACAAAATCTTTATAGAGACAAGAATAAAAATCTAGTAAGAGAAAATATCTTAGAGATAGTTAAGTTTACCATTATGTTATAAATGAGAGAACTCATGTCTGTGACACTCTCCCTGCCAAATCCTTTACACACATGTCAGATCTGCCTCCACAGACTAATGCTAGTTCCTCTTAGATCTTTCACAATATTAACTGTCAATACAGCTTTTGCAATTCTAACTCTATCTGTGTCTGCTTCCAAAAGACCTCATTGACCTCAGGACTTCACAGTATTCTATGCACAGGAGTAAACACATGATATGAAACCGATTGCTGTCTTTTCACTCAAACTATACCTAATGCAGTTCCTCCTCACCATCACCACCCATGAGCTATTTGTACCATTTTGGTTTTCTGGTTTCTTGGGAGACTATATTTTGCTCACCTGTTTATCATGGAGCAACTCTAAGAACAACAAGGAAATGATAATTGCTTGTTAGGGAAATAAGTTTCTCCAAAGAAATAGCAACTGACATCTTTTTTTTAAGTTAACAATTGAGCATTTATAACCAAATAAAATGTATGATTAATCTAGGTCTTTTAATGTAAAATAAATATAAAATCACACTTTATTGGTCCATGATCTAATGCAAATGTGATTTTTTTCAGATTAATGTATACCCTAACATCACAGAAAAATACATTATCTCTCTCGGTACTAGTTATAAAAATCACCTGTATAAGCAACTCTTATATGGAAAATTGTATCACTATGTAGAATTACTTATTTTCAAATGCTCTGTGTTGTATAGAGAATATTAAGGGCTCTGAAATTAATAATTATTAACACTATACATCTTTAGCAAGTATTTTTGTTTTTAGTTTTTCTTAAATATGCAATTCTACATGAACTATAGTCATAGTAGCAAAATAGAAAATCCAAAACCTGGAATATTAATAAATATTTATCTGTGATAGGGTACTAGATAAAAATGACAACTTACTTATAAAGAAATAATAATCAAATCATTTTCTAATGCTATTTTAAGTATATTTTCTCATCTGAGTATATAACTGAACAGTCAGAAAAATCTACTTTCTTAAAATCAGAACCCCAGTGGAGTTTTACGGGTGTGTGAATTTTCTGATAAGGAATTCTATACATCCACATAATTCCTGTCTCTAGAATAAAACTCTGAAACCAAACATGCAACATTTTGGAAACATTATATTATAGTTATATAAGATGGTTATATATATATATAAAATATTGTAATTGATATAATATATGTCAATTATATCTCAAAAATATGTATCAACTGGTATAATAATATATATTAGCATGCAATAGTCAGTAGATAAATCAAGTTAAAATGTACATTCCCTTTTATTCTGTAATTACTCATTATAAAATTACTCACCAAATGGAAAACTGAAGAGCATGTCATTTATCAAATCATTCCCAGAAAGCATGAATTTTTTTTAAAGAAAATATTGAGTATTTTTTTCTCTTGTGTGTGTGTGTGCGCTTGTGTGTGTCTAGCTATAATTTACATTTGCCAGACCTAAAACAATATTACAGTGAAGAGAAATATGAAATTCTCCTAACGTATTTTCTCTGCATTAAGAGTTCCATATTATAGAGTTTATTAAAATTCATCTCTGTTACAACTGTACCATGTTGACCTTTCAGCTTTATTTCCCTGTGGTCTGTGGACTATGTAACCTTCTGTTTGGTTTTATTATGAATTTCAAGATTTTGTTTGCATTTTACTGTTGATGATGACTCAACATGTTATAACTTAGAGTATTCACTCAATAAATTAACTGTAATTTTGGGGGCTCCAAAGTGGCTCAGTCAGTTAAGCGTCCAACTCTTGGTTTTGCCTCAGGTCATAAGATTGAGCCTCACATTGAGCTCTGTGCTGGGCATGGAGCCTGCTTAAGATTCTCTCTCTCCTTCTCCCTCTGTCTCTCCCCATGTGCACTCTCTCTCTTTCTCAAAAATAGACAAATGCATAAATAATAAATACAATTAATTATAATTTTTATTTGTAAATATGATTTTTTAGCAGACATAACATGTTTTCTGCCCCAAGACAAATATCATATCCACTATTTTAAATATTGAAATATATACAATGAAATGAAAGTAATTATATTATACATTTCTTCTAACTTAAATTTATAGGATCAATAAGATGTCTGTGCTTGGTAGAATAGATAATCTCACTCCTATATTTCTTCAGTTCAAGTATTTTCCAGAATTGCTGAATTCAGTAAAAGAAACCTAATGTCAGTCTGTTCTTGTCCTCTGGGAAATTAATCCAAATGGATAAACTTCAAAGTAAAAATGTCTTGAACTTTGCCAACATGCTCTTCAACTATGCACTAAGTATAATTACTCTCTAATCATTTCCCATTTATCTCGTGCTGGCTTATTCAGGTCGAACAATGCTGATCTACTTGCTTTTCCTCTAACTCTCAAGGCTTGCTTCCCCTTTGGGATTTGTTGACTGGCCATACTCTGTACTTGAAATGCTCTACCCGAAAATCTTCAGAGCTAACTTCTTCATCTCTTCCAAGACTTTGATCAAATGTCACACTTATTTATAGTTACAGTTATTGTTCCCTATTAACAGTTATCCCTCCCCCACGTGCGATTCCCATTTCCTTGCACTGATTTTATTTTCCCAAAGTACTTCTCACTTTCCAACATAAAATATAAGACTTAAATTGGTTATTTTTATTGTTTATTTTCTGTTTCACACAACTAAAATATAACCTCCATGAAGCAGATATTTTTGTTTCTTTTCATCATTGATATAACTTAAGTGCCTAGGTAGGTGTCTGGTATAATAGGCAATTAATAAATATTTATCAAATGAATGAATAGTATAGAAAATTATGATAAGTTCATATTTTTATATATATATTATATATGGAAGACAGATTATATATTTTCTACTGTGTGTCAAGTACTGTGCTATTGCTGGAGTATAACAAGGAAGCAGACAGATGTGAGGCTGTCCTCAAATTGATTATACTATGTAGTAAAACATTAAAGAACCTTCAAGTGTCTGATTAATATATTTGTGTAAAGTCTTTGAAGGAAAAGTGCTTGGACACTATGGATACATTAAAGAGGGGGATTGACCTAGTCTGGGGGAGGAGGACTGTGTGAAGAGAAGGCATTTACAAGAAGTGATATTTACACTAATTTAACATATTAATCCTGAATACTTCCATATGTTATGCCCATGATAAAATAAAAATGCTAGGTTATAGGAGATTTTCATCAAGAGTAATGTACTCAAAGCTAAGCAGCTTATACCCTACACTTCCGGTTGATCTCTTTATCAAGAACTTAGTCAAATGGGCCCGCTGCTCTGGAAGGAGGCTGGACCATTTGATCATTTTGCTGTGTTTTGTACCTTCCAAATAAAACCAAAATTCTTAAAGTGTCAAAAAAATAATGACCAAATATCTGAAGAACAAGGAGAGAAGATTTCCTCTAAACTATGTAATACATATTTTGAAGCAGTAGTAAGTTAGTTGGTTTAGTATTTGTGAGTGGATAAGCAAAATGACAAAGGAAAGAAGAGAGACCCAAGTTATATGTATGCTTGGATAGAATTTTGACTAAAGTAGTGAAAGGAAGGACATTTCCATATAGAGAGCTGGAAAAAAATGCTTTACTATATAAAAGAAAAGACAATATTGGTTTCTTACCTATCATCATATATACAAATCATTATCATATAGACTAAATACTTAAATTTTGAAATGAAAATGTGACTGGTAAGGAACGTACGTAAATATCTCTTAAGATGGAGTAGGCAAAGATTTGTTTTTTGAATCAAGATTAAAAAAAGCATTGATTTAAAATAATTATGGATAAGTTTGATTTATTAAAATTTGATTTTTGTTTATGAAAGAAAATTACCTAAATTTAAAGTATAAGTTTCGAACTTGAAGAAGGTAATCATAATTCACACAATTGATGAAAATTAATATCATACCCAAGATGATCCAACTTTCTAATAAGCGATGATGTCAACTGTGTCATAACCACAGTTCTATGACACCGTGTAGCTAATAATCTGTTGAATAAATAACTGTGCTTCCATATTCATATGAATTTAGCATGAATAATTTATGTTATGAGATTGTATCTATATTGAGAGATCAAGATCTATATCTAGACAGAGAGAGAGTACGTCAGAGAGTGACTCCCAGGTTTTGAGATTGAGTAAACAGGTGGGGGGGGTACAATTCTCTTAGAGGTGAATATTTTGAGGAGTCGAAGGGTGGAGTCAATGGCATTGTACTTTCTCTATTTTTACTATGAGGTGACTATGGACATGGATATTCAGGGGCCTATGCCAGTGTAGGCATTTAGGCTATATATTTACCCACAATGCCAAGATCTTTCATATATATGTTGTGTGTTTATCCATGCATTTATCTCTTGATTCATCATGAAAACATTTGTGGTATGGCTAATCTTTGCTGGATTCTGTTCTTAGTTTCTTTTTATCAGGCAGGGATGCTAATTTAGAGATCCTGTCTTCAGAAACTTTGATGCTTTCTTTGCGTTTTCAACTTTGAGAATTTAACTTTTGCATTTAACATAATTAGTTAATAACTATATTTATTTCAGTAACATATGAAAAAGGTATGGTTCATTTTTAACTATTTTTATAGCTTTCTACTTTTAGATTTGTGTCTGTGTGCAACTATTTTCAATCAATAGTATTCAAATAGTAGGTAGAGCACCCTCAATTTTTACCCTTTTCATTACTTAGGCAAGAACACTTTTATTCTGTGATGTTTCTGATTATTGCTTTTGTTCTTTCATTTATAGCTCCTTCACTGGGGAAATATTTTATGTAAGATTTTTCACCTAGTTTTATTTATTTGATATTTTTTGTTTTAACTAATAATACTGTTTTCCCAGATTCTCCTCTATATCAACTTATCAGGGTTTTTATGATGTTTTGTTTTGTTGTTTGCAGTTTGAAGTTTATTTGCTTACCATAAATGGGTTTAATTCCATTTTCACACAGTTCCTATTCAGGTTGTCTATATCTTACCTCTTTTCTGAACTTGTTTTTTTTAAATATTTTATTATTTTTTCAAGTTCATTTATTTGTTTTGAGAGAGAGAGCAAGCAGGAGAGGGGCAGAGAGAGGGAGAGAAAATTCCAAGCACTATCAACATATGTTCTGCTTTTGTTTTTGTTTTTTGTTTTAATTTTTTAATGTTTATTTATTTCTTAGAGAGAGAGAGAGACAGAGAGAGACAGAGAGAGAGAGAGAGAATGCGCAGGGGAAGAGCAGAGAGAGAGGAGACACGGAATATGATGCAGGCTCCAGGCTCTGAGCTGTCAGCACAGAGCCCCATGTGGGGCTTGAACTCATGAACTGCGAGATCATGACCTGAGGCGAAGTTGGACACTTACCCAACTGAGGCACACAGGAGCCTCTCTGCTCTTGTTTTTAAGATACATTTATCATGTGATAATGAGACCTAGACATTTTCCTTCTTCAAATTATTTTTTCTTATCAGAACATCTATTTCATATCCTAGGTTTATTTTTTTAGTCAACACAGTACTTTAAATGCATTATATTTTGGAACATAACTCCAAACTTTCACAACTTAACTACTTACTATGTCTCTTGAA
Organism: Cryptoprocta ferox; assembly: GCA_028646485.1. Lineage (NCBI taxonomy): Eukaryota > Metazoa > Chordata > Mammalia > Carnivora > Eupleridae > Cryptoprocta > Cryptoprocta ferox. Next base: position 95,705,204 of record CM053573.1, on the reverse strand, counting down.
CATATTAATTCTCTGTGAGATTCAAAGTCCTAGACTTCACAAGGCATGTTTTGGATATGATTAAATTAAAATAAATAATGCATCAAAAAGCACCAAGGAGATTGCCTGGTACAAATGCTGTCTAATGGATATACATTTTATAGAAATCCCTATGCACAGATGAATAGACGATTTAAATTATGGGTACAGAAAATAAGCATTTTGGGGGAAGTGCAGAGTCAGAAACACCCTGAGCCCTCAGAGGAATATTATTTATACTGGAAAAAAAAAACACAAGAAGAACCCTGACAAATTTTAGAGATAACTAATGTTCTTGGCCATCAGACAAGTCTTCTTGGCCATCACAGTTATCCTGGAATAATGTATGCTATCTACCACTGCTCCAGAGATTTGGGTAGTCATCTAAGTGTATAAATTAATAAAGCAGAATGTCATTCTCTCATTTTTAAGCATGATTATATAAGTTACCATTAAACTAGGAAAAATTTGAGAATAAAATGAAGTGCCAAATAATAAAAATAGTGTATAATTTTCAGATATTTACTATTGGCTAACCAAATTATTTATTATATTAATGGCTTAGTAAAAATAATACTATTGAGATACGATTTTTTTAAGTTAAGATAGCATAAGTATCTATTAAAGCAAAAGTTAAAAAGAATCGTAATTGCTTTATATTCATATAGTTGTTATTAAACCCCATATATTTCTAAATTGTGGGTTTTTTTGAAGAGTAATTTGTTAGAGCATAAACTTATTTTCACTTATTTAGTAGAATTTCCTACAATACTTTTTGTTTGTTTTAAGGTTTATTAATCTAAAAAAGTTGTATTTGGTGACACTTTTATCTCACTGTTTTCTGTAAGCCTGTTTTTAACTGAGAAAATAATCTTTCTCTTAGATGCCGAGGTACCTGGTAAGCTCAGGGCAAATTCTAATAATGGATGTTTTAAAATTCTAGTTTTCTGTAGAAAACACTCTTTTTGTTATATTTTTTCGTTTTCATTCAAATTATCTTTCTTCAACAAATATTTTTACAATGCAAACTCATTATAATTGCCTATATTTATGTTTGGGTGCCTCAGTCTGTTAAGCAACCAACTCTTGAGGTCATGATCTCAAGGTTCCTGAGACTGAGCCTCACCCCCAGCTCTGTGCTGACAGCATGAGACCCTCTTGGAATTCTCTTTCTCTTCCTCTCTCTCTCTCTGCCCCTTCCCAACTCACGCTCTCTTTCTCTCTCAAAATAAATAACTAAACTTAAGAAAAACCATTCCCATTTTCTGTGGTAAATAAACTTGACATGAGATCTATCCTCTTAACAAAAACTTTTAAGGGCATAATACAGCCATTGTTAACTATAAGCACTAAGCTTTACAGCAGATCTTTAGAACTTACTCCTCTTGCATGCATATGACCAAAATTAATGAACTGCGTATAGTACATATATGAACTATTTTTGTATATCAATTATCTCAATAAAGCTCTTTTTTAAAATTTTTTAACGTTTATTTATTTTTGAGAGTCAGAGAAAGACAGAGCATGAGTAGGGGAAGGGCAGAGAGAGAAGGAGACACAGAATCTGAAGCAGGCTCCAGGCTCTGAGGTGTCAGCACAGAGCCCAATGCGGGGCTCGAACTCATGGACCATGAGATCATGACCTGAGCCGAAGTTGGACTTTAACTGACTGAGCCACCCAGGCGCCCCAATAAAGCTCTTTTTAAAAAGGTGTTGCCAGATTTAGTCAGTGCCAAATCATAAACCTGAACTTTGTTCTGGTTCAGAATATAAATTTATTGAACCGTAAATATCTCTTTCTGCTGGATGAAATATTCCAAATTACATACATTTCAAAATTGAATCTTTCACATTTTTGATATATAGTCATTTAATTTAATTCCTTCTTATTTAAAGAGATAAATTTAAGTTTTTTTTTCCTCCTTGCAAGTTTTATTTTCAACAAATTGCAATTCAAAAAGGATTCAAAAGTTGAAATTCTGTCATTCCATTCGTAGAATAATTCTTCATTTGAGAGTCTCATCAGTATTGAATAAAAGGCTACCAAACTCAAAGAACTCATTTACAAATACTTTTAATCCTATTTCAAAATAGTTATATTTACAAGGTAATTTTAAAAAGACTCAAATATTCTTAAAACTAGACTGATGGCAGACATCAAAAGAGAAAAAACCTACTGCTATGTGAAAGTACTGTTTATTTTAATGATTATTTTTTTCAATTTATTTATTTACTTCATTTAAATTCAAGTTAATTAACATATAGTGTAGTCTTGGCTTCAGAAGTAGAACCCAGTGATTCACCTTTTACATGACACCCAGTGCTCATCCCAACAAGTGCCGTCCTTAATGCCCATCACCTATTTAACCCATCCTCCTACCCAAAACCCTGCCAGCAACCAGAATTTGTTCTCTGTATTTAAGAGTTGACTCCTCTGTTCTAATCTTATTTTTCCTTCCCTCTCCCTGTGTTCATCTGTTGTATTTCTCAATTTCCACATATGAGTGAAATCATATGATATCTGTCTTTCTCTGACTGACTTATTTTGCTTAGCGTACTATGTAGTTCCATATACATATATAATATATACAATTGTATTGTATATCAGCCTATGGACATTTGGGCTCTTTCCATAATTTGGCTATTGTTGATAATGCTGCTGTAAACATTGGTCTCATGTGCCTCTTTGAATAAGAATTTTGGTAACCTTTGGATAAATACAGTTGCTGAGTTGTAGGATAGTTCTATTTTTAATTTTTTGAGGAACCTCCACACTGTTTTCCAGAATGGCTGCACCAGTTTGCATTCCCACCAGCAGTACAAAAGGATTCCCCTTTCGCTGCATCCTTGCCAACATCTGTTGTTTCCTGAGTTGTTAATTTTAGCCATTCTGACAAGTGTGAGGTGGTATTCATTGTGGTTTTGATTTGCTTTCTCTGAGGGTAAGTGATGGTGAGCATATTTTCATGTATCTGTTAGCCATCTAGATATCTTCTTTGGAAAAGTATCTATTCATGTCTTTTGTCCATTTCTTTTACTGGATTATTTGATTTTTGAGTGTTGAGTTTGGTAAGCTCTTAATAGATTTTGGATACTAACCCTGTATTCGATATGTCATTTGCAAGTATCTTCTCCCACTCTGTCAATTGCCTTTTAGGTTTGTTTATTGTTTCCTTTGCTGTGCAGAGGCTTTTTATCTCCGTGGGGCCCCAATGGTTCATTTTTACTTTTGTTTCCTTGCCTCTGAAGACATGTGAAGTCAGAAGTTGCTATGGCTGACGTTAGAGACATTGTTGCCCATTTTCTCCTGTAGGATTTTGATGGATTCCTGTCTCACATTTAGGTCTTTCATCCATTTTGAATTTATTTTTGTGTATGATGTAAGAAAGTGGTCCAGTTTCATTCTTCTGCCTGTCGCTGCCCAGTTCTTCAGTGCCATTTGCTAAAGAGACTGTCTTTTTTTCTTTTGGATACTTTTTCGTGCTTAGTTAAGATTAGTTGGCCATATATTTGTGGGTCCAATTCTGGGTTCTCTATTCTATCCCATTGCTCTATGTGTCTGTTTTTTTGCCAATACCATACTGTCTTAATCATTACAGTTTTGTAAAATAGTTTGAAGTCTGGAATTGTGATGTGTCCAGGTTTGGTTTTCTTTTTCAACATTATTTTGGCTATTCAGGGACTTTTCTGGTTCCATACACAGTTTATGATTGTTCTAGTTCTGTGAAGAATGTTGGTGTCATTTTGATAGGGATTGCATTGAATGTGTAGATTGCTTTATGTAGTATTGATATTTTAAGAATATTTGTTCTTCCAATGCATGACCATGGAATGTTTTTCCATTTCTTTGTGTCTTCTTCAGTTTCTTTCATGAGCTTCTTATAGTTTTTAACATATAGATCTTTTACCTCTTTGGTTAGATTTATTACTAGGCATTTTATGGGTTTCGGAGCAATTGTAAATGGCATTGAATCTTTGATTTCTCGTTCTGCTGCTTCATTGTTGGTGTATAGAAATACATCTGATTCTGTACATTGATTTTATATCCTATAACTTTTCTGAATTCATGTATCAAATCTAGCAGTTTTTGGTGAACTATTTCACATTTTCCATTTAGACTATCATATCATTTAGAGTGAAGAGTGAAAGCTTAACTATTTCCTTGCCATTTAGATCCCTTTTATTTCTTTTCGTTGTCTGATTGCTGATGCTAGGACTCCCAATACTATATTGAACAGCAGTGGTGAAAGTGGACAGTTTATTTTTAATTTTTAATTAATATTTTAATATCCAGTATTGTCATAAAATTTTATCTCATTTTCTGTACATATTCAAACTGTGTATATTTTGATAGCCATTGCCTCTATTTTGATTGGTAGAATTTAGGATGCAAATATGAATTATGTGGCCATTATAGCCAACCCCAAGTACTTTGCTCTGAATAAGTTTCATAATTCACTAATAATATGTTTTACCATGATTCTGTGCTCTGTCATAATTTTTAATCTTTTAAATTTGAATGTACTTTTGAATATTTAAACTGAATTTATTATAATGTACAATGTATGGTTATGCTTTACCTTCAACATAATGAACTTTCAAACTTTATTTTTATTTCATATATGGAATGATATCATCAAATCAATACTGGAAATAACCCAGTGGATTTTTCTATTTCAAAATCTGATGATGTAGATATAAAACTGCATAATTCAGTTGTTTTTTTCAGAAGTTCTTCTACTCAGAAGCCCAGCACATTACACCTTTTGTTTGTGATCACCTATCACTTAATATCCATTTCTCTAAATGGATAACTATAAATAAGCATATCTGGGGAAACTACAGACAGGTTGCAGCAACTTATCTCACTTTGGTATTTTTTTAATAAGAAAGGGAATATATTGTGATTAGGTAAAACAAATGTCAACAATATTTAGTGACAGTTATTTTAGATTCATAAAGGCTACACATTTTATTTGTAAGGAACCCTCGTGACGAGAAATTAGATACTGTGATCAAAATCACATTGAGGATTTTAAGAAGTATTCTTATATAAGGCAGTTTAATGAGATTAAGAAGAGTCTTCAGAATATTTCTATTCTTTTGACCACAAGAATGTGGAAAGTAATGAAGTTTTTTGTGTAATTTAAGAAAGAATAGGTATAGCTGGTTCGTCCTTAAGGAAGTGTTTCATGAGAATTGAGGAGGGAATGCATAATGATATCACAGGGGAGTTCTGGGAACTTCAAATAAAAGACAATGCAGGAAATCATATGCATACATGGAAACCTTAGGTACTGCTGACTTGATCATAGCGATTATATTAAAACTGTCTGGTATCTATTTTGCATCACTTGTTCTACCCAGTAGCTACCAGGAGAAGCAGCACAAGTCATTGAAATTAAATTCTTTCTCATGACAATTCGTCTTTGAAAATTGATTTGAATATGGGATATCGCAGTAGCTTGCTATTTTGATTATTCACCTTGGCATGCTCTCATTGACAGTTTCTCTTTCAATGTAACATTTTTTAAATTGCATAAAATATAAGATTAAAAAGTTGAAAAGAGAAAAATAAAATTATCCAGAACATTTGTCCCAGCATATTTGAAATATTTTGTATAACCTTTTCAACTCTTTTAATATATATTCACATAAATATATTCACCTATGTTTATGTGAATATATTTGGAGTTAATATGCACTTTGTTCTATAGCCTCATGTCTATATTTAAAATATTTATGAACTTTGAGAATCTATAAATGCACTTTTCCAATAATTTTTAATGATTTAAGAGTACCACAAGCCTGATGTACCATTCAACAAATATCACTCCACAAATATCATATGTTGAACACCAATGTTAGTTTCAAGTTGTGCTATAGAATTAAGTTTATCGTAAATATGTATTCTAGCACTTGCATACTAATAAGATCAATTAGTATTTAATTAAGATTAATATTTAAGATTTTTCTTAAACAAAAGGAATTTGTTGGGTAGGAAGGCAATATTTATTTATTTATTTATTTATTTATTTATTTTTAAATATTCAGTATCAATTTATTGACCATATTCTATGAACCTGTCAATTTTCTGCACTCAAGACAGCATGAGATCTTATTGTTATTTTCTGTATTTTGCCAAATTTTAGGTACAATCAAATGATATTTTATTGTTATTATAATAGACATTCCTTATATTACATCTGACCAATTCCTGTAAGCTAATTGACCAACTGACCAATCCTTCTTATGAACTATCCTTTACACCTTTTTACTCATTTTTCTTCTACAGGCTTTGTCTTTTTATTTTTGAGCAATCTATATGATATTTCTTTCTCTCTTTTCTGTCTTCTTTCAATTCTCTCTCTCTCTTTCTCTCTCTCTTTTAAGATGGAAAAGACTTGGTCATACTTCTGATTAAAAAATAAAGATCTAGTTGAGAAAAAGGTAATTAAAATTCAAAGAGTGGGAGGTTGAGATTTATACAGAAGTTAAGAGGGAGATTCTTCCTTATTAATAACAGAGGAGAGGATAGGACAGTGGCTTGGTTGGCTTGTAGGTATTGTTCCATATAGGAGCAGACTCAAACATAAGCTAAACAAGTTTATATATTCTCTGCATGGCCAGCTAGAATATCTCCTTATTACCAAGGACCCAAATGTCTTTGATCTCTCTAGGTTGTTCTAGTATTTGTCTTCCAGCCTCAAGGTTACATCATGGTACCAGGTAGCTTTTGATGTTTCAGCACTCATTACCTCATCCAAGCCCAAAAAGAGTATAAGAAAGATATAAAGGATAAAATGTCAGCTGAGTTAGTTCCCCTTAAATGGCTTTTCTCAATTTCCTGTCATCATGCATTTCAGTTTTATCTCTTTACTCAGAACTTAGTCACATGGACACATGGAGCAGCCAGTGAAATAAAGCAATGCAGTGGTTTTACTGAGTGCACAGTCTCCCACAGTACAATAAAAATTTTCATCTCCTTTCTATATTTTCAAGGTATAGCCTAAACTTTTTAATAATTTTCCAATTTTATTAAAGATAATTTTAACACTCTTTCAAAATTGATAATTGTTTCAGATTTTTTAATTTTCATAGTTATTGTGATTATTCTTCCTAGATTCTATTTTTAACACCTCATTTTTCACTTATACATTAGTTTAAATTTGCTTCCTTCCGTAAGTATTTTAAAGGGATTTCTGGAGATTTGTATGTTCTCTTTTGAATACTAAGAAATAATTTTGATGAAATAATGAACAAAAATATTCCAAATTAAAAAATGTTCCAAATCTGATGACATCATCAAACCAACAGTTTACATAAGCTTAACAAAGCCTAGGGACATGAATCATGAAGAAAACTATACTAAGACACACACACAAGCACTCACACATATAACTGAGGGTAAGTAAAACTAAGGAAACTATATAGTTCTTATTCAAATTTCCATATATATTAGATAGGTCAATGTCCTGCTTGTGATATTATACTATAGTTGTACAGGATAATTTCATTGGGGGAAACTGGGTAAAGGATACATAGGACCTCTCTGTATTATTTTTCACAATTGTATATGAATCTGCAATTATCTTAAAATTAAAGTTTAAAAAATGAGCAGCCAGTGGGGAGGGGAGAACACATGATACGTACAAAGAAACAAAGATAAAGATGACATTAAATTTCTCTTCAAATGAAGATAATGAAAGTGTGCACATATTTAAAGTATTCAAAGAAGGGATGCCTGGGTGGCTCAGTCAGTTAAGCATAAGACTTCAGCGTAGATCATGATCTCACAGTCTGTGAGTTCCAGCCCCACTTCAGGCTCTGTGTTGACTGCTCAGATCCTGGACCCTGTTTCAGATTCTGTGTCTCCCTCCCTCTCTGCCCCTACCCTGCTCATGCTCTGTCTCTCTCTCCCAAAAATAAATAAACATTAAAAAATAAAATTCTATGTACTCAATGAAAATTTCCAAAATGGAGACAAAATTAAGACTTTGAGAAATACAAAAGCTGGAAGAATTCATCATTAGCAGGATCTCACTACACGAATATTAATGAAAAAACAATGACAACAGATGAAAATATGGATCTACACAAACTAAGGAAGAGAATTGAAAATATTAACTACAGGGACATCTTCTTGAGCCAGTTTATTACTGAAGAAGTTCTACACACATGTTCCATTCCAAACAAATGGGAAGTCAAGGACAGTCTGATATGGTAGCTGTGACCTTTGCCTAGCTGCTCATAATCCACCCGATTATGTCCAAGCAGCAACAACTACTGCATAGTGTTGGTTGGCTCAGCTGGGTAGACAATAGAGTGTTAGTGAAGTGGTGATGCTTAGGACCTCTCACAACTTGTATTGCCGACTATTTAGAGTACGTGCTGCCATGTTCTGAGCTTCCACTGGAAGGTAGACACTGTACACATTATCAACACCTTGGGCAGGTGGGGATGGTCAGGATCTGGTTATAATGCCCTGCTTCCTTCTGGTCTACTCAGTCATGAAGAATCAGACCCCAAAGAAATGGAAGCCCTTCCATTTTGCAGGTGGGCAACAAGAACCAGGAGAACCATATGAGCTGAGAATCAGGAACAGCGTCCATTTATGCTTGATTGGAATTTTTCTTTCATGGAGACTTTTGCTAAGACCTATCTCAGCCTTCAGTTGCCAGTTGAACCAGTAGAAGATCTGCCTCTAGGTTCAGGTGCCCAAGACCACTGAGATACAGCTTGACAAATTCACTGGTGTGTGAGCTCTGGAAAATGTGTGCATAAAATATGGAATTCACTCATTGGAAAATGTTAGCCTACATGATTGGGTTTTTGTGTTTTTAAGTTGTGCTGTGATTTCAGCTGTCATAATTAGATGTAAGTTAAATGTCTTTGGGATTGAGAATTTAAAATAGTTCCTTTTCCCAGACAAGGGAAACCAAATTGGTTAAACATGAGCATTTAATGAGGGGGGGGAGCATGATGCTATTAAATAATATGACCTAGACATGCTTATGGAAAACTAATATCTATATCTATATCTATCTATCTATATATATATTCCAAACATACTGAAAGATACCAAAGCCTTTAAAAACCTATCACTTTGAGGGTCAATATGACATTTCAAGTCATGTAGGTGTCTGTTTCTTTAAAAAAAAAATTAATGTTTACTTACTTGAGAGAGACAGAGACAGAGAGAGAGCAAGGAAGGAAAGGGCAAAGAGGGAGATACAGAACATGAATCAGGCTCCAGGCTCTGAGCTGTTAGCACAGAGCCTGATGCAGGGCTTGAACTCACAAACCGTAAGACCCTAACCTGAGCCAAAGTCGGATGCTTAACCAACTGATCCATCTAGGTGCCCCTATCTAATTTTGCTCTTTCTGTTGGGCATTTACATCTTAAGAAATGTGTTTTTCCAACAAAACTTTTACAAATTGTTGGAAAATTGAACTAAATACAATAAGTAAATGAACATAACTTATCATTGGAAGAAGGTGGGGTAGAGGAAAAATGTAAGAATGGAAATTTCTTACTAAAGGTAAGTTAAATATTTTAAAAATCATTTAAAAATGTTTGAGTATTCTTCATTGCAGCTGGAAAAATAAGACTGAATATTCTGTGACTTGATAAACCTTAATTCCATGAAAAATAAAACATATACAATTATACATACTTGTGTTTTAAATTAAGATTTATTTTGACAAATACTCTAAGCATTGTTATGGATACCTTATGAAAGATTATTTAATAAGCTGTTTATATATACTCTGATAAGTAAATAAGAAGTATATCAGAAAAAAAGAAATTTAATGTATGTGAAAACTTTTGGACTTTAAAATAATCAGATTTTGAACAAAAAATAAAGAGATTTTGAAGTATAGTCCCAAGGAATTGAAAAGATAACATGATTATCTATAGCATAATATCAAAAATTGACATAATACAATAAAGGGGTATACACTGATGTTTATAATATTAATATGTATTAATATATACATAATAAATTGTCTATGGCAGGCCAGTCAGAATGATTTAATTTGATTAGGTAGATTGGTTGATATTCCATAATGGAGATATGACTCAAATGAATTTTTAGATTTAACTCAAGGTCTCCAAATTAAGGGTGCAAAGATTACAACTGTATTATTACTGTTTATATTGCTGATAGTACTAATTATAATGTTATTATATAGGCATACATTGAAGATATTGTCGTTCAGTTCCAAAACTCTGAATAAAGTGAAGAGTGTAATAGAGGCAAATGAATGTTTTGGTTTCCCAGTAAATATAAAACCTTCATTTATATAGTATAAGTTCGAAATAGCATTACTTCTAAATAATGGCATTATGTCTAAAAAAGTATACCTACTTTAATTAAAAAATATTATATTGCTAAAAATATGCTAACCATCATCTGAGGTTTGAGCAAATTGTAATCTTTTTGCTGGGTAGGGGATCTTGCCTAGATGTTTATGGCTGCTGACTTATCAGGGTGGTGATTGCTGAAATTTGGGTGGCTATGACAATTTCTTAAAATAACACAAACAATAGCATTTTAGCCACAGTAGAACTTCTTTTGAAATTGAAATCATTTCTATCAAACCATCTGCTGTTTTATCAACTGATTTTATGTAACATTTACATCCTTTGTTGTCATTTCAACAATCTTCACAGCGTCGTCACCAGGAGTAAATTCTGTCTCAATAAAACACTTTCTTTGTTCATCCATAAGAACTTCTTATCCACTAAAGTTTTATCATGAGATTGCAGCAACTCAGTCACATCTTCAGGATCCACTTCTAATTCTAGTTCTCTTTCTATTTCTCCCATATCTACAGTTACTTCCTCCACTAGATTGTTGAACTCAAGGTTCACGAGGGTTAGATCAATTTACTCCAAAATCATATTAATCTGGGTATTTTCACCTTTTTGCATGAATTGTGAATGCTCTTAATGGCATCTAGAATGCTGAATCCTTTCCAGAGGTTTTCAATTTATTTTGCTCAGATGATCAGAGAAATCACTGTCTATATCAGCGATAGCCTTTAAAAATGAATTTCTTCAATACTGAGATTTGAAAGTCAAAATTACTTCTTGATCCATGAGCTGCAGAATGGATGCGGTGTTAGTAGGTATAAAACCAAAATTAATTTTCTGTACATCTCTGTCAGAGCTCTTAGGTGAGCAGTTGTACTGTTAATGAACAGTAATATTTTGATAAGAGTTTTTATTTTGCTGTTGCTTCTCAACAGCAGGCTTAAAATATTCAGTAAATCATGTTGTAAACATAATGCTGTCATCCAGACTGTGTTGTTCCATTTATAGAGTACAGGCAGAGTAGATTTAGCATAATTCTTAAGGGCCCTAGGATTTTCAGAATGGTCCATGAGCATTAGCTTCAACTTAGTCACCATCTACCTGGGCCCCTAACAGGATAGTCAGCCTTTTTTGAAGCTTTTAGGCCAGGCATTGACTTTTTGCTAGCATAAAAGTCCTCAATGGCATTTTCTTCCAATAGAAGGCTGTTTCATATACACTGAAAATCTGTTGTTTTGTGCAGCCACTTTTATGAATCATCTTAGCTAGATCTCCTGCATAACTTGCTGCAGCTTCTACACCAGCACTTGCTGCTTCACATTGCACTTGTATGTTACGGAGATGTTTGTTTCCTTAAACCTCACGGACCAAACTCTGCTAGCTTCAGACTTTTCTTCTGCAGCTTCCTCACATGCATTGGAGAGAGTTAGAGCCTTGGTCTGGATTAGGCTTTGCTTTAAGGGAATGTTGTAGCTGGTTTGACCTTCTATCCAGACCACTCAAACTTTCTTCATATCAACTGTTAGGCTGTTTTGTTTTCTTATCATTTGTGTTCATCAGAGCAGCACTTTTAATTCCCTTCAAGAACCCCTTCTTTCCATTCACAATTTGGCTAAATGTTGGGCACAAGAGGCCTAGCTTTCATCCTCTCTCAGCTTTTGACATGCCTTCCTCATTGAGCTTTGTTATTTCTAGATTTTGATTTAAAGCAAGAGATGTGAGACCTTTCCTTTCACTTGATTGCTTAGAAATCATTCTAGGGTTCTTTTTAGTTCCAACTGGAAGATTTTATTTTATTTTATTTTATTTTATTTTATTTTATTTTAAAATTTTTATTTAAATTCCAGTTAACATACAGTGTAATATTAGTTTCAAGTGTACAAATTGTAGTGATTCAACACTTCCATACAATACCTGGTGCTCATCACAACACTCTTTAATTCCCATCACCTATTTCACCCATCCCCCACCACCTCCCCTCTGGTAACCATCAGGTTGTTCTCTACAGTTCGGAGCCTATTTTTTAGTTTGCCTTCCCCTTCTCTGCTTTTTTCCCCTTTGTTTATTTGCTTTGATTCTTAAATTCCACATATGAGTGAAATCATATGGTATTTGTCTTTCCCTGACTGACTTCTTTCACTTAGCATAATACTCTTTTAGCTCCATCCATGTCATTGCAAATGGCAAGATTCCGATATTTTTTATTGCTGAGTAATATTCCATTGTGTGTGTGTGTGTGTGCGTGTGTGTATACACCACATTTTCATTATCCATTGTACATTCTTAATTGGCCTACTTTCGATGTTTCTCAGGGCATAGGGAGATCCAAGGAAAAAAAGAGAGACAAGGAAATGGCCAGTGGGTAGAATAGGCATAGTACACACAGCACATATCTATTAAGTTTGCCATCTTATAGGAGTTGTGGTTCAGGGCACCTCCAAAAATTACAATAGTAACCTCAAAGATTTCTGACCACAGATAACTATAACAAATATAATAATAATTTTAAAAGTTCAAAATATCACAAGAACTACCAACCTTTGACACAGAACATGAAGTGAGTAAATACCATTTTAAAAATGGTGCCAATAGACTTACTCAGGATGGGGTTGCCATAAACCTTCACTTTATAAGAAATGCAATAATTGAAAAGTACTATACAGTGATGTTCAATAATATGAGGCATAACTGTGCTTGTGTATGTATAATGTAATGTACATTGGGATTAGTAAAGGTGATTCAACTACTGAAAAATAACTGTAGAGCTGAGTATAATTTAGAAAAAAAAAAACCTCCAGAAAAATATCAAGGAAAGTTGATGGACAATAATATAAAATCATATTATGATGACTCCAATGTGAATTTAAACTTCTTGCCCCCTTTCTGTTTGTCTCAATTTGTATTTTTTTTCCAGGAGAGTGTAGGAATGCATCATTCTGAAATAGAAATATCCTCCACCTCCAATATTTTAAATAACACCCAAGTAGCATTATTTTAATTTTCAAAAGCATACAGCCATACTGTGCTGGAAAAATCTTAATAATGCAATTATGTTGCTGAATCCTATTTCACAAGAAGAATTTAAAAGAAAGGAAAAGAAAAAAATATTTTTGTAAAACTATTTCTGTATTCCCCTTTCGTTCTGTTCATACTGTTGTCTATTATTTCAGATATCTATTGTCAGTATCTATTTTTCTCAACTCAATTTACTTCAGAAATGTTTTCTGATCCTGCTATATCAAATTCAAATATTAAAAAACCATATACAATTAAGTGTAATTGATAACACATAATTTGCTTAAATATTCTGCTAGTGTTTAAGGTTTGGTTAGTTTTCTCCCATGTATTTTCAAATAATAATGCACAAAACATTTATGTACTAATGTTTTTATTTAATTTATTTTAATTGAATTTGTAAAAAAACTTTTCCCAGTTGGGATACTGCTGTGCCAGAGTTGTGAGGATTATTAAACATTTTACCAAATTACTTTCAAAAATATTATTAAAAGTTATAGCTCTATGAGTTAATTACACAATACACTTTTTTTTTAAGTAATCTCTATACCCATCATGGGGCTCAAACTCATGACTCTGAGATCAAAGAGTCACATTCTCTACCGACAGAGCCAGCCAGGCACCCCCAAACAATACAGTTTTCCTCTTGCCATCTCAACTGATGAATTTCATCATGTAAAAATGCTAATTATTATGGCTACAAAATAAAATATTAATCATTTGTATTCTTGTTTTAATTTATGCACAGGATATATTTTTATTATAAAGAAAATAGTATATGCATGTAACAAAACTCAGCATCAAGGGAACTTAAAATTGAATCTTACTACTGAGTTCTTGTTTCTTGCTTTTACAGTTCCTATATTTGGGGAAAGCTTTGCCAAAAAGCCACAAAATTTATAAGATTTTTCTTAGTACCTCCTTTTTAATCCTTGGCTAAATGTATCATAATTTAATAATTATTCCTTTATTTGGATTGCTGCATAACTTTTGCTAATAAAAATAATAATGCAATAAACATGTTTGTACCTGTGTATACAAAGAAATGTATATATGTTTGTGTAGGTATGTTAAGACATATGTATATAAACTTCCCAGAAATTAATAATATTTAATGATCCACAATCAATTTTTGTTTACTTTAAAATTGGTTAAAAACCACCCTACTAAAGAATGATTGGGCCAATCAGGCAATTAGAGAAGAAATTAAAAAATATATGGAAACAAATGAAAACGAAAATACAACAATCCAAACTCTCTGGGATGCAGCAAAGGCAGTCCTAAGAGGAAAGTATATTGCAATCCAGGCCTATTTCAACAAACTAGAAAAAGCGCAAATGGAAAATCT
>CM053573.1:95648836-95690002 GCA_028646485.1 Cryptoprocta ferox | reverse complement strand
GAAATAAGTCAGGCGGAGAAGGACAGATACCATATGTTTGCACTCATAGGTCTAACAGGAGAAACCCAACAGAGGACCATGGGGAGGGGAAGGAGGACAAAGAGTTAGGGAGAGGGAGGGAGACAAAACACGAGAGACTCTTGAATACTGAAAACAAACTGAGGGGGGAAGGGGAAGGGGGAAAGGTAAAGGGGGGTGATGGTCTTGGTGGAGGTCACTTGTGGGGAAGAGCACTGGGTGTTATATGGAAACCAACCTGACAATAAACTATAAAGTGTAAAAAAAATAAAATAAAATAAAATAAAATAAAATAAAATACTATCCAGACAGGGGCACCTGGGTGGCTCAGTGGGTTAAGCGTCCAATTTCGGCTCAGGCCATGATCTCAGGGTCCATGAGTTCCAGCCCCACACTGGGCTCTGTGCTGACAGCTCAGAGCCTGAAGCCTGCTTTGGATTTTGTGTCACTCACCCTCTCTCTCTCTGCCCCTCCCCTACTTGTGCTCTGTCTCTTTCTCTCTCTCAAAAATAAACGGTAAAAAATACTATGCACTATCCTGAATCTATGACATCTATTAACCAATATAATCTTGAACAGAAAAAAAAAATAAATAAATTGTTCAAGTAGGTTTTACTCTAAAATGTTTTCAGAATTAGTCATTAGATACAGGAAAATTTATTTTAAAATTAAAAAAATGCATATAAACAGATGGTAATTTTTAAAAACTATATACACAGCTCTTTAGAAATATATTTGATCAGAGGCTCCTGGATAGCTCAGTCGGTTAAGTGTCAGACTCTTGATTTTGGCTCAGATCGTGATCTCATGGTTCGTGGGTTTGAGCCCTGGTTTGGTCTCTGTGCTGACAGCACAGAGCCTGGTTGGGATTCTCTCTCTCCCTTTCTCTCAGCCCCTCCCCTGCTAGTTCTCTCTCTCTCTCTCTCTCTCTCTCTCTCTCTCTCTCTCTCTTCTCTGTCTCTCACTCTCTCTCAAAATAAGTAAATAAACTTAAAAAAATAGAAATACATTCACTCAGACGTTGGTGAAAATGATTGCTATGTGTATTTACATTGCCTGCTCCAAATACATTGAAATGATACAAATAGCATCAACAATAAAAACTGAAAAGACCTATCCGAAAACTAAAATGATACAATAAAATTCATGATCCAAAAGTTTTATAGAAACAAGTGGAGAAATTGGGATGAAGCAACAAACTTGATGCGACTCAATTCAAAAGATGTTGACAGAAATGAATATCCTGCTAAAGTATTGATGTGAAATTCTAAGCTTTAGGTGGAACATCAGAAGTATTCTCACTGCACATAATATGAATAAACTAAAAGCTCTCTTGTCAATATGGATAGTGAATAGAAGTTAGAAATTATAGGTAAAATGTCTTTACTATCACTATAGGGTGCAAACTCAAGTGATCACTGTAATCTTAGATCTCCGAGTGAACACATGAAAGAAATACAATGGAGATCAGGAAGGAAAGGAAAGACACAAGCAAACAAACTCCTATTAAGAATGTTTTACATAAAAAAATTCTTAAAATGATTAAAATCAGCAGAAAGATAGATATCATATTCAATTTTAAGAAGATGAATGCTCTCTAGCTGGAATAAAATGACGAACTATAAATTATTTCAAAATAAGTTTTTAACAGCCTAAAAATGTTACAACAAAATTGTCTTTTACTTTACCACAAGATCCTCTTGTGATATCATTATGCCTTCCCTCCTCAATTCCCATGAAGTACTTCCTTACGGTCAAATCAGCTGTACCTACTCTCTCTTTAAATTGCACAAAATTTTTCATTGCTTTTCACATCCTTGGGGTCAAAAGAATGTAGATATTCTGAAGACTCTTCTTAATCTTATTAAACTGGATTATATTGGAATACTTCTTAAAATCCTCAACATGATTCTGATCACTCTGTTATTTCATTTATTTTCACAAGGGTCACATATACAGTTGTAGCTTATATGAATCTAAATAATTTTCACTAAATATTGTTCTTAATTTTTTAATTTTAATTTTTTCTCTCTGTGACTTATCTTTCCTTTGTTGATGCTTCAATCTTGTAAAAAGAAGATTATCAATATGTTTTTGTGTATTTTATGATTTTTACTTATTTTAACATAGTTTATTTCTCAATGCTATAAAAACATTCAATTGCATTTCTTCTTAAGAAAGAATTCACAGGGGGCCTGGGTGACTCAGTTGGTTGAATGTCAGACTTTGGCTCAGGTCATATCTCACGGCTTGTGAGTTCGAGCCCCATGTCAGGCTCTGTGCTGACAGCTCAGAGCCAGGAGCCTTCAGATTCTGTGTCCCTCTCTCACTCTGCCCCTCCCTTGCTCATGCTTTGCCTTTCTCTCTCTCTCTCTCTCTCTCTCTCTCTCTCTCTCTCTCTCTCGGATAAATAAAACATTAAAAAGTAATTTTAAAAAAAGAAAACTCACAATCCTTAGGTGTTTAATCCTTGTCAAATTCTTGTTGTAGTATAGACCATACTACATGGCTTTCATATAGATAGTTAGCTTGCTAAACTTAAATCTAAACTTCCCTCATAGATTTCACTTCCACTCATGTGGAATATATAAAAGATATAGAATTACAACCTATTCAGTAAAAATGATACTCAATACCATAAATATGACCTTTCTTCCCAAAGAATCTGAGTGAAATTCATTTATAGTCAAAATTACAATGAGAATTTTCCCCAAACTCAAAAAGCTAATGCAAATTTCAGATGACTGACATGCAAGCAAGTAAGACCAAACCAGTTTGGAGAAGAATAAGAAGGAAAGTACTCATCTTCAAAATATTGACAAAATATAAAGCTATAGTAATTAAAAAATCATCCTTTTAATAGTGATAGCCAAATCGGTGAATACAATATAGAGCTTGGAAATAGCACCTGGAAATACCATTCATATATGGAAACGATATAATTCACCAAAGAGAGTCATAAAATTTTAGAGGTAATATGTTACATTTACAAGGGATATAGCAATAATTTCTGAAGTAAGATTTTTTACTTGTGAAATATTTCCAAGGAAAACCTTTTTAAATATTATACTGAATAGTATCTTATTTTCTGCACCTTCACAAGAGGAGAAACTTTATTCTTGTCTTGTTTAGATTTACTTTACAAGAAGTTTAAGTAGGCCTAGAAGTTCCTGCTTTGGCACCAGATATATAGTGATTGACACTGAGGAAATAAATTAAATAAATAAATAAAAGAACAGGTCAGGGAAGCTCAAAAGGAAAGAAACAGACATAAAAATTGTAAAACAAATGGGATGATAACACATGCTGTTTTGCATTTATAAAGAGTGATAATACAGCTTTAAAGCTTTTTACTGGCAACTTAGATATATTCTGCAAATTTATTTGCCTGGCTACTTTCCCTCGTATGACAATAAAAATTCAAAAGCACAGAAAGATAAAAGTCTTGGCAAAAAATCACATTTTAATACTTGATAAGTGTTTTACCCCCATGCCATTCTATATTGCCCAATTTTATTTTAATACAGTGTATTTCTATGAATATTTTAATGTCATTAACCTAAAGAAAATAAACAAAAACATTTAGCCATTGGAAATGTTTCCTAATACAGATTCATTTGTGTCCAATGTAGTCCTCCAACGCTTTGTAACTGTCTTGGTGCAGAAATCATCCTTAGTCTAATAGTTAATTAAGACCTAGTACTATTCAAACTATTATAGTATAAATTCCCTGAGAGGAGAGACCATGTCCTATTCATTTTTGAATTTCTTATAGCACTTAGCAAATGCTTTATGTATATGAATCCTTGAAACATTTTTAGAAATTTACAAATATATATTGCTTATTAGCACATAAAATACTAAATTTACAACAGAAATCTAAAAAACCAAAAAGTAATATACTCTGAATTATGGAATTAGAATGATATTTGACATTATTACTGGACAAGGACTGACTTAAGTCAGTAAGGAAAGAGCATCAGAATTGATTTTGACCCTATGCCTTTCAGGGAAGAAACTAGCACACTGGCTTGATCCTAGTTATTTGCATAGAAATAATACACAGCTTATCTCATCACATTACTAAACCATCAAGGTAACAATGATATATATATATATATATCTTTATTGTTAGTTTTTAATTTAGAATAATTGTATTGAATCCCACTGATCTTGAAGTGAATATTTTCTTCACCTTTTAATGTTCTGAACTTAGGATGCATCTAATCATGAATGGTGTACCATTATTTCATTGACAATTTTTTTAGTATTTACGTGAACTAATGATATGTCTTGCAATTAGTGATTGCTAGTTGTGATGACGAAATATGGTCTTTTTCCTAAATAAATAAGAAAAGCAATACAAATTCTCTCTTTATAATAAATTAGTGATTAGTTAAAAATTTCCCATAGTGGCAGGCATGGTATTAAAACCTTTTTTCACAATGATATCAGTCTTACAGCCAGGAGTCCAAGGCTGGTGATTTCCAAAATCTAAGCTCCCTTCCCTTCTATTGCCTTAAACTGCTTAGAGTTATAGAACAGTATTTATTATCCAGTATTGGCTTGCCTTTAGTCAATTTGGCATCATTGACACTCCTTCTAAGGTTTCTTCTACATCACAGAGGAGAAACCAGGAGGACCTTTTAATTTCCAGACTCCATTTTTTCCATGGAGATCCTGGTTAGAGCCTGCCAGTGAAATATCATCATTCTCTTAAGTGGTTGCAGAGATCACATGGACATGTTAACTAGGTAAACTTTTTGAGCATTTATTGATTTTGTGTTTCAAGCTAAGACCTGCTCCAACTTCTAGCACAAGTTTCTACTTCCTATGTTTAGATAATCTATACTTTGAATACATAGTATGGGTTCTGTTTTGTTGACAAAAGAGTGGTGCGCAATTATCTCCCAAACAAAAAAATGTTTTTAGTTTATTTTATGACCTAAGTCTTTGTAGTTCTGGAGAAAAATAAGGTGTCATCCATTTATATACATTTAAAATATCTGTTTCTAAACAACCTACTTACCTTTATATTTACTTTTTGAAAATGGTGGTAGTGATTACAAATTTATCTCACTAAAGGTTTGCCTATAAAATCACATGAATAAGATGAGGATTATGAAGAATGTAATATTAAACTAAAAGGATTATTATGAATGGTGTCGTTTTGGAAAGTTTTCTTGATGTATTTCAAGGCATACTAGCTGAACATTTACATAATTGGTTTATTTTTTACATTTTATTTGAATAAGGTATTAAATAAGGTATTTAGTAAGGTATTAAATAAGGTATTTTATTTGAAATAAACAGTTAAAAGCTGATAACACCAATGAAGTCCTGAAAGTCAAGGTCTACTTTTCCCTTTCATCCATATAATCGACCAAAACTAGGCCCACAAGCATTTCTTGTGGCTCTTGTCTTTTCTTTCTCCCCACTATTCTCTTACGTTAGTTTTACTCTTTTAAACTATGTACAAATTTATAAATACCATATCCATTCTTGTGTGTTATTTCTTTTGCCAATATTATGCTCATGAAATTTACCATTGTTGTGTGTAGTAGAAGCTTATAAATTTGCATTGTGGAATATTATTTCATTGTATTAATATTTTTGAATATATGTATTTCTATTGATGAATAGTAGATTCCAATTTTCTATCTTTTATGAATAATACTGTTCTGAACATATCTTTTGGTTCATTTCTGTTGGATATATACCTAAGTTAAGATATTGTGAATTTGGATATATATGTGTCCAACTTTAGTAGATATTGCCAAACAGTTCTCTAAAGTTCATGGAAAAGTTTAACTTCTTAGAGAACTTAGAAAAATTGCCCCAGGACATCATAATACCAGTGTCAATTGACACTATCATATAACACCAAAGGATATTTCTCTTTGGGAAAGGAATGGATACAGTTCTATTTAATAAGTAATTGGACTTTGTGGGAATTGAATGTAAGGAAAGAGGGGTGTATGTGTGTGTGTGTGTGTGTGTGTGTGCGCGCACATGGTAGAAAGAGCTAGAAGTTTGTCCAGCTTCCTTGTTCACTGTGAACTGTACCACTACCTTCAACATAGTGACAGCAGGGACCTCTTTAGCATTTGATGTAATTGTTCCCAATGTGGACATTTAACTGAACATGGTAATCATTTCCTGGGGAGTTTGAATTGGAACTGAGACCTATTTTGGGGTTACTGGCATCATAAAGTAGATGAAACTGTAGGGGTTGAATTCTATCACCCTTTATATGGACTGCAGAAACAGAGAGTCTTGATGTTCAGAAATAAGAAGGAATGGAACAGATACAAAGAGAGAAGTAAAACATCATATGCGATTTTATATCAGAGCTGTTAATTTGGTCAAATTGTTTGTGTCTGTAGTCTCCTATCTCTTACTACTCATCCTCTATCCTCCATTCTTTACCTTTTGCCATCTTGTTGCAGTGGTTCTGACCTCTGTTTCTACATTAAACTGTTCTCAAGAAATAATGTGAAAAAGTAGTTCCCAATAATTTATGGTTTACTGAGAACTCCTGACAATTTCAGTACTGTTTTCATATCAGAACAATTATAGATTTTTTTATTTTGACTCAATATCATAAAGATAAATGTGTTGAATTATTTACTTTAAGAAAAAGATCAAAAAGATCTTTTGAGGACATGAGGCCCTTCTTATGACTCGTTTGTTACTCTTGAGAGTAGGTTTTATGTTTCTCAACCTAAACTGTAAGTAATGATTTTAAGGAAAATGATATGATGTCTTTCACATGAAAAAATATCTGAACATACATATCAGCTCTAGGATGGTGTAGGTTAAAAACCACGAACTAAGTTGGTAGTCATAAAACTCATTAATATCAGACCAGAGTTATTCTAAATTGTAATGCTCTGAAGAAGGCAGTGGGATTGGAAGTTATGTTCCAGCAGGCTCCAGGCTGACCCCTTTGTGAGGCTGTTACAATGGAAGGGTCTGCTGTCCACAACCTGAGAAGCTTTGTTCTAAAGATACATAAAAAGGCTTATATGTTGTGGTAGCTTTTATCATGTCCAAACTGTAAGCTACCAGGTTTAAAGTTTGCAGGAGGCTTTTTTGGCCTAAGGCACTTGTTTAAGGCACCAGATTATGTTGTTGTTGTTATTTTGTTTTGCTTTTGCTGTTCACTTCCAGAGATCTGTGAAAAGTTCAAAATATTTAACATTGATGTAGTCTGCCAGGGGTCTGACAGCATGACCATCAATCAATAGTGACAATTCCCAATTTTCAGTTTATCAAGTGCAACAACACACTTTGAAAACATCTGTTGGGTGATATATTAAGTGAATTGCCATACACATTTCTTTGGTTCTCTTTTCAAACATGAGCTTTACTACACACTGAACATAACTTATAGAAAGGTGATCATTTTAGTACGTATAACTTGGCAGAAAGGCATCAAAATAAATGAATTATTAATTTATGCATACCTGAATGTTATGTTTTATCTGGATATAAATTATTTTGATCCAGCATATTGTACAGACCTATGCTACATTTTATATATATAGTTTTTTATTATATATATTTTATATTATATATGTATATTATATATATTTATATATTATATATAATGTATATATAGTATGCAGAAAATTTAAGTGTAAAAGTCCAAACTACTCATTTCTCATCTCAATATGATTTCTGCTAAATATTTTGGAATAATATTGAGATGATATATAAATATAAGAATCTAAGAAAAATATCTGGGTAAAATAGTTTCAGGTTCAGTATTTATTGACCATTGATACTCAGGATCAATATTCCACAGCTTTTAAAATAGGCAGATATGAATTTTAATGTCCTCCAATCCCCTGGCCCTGTTTTCCAGTTTTTGACCTCCCTGGCCTCTTACCCTTCCAGTACTGTGAAGTACCTCCTTGAATATGTTATACGTTTTCTTTCAAGTACAGCATGTGGTTTACTAATATTGATTAAGTGTCTGATATATACTAAATATTTCAACACAGGCAAAGATAAAATGGCAGTCATAAGGTTGCTGTATTTAGAAAATAAAAATACAATTCCACCAGTTAAAATTGAATTTCACATGAACAACAAATACTTGTTTTAGGATCTGGGACATATTTACTTATTTATTTATTTTTATTTATTTTATTATTAAAATATAGTTGACACATAATGTGACATTAGCTTCAGGTATACCACATAGTGATCTGACAAGTCTACATTTTATACTATGCTCAACAAAAATGTAGGGACATCTGACACCATACAATGCTATTGCAATGCCATTGACTGTGTTCCTTATGCTGTACCTTTTATCCCTGTGACTTATTCATTCCATAACTGGAAGCCTATATCGCCCATTCTTTTTCATCTACTTTGCCCATTCTCCCCACCTCCCTTCTCTTCTGGCAAACGATTAGTTTGTTGTCTGTATTTATGGGTCTGTTTCTGCTTTTGTTTTCTTTGTTTATTTGTTTTGTTTATTAAATTCCACATATAAGAGAAACCAGATGGTATTTGTCTTTCTTCTTCTGACTTATTTCACTTAGCATCATACTCTCTAGGTCCGGTCATGTTGTGACAAAGGACAAGGTCTCATTCTCTTTATGGCTGAGTAATATTCTGTTGCACATATAAGCCCCATTTTTCTTATCCATTCATCTATCAATGGACACTTGGGCTCCTTCTATATTCAGCATTGTAAATAATGCTGCAATAAGCATCGGAGTGCATATATCTTTTTGAATTAGTGTTTTGATTTTGTTTAGATAAATATCTAGTAGTGGAATTACTGGATCATGTGGTGCTTCTTTATATATATATATATATATATTTTTTTTTTTTTGAGAGACACACACACACAGAGTGGGAACAGGGGAGGGGCAGAGAGGGAGACACAGAATCTAAAGTAGGTTCCAGGTTCTGAGCTGTCAGCAAAGAGCCCAGTGCAGGGCCCAAACTCACAAATGGTGAGAGATCATGTCCTGAGCTGAAGTCAGATGCTTAACAGACTGAGCCACCCAGGTGCCCCAATCATATGGTATTTCTATTTCAGAATTTTTAAGGAACTTCCGTCCTGTTTTCCACAGAAGCTGCACCAATTCACATTCCCACCAACAGTACATGAGGGTTACCTTTTCTTCTACACCTCGGTAATACTTTTCGTTTCACGTGTTTTTGATTTTAGCCATTCTGACAGGTGTGAGGTGATATCTCATTGTGGTCTCAATTTGCCTTTCCCCCATGATTAGTGATGCCAAACATCTTTTTATGTGTCTGCCATCTGTATGTCTTCTTTGGACAAATGTCTTTTCATGTTCTCTGCCCTTTTTACTCAGATTGGTTTTATGTTTTATTATTTTATAAGTCATTTTTTCTATTTTGGATACTAACTCCTTGTAGGATATATCATTTGCAAATAGATTCCCCCATTCACTAAATTGCCTTTTGAAAGTAAAAACTTTATATTTCTGAATTATTGCAGTATTTTTAGTGTCTACAATAGTGCCTGGCTTTGTATAGGTACTGAATAAATATTTATTGACTAAATGAATTAATAAGTAATTAACTTCTTATAGCATTTATAGTCTAATGGGCTATAGACAAACTAATGTGGTATGCCACAAAATCATATGATAAATGCCACCAATATAGGTTATGCAGAGAGATTGGGATCACACAGAAATAGTTCCTACTTCAAATACAGAGAGGTAGCAACAAGCTTTTGGAGGAATTGTATTTCCTGTAAGAATGAATCTATATCATCGAGCTGTCATGAATCAAAACAATCAGTGAGTGGTATACTTGAAAGGAGAGAGGAACTGTCATTAGTTTTTAAATTATATGACAGGCAGCTGTGTGACCTGACTACCAATAGGGCTAACGTCATTATCATGTACAATACCAATTAGATAATTAATTATATGTTACATGCCATATAGTTACCAGTTATATATGTTTAATTGAGCTTAATTATATTTTTGTTTAGAAGCCAAATTGGTCCTGCATAAGTTATATTATATTCCTTTTCCTTTTTCTGTTATTTTACTGAACAAATCGAGATATAGAACATTTTACAGAGTATACCTGAAGTGTAAAATCCCAATTCTTATCACGTAAGCAATACATATAAGTAATAATATAGCCAATGTTGTTTCTCAGATGCTGAAATAAATTTAAAAACAGCATATATGACATTGCTTTCAATTCACTTCTAACCCAAATTTTGAACAATTGGAACTTAAAAGAGTTCTTCTCTTACAAACATCCAGTACCGACTATGACCAGAAAGACATCTGTCTCTGTACAGAATACTACCAAAATGGGGATTTCAATAGATGCATTTGAAAAATAAGTGGGGTATATAATGGTAGATGAAAAAATAAATCATTCATGTTTCCTTTTATATTTTATTTTAGAAATGAGGTTCATTTCCATTTTGTGATATAGGATGTTAAAATTTTAGGTATAGAGGAATAAATGCTTTTATTAATCTCTTCCTTTGGACCAATATCATAACAAGCTCTAGAAAAAATTATGAAAAATATTGCTCCCAATTACCAGCAATTTTTATCTGTGAGATTACCTAAAGTCAGCCTATTAGGTGGCAGTATCTTCTGTTTATATCTACTTACCTATATTTTCTGGAATTGCAATCTTCCTCTAAAAAATCAATGCAACTTACCACAAAAGAAGTCTTTAATTATTACAGTAGAGTATTTGTTTTATTTACATTTTTATTGTTTCTTCCACATCCTAATATCTCATCCAACATTAGGTAAATGAATGATCATAAAAGAGTCAGAGAAGGATCTGTGCTTCAAGTAATAAGTCTAGTTTTTTGTATTCAAAATTTAAATATTCTTACAGATGCATTTTCAAAATGGTGTGTGTTGGGCAGCATGCAAACTAAATAATCCAAAGCAACTACATGCTAAAACACAACCATACTTTGTATAACATTTTAATTTTTGTATAGACGATTCAGAGGGAATAAAATATATTTCTAAGAAGACAAATATATAGGGCACCTGGGTGGCTCAGTCTTTAAGCATCTGACTTTGGTGCAGGTCATGATCTCACAGTTCATGAGTTCAAGTCCCACATCAGGTGAGCACAAGCCCTGCTTCAGTTGAGCTTGAGCCTTGCATCAGGTGAGCCCCGCTTCTCTGTCTCTCTTTGCCTCTCCTGAGATTCTCTCTCTCTCTCTCTTTCTCTCTCTCTCTCTTTCTCTCTCTCTCTCTCTTTCGAAAAAAAAAAGAAAAATCAATAAAACTGAAAATATAGTGGAATTGCCCTGAGTGCAAATATTTTGTTCTCAAGAAACTAAGCTTTGAAAACCTAAAGAGTTAGAGCTAACCCTGGAACATCTGGACTATACCAACATTTTGATAGTTTAGGTGGCCATAGAAGCAGAATTTTTTTTTAAATGTTATTTAGGTACTCAATTTAGGTATTCAGTAGTTCAAAATCTACTAAATAGAAGATTTGAATCTGAAATAACTAAACAGAGAATGATAAAAGTTACAATGAAATGAATACTTAAATAAACAACAGATTCTTATCCCTAAATATTTCAAATATTAGAATCAGGACAGCATCAAGCACAGTACATAAAAGCACCTCTTGTGAGATGGTTAAAAAAGTAAATTTGGAAGTACAAAAACCACACAGACCCATCAAAGAACCAGAAGGTTCTTTTTTTAATTAAAAAAAGAATATTTTTAAAAGGTAATTAAATAAAAATTAACAAACCATATTAAATGACAGTTTTAGGCTAGCTGAAAGAGCAACAGTAAACTGGGACTCTACCTGAAAAAAAATTACTGATGATGAAGTTCAAAGGCATATAAAAATGAAAAAGAAAAAAACTAAAAGAGATATTAACAATTAAAGATTAACAATTAAAATTAGATAGTGTAACATATATCTAAACAGAATCCCAGAAGGAGAGAAAATAAAAAATAGAAGAGAGCAATTATTTGAAGAAATAATGGATGGGAACTTTAAAAAATATTTGAAAAACATGGACTTCAAATGCAGTTAAAACCAACAAATTCCAAGCAATAAAAATAAAATATCCATCCCAAGGCACACTGAAATGAAATATCAATGACCTCAAATACATCAGAGACAAAAAGAAGATCTTAGAAGTGTCCAGAGAAAAGGAAACAGCAATTAAACTGACAGCATTATTTCCAGCAGCAAAAATAGAAGTCAGTATAAAGTGGAATAATATCTTCAAAGCACTGAGATAAAATGACCTACAAAACAAGTGAGTTAAAAGAACAACATATTCTGGTAAACAAAACCAAGGAGAATTTAACAGCAACGGCCCTAACTAGAATAAATTCTAAAAAATGTCTTTGGAGAGGAGACAAATGATTCTAGAAGGAAGTTTTTAATTTCAATAATAAATGTAAATGAGTAATAAGAATAATTAGTAAATATGAATGTAAACGTAAACACATGCTGTCTGTGGTGCAGCATGGTAATTAAAAATGTGCTGTGTGCCTAAACAGTCTCATTTTTAAATCAGCCCTGACACTCATTAGATGTTTAACATGGGTAGAGACATTTATTCACTCAGTGTCTCAGGTTCCTCATCAGTATAATGCAGGTTAATAATTACATACCCCAGAGGGGTTTTGTGAGGATTAAATCAGTAAATGAACTACAACATGTAAGTGTTTGATGTGCAGAAAGCTTCAGTAAGTGCTAGAT
Organism: Cryptoprocta ferox; assembly: GCA_028646485.1. Taxonomy (NCBI): domain Eukaryota; kingdom Metazoa; phylum Chordata; class Mammalia; order Carnivora; family Eupleridae; genus Cryptoprocta; species Cryptoprocta ferox. The sequence continues at coordinate 95,677,252 of CM053573.1, read as the reverse complement.
ACTGATATTAATACAACTACTACTTTACAGAAATTATTCTAATAATGTAAATAAAAATTTATAAAACCTAAATCATTAGATAAGAATAGCCTGTAATATGGGTTTAAGGTAAAATGCGTTAAGGTCATTTTTGCGTTGGAGAGAAAAATGAAAAAATTACCTATAGATTTTGCTAGATATGCATGATAAAATTTAAAAGGAAACATCAATATCTAATTGCTAAAGGTTGTATGGCTTCCAAACAAGTAGACAAGTAAAAATAGATTAGGAATAAAAGCAAACAGGAAAATATCACTGAATTATTTTCTAGGTAAAATAGAAACTATAGGAAAACATAATGAAAAAATGAGATATTGAGAAGTTTCAAATACATCAGTAATTATATTAATTGTAATTGGAGTAATTTACCATGTAGCCAGTACAGCTAACCTTATAATCAGGTATAATATTAATTAGATGATTACTGATATGTTACATGTTATATATTTACCATGTATATGTTTAATTGAGCCTCATTATATATATTTTTTTATAATTCAAACTGGTTCTGCATTTTTTATATTATCTTCCTTTTCCTGTTTTGTTATTTTAGAACAAATTCAGATATAAAAATTATTTTGAGTATAGAAGTTGACACAAATTCTCTGGAAATAACAAGTGCTCTTTTGAAATTCAACATTTGTATACTATATCCAGTAATTACCCTAGTGGATATATACTTTAGAGAATTCTCTTTACATATATTCCCTATATTACATGTACACAGATATTTCTAAGAATTGACAATAGTGCTCAAAATACAAAGAAAAATGCTACATGTAACAACACAGAGAAGTCTTTGGGAATAAAAATTAGGAAAAAGCATGCTGTAATTAGATTATGATCTTTTTAGGAATATCATAGATATTTAGATATATTTATAAATCAAGCAAAGGAAAACAGTATAACGTTTATGCATGCATATCATGTATGTTATAAAGTCATTCAAAATTCAGATAATGGCGACCTTTGAGTGGAAACAGTGGAGGTGGCACAAGACATATTTAGATTTATGTAGCGAATTTGACATCATTCTAGTTCTTGTGCTAGTGGTGGGTTTATAGGTATTTGTTTTATTTTTGTGCTTCAAAATTTTCATATAGGTTTCATATAAGCTTTTTTATATGAAATTTTACATTATCGTTGAAAATTATATTGTATAAGTAATAGGTCCCAGCAGAAAGAGATGACACACTTAAATTAGTACAATTTGGTGCCAGTTTTATAAGGGTAATATCTACAAAGTTCAGGTGGTAGGAAAACCCTAAGCAATACTTCAACTCCCCAGGCAGGAATATTCTAGTATAATTTCTAGACCTGAAGGTGTGAAGAGAGGAAGCAGTTACATCCAGGGGACAGAGAGGTCTGTGGGAGGATATTACCTGACAGGTGAGAACTTCCTTGGAAAGGAACAGCCAGCCTACATCAACATCGTAGAAAGTGAGTCAGAGGAATAAATTTCCTGACTTCACTTTCCCTCCCTCCAATCTGTGGTACCCTGTGTTGGTTGGATACAAGATGAGAAGAAGGCACAAGGGATCGCTGTCATGTAGACCACACAGCTCAGCTTCTCAGGACACTGACCAAGGAGGGCAAAGATAGAGTATACTTGGGGCCAGGCGAGCAGGGCCAGGCAAGGGGAGGCAGGGAGCAGTGCGGGTGGAGAGATGGAAGATTTTCCTGCAAGGCAATTTGATATAGCCAAAGTCATAGCATAATCTTTGGTATTCAGAACTTCAAAACTCATTTTGCCTCCTTAGAATGTAATTTGTATTGCAAAATTGCCATAATTCAACAGCATATGGATTTTATCCAATGTTTCACAAAATGTGAAAAGTATTTAGGAATATAGGCTTGGAATAGTCCTGCTTTCTAGCTCTTTAATTTTGTCTTTTAAGTTTCTATGTCCTTATAAAATCAGGCTTTGACTTTAAACAAGAAAATATATAAGAATGAACAAACTTCAGATTACAACTACCCTAATTAAAAACGAAGCCACTTTTTATAAAATAGAAAAGTTCTATTGGTTCTTATAGAGTGAATTTAAATTTGCTTCACCTCACAGCAGTCTAGAAAAATTAAATGTCTCATTTATCTTCATAAAGACCAAAATACTTTCAACAGAGTGATTATTCTTTGCACAGCAAATTAAGCTATTTAACTCTGCTCCTGTTGTCACCAAGTATCTTCAAAGCCACCTTAAAATAAATATGTTATTTCTTTTTAGAGAAGACACTTGTGTTTAATCATCAAAGTATAATTGACATACAATGTTATGTGAGTTTGAAGTGTACAGCAGAGTGATTTGATGATGATGGTGTACGTTATACAGTGCTCTCCACAATCAATGTAGTCACCACCTGCCATCATACAATTACTAAAACATTATTGACTATATTCCCTGTGTTGTACTTTTTATCTTCATGACTCATTTTACAGCTGGAAGTTTATGCCTCTTAATCTTCTTCACCTATTTCACCCACCCCTATAACATAAATAGGTTACATTTTTATGGACTTTTCCAATATCCACTTTGTTGTTGGGTTTGGAATGTTTCTTAGATGTGTGGTTTTTGTTTTCATACACCCTGTATACTAGAGAAATGTGTGTAATGTTTAATAAGTTTGACAGTGGTAAAAACTGAAAGTTGTTTTTAGTTCTTCTAATGATTGTTATTGTCTTTAGATGAGTCATGTAATTTATCTGGTTTTTAGGTCATCTTCAAAAGGGGGAATTTTCATTACGATTTCTAAGAATCTTAGTACCCGGCAGTTTTCTGACACACACACAAGGTTAATATTTAGCTGTGCTGAGCCTGATCCAACCCCTTTATACTTCTTCTCATAATTTTAAACTAATTTTTATTTTTAAATGCTTTGGTTAACATTTAAAAAAATTTTTTTTTATTTATTTTTGAGAGACAGAGACAGTGAGAGCAGGGAAGGGTCAGAGAGAGAGGGAGATACAGAATCCGAAGACAGGCTCCAGGCTCTGAGCTAGCTCATGATCCTGAGCCAAAGTCAGATGCTTAACCGACTGAGCCACCCAGGTGCCCCTGGTTAACATTTTTAAAAACATAAACTAAGGAACTATTAAGTATATCCAATCATTTACAGAATATAGTTTACACAGTTATTATAATGAATACATGTATTTTTTTAAAGCCTATTTATTTTGGGGGCACCTGGGTGGCTCAGTCAGTTAAGCCTCTGACTTCAGCTCAGGTCATGATCTCGCGGTGGTTCATGAGTTCAAGCCCCTCATCGGGCTCTGTGCTGACAGCTCAGAGCCTGGAGCTTGCTTTGAGTTCTGTGTCTCCCTCTCTCTCTGTCCCACCCCTGCTCATTCTCTCTCTCTCTCTCTCTCTCTCTCTCTCAAAAATAAATATTAACAACAATTATTAAAAAAAATGTTTATTTTTTTTTGAGAGAGAGACAGAGACAGAGCATGAGCCGGGGAGAGCCAGAGAGATGACACACAGAATCCGAAGCAGGTTCCAGGCTCTGAGGACTCAGCACAGAGCCCAGTGCAGGGCTCAAACTCACAAACCAAGTGATCATGAGCCAAAGTCAGACTTAACCAACTGAGCCAGGTGCTCAATGAATACATGTATTTTTGATCCACTCTTAAATTTGATATCAAATTTGTTAGTAATTTTTAGTATGATATATATGATATATATAATATTAATTGTTATATTAATGCTACATAACATTATATAACATGCTTTATAGATTTATTGTATGAAATAAAAAGTTGCTTTAAAAACTATCAACTTACTGTGTTCCTGGATTGGAAGTCTCAGATGGTAAAGATTACAATTCTGTCCAATTGACCTACAGATTTAACACAATAAAAATTCTAGCAGATTTTTTAGATATAGAAAAGCAGATTTTAAGTTGTATGGAAAGGCAAAGGAATTAGAATAGCCAAAAATTTTTTGAAAAAAAGAATTAATTTCCTAAAATAGGCATTTGATTTTAAGTTACCTATTAATGAAGAGATAGACACACATAGACTGATGGAATAGAAGAGAGAGTCCAGAAATAGACCCACACAAATATAGTGAATTGAGGTTTCACAAAGGTACAAAGCGATTAAATGAAAAAAGATTTTTTTAAATCGAAATCCACTTCCAGAAATGAGGGTCTTGACCTAAACTTCACACCTTACAGAAAACGATTCAAAAAATGGGTCATAAATCTAAATGTAAAATATGTAACTATAAAGATTTTGGAAGAAAACATATAAAAATATTTGTACCTGGGCTTAGGCAAAGAGTTGTTAGACATGACACCAAAAGTACACTCATAATAGAATGATATGCATAAAAGTATACAATAAATTAGATTTCATCAAAATTAAGGAATGTTTGTTCTGCATAAAACAGAGGCAAAGAATGAAAAGACAAGCCATAGCCTGGGAGAAAACACTTGGCAAAGCACAGATGTGACAAAAGAGTTTTATCCAGAATGCATAAGGAACTTTCAACACTCAACAGTAAAAGAATATCCCAATTTATGGGCAAAAGACTTGAATGGATGCTTCACTAAAAAGATATATTAATATCAATAACATGATATATTAATTAACATGAAAATATTATCCACATTATTAGCCATTAGGGAATGCAAACTAAAACAATAGTGAATTGTTGGGGCACCTGGGTGGCTCAGTGGGTTAAGTGTCCAACTTCAGCTCAGGTCATGATCTCACTGTTCGTGGGTTCAAATCCCACACTGGGCTCTGTGCTGACAGGTCAGAGCCTGGAGCCTGCTTCAGATTCAGTGTCTCCCTCTCTCTCTGCTCCTCCTCCACTAGTGCTCTGTCTCTCTCTGTCTCTCAAAATAAATAAACATTAAAAAAATTTTAAAAAAAACACAATAGTGAATTGTTACTCCCTATCTATTAGAAGGGGTAATAGAAGAAATACCATTAATACCAAATGCTGTCAAAAATGTGGAACAACTGAAACTTTCCTCTCTTACTACTGATAATGCAAAATGGCACAGCTGCTCTGGAAAACAGTTTGGCATTCTCTAATAAAGTAAAGCTTAAACTTACCATGTGACTCCGTGATATCAATTTTAGGTATTTACCATACAAAACTGAAAACTTAAATGCTCACAAAAACCTATATACCCATCTATATAATGACTCTATTCAAAATTTCCCAACTCAGGTATCAAAGCAAACACCCTTCAAATGCAAAACCTATGGTGAAACAGCCTTACAATAAAATTCTGTTTGGCCCCAAAACTACTGAACTATTGATGAACACAAAACATTGAGATGAATCTCAGGAGTATTATGCTGAGTGAAACAAGATGGTCTGAAAAGGTTACATACTTTACAATTTGACTTTTATGATGTTTTCTAAAGGACAAAACTATGGTAATGGAGAAAAGATTACTGTTTGCCAGAAGTTGGGGTGAGGGGAGGGTGAGACTGTTGAAGACACAATAAAAGGCAGTAGTTTGGGTTTAAAGAAACTTTCCGTATGACTACTATTGTGGTTTCCTAAGTTTATAATGTGTTAAAATTTGTAGAACTGTACACACACAGACACACACTTCAATTTTATTATATGTGAATTTAAAAAATCTTAACGTTAACAAATATGGTAACAGAATCTTAGTCATTTAATGTAGAAGCAGATCACCCTACTCCTTAGTGGAACTAGAAGGCGTTTCTACAGGAAATAATACTTTTTAATGCTGATAGTCTTGAAAGGTGCAAACGTAATTAAATTGTCTTCAATATAGCCTTTATTGGCATTGTACATTTCATAGAAACATAAAAATATTGGAGATGGAGGAATCTTAGAGCATCCTGTTAGTTAAATCAAATCTTGTCTCTCAACTTTGGATAAGTAAAAACTAGTAAGTTTAAAATAATAGCACATAGGTTGTTTTGTTTAAATGTCTTATAAAATTACAGTGACATTTAACGTCACTTTTATATGTAGTTTTGAAATTTTCTCTTCAAATATTGTGAATGAAATATTGTGTGGGACAAACTAATAATCTTCCAGCTAATGAATAACTTCAGTTGATCCTTATCTGTGTTGTATCATCTTGCAAATTCCTGAAACCTTTTTACTTGTTATTCCGTGATCTGTGGGTGAGTTGCTACAATTTGTAATTCCATTGATTTCTAGAGTTGTTTTGTATGGGGAGGTGGATATCATCATCCTGGAGGTAATGAGAATGAAATGCTCTTTTTCAGGTCAGGGGCTAAGAGGCGATATGTTCATTTTCCAGGATCTTAGAATTCTATATTATAATCGTATTTTGATGGCATTGACTTGTTACAGAAATTTAAATTTTTCCAAGAACTCTTCCTATCATTTGTATCTTGTGAATTTTCAAAATGTCTTAGAGTTTTGGCGTTTTCAGTTGCATTGTTTCTCTTTTTTGGACATAAGTTTTCATTTTGTCATCATATAGAAAATAGTAACTGTATGTGATGCCTAACCATAACTGAAGACATGAACCTTATTGTACAGATGATATAAGCAGAAAGAGTTAGGGGTCCCTAGAAAAACAAAGAGGAAACACAGCTTCCATGACACAAGTGAAGTCATTTTTGGCTCCCCCACCAGCTGTTTTCTGTGATCTATGTCCTAAAAACTCTACTTGTCCAAGCACATTGCTTGCAGAACTTTCTAGGAGGTGTCAGAATTTAAAGAAATGCAAAACACTCAGTAGTTTAGGATTTAAAGGGAACCAAGAGAATGCAAAAACTAAGAGTCTCTACCAGGCCAAGAAATAACCTAACTGTATCAGAGACAACAAATCATTAGTAAAACTCCTAGTGCTGTTTCAAAACTAAGCAAGACCCTGCATTCCTCACCAGCGATAAGGAGGCCAAGTCCCCATCCAGTTTATACCAATTCTCAGAGCTTGCCCATAGCTCCTTCCCCTAGTTCAACAGCTATGTCTGCTTATAAAGTCTCTTCCCACGGAGGAACACCAACTTCGTTAACATAACATAGTATGCATGTATAGGCATTTTTTTATGTTTATATATTTATTTTGAGAGAGACAGAGAAAGAGGAGGGGCAGAGAGAGAGAGAGGGAGAGAGAATCCCAAGCAGGCTCTGTGCTGGCAACACAGATCCCAACACAGGTGGATCTTATAAACCCTGAGATCATGACCTGAGCAGAAATCCAGTGGTATGCTTAACGAACTGAGCCACCCAGGGCCCCCTATAGGCATGTTTTTCAAGTACATAAGTGTAGCTTTATGACTGCCTTTACATCCGATGACAAAGCTCTCCTTTCTGAATATTCATCCTAAATCTTAAATAAAAAAACCTGCTCTCCCCTGTTCAGGCAGTCACAGCTTTGGAAGTTATTCCTTGTGATCTCCTCATTTGCTGCAAGTAAAATTTCCTTTGTGTGACAACTCCACCTGGAGTAGTCTATCTGTAACTCACTGAGGCGTGAACTCAGGTTAGTTGGGTTACAAAGATTGCCTAAAGGAAATAGAGGTCTTAACAAATGTAATCTAAAGGTCATACAAAATTCCAAAATGCCTTTAGCAATTATTACTGATCCTTTAAAAACTTGAAGTAAAAATCTCATGGTTCAAATATCAGAAGTAATTTGGATTCTTCATTCCCACTATGCCATCACTGTTGTTTTGATTTAATGAAGGTTATTGTAACAAGGCTAAACAGCGTTATGTTGTATTATATTGAAAGTTATCAGCTAGGGAAAATTAGAGTTTTTCAATTAATTTAAAGCATTGTTTTCAAACATAGTGACTATGTTCATATGACAGAAAAACCAACAACTGCTTATTGTGGAGCATATGCCTCTCTTCTTAGTTTATTAGTGTCCCTTCCAGGAAACCATTTGATCCTGCCATCCTCTACCACTATTGTTTCACACAAGAATTCCTCCAGACTCTAGAGGTCTAAGGAATGTTAAAGGGCTAGGCACATTTCAAAAATGATTACTGATATTATTGCATCTCTCTTACTCTCCTCTACTTTCCACTACTTCCATGATCACATAGCTGTCTCCTTTCTTTTTTCACATTTCTTTACCAACAGCCATCTTCCTTGGATTCTGTCCTATGGAACCCTCTCCAGTTGTGAGTAGTTACTCAACAGAGGGGGTTCATTTTAATACCAACATTATTTTCCTTCTTGTCAGACCTGAAAATATAGTTATTTCCAATAATTTTATTTTATTTATTCATTTATTTATTTGTTTTGAGAGAGAGCTCCCACAAGCAGTGGTGGGACAGAGAGAGACAGGGAGAGAGATAATTTTAAGCAGGCTCCATGCCCAGCCGGATTTCATGACCAGGAGATCATGACCTGAGCCAAAATCAAGAGCCGGATGCTTAATCAACTGAAACACCAAGGTGCCCCTCCCATAATTTTAAAACTGAGTTATTATTATTCATGTTTATTTTTCACAAGACTACAAGGAATGGTCTGAATTTAGTTTTTCTTTCCCACTGCTGAGTGTTTTTTTCTGCATTCTTTGCTTATTAATTCTTATTTTCCAAAATTTCACTTGTCATTTGTAAAACCCTGTATTTCAGCCAAATAAGCCCTATAAAATAATATCTATTAATATTTAACACTTACAATGCATCATATACTAGTCTACAAAAGATACTTTTATTAGCCCATTATACATGTATGGAAACTTGCACTGAGAAATTGAGACTTGCACAAAACATGGAAGTGATGGCGCTGGTATTTGAGCCAGGCAGTCTGGCTCTAGAATTCCAACTCTTAAACTTTACTTTTAACTAAAAAGCTATGTATGAATGTCCAATACTCTCACTCCTGTTCCTCAAAAGCAGTGAAATCTGTTCCAGAAGAGAAACTCAAATTCAGCATATCAAATACAAAACTAATATCCTTTCTTTTCTGCACAATCAAGTCTTCATATTGTTTCTTTTCTCAATGTCTGCTTGTTTACTCAATTAGGAAAATTCCAAAATGTCTATTTCTACAGTTACTCTGACATCTCCCTTTATTTCATTTCAGACCCTTATTTATTCTTGACTTCCCCACACACCCCACCCACCCGTCTCTAGTTTTGGTTTTCTTGCTTTCTTTTTATTTTTCTTTTAAAGTATATTTATTTGTTTTGAAAGAGACAGAGACAGCACAAGTGTGGGAGGGGCAGAGAGACCAGGAGACAGAGAATCCCAGGCAGGCTCTGTGCTGCCAGCACAGACCTCATCATGGGGCTTGAATTCACGATACCATGAGACCAAGAGCTAAGCCAAAACCAAGAGTCAGACACTTAACCAACTGACCCCCCCAGGCGCCCCTCTAGTTTCAGTTTCCTAATGTTTCCTGTATGACATATCTCACTGCATGAGTCCTAACAGTCTTTCTGCCCTCATGGTCTGGAAATTTGAACTAATTTTGACCCTGGCTTGACCATTCACTGGCATTCTGGATTTTAGTTGTGTATAAGATGTCTTACTCTTTCTCAACTAAGATATCTTTTTAAATGTGGTATATAGAGTCTTAATTATTTCCTTCTGTGAAAAATAAGGATGATGTCTTTATATGCCTCACCTCCCCATCACTGTTATAGACATCAAATAAGAGAATATATATAAATGCCATTTATAAACTTAAATAATAAAATTTGCAAATATACTATTATATGAACTTTTTAGACTGAATATTCAGAAATGAAAATTTACCTTACCTCTGCTCCTTCATATTCCTCATCTTGTTACTCATATTAGAATGCCCCTTCCTCACTCTTTCTGGTAACTTGTTTTTTATTCTCCATTTCAACTCACTGAGATACTTTCATTCACTTGTTATAAAGTGTTTTATTATCACTTAACTATTTAGCTTTATATATAAAATTGGTCCCATTTCTCCCTTTTCTTTTCCAGAAAATTGCTTCCCCCCATTAATTTCTGCCAAAAGTTAATTACAATCTTGCTCCTCAATACTGTGCCTCTAGTTTATTTTCTTATTCAAAGTGACTAGCAGCTATTATACACTGTGTCAGCTCTTCCTGGCCAAGGAATTTAGGAGAATGCGTCAGTGGTCTACTTTTTTAGAACAGGAGTTCTGTGTTTCCTAAAGGTTTGGGGATTCTTCCTGTCAACTATGGCCTTAGATACTGCTATTTCAATTGCTGTGACTTTGAGTCAGGAATCTGGCTAGTGAATTACATGAAGTATATGAATATGGCTATGTATTAAAGGATAAATGAATGTTGTGTGTTTTACTTCACCATCATAGAGAAGAAAGTTACTGAAACACAAAGAAATTTGTTTGTTTTAGCCATGGAAGATTTTTTTTCAAAAAAGTCTTGTTAGGAGTATTAATATATAAAACCTAAAAATAAAAAAAATAGTAAAATATGGGCTGGGATATGGAAATCTTAATACTTGGTCTCCTAAAATTTCTCTTACATCTAGTTCACATTATGAGTAGTACCCTGAGACATGTCTACAAGAACTCTAAGGTTTACTTACATAGAAATTATATAATATCATAAATAGTATAGATGATATTCAACCATTTTACATGTATTTATATGTATATATGCATATATGTGCCTAAATATGTTTATTCATCTATAAAACTATTTGCTAATACTTTCTTGATCTGAAGCAGTTTGCTAGATCTTGGGAATGTGAGAAAAATAACACATTGTTCCAAACATAGATAACTTAATGTCTAGTGGGAGAGACATAAAGGCAATATGTCTCCCTCTCCCTTTTTCCCTATCACCTATCTATTATTCATCTATCTATCCATTTATTGATTTATCTATCAATTGCTCATCTATCTATTGAGCTATTCAAATGTGAAAGAAAAAAAAAGAATGTATGGGACCACACTAGAAGGGTAGCTAATCATGTTTAAGGTCAATACAGAGTTCCTTACAGGAGGTAACTTTTAACCTAAAATTGGAATGACAGGTAGCAGTGTGTGGAGGCTGTGCAGACCCTGAAGGCCATAAAAAACTACTAAGGGGCTTTGGACAAATCCTAAAGTTGATAATTTCATTGATTTAATCTTTAACTTGAAATATTTCAAACATACAGAATTTTTTAAAGTTTAATACAATAAACACTATATATTTCTAGATTTTTTTTTTACCAGGATTCACTACATATTCACATTTGGCCACACTAATTTTCTCTCATTTATGTATTTGTTTCAAGTATGTATTTATTTGTATATACATATAAAATATATGTATATGTAACATATTTACACATGTATATATATTTATACATCTTTTTTTAAGATTTCATTTATTTTTTTAAGTTTACTATATTTTGAGAGAGAGAGAGAGAGAGAGAGAGAGCACATGAGCAAGGGAAGGTACAGAGAGAGAGGAGAGAGAGAACCCACGACCCTGGGTGGGAGAGGGTCCCATGACCCTGAGATCATGACCTGAGCCAAAATCAAGAGTTGGACACTTAACTGACTGAGCCATCCGGGTGCCCCTCCCCCCGCCTTTGTTGTTTGTTTTGTTTTAGAGAGAGAGGGAAAAAGAGGATGTAAGCAAGAGACAGGAGCAGAGGGAGAGAGAGAGAATCTCAAACAGTCTCCACACTAAATACTAAGCCTGATGCAGGGCTCAATCCCACGACCCTGGGATCAACCTGAGCCAAAATCAAGAGTCTGATGTTCAACCCAGTGAGACACCCAAGTGCACCTACACATCTTCCTTTTCTGCAGAATTATTTTAAAGTGCATTCAAACATTTTGATACTTAACTTTTGCATACTAAATCTCTAAATACTTTCATATGTGCCTCCTAAGAATAAGGAGGACAATATACAAAGAATCCCCTACTTCACTAGAATTCTCCAATTGTTAACATTTTGCTACTCTGCTTTGAAATTCTCTCTATATATAACTCATATCATTTTTTCTGAAAAATTTTAGAGAATGTTATAAAAGGGATGCCCCTTTACCCGTCAAACTTTGGTGTATTTCATAAGAACAGATTCTTTTATATAACCTTATATATATATATATGTGTGTGTGTGTGTGTGTGTGTGTCGTATATATATATGCCATATATAATTCTTTTATATATGGCATAATGATAAAAATTTCCTGATCTGATGTCTTACTCTTACCTAATTTACAGACCTTAATTAAATTTTTCCATATGTTCTAATACTGGTCTTGAAAAAATATATGAAATTTTCACTTCAAGATCATGTATTATATGTTACATTTATTTGACATGTCTCTGTAGTTTAGTGTAGAACAGTTAGCCTTTGTCTTTCATGAGCTTCCTTACAGGGATTTACCAATATAAACCTTGACACTGACACTTTGTTAAAAAAATGTAAGACAGCAATTTATAGAATCAACTTTGGTTTAGGGTCTCATGTTGGAATTCCACAGATTCAATACTGTATTCTTCCCAGTGCATGTATGTAGAGTCATGTGATGCTGGTTTTTCCAGTTACTGGTGATACTCACTTTGATTATATGCTTCTCCACTATAAAGTTACTGTTTTTCTTTTATTATTTATAAGTCATTTTAGGAATACTTTGAGACTGTATAAATATGTTGCTCTCCACCAAACTTTTATCCACTCATGACAGCATCCATTGATGGTCTTTTCTGAATCATTTTTTTTTTTAATGAAGGAATGATTTACTATGTGATTTAACATGTCTTTCATTATACTTTTCTTTATCATCCTACTTGAAGGATGAGTTTTTCTTTATCCCCTATTTATTTATTTACAAACTTATACATTAATGGACCCATGACTTAATATTTCATTAAATTCATTGCAATGTGTTATCATTTTTTACTTTTAATAAGCAAAATATTTCGGACTTGTTCAGTAGGAGATCTATCAAAATGGGTCCTACACTATTTTGCTTGAGAAGTCTTGAGTGCAGTGTTTATACATTGGCTCTAAAAAAAAATTAAAAAGGGTGTTTTTGATATTTAGGAAGGTGTTAGTATATATACTAGTTATATTTATAATAATACCTGTTATAAAGCTCTAGTCCTATTTTACTTTTCTTAAACTTCACCTGTTTTGTCAATTTTAAATGATATATTTTGAATTCCATTTAGTATTTCTACATCATCTCTTCTATTTTCCTTTTTTTCACTCTCATTTTCTTAGTTTTTAGTGGAATTTTATGTTCTAACATGTTACAGCATAAAAAATTTACATGATACTTTTACACGTTTGTCTCTCTGTTGTTTTAGTGTTAGATCTATCATCAAGCATATTTACTCCTCATATTTAGTCCTTTTGCCACATTATCCCCCCTTATCTAGTTAGTGAAGCATTTCTTCTGTCTTCAGGAAGGACTCATGAATATAGTTTTTCCTGAATTCAAACATGCTTAAAAACATTACTCAAATCTTGATACTTGAAGAAGAGCTTAGTGACTCTAAAATCCTTCATTTCCATGTTTTTTCATTGAGTTTCCTAAAAATGTTTATCTTATCATGCCTTGCTGAAGAGAAAATTGAGGATAAATGAATATTCTTCTTCTCATTAGACAATCTATTTTACCTAGAGCCCAAGACAAAGGATTTCACTTTTATCTTTAATATCTTATAGTTCACCTAGTATAGGTCTGATAGTTTATCAACTGAACCAATTTGGAGATAGGCAGTATTTTTTTAAATATTTTTATTTAGGTACTCCAATTTTACATATATATACATATATATATATATATATATATATATATAAAACATATTTTAGCCTGCATTATCTGTCACCTTCTATATGACATCTTATACTTCTTAATTTCAATTTTCTTTTTTCTTTTTATAATTTTATTCTTATTATCACTTAAGAAACTGGTAACTAGGTGTATATTTCTGATTTGATTTTGCTCTTTTTTACTTTTTTTTTAATTTATTTAACTCATTCTACCTTAAGCCTTTTTTTTTTCTTTTACACATGCTTTTCTGAGCTTTTTAATTACTGATTTGAAGTATTTTTGCCTATCTGTAAATGGCTGTTTAAAGGTATATAACTTAAGTTGCAGTAATGTCATTTCACTATTTCTCTGCTCTTGGTTCCTCTTCAGGGATAATATTTATCCTGGGAGAAGTGGCTAATTCCTGGGCTTGGGCAGGAAACTTACAAGATTATCCTGGAACATTGTCGTCCACTGACGAAGTAAAGATGTGACCAAAAAGTGTTAGAGACAGGCAGTATTTTCTGAACTAATAGTAATAGGATTATTAGTATGATTGCAATTCTATTAATTAATTAATTAATATTTATTTTTATTTATTATTAAGAGTGTTCTCTTTTGTTGGCAAAGTGAAGTGCAGTTTCTTTAATTGTGCCATTTTGAGGAGTTGAATTTGTACATTTTCCGATTTTTGTGATCTTAGTTTTTATTTTGTTTATGCCAGATTCTTCATTTTCACCTTTTGCTTCCTTCCTTCTTTTCTTGTGCCATCAAACCTGCAAAGGACACTTTCTCTTTTCAAGTATTCTCAATTCCCTAGAAGGAGTGCCTTTCCTGCATTTCAAACGCAGTCCCTTTCTTTTGATTCCCTAGTTGCCAATATCTGAACCTCTAGATATTATATTGATTCTAAATATTTACCTATATAATGTGGGACTTTTTTTCTGCAGATAATTTAATATGGATCCCAACATTCATAATATCATTGTTAACAAATCCTCCGATTTTCTATGCAATTTCCACCTAATTCATGTCTGGAATGCTCTCTGGACTATTTTCCTATTATCAATATAACTGTAAGTATGACTAGTTTATTATCTTTGCTTGATATGTGTGTCTTTGTGACTGGGGAGATAATGGATTTATGCAGCTACAAGTATTCTATGAAAACCTATTTTTTTGTGTTTTTGAAATACTGCTCTGGCTTGAATATATGAAATGGAAGATGGGGATCAGGGGAGAGGGAATCCTAAGAGCAGAGTAAAAATTTGAATATATTATAACGATTAGAGAAACAAAAATAACTGTGGCCAGAACATATGAAGATGTCTAAAATAAGATAATTAAAACAAAAGAAAAAAAAGGATCAATCACTCCTTGGCTAGTTAGGAATTAGAGATTAATGAGATGATGGATATCCAGAAAATACTTTGATATGAGATCCTTAGTATTAATCTATCTGGAATGCCATGTAAGGGATAATACCTGTCTCAACTCTGTTTGTGCCTAGTAAACCAATAAGGACTTTAAACCAGATTAAAACAAACACACACTATTTTTATGAACTCTTACAGAGTTCTATGCCAGAAATTACTTAGAAATAATATATTTCATTTACACAGTAACAGTATAATTATTAGTACTAATTTGCAGATGAGAAAAGTGTTTCTCAGCAAGGTGAGGCTTTAAATATTATGCTCATGGCTAAGTAGTCATAAAAGGTAAAGCAATTATTCAAAGTTATACCTAAGTGCAATTATATTATTAAAGGTAAATGAAAATACTAGTAAATAAATACTTTGCTTCACACAATTGATAGACAATAGTAAAGCCAGTAAATCTGAGTTTGTAAGTTTCATTGTAAGAATCTCCACATCTAAATTGGAAACAGTATTTTGAAAGGTAAATGACAGCATCCTGACATTTTAGTGACTGTCTATAGTATTCTTTTTACCCAATCAAGACATGTTAGAGTAGCTTTCACCACAGGAGATAGATTAGTTGATTAGGTCAAGCCAGGTCTAGGCAATTCCTGTTTTACAATAAAAGAAAACACTGTGATTTTCTTAACTTAAGTGGATATTGACTTCTACTATGGAGCAGATCAAGATTTATTATCTCAAATGATAGTCAACAGACTGGATGACAACTATTGAGTTGGGGGAAATCACAGCAGGCCACTGAACCACCATTGAACCTAAAGAAAGATCTTCTGTGTTTCTCACAGCAGGATAAGGCCAATCTTACATCAAGATGATAGGCCTCACCAGAGACAAGGGCTATTAAAATGTTTTTCCATTTATTTGGTTTGTGATGTTCCTCTAAAATCTCAGCACTTTAAGACTGAGAGCAGTTAATTATATCATCAGAGAATCAGAGATGAGAATGTCTATGGTGATATGTAAGTTTTAATTCTTTAGAAAAATAATGCTTTGTCAGGCATTCAAAATGATATCAGCTTAGTGAACCCAATTCCTAAAACTGTAAAATTTACTTATATATCTTTTAGTGTTTAATTAGCAATATTAGTGTGCTGTTTCATAAAAATATTATTAGATAAAAGCCTATTGTAAATCTGAACAATCATCTAAAATGATATTTTTAAAGAAAAACTAATAAATTATTTATATTTTATTCTAAAATATTTTTGGAGATTCCTGGGTGGCTCAGTTGGTTAAGTGACTGAATCCAGCTCAGGTCATGATCTTATGGTTAATGGTTTGAACCCCACCCCACATCAGGCTTTGTGCTGACAGCTTGGAGCCTAGAGCCTGCTTTGGATTCTGCATCTCCCTCTCTGCCCCTCTCCCACTCATGTTCTGTCTCTCTGTCTCTCAAAAATTAATAAATGTTTAAAAAATTAAATATTTTTGAAGAAAGAATAACAGGTAAAATCATGTAAGCCTTTTGTTTACAGCCTGTGTACACAAACCTGAAAAAATTTAGACAAAATAAATAAGTCTCAATGGAGCTAGACTGAGTAAACTCTTCATATCCATCATTATTTTTGTTGAGAAGGAATAATATAGCATTCCTATTGCTGAAAGAAGACAAAAAGACAAACTCAAAAATGTGCACCTGGGTGGCTCAGTCAGTTAAGCCTCCAACTCTTGATTTTGGCTCAGGTCATTACCTCACAGTCCTGAGATCCAGCCCCACGTCAGGCTCTGAGCTGTGGGTAGAGCCTGCTTAAGATTCTCTCTCCCTCTCCCGCTGCCCCTCCCCAACTTAAAAACACAAAGAAAAACAGGCAATAATGCATAGACTATATGGCAAAACATGTAAAACAAATAGCTAAGTAAGCACAAAATGGGGGAAGTGTAGAATAAAATGAGTACGGTAGGCAGAATCTGAAGATATCCCCCTAAATTCCCCATCCTTGGTATATAAACACCTCTCAG
Organism: Cryptoprocta ferox; assembly: GCA_028646485.1. NCBI lineage: Eukaryota > Metazoa > Chordata > Mammalia > Carnivora > Eupleridae > Cryptoprocta > Cryptoprocta ferox. The sequence continues at coordinate 95,660,152 of CM053573.1, read as the reverse complement.
TCAATCAAATACTAACAGGCTGGTATGAAGAGATTTCGCATATCTAATTAAGCTGTTAGGATCCCAACTCAGTTGATTTTAAGATAGAGAGAGTGTTCTCAATGTAACTAACCTAATTGATAAGGTCTTAAAGAGGCTGGCATCCTTCTGGAGAAGTAATCAAAATATGATGGGTAACTCACCAACGAGACATTCTTCATTTCTGGCCTTGAGGATAGAAGGAATTAATGACAAGTAGTGTGGGTAACCTCTAGGAGCTGAGAGTAGCGTTGACCAATAGGCAGCAAGGAACTGAATTCTGTCAGCAATCCGTACGAGCTTGGAAGCTCACACTAATCTCCAAAGGAGAACACCATGAGAACGCAAAGAGCAAGATATAAGTCTGTTATAAGTGGAGGCCAAGGAGCAGTAGAGAAGAAAGCTGACAATATAGACGTAATGATGAGTGACTGGGCAAGGTCCAGAGGAAATGCAGTGGGGAAGGAATTGAGATCAATGTAGAAGGATTACATTTGTTTACAACACTGGCACTTCCCTGGCACTAAAGAAGATTAAAACAAGGACTAATTTATATAAATTTGTATTTAAGAGGAGGTAATGGGATGCTGAACCGCTCACACTTGATAGGCTCAATTGTTACCTGATGTACATATCTATTTTTTTCTTTGCACTGGAAAGGAAGGCTATAAGGTTGAGTAAACCCTGACTAGAAAGATTTATTTTTGGAAATATGACTGAGGAGTTTACCAAGAATAATAAAGACATTTTCAAGTAGCCACAAAAATCAAACAGGTTGTAGACCAGAAATTTTTAAAATATTTCTTACTGTGAAGAAAATTAAATCTCATTAGATATTTATTGAATGTCAACCTGTGTGAGGCCACAGAGGAGCTACTTAAAATAAAGCAAAATAAAAATTTTAAATATTTCCCTTAAAAAGAATATTTGATGAAAGATTGTTTACTGGAATTCTTCTTTTGTAATCACCTTTTTATTTGAGAGGTGTTAAGAAATTAGAGGGCTCTTGAATATAGAACCTAATTCCTCCTTAAATAGTATCAGTACTATCTGAAGTAGGCAAAATGCAAACAGCTCAGTCATCCTCCGCTGACCCTAGCATCCGTTTATAGCATCTGCCAGTCATTTAGAGGAAGAGCTGTTTATTTAGATACATCTTTCTATGCATTGAGGAGAGAAATGTTTTTAGGAGTTTTGAGAAGAAAAATGTATGGACTTATTCAAACAACAATACAGTGTGAATTGAGGATTATGTCATCCTCCTTCCTTGCACAAGGTTTATGGTTAAGGAGATTGTAATTTACTCAGGCTTTATTCAATAAATATTTATTGAGTTCCAACTGAATTCAAAGTTCTGAGATTGGTCTAGTGAACACATAAAAAACAAACAAAAAATCAAAACAAAACAGAAAAACAGAAACAAAACAAATAAACAAGAAAACAGAGTCCCTAACATCAGTGTACTCAAATCATAGTGCACAGTTCTTTGGAATAAGTGCTGGGAAAGGAGTGAAACTGAGATCAGACAGGAGCTTATGCTTCCTAGCTCTCAAAAGGTCCAAAAAGGCTGACTAAAAAAGTAAAAATTGAAGAGTCATGACTAGTTAAGGAAAGAAAGGGGATGAGAAGAAAATACCATGGCAAAGAAAAAGCAAGGCTTGGAGAAGGAAAGAATATGGTCCCTACACACTATGCATTTCAAAAATTAAGAGCATTTTGGTATGACTGGAACATAAAGGTATATGGGAGGTGAAGCAGTTCTATGCATGAGTTGAGATCAGATTATAAGATTCTTGGTCCATTTTAAGATGCTTTAGAATTTACCCAAAACACAATGGTACTGAAGTGTCTACTTAGTTTTAAGTAGTAGTGATGTGATCACATTTGTATTTTACAGGATTTGTTAGATTGGACTACAGGAAGTGGATTAAGAGTCTTATACAGAACTTCATTTAAAAATCTGAGAGGTTATGGTGGCCTGAACCTGGGTATTAGCTGTAGAGACAGGAAGAAGTGAAAGGATTTGAGAGAAAGGATTTGGTACCTATTTCAATGTAGGAATGAGGATTGGAAGTGTGAGTATAGGAGTAAAGAAAAATAATGACTGGATTTCAGCAGAGCGGGTGAGCAAGGTAATTTTCAAGTTAGTGACAGCATAGTAATTTTATTAGATAAATGTTATCTTTTGTAATGGGCCTGCTGTCTTAACATCCAAAATTTAGAGTCAGTGGATTCCTGAGCATGTTCTTAGCATTACAAAGGCTGAAGCTTCTAGAAAATATTTATTTTAATCATTGCCAGTGCTTCCTATACCATTATAGATAATCAAAACACATTTGACTATTGTTACAATTGAGCTGATAAATGATGTGGTATCTTATTTCAAAAAAAATAATCCATGGATAGTTTCTACAGCTTTTAGTTTTCGTAATTTCTTCAGTATTCTTATTGATTTTTCATATGGTTTTCTCTGATTTTATTGTTTGACATTGTATTTCAACATGCTGTTAGTCTTAATATTTTAGGATATGAGGAAAGCAGTACTGAATGTGCCCATTAGTTCTCGCTTTTTCCAGAACATTGATTTCGATTAACAAGGCAAGAGGCTGTACCCTCCTTATGCCTCATTAAAAAAGGTTAAAATATTGGTTAATTATAGCACCAAAAAAACTATCAATACTCAGAATATGTAGCATAACTATTCCCTAGTTGAGAAATTAAGAAATTTCCATCAAGGAGTCATTTTGTACAATTAACTAGCTGGCTTATTGATTTCTTCTTCTCAATGGTTATTGATAAGTTGCTGAGTGAATCATATCTCAAAAATTAAAAATCATTTGTTTTTTCAGGAGAAAGTCATTATGGAATCCTAGAAATTAATAAAAAGACCTAAGTAAAATTTAATGCTAATCATGACCTATTTTTAAACTGACAAACATTTTTTTGCAAATATTATTTGATTAATATTCATTGAGCTGATCTTTATGGTTCCTTTTACTGATAAATTCTATCATAGTACAACAGCTTCAACTACTATATTCTTCTCTATGAAGTTGAAAATAAATATAGATTCTTACTATAAATAAATCTACTTGTCACTCTCTTTAAAACATGAGAAAACATTACATATTTAAAAATTAATTTAAAAATATATTTGCTTCTTAAACAACAACCACAAATTGCCAAGCTATGCCAAATCAAAAGGAGGTAAAATGTGTTTACTAATGATTTGGAAATATGCCAAATTTAAAGAGAAAAATTAAAAATGAGAAAAGATGTACTGAAGATGAAACAGAAATAGAAACTTTTTCAGAAGATAATTTTCTTTAGAAAATCTTAAAGATCTAAGGAAAAAAACACCTGTTTCTTTTTGAAAAAAGCTCTTATAAAATAAGAAATTAATAGAAGTGGTATGGAATGAGTTATTCTCATCTATGAGTAGGTTCAGACTACTGGTATTATTACTGCTAATCTGTTGAGAATTACATAAAATAGTTACAGTTTTTGGCAAAAAGACCAGAAAAAACCCAAATGAAGAAGGGCTAAGCAACTATATAATATCTATACTTTTTGAGTTTTCTCTATTTGATTTGTAAGGTTTTACATGTTCTAGATTTAATATAAATGTATTTTATTATTAATACTTTTTTCTTTAAATAAAAACTATATTAGTTTTAATAAGTATATGCTCCAATATTAAACCACCAGGAAATACCAGATATTTGTAGTAGGAGGTAGGCTATGGACTAATTCATGGCAGTGATTTTGATTCTTGGGTCATTTACACTGTTTCTCTTTGTTCCTCATCCCACTCAGTTGTGACCTCTTTGGGTCCTTTAGATATAGTTGCTACATAACATTTGGTATTTTCCATATTTCTCTTTTTGGGGAATCAACAGAAAAAAAGTTCCATAATTTTGGTACTTTGTTCTACTACCAGAGGATACATGGCCAGAATCCCATTTGGCCCAATCCTGGTCTCTGTGAAGGGAAGTATCACACACTTAAAATGAAGCATAGGAAAGCAGAGTCTTAATTTGCTTACTTTGAAGATGCCTTAAATATCTTAATTTCTATGTATGGTGTAAGAAAGTGGTCCAGGTTCATTTTTCTGCATGTTTCTGGACCACTTTCTTACACCATACACAAAAATAAACTCAAAATGGATGAAGGACCTAAATGTAAGAGAGGAAGCCATCAAAATCCTCGAGGAGAAAGCAGGCAGAAACCTCTTTGGCTGCAGCAACTTCCTACTCAACACGTCTCCAGAGGCAAGGGAAACAAAAGCAAAAATGAACTATTGGGACCTCATCAAAATGAAAATCTTCTGCACAGCAAAGGAAGCAATCAGCAAAACTAAAAGGCAACCTATGGAATGGGAGAAGATATTTGCAAACGACATATCAGATAAAGGGTTAAAATATTCAAAATCTATAAAGAACTTATCAAACTCAACACCCAAAAAACAAATAATCCAGTGAAGAAATGGGCAAAAGACATGAATAGACACTTCTCTGAAGAAGACATACAGATGGCCAACCAACACATGGAAAAATGCTCAACATCATTCATCATCAGGGAAATACAAATTGAAACCACAATGAGATACCACATCCCACCTGTCAGAATCACTAACATTAACAACTCAGGCAACAACAGATGTTGGCAAGGATGCGGACAAAGAGGATCTCTTTTGCACTGCTGGTGGGAATGCAAACTGGTGCAGCCACTCTGGAAAACAGTATGGAGGTTCCTCAAAAAGTTATAAATAGAACTACCCTACTACCCAGCAATTGCACTACTAGGTATTTATCCAAGGGATACAGGTATGTTGTTTTGAAGGGGCACATGCACCCCAATGTTTATAGCAGTGCTATCAAAAATAGCCAAAGTATAGAAAGAGCTGAAATGTCCATCAATGGATGAATGGATAAAGAAGATGGGGCATACACACACACACACAATGGAGTATTACTCGGCAATCAAAAAGAATGAAATCTTGCCATTTGCAACTATGTGGATGGAACTAGAGGGTATTATGCTAAGCAAAATTAGTCAGAGGAAGACGTCACATTCCCTTATTTAATATTTGTTATGTATCAGCATTTTTTTTTTGAGAAAGAGAGAGAAAGCAGAGGAGAAGCAGAAGGAGAGTGAAAAAGAGAATCTTCTTTTCTTTTTTTAATTTGACAGAGTGAGAGAGTGAGAAGAGGAGAGAGACAAAGGAATGGAGAGAGAGAATCTTAAGCAGGCTACACACTCAGAGCAGAGCCCAGCACAGGGCTCGATCCCACAACCCTGGGATAATGACCTGAGTCAAAATCAAGAGTAAGACATTTAACCAATTGAGCCACCCAGGTGCCCTGTATAAGCAGTTTAGATGCATTATGCTTGCTAATCTTCCCATCACATTTGTGTTGAATATATAATCACCACTTTATAATAGGATAAGTAATGTTCTTAAGGCAGTATTTGAAATCATGACTCTCTGAAATAAAAGTTTATATGCTTCACAGCCATGCTTTATATATACTGTCTTGATGATTATATCATGAAACCTATAGCAATACTTCAGAGGGAATGTAATAATTTTCTGTATCTTCTCTGAAATATCAGGCTGTGTACATGGTATATCATTGCAATAGAGTACATAGGCTCTCTAGAAGAAATGTTAAAATAAGGCTTTAGCTTTTGTAGCCATGACTAGGACAATTATGCCAAGACTCTAGAATGGATTAATATTAAAATAATAATTGAAAATTACCTATGTAGAATGGTTTAATTTTTATAGATTTTATCACTAATCTCTGTTGTGTATATGTTTATAATATGTATATACTTCTCTCCACACATGCATATGGCTAAACACAAGATTCAAGCCAAATATTACCATAGGTAATTTTACTGTTTTTATACATCTGTAGTCAAATTCTAAAAGTTGACATTATAGAGCAAGAACAAAAATTTCTTATTTCACATTTTAGATTGTGTCTAAATTCAAGGTACAGGTTTTCTATGATAAATGATATCCACTTACTGAGTTATTTTTTAATTTTTTAATGTTTAATTATTTTTGAGAAAGAGAGACTGAGCATGAGTGGGGGAGGAGCAGAGAGAGAGGGGGAGACATAGAGTGAAGCAGGCTCAAGGCTCAGAGCTGTCAGCACAGAGCCCAATGCGGGACTTGAACTCACAAGCCCTGAGATCATGACCTGAGCTGAAGTTGGACGCTCAATTGACTGGGCTACCCAGGAGCCCTGAATTATTTTAGTATCTATTGAATGCCCCTCCACCATTCCCTATTCTAGTATGCTAACATGGATCATTCTTACATCCTGTTAAATAAATTCTACATAGTCACCACACGTTGTTATTTCTTCTTCTTCTTCTTCTTCTTCTTCTTCTTATTATTATTATTATTAAATGTGCTATTGCTATTTATTTACTTTTTAGTCACTTTTTATTTGTTTTTATGATAGGTGCATTTTTGTTCACATGTTCACACAAAATTATCATTCCTTTTTTTTCTTTTTTTGGTTTAATTTGAAAATCATACTAGTTTTAAAATGAGTGAGCCAGCTTTGTCTATTGTCAAATAGTTTTAAAATGAGTAGTTATAGATTCACCTAAAGGTTGATTAATTGTACAAATATCAAGTCTTAACATTTTGAGAGGTTTGCAGATATAGTAAGATTTATTACACACTGCTCCAATTTATTTGGTTCACTGGTCTATTAAAGTATTCTCTTTTTTTTTGGATTAACCTCAATGATAATATTTTTTTAAAAAAAAAACTCAACAGTTATTCAAAACTGTGTGTATATACATATGTACACACACATATATAAAATTACATAACCAAATTATTTTTCAGAGTATTTATTCATATAACTAGATGTTTATTTTATTTTTGAATAAGAAATAAATATACATGGGGGCACCTGGGTGGTTCAGTCGGTTAAGTGTCCAACTTTGGCTCAGATCATGATCTCAAGGTTCAAGAGTTTAAGCCCCACATCGGGCTCTGTGCTGACGGCTCAGAGCCTGGATCCTGCCTCAGATTCTGTCTCCCTCTCCCTGCCCCTGCTCTACTCACACTTGCCCTCTCTCTCTCTCTCAAAAATAAATAAAAAATGTTAAATATTTTTAAAAAAAGAGTTAGAAAAAAGGAAATAAATATACATTGGAAAAAAACAAAATGTACAAAATATATAAGGGTAAGGGTAAGTTTGCCCTTTTTACTCTACCAATCTGCCCTGTTCCCCTGCCCAGGGCCACTTCTAGGATATGTGGGGGAAATGTTTTGTACTGAATATGATTTTAACATATCTCAAACTTCATCAGTCCATATGAGGTAATAGTGATTTATTGATCAACCGATCTACAGGTTTAATGCAATCCTATTCAAAATACCAACAGAATTTTTCACAGAATAGAACAATCCTAAAATTTGTATGAAACCACAAAAGGCCTCAAATAGTCAAAGCAATCTTGAAAAACAAAAACAACATTGGAGTTATTGCAATTCCAGATTTCAAGTTATATTACAAAGCAGTAGTAATTAAACCAGTATGGAACTGGCATAAAAATCAACACAGATTAATACAGTAGAATAGAAAACCCAGAAATAAACCCACAACTTTATGGTCAATTAATCTTCAACAAAGGAGGAAATAAGTAAAAATACAATGGGAAAAAGACAAGCTCTTCAACAAATGGTTTTGAGAAAACTGGACAGCAACATGCAAAAGAATGAAACTGGACTACTTTCTATCAATATATTTAAAAATAAGGATTAAAGACCAACATGTAAGACCTGGAATCATAAAAATCCTAGATTTCTCTGAAATCAGCCACAGCTACATTTTTCTAAATAAGTCGCCTGATTCAAGGGAAATAAAAGCAAAAACAAACTATGGAACTACATTAAAATAAAAAGGTTTTGCACAATGAAGGAAATAATACACAAAACTAAAAGGCAGCCTACTAAATGGGAGAAGATATATGCAAGTGTCATAACTGAAAATAGGTTAGTATTCAAAATATGTAAAGAACTGGTACAAATCAACACCAAAAACCCCCAAATAATCCTGCTGAAAAATGGGCAGGAGACATGAATAGACATTTTCCAAGGAAGACATACAGATGGCCAACAGACACATAAAAAGATACTCAGTATCACTCATCATCAAAGAAATGAAAATCAAAACTACAATGAGCTATCACCTCACACCTGTCAGAATGGCAGAAATCAACACAAGAAACAAGTGTTGGTGAGAATGTGAAAACAAAGGAACTTTCTTGCACTGTTGGTGGGAATGCAAACTGGGTGCAACCACGCTTGAAAACAGTATGGAGGTTCCTCAGAAAATTAAAAATAGACTACCCTGTGGTCCAGTAATCACACTACTGGATATTTATTCCAAGAACACAAAACCCTAATTCAAAGGGATACATGCACCTCTATGTTTATTGTGACATTATTTATAATAGTCAAACTATGGAAGTAGCCCAAGTGTCCATCAATAGATCAATGAATGAAAATGATGTGGTATGTGTGTGTATATTATCTGGAATATTATTCACCCATAAAAAAGAATAAAATCTCACCATTGGCAACAATATGGTTGGAACTAGACAATATAACACTATGCAAAATCAGTCAGTCAGAGAAAGACAAATACCATATGATCTCATTCATATGTGGAATTTAAGGGGAAAAAATGAGCAAAGGACAAAAGAGAGAGAGAGGGAGAAACCAAGAAATAGACTCTTAACTATCGGAAACAAATTGATGGCTACCAGAGAGTATGTGTATATTTGAGTGGGTGGGGAGAGGGGTTGGTTGAAATGAATGATGGAGATTAAAGAGTATACTTCTCATGATGAAAAAAAATGAAATAAAATAAAATTCTTTTAAACAACATAGTGAGATAGTATTATTTCATATTGATTGGCAAAGATTAACATGTTTGATAAAGTATCAAATTAGTAAGGATATGCATAAAAGTACTGTCTACTACTGGTCTACAATCATGTTAGAATACATACTTGGTTCAGAAATCTTTGGAAGCCAATCTGTAAGGTTCCAAAGAACGAAAAAATATACATATCTTTTGACTACCATTCCCACTTAAGAGAATTTATCCTGTAGAGAGACTTGCACATCTGTACCAAGGTTATGTATAGAGATAGTCAATGCAGCAGTTATTGAATAGCATGAAACTTGGAAAACCTAAATATGTATACTTAGAATTCTTGTGACATATTTGCATAATGGTGCACTATGTAACCTTTTAAGAAGCAACTGTATATATTAAGAATTATTTACAATTTAGATATTGAGTGAAAAAAGGCTAGATGCAGAATTTGTATGATATTCTACTTAAGTTTTTTCCCCAGTGAGGGGTGGGAGAAAGGAATATTCTTGCTAAAAAAAAAAAAAAAATTTAGAATAATGAGTTAAGAAGAATTACTTAGATATTTGATTTGCCCAGTCTATACATATGAAGATACTTTCTAGGCACCATCTGTCCCTGTTCAGGTCCAGTAACTATTTCTTGGTGTTCTTTATTGTCAGATGGCCATTCCTGTCTAATTTTATATGTCCCACCTAAAGAAAAATGTAGCAATGCTATCACAATGCCTAGCTGTTTGGAACCTGTTCTACATAGAACTTCCTGCATATGAAGTTTTTCTCTTATTTATTTAATTCTGGTTGCCTCTTATTATCTATCAAGACATCTGTGACTACTGGCTTCCATTTACTCTACCAAAGGTTGTTACTGAGCTCCTTTGATGATGATCACAGATGCAAGTCTTATCCAGAGTTTTCAGGAAAATATGAAAGAAAAATCATTCATTTTCTAGCCATGCTAAATTTACCATTCAGGAATTTGTAACATAAATGCAAAACAACATACCTTTCTACAAGGTCTTCTATTTAATTTTTCAAGAGGTTGTATGTGAGGACTTTCATGTTGGCTCAGTTCCAGTCTCCATTGAGTACCAGTGGGAGGATAGGCAAGGGCCCATGAATGGGCAGAGAGAGTGGCCTCTTCACCCCAAAGGAGCTTCCTCTTGAGACAAGGCCTCACACCGATCCATGGGAGTGTCATTTGGAGGCTGGAGAGGACAAGAACCTGAAGAGCCTGTTAACATTCTGGAGCAAGAATCTCAAAAGGCTACAGAGCAAATAGTTGGACACCCTACAGGTGAAGCTTGCTGAAGATGACGTGGCTGTGTTGGTGCCACTTGGGGAGATACAGAAGGTAACGGACACCTGCTGCCTCCTCGGTAGCCACCGCTACAAGTTGCCGGCTGGTTGTGGTTCCTGCAGGAATTATGGTGAGTGAAACCCCAGGCAGAGGCCCGCTCAACACCACAGTCTGAGGATTGTCACGTGTGTATTGAAGTCCTGGTGAAAGCAACTACTCCTGCGTCTACAACTCTTGGAACTCCTTGTATGTCCAGAATTCCTCCTGTGTCCCACTGGAGAGTTCCCGGAACTAGCCTATTAATACCATCCTGGCTGCCCATTTTCAAGATCCAAGGAAAGCAATGCCTCATGGATCCTACAGCAGTTCTCCTTGCCAGCTTGCTGGGACCTGGAACCAGTAACCAGGCAGGAGCACACACAGCAACACCCACACATTCTCAGGGCATCCATCTGGGCACCCCGATGTAGGGCAGAGTGTTGGAGCATATCCCAAACTGAAAAAGCCCGCCAGGGCTCACGTGGTTCTTGGTCTCTTCCTGAGACACTCACAGTAGCTGGGCCCAAGCAGTGTAGAGGAGTTGAGACAGGGTCTGGTTGCTCAGGTCTGGGAGAGTAATGCCCTGTCTCAGTGTTAAGTATCCATTTAAAAGTATTCCTTGCATATGATACATTTATGAATATATTTGTATTACCATTCCAAAACATGTGCACACAGTTCTGTGCTTGTGTGTCTGTGTGTGTCTGTGTGTGTGTGTGTGTGTTTAAATCATGTCTTTGAGATGCTTTCCACTTATATATGGGAGGAAAAAAGGGAAAAATCTAATTCTTTTTAAGTAGCTGCATAGTTTACCATCATATTTAAGTCCTATAATTTACTTGATGCTTCATTATTTAAATATACATTTGTGTTAACATCAAATCTAATCATATAACATTACAAAGAGTGCCATACTGAATATCCCTTTTTTTTTTTTAAACTTTATAGTTTATTGTCAGGTTGGTTTCCATATAACACCCAGTGCTCTTCCCCACAAGTGACCTCCACCAAGACTATCACCCCCCTTTACCTTTTCCCCTTC
>CM053573.1:95632368-95648336 GCA_028646485.1 Cryptoprocta ferox | reverse complement strand
CGAGAGACTCTTGAATCCTGAAAACAAACTGAGGGGGGAAGGGGAAGGGGAAAAGGTAAAGGGGAGTGATGGTCTTGGTGGAGGTCACTTGTGGGGAAGAGCACTGGGTGTTATATGGAAACCAACCTGACAATAAAGTATAAAATTAAAAAAAAAAAAAGAATTGTGGATTGGGGGAGATCATTATGACTAGAAGATAGTAACTCCATATAATTTAGCCCAGACATATATTTTAATTTCCTAGGAGACTATGCTTTTACTTTCAACTGTGTCAAAAGCAAATTTGTTTCCAATACAAACAAGTGAAATTATTTCCCTTGTATAAATCATCAATGAATCATTAAAATAATGAAGACAACTTTCTAAGAGAAGTATTCACATGGTAATAGTCTTTAAAAATTGTTTTTCAAAGAAATAAGACTGGATTTACATTATTGTATAGACTATTCTATATTTATAGACAGTTGATATGAATTAGGACATTTATTTTCATTGCTTAATATTGTTATCAGATTTTAGTACTGAAACAAAGTGCTAATAACCTCTTTTCCTCAAATGCAGATATATCTTTCTTTTTTAAAAAAATATTATTTATTTATTTGAGAGAGAGAGAGAATGAGTGGGAGAGGGGCAGAGAGAGAGGGAGAGAGAGAATCCCAAGCAAGCTCCATGCTGATTACTAGCATGGAGCCCAATGTGGGGGGCTTGATCTCATGACTGTGAGATCATTACCTGAACCAAAATCAAGAGTCAGACACTTAACCGACTAAGCCACCCAGGCACCCAAAATATTATCTTAAAGTTTAACAATCAGTATGAGGCACTAACACGTTCATCTTTCTGAGCCTTTCTAATTGTAGGCAACTGACTTCCTATTGCATGATATTAAAAAGAAAAAGAAAAGGTAAAGGCTTTTAAGGATAAGATGTTAAAATTTAGTAGTGAAGAAAGTGGGTTTGTCACCCCCTCAAAAAAGCAAAAGCAAATATCAACATCAACAATCATCATTAATATTAAAAAAAATAGTATCTTTTTTTTTAACCGTTATTGTTTTCTTAATAAAACTTTATCAGAATGTAGGCATTAGCGTAGACACTAGTATTTCTGTAGGAGGCAATACACAAAATAGGCCCCGTTTACAATAAACTTTATAAGCCTTAAAATTTGAACACAACTCTACCTAGCAACCCAGATATAGTATGTAAAATTTCTATCCTTGATTAAAGGATAAGAGCTGAGTATGCATGGATAAATTTAAAAACCTCAATACTGAGCTGAACAGGTATTTGAGACTTAAGTATTGGCATTAAATATATCTCACCAGACTACTTTTTCAGTTTTCAAGAGTCGCTGGAGATTATTAACTTCTGGGAAGCTCACCAGAATCTTGCATATATTCTGCAAGATAAGACCAACAAAACTTAAATGTTACAGCCTTTTTAAATCAGAGTTTAGATTACTATTTATTCCTATTACTTAAAGGTATATTATTGAGGTCATTTTTGAACTAAGTTTTGGACAGTTGAGAGAATTGTTTTAAGGAAGGAAAAGAGAAAAAAATATTTCAGTTAGGGGCATAGCATAAATAAATTTCATGATGAAGTACAGGGCATGCACTAAAATCATAAACCAGACTAGCACAAAAACAGCTATGGTGAGAAGAAACAGATAGTTTGGATGGCTTCCAAACTGTTACTCTTCCTCCCTGATGCAGAAGTCCTTGTTTAGCTCCTATTTAAAACATCAACTTGTCATCCCTCCACTTCTCTCTCCTTTATCCCTTATTCTAGAAATTTGTGGCCATTCAACCTAATTACTGTGCAGTTTGGATACTGGCTCAAAGTTAGAACGATCATATAAGTTATATCCAAATTAGTAAAATTTGAGAGTTAAAGGAAATGTTACTGATAATTACATCATGACATAGGTAGGAACCAGGTTTTTCCAGGTGTGAGTACATACAGACTCTTATCTTGAGTGTCACCAAAACCGGCCCACCAACTTGGTTTCAACCATATTGTCTTCCGTATTCAAACATATATGGCAATAGATGTACTCTGGATCTTGCCATCATTCAAAGCAGTCTCACACCCAAAACTTTAATCTACAATATAATGATACCTGCCATCTCCTATACGTCTTACCTCTCACTCCTATGCTATCTGTTGTTTGATCACATTAAATCCAGCAATCACTATAACTACTTTCCCTCATTGTAATTCCTTCCTCAGAGTCACACTGTTCTTTGTCCAACAATAGTAGGTCACTCAGAACCTCCACACCTTTTTACCCAACCCCCTTTCAAATACAAACCCTCTATTTTGGCTCATCCGTACCCCTTGGCTTCACTGCTGTAACATATTTCTAAATATGTATGGTACATTTTCTGATAATGAGCTCTGGATAAATTGATCTCTTTTATTCTTTATATCATTTTCATTGTCTCACATACTGGATTTCAAATTTCAAAGCAAGGATATGTAAATGATGTGTGTGTGTGGGTGCATGTGTGTATATACATACATATGTGTGTGTATATATGTGTATATATATTAATGCATGTATATATATATATTTATTTATAAACACTCATAGTTTAGTCAAATGTACAACAGACATTTAAATAGCAGATTTACAGACTACTTTAAGCTCATATATTCTTTAAAGAAGTACTTCATATGCTGAATAAAAATCAGATAAAGCATGCCAAACCACCAAACACTCACATTTACTCAGTCACTACTAACTCTCTTATTAGTCCCTAAGCACAGATTATCTAGTCAATCAAATATACATTCCCACTTTTAACATTCTGAATCCCAATCTGGAACCTCAAATTCTGTAAAGAATCCATTCCATCATTTTGAAACACCTTTTTCTTTGCCTGATACAGCTGGTCTTTGGATTTACTGTTACCATAAACTCAGTGAATACTAAAGATAATCTAGTGGATTTGTGTGTGTGTGTGTGTGTGTGTGTGCGCGCACGTGCGCGCATGTGTGTGTGATATGTGTGAAAAGGAGAAAGAAGATTGTAATTATTTGATTTCGTTGATAAATAATTGTTTTAGGTATTGAGACTATCACTATGAGAATAGCCATATAACACATTATTTTCTCTTTAAAACAATTCTCAGAGAGAAGCACTATAGTTTCTTCTGAAACAACAGAGCAATTTCTAGGCTTAAATGGACTATAAAACTTTTTATGTGTTAAGTGAAAGTGACTCTTTATAAAACAATTTTTTTTAAAGAAAGAGCACATGGGAGTTCCAGCAGGGAACGTCAGAAGGAAAGACAGACTCTTAAGCAGGCTCCATACCCAGGCAGAGCCCGATGTGGGGCTCCAGCTTACAACCTTAAGATTATGACATGAACATGATCATGACATCAAGAGTCGGATGTTTAACTGATGGGGCCACCCAGGTGCCCCCAAAATAAACTTTTAATTTTAGAATAATTTTAAATTTTCAGAAAATTTGCAAAGTTTTTTCCTATACATCCCATACCTAATTGTCTGTATATCAACATCTTATATTTGTATGTTACATTTGTCACAGCTAACAAATCAATAGTGAAACATTATTATTAACTGAAGTTCACATTTTATTCAATTATTTTTTGGTTTTTACTTAATGCTCTTTAAGTTTATTTTATTTTGAGAAAGAGAGAGTACAGGTATGTGTGGGGCAGAGCGAGAGGGAAAGAGTGAATCCAAAGTAGGCTCCATGCTGTCAGTGCAGAGCCCCAACATGGGACTCTGACTTACAAACTATGAGATCATGACCTGAGCTGAAAGCAAGAGTTGGGCACTTAATTGACTGAGCCACCCAAGCCACCCAAGTGCCCCCATTAGTTCCAAGTTCCCCAAATGGATAGTATATCTCATTTAGTTGTTATGTCTACTTAAGCTCCCCTTGGCCATAACTATGTCCCCAATTTATCTCAGCTGTGATCACCTTGAAAATTTTGAAAAGTATTGATCAGATATTTTGTGAAATATCTCACGATTGGGATCTATCTGATGTTTATCATTAACAGACTCAGGTTATAAGTTTTGGGAAAACAACAGAAGTAAAGAGCCATTTTTATCACATTATTATCACCACATGCTATCAATCAACCTTCCTCACCTGGGGAATATTTGTCATATTTCTCCACTGTAAAGTTACTATGATTTTCCCCTTTCTATACTGTACTCACTCAAAGGAATCATCTTATACTATACAATACTCCTCATTTAAACTATGGGGAGTAGTGCTCTGTCCCACGGAGAGGTGGTTACATAAATTATTTGGGTACATAAATTGTATACCCTGAATAGCTATATAAATTATTTGCAATTCTTCTGCATGGGAGATTTGTAAAACATTCCCAATTTCCATATTCAATTATTTTTATATGAATGTGGACACATGGATATTTATTATATATTTTGAGTTATAATCTAATACTACTTTATTTTGTT
Source organism: Cryptoprocta ferox (assembly GCA_028646485.1). Lineage (NCBI taxonomy): Eukaryota > Metazoa > Chordata > Mammalia > Carnivora > Eupleridae > Cryptoprocta > Cryptoprocta ferox. Next base: position 95,643,870 of record CM053573.1, on the reverse strand, counting down.
GCTCAAATTGTTTTGGCCACTGGGGACTCTTTCAGTTGCCTCCTGGGTTCTTTTGACATATTTTGCATTTTTGTTTGCTTTTCTTTGTATTTTTTTTTTGTTCGTTTTAGCAGATCCTTATTTTCTGGAACTTCGAGATGGTCCAGGCTCTCATATTGTATATTTCCTACTGCACCCCAGCCCTATTATAATCAATTTCCAAAAAAAAACCCCAAAAAACAAAAAAACAAAAACAAACAAATGAACCAAAAAACTCCCAAACCCCAAAAAAACCTGGTTCCTTTCACTGGTACTCATTGCTTATTGTTAGGTGTTGCTTCTAGTCCCTCTCAAAAGAAAGAACAAGAAAATACAGTGTATGTACTAACCAGTAGATTCATATGAAATAAATATCCATATATATTCCTATATTATCTTTTTCTATATTAAGCTAAACATGACATCTCCATCTCTAATCTAGTACTACCTGAGTAATTCTATCCTCCCTTCTTTGTTTATAACCTGTCACTCCAACAGTGATAAACAGTGCTTCCAACACATATCATCCATTTACTTGATTGTTCTATTCCAGTAAACATGAGTAGCAGTGTCATAAGTGGTATTCCACATACCATAAGAAACAATTTTATCAAGTAGAATATAGCACTTATGTGCATTTTCTTTTGCCTTTAGTCTTAAACAATACCCATTCTTTTCTCTTTTTTTTTCAAGTTTTTATTTAAATTCCAGTTAGTTAACAGTGTAATACTAGTTTCAGGTGTAGAATTTAGTGATTTATCACTTCCATACAACACCTGGTGCTTATCACAACAAGTACTCTTCTTAATACTACCCACCACCGACCTCCCCTCCAGTAACCCTCAGTTTGTTCTCTATAGTTGAGATTCTGGTTAGACTCCCTCTTTCTTTTTTCATTCCCCTCTGTCCATCTGTTTTGTTTCTTAAATTCCATATATGAGTGAAATCATATAATATCCATTCATTTCTGAAGTTACTTGGTTCAGCACCTTTTCTCCTTATCCCCTTTACTAAGCTTATTTCACACATTTTACAGTTGGATTCCTTTGTAAAGTCTACATTCATCCTGTGCCCTTGACTGCCTCTTTTTCTTTTTAATCTTATATATTAAAGTTTACTCTTTGTGCTATGAATTTCAAAAAAAAAAAAAAACTTAGTGTCATGTATACACCTTTACAGTATTGTAAGAATAGTTTTATTGCTCTCAAATATCCTTTGTGTGCTACTTTTCAATCCATCACACTCCTCAAACTCTTGGCAACCATTGGTCTATCAAGAAGAATACACAAATCGAACAGGAATTCAGCTATAAATAAAATTATTTTCTGGTGGAAAACTCTTTTACCAAAAACTACTGGTTATAAGACAATCTGAAGTATGTATATCTCTACTTATGTTATAAAGTAATATTAAAGAATCACATTTGAAGTCTATTTGCATATATATTTTTTAAACTTTGTTTGAAGGTGATTATTTTAATTTATACAATAACCATTTGAAATGAATGTCTTAATTTAATCTTAACCTTAGGAAACAAATAATTTCATGTTCAAATTAACCCAAATTTCACCTATTATATTGATCATGTTAGTGTTATTAGCAAATTCAATTGTGTATTATAAAAATAAATCATTTTAATTACAGAGGTTAATGTAGTGAGTGTAAGCATCCTAGATAAAAACCTTCAATTGTTCAGTTCAATGTATGATGGTCTATATTGGTTTTGTGTGCATCCATCTATGTAATTCCTGTTCCATCTTTACAGAGACAATCAGATTTTCCACACATGAACAGAAAAATAACTCCTTAAGGATATTTTGATTTAACAATAAAGCATATGATTTAACAATACAATTCCTTCCAGTTCAGTGAGTATTGATTAAAAATGTCCTATGATCCCAGAATATCACCAGATCCTGTGTCATCTGATAATATATAAAAGAAGTATAAGATAATCCAAAGGGAAAACAAAGATCTGGTTAGAAAAAAGTCACAAACATATCTATCCATTCACCCATCTATCTACATACATATATTTACATATATTCTTTCTCTTTTCCAATGCATTCCCTTTACATTAATAAATGAATAACTTGAACCCATCACATTATTCCCATTCTGAAAATTCTACAATGCTTTTATTACAAGTAAGTTAAAGTCTATATACAATAAGCCTATTAAATTTTAAATCTTATCTCCAATTACTCTCAGATACTAAACATTTATTTTTCCTAAACTGGTCTTCTTGTTGACTATCAAACACTGTGAATTAACTTTTTTATCTTTTTACATTGTACAAAAAAAAGCTTGACTACACACTTAAGTGCGCTGGACAATAATTTTGGAGGTTTCACTGAGGGGACATCCACTTGAATCCAAATAGTTACATATGACTGCAGGAGCAGTTCAAATAGTGGTTGAACTGTCAAGGATGGGTAAAACAGTAGTAATTGACATGTTGCAAAGCAACACTTTCATAGCAAATTTTACCTCTTTATGCTCCCATTTTCATATTTTAATGAAGATTTCAAAAATAAGCTTTACTGGCCAAGTAATGTGTTTCCTTTCAAAAGTTTTGTGAGGTTAAGGGTATTAATGAAATATTTAAAATTTGGAGATTGACCTGAAGAAAACTGAGCTTTCTTTTGTTTTTTAGAATATTCAGATTAATATTATATTTTCCATTAGTAATAACTACTTGTCTTTGAATAAATTCAAGTTTTAAAATTTTAAATTAATCTTGATATTAAAAGAACTAATAACACTTTTTTTTAAAGGCACAGAATCAATTAATATCATAAACCTTTCTGACTGGTATAGAGCCTAGACTCAGGTGGCTTGGCAGTATGCTACCATATTGATGAATCCTGTCTCTTCATTTTTATTACTTACAGACATGAGAGTTATTTCAACTCTTTGAAGCAATGAGAGGATCATCCATAAAATATGATGGAAATGCAGATACCATTATGGAAGTCTTTGAACTCTTTACTCTACCCCCACTTCCAATATTGTTACCTTATTTGAACATAATTGAGTATGATAGTAACTCATATGATAAAAGTAATCTTTTCCTTTATCATTTTTCTTATTCAAATGTAAAACATGCTAAAAATAATGCCACAAAATAGGTAAAAATATACTCCTATTTTTCTTGGGAATGGTCTTGATTTTTAAAAATAAAATATTTGCAAAATGAAGAAATAAGTGCTATACACATTTTAACTAGGACCTGGATTATCAACTATTAATTTACTGGAGCAGTTGTATGTGTAAAAAATATAATAACATCTCTAAACACACATGTACTTTATGACTTTAAGTGCACTTCATTCTTCAACTATTTATTTCCTCAAATTTAGTTGTATCATTGAGCTATTCTTGCAATTTAATTTGCTACCACCAGATGGAGAAACTGTGCCAAGGCTAAACCAGGGGTCCACAAACAATAGCCCTTCAGGCTTGTTTTTTATAAGTGCTATTGTAAAACAACCACTCCCATCTCTTTATGCAGTAAGTGTGGCTGCTTCTGCATTACAATGGTAGAGTTGAGCAGTTGTGACATAGACTATATGTCTTACAAATTCTAATAATTTATTATTTAGCCCTTTAAAAAAAATGTTTGCCAACCCAAGGTCCAGGCAGTAAGTTTTTTTTTTTTTTATTTAAATTACAAAATAGCTCTCTGTTTACTTCTACCACATTCAGTTATAAATTATTATTCCTATATTCTTGGTTTATGTTAAAAGAACTGTAGGATATTAATAAGTACTACTATACTAGTCCCAGTAAAAACAAGAAAAATGCTGTATATTAGATGTTTATCAAATAGTTTATGTCTTACTCATATTAACAGTCTATTGAGAGTATTCCTGATTGGCAGTAGACTTTTCTTCCAAGTAGTTATGCAAGGATTCTTTCCATCCTGTAGTTCCCAAGCCTACAAATCTTGAATCCTCTGCATCCAAATTTAACAGGTAAAAAAAAAAAAAGCTTGGAGAAAGCACACCTACTTCTACAAAAACAAAACCATTAAACACATGCAATAACAACAATAAATCAGTCCAGGAGGAACAAAAACATACATTACTTTAGCTCACATTCCACTGGCAAGAAATTAATCTGATGGCCCCACCCAAATGCCAGAGTGCTAGGAAATGTAGTTTCTGAATTGGCAGCCATGTCATAGAAATAATTCTACTCTACGAAAAGGACAGTGTGTATCATAGGTAGGCTGCTGGCTTTCTTTTCCACTCCGTATTTCTTGATGTCACTTTTTATCAACTTATGTCAACCTATGGATATTGTAGATTGAGTAAACATTTCTATATCGTTTTTTTTTTTTGCATTCTGCTTTTGTAATGGTTACTTTTTAAGTCTAATTTTTATTTTATTTTTTTGGAGGTGGAGAATTACAGAGAGAAAGAAATGCAGTTGTATTACATGCCAACCATATGCTTGACTATAAGTAATTATTGAAATAGTATCTACCCCAATATCTGTCTGCTTTTTGACTTATAGACAATTGAAACTCCTTATTTGTATCCAAAATATTATAATAACTTCCTGATCACATTCCGTACCTGTTTGTACACTTGTTTTATTCTACCTTGTATAATTGGGAGTTTATATATGCATTTCCCACACTAAATCTTGAATTCTAACAATTGTGTTCATCTGTAAAAATTCTATAGGGCCTACATATCACCATAGACATAATATGCTTAGTAGGTTTGTTGAAAAAAAGATTATCATAAAAGTTAGGCCTACATTTTTTTTCTTTTTGTTTGTTTTATATTGTTTTTACAAGGAAGACCAAACAGTTATATATATACATCTAGACATATACATGATATGTATATCTTATACTATAATATTAGTTGCATGGCTAAGGTTTTTTTTTTTTTTTTTTTAGTGGTTGTTAAAAACAATTTAAGTTTTATATGTAGCCATTGTGACAAGCACAGAACATAAACACAACTTCTAGTCATATAGGTTCTGAACGTAATTTAGAGAATCAATATGAAATTACTTAAAATGTAGTAAGATAATTTTCTGTAATGTTTTTCTACCTAAAGATAGAAAGGGCTATATAACTTTTTAATTTCCCTTGATCCTATTGATTCAAAAAATACTAGAATTTCAGGTATCTTGTGATGCTAACACATACTAATTGAGTTAATAAGTGAAAGAGATGTTTATTATTCTTGGATAACTAATTTGATTTTTTATAATGTTTTACAATATGGAATTTGGACAGAAAATGTTTTAATGAAAAATTAATGTACTATTTTTTCTGGGTTACAGAATCTTAACATTCATAATTTCTTTTCTATTAAATTTTTAAAAAATGTTTATTTTTTTGGGAGAGAGAGAGCTGGGTAGGGGTAGAGAGATAGGAAGACACAGAATCTGAAGCAGCCCCCAGGCTCTGAGCTGTTAGCACAGAGCCTGACAAGGGATCGAGGTCACAAAGCATGAGATCATGACCTGAGCCAAAGTCAGATGTTTGACTGAGCCACGCAGGTGCTCCAACATTCAGAATTTCAAATGGAAATTGCGAATATTTATACACATTAATTCCTTTCTCTTAACATAAAATAATAATCTTCCAAAGCAAATCTCAGTTTATATTTATTCACTAGAGGATACCTAAGGATTAGGGGTTTAAAAGAGAATGTTGAAGACTTTCCTTGAACACTCCCTCACTCTATAGTAAATTAGTGTCTAAAACCTCTACAAAAAGTTGAATTAATTACCCCTGGGATACACATTAGTGAACTACTGTGAATAACCATCCTGCTTTCTGTTTCAATTGACTTTAAGCACACGGTATATCTTTTATCAGGTTGCAAACAAAGAAATTTATATATTTATCAAAAGAAATCTGAAAGTAATTTCATATTTGAATCTGTTAAATTTTTTACCTCTCACAAAGCATATTCAAATTTATTTTAATCTGAAATAAAGGTCATCTCATTAAGTAGAAAATTTATTACAAAAGTTGACAATGTTAATATATTGGCACTAAAGTTTTTCTTTGTCAAGATTTTTATATACATAACATAGGAATTATTAGGAATAATAATTATTAGGAATAATTCCTATATAGCACAGGAAATGATATTTTGATAATTTTTCTAATCTATTTGTCAGTTATTATCTTCCTGCCCGTACTATTTCAGATTACAGGTCTGATAATAGCATTTGTCTCATACATTACTAATTGGTTCATGTTTGAATGAATTTTCATTTGCATGATGAGTATCAACAGGTAAGAGAAAACACTGAAAAGCACAATAAATCAATGAATAAACTCAAGGAAAAGCCAAAGTTATTAAAAAGAAAATGCCTTTTAAGTTAAAAATACCACTGTCAAAACAAAAATAAGATAGGAAGATATGTTCCAAAATACAGGATTAAGATGTAGAGAAGGAAAATATGAAAAAAAATAAGATGAAAGTCAGAGAGAGTAATATAGGATGCTTAAATCTAATTAATGGGTATCTAAAAATAAGTTAGAGGAAGATTACTAACAAAACAGTAAGTGTTTTGAGAACATTTATAGAAAAACTACTATGGGTATAATTATAATAAAAAAAGATCTAGCTTTGATTCCAAGAGTAGAAAGAGCCAAATCTTCACACTGAAATAATTCTCTAAGGGTTAATGCAATAAACGTAAAAATCCCCCATCTGTCTAGAAACATAATTGTAAATTTTCTTAACACCAAGAATGAAGAGATGACCCTAGAATTATTCAAGAAAAGGAAAAAAAGTCATCTACAAAATCTCATTACCAGCTATCTTTTAAAAAGTCATCTACCCACATAAACACAAAGAAAAATAAAGGAACAGAGAGACAATATCCAAGAAATACTGGTTTAATTCTCAGGCAGGTAATTATGCAGCAGTAACAGAAAGTAAGCTGCTAAATTACACAGGAATTCTGAGCACTTTGTGGGATGTGGGGGGATACTCAGAGGCAACTGAATTGCCCCGTAACAAAATATGGGAAAAGTACAGAAACAAAAGTAAAACTAAGCAAAACATGATGTTGAGTTTTCATATCCTTAATTATGACTTCAAAGCCTATTTTAATGATAGATATGAGGATCAGAAGGATGTTTTCAGTGGATTCAATCAAGAAAAAAGTTAATAGATAATTCTTATGCAAATTAATTCAGAAATAGAGGTAATAAAAAAACTTATTTGGAGTTACAGAGATAAACAGAATAAGAAATAATTAAAAGAGTTATTAAAATGCTTACTTCAGGGAACACTACAAAGAATGGAAAAACAGGAGGGAGTTCTCTTTTTTTTCTTTGTACTGTACCCTTTAAAAATGTATTTTTTAACCATATGCATATACTGATTTTATAATTTATTCAAAATATTTACTGAACACTTACTATTTGAAAAATAGTAATACTAGTGTGGAGTGTATAATAGAAAAAACAAAATTTTTTTGTGTGTATGTGTGGGTGCACATAAAATATCATGCTGGAAATGTGCACAGCTGAAAAACTTCAGATTTTTGGAGCACAAATGAGTGTTTATTCCATTAACTAAAAATAATAGTGGACTCAGAACTTCTTGCCTTGCATAATTCCACTGCTCTCCACTGGGATGTGCTATGACACTGGGGGGCCCTTTGAGCATGGGCACAAGTTCACAGGAAGAAGTAAAGACAATCTTTCATGTCAAAAAAAAAAAATCATGAACTGCAAAATTAGATACAAGGTTGGCTAATGTCATTGTTTTTTTTTTTTTTTTTTTTTTTTTTTTTTTTTTTGAGTACTAAACTATCAGGGCTACAAGAATCAGAGGTCTGCACACCCATGTGCTTGTTCCTGGAAAGGGAAATAGTCATTCTTTTCCTTCTCAGGCACTACTCAGGAATGAATGCCCTTAACCTTAAGAAATGAAATTATGTACAGTAATATTCTCTACTTTACTGAGAGAATAGAGTATAACGGATTACTCCAGATTCTGTAGGAAATGTTTCTACTGACTTTCTTCTCCATTGATACTAGCACTGAATTTCTACATTTAACTTACATTTAATAGCAACAATTTATTTTACTTGATAACATGAGGATCTAGAAACCATGCCCAGTCTGCTACACCTCATTCACAGGTTGAAGGGAGTTTGAGAGAGGTTACTTCTTTTGAGAAATGCAGTAAGGTGTGCCACTAATCTTAATGTGGTAAATGGGACAATTTTTAAGTGGATTTATAGTATTTTCAGGTTGCTATAAAAGTAAATATCAGCACATGTTTCTTAGTTAGAGTTTGACTAAATAAAGTAATGGGAGTTGTGTCATTATATGCAGTAGATTACATCACATTAACTTTCTTTAACTGGTAAAAGTTAAACCTTCAATCCATGTAGTTTTCTTTAAAATTAAGCGACCATGAAAATAACCTTTGAAATTCATTTTAAATCTTAAAAGTGTATGTAAAAAAGTTCAAAATATTAGTTTTCTTTTTTGAAAATTTTGTAAATTTACATTTATTTATTTTTGAGAGTGAGAGACAGAATACGGGTCGGGGAGGGGCAGCGAGAGAGGGAGACAGAGAATCTAAAGCAGGCTCCAGGCTCTGAACTTTCAGCACAAAGCTCAATGCGGGGCTTCAACTCATGGATTGCTAGATCATGCCCTAAGCTGAAGTTGGATGCTTACCTGACTGAGCCACCCAGGTGCCCACAGTTTTCTTTTTGACAGAAAAGGCACATAGGGGTGCCTGGGTGGCTCAGTCGGGTAAGCGTCCGAGTCTAGGTTTCGGCTCTGGTCATGTTTCCAGGGTCGTGGGATCGAGCCCCATGTCAGGTTCCATGCTAAGCATGGAGCCTGCTTAAGATTCTCTGTCTCTCCCTCTGTTCTTCTGCCCTGCTTGTGTGCTTTCTCTCTAAAATAGAATTAAAAAAATAGGAAAGACATAGCTTCACATTAAATGAACATGAGGTAAGCTCTGGATACCCTTGCTATCCAGCTGATTTTCCAACATATTCTCAAGTCAACTGGAAACTCAAGATTTTCTGAATCTCACTGAGTTAATGTAAAAATGATTTCCTAAAATACCACAGTGAATCCGAGTCCAAATGTAATGCAGTCCTCCAGTGAAAAGTCGAAAAACAAGATGAAACAAATGAAGTTGTCTCACATTTCTCTCAAACTTTAAGTATTCTGAGAAAAAGTAGAAAATAAAGTCAAAATGGATATTCATCTCATCTTTTATTTATTTTATTAGAATGTGACTAACATATAGATAGACATAGCTTCACATTTTATTTACAAAATTATAAAATTTCATTTCTTTTAACTTCATCTGCAGAAAAGAAAACCATCTAGAGCATAGTTCTCTTTTTTATCTTTGCCCCATTCCCTTAACATCTGTAACTTTTCTTTCTGGAGTGATCAGAAGAGATGTAATGATGATTAACATGGCACAGGCAAGGAAAATATGCCCCTGTTATGACTGTTTTATGCAGTTCCTGTAAACTGGAGTAACAAATGACATCCTCCTTTAGCTGAATCTGAGATAATCAGACAGCATCTGCCTTCTGTTCTCTGTCTCCATTTGTAGAAAGGAAATGCTAACTTTAAAATCATTCATCTTTTGAAGTGCTAACTCCTTCTATTGCCTCCAAATTGTTTCAGTGTTCATTTTTGAGGTATCTTCCCTTGACCACTCAATACTATCAAATCTAACAGCATTCTTTATTTGATGTTTCTGAATGGAAAACTGCTTTTTAATATTTTTATCCTCTAAAAGCCTGAACTTTTTGCTTAGTATAAAAGACAATGTTTTTAGCTACAAGAGGGATAGTTAATCTTAAAACAAAACAAAACAAAGGAAACACTAACCGACCTTCCTATTCCTCTCTAAAATCAATGTTATTCCCTCTGTTTCCATCCAGACAATACTTTGCTGCCTTGAAATCATCATTGGTGTAACTCAGTTTAAATTTTTTTTCATCATCTGGTATTTTGAACCCATTTAGGAACTTGTGAATCTCCATCTGTCTGTTTGGGTCAATCGTTCTAATCAGGGTATAGAAGGAGGTGGCAGAGGTTGCTTGATGTGGTAAAGCACCAAACTTGAATCTTTACCTACACTCTGTAGCCGACTTATGGTTTTGGCCATTTAGAAGGTATTATTGTTTGTCATTGACAAAGCTAATAAGTTGAATAAGTTGATATTTGATATCCCATAATCTACAATTTACAATCTACAATCTAATAATGTACCATTTGAAGTGATTTGGGGAAACCATTATCCAACCTACTATAGTCCTATATTATGCACTGATTACATAAGACAAACTACAATATTAATCTTTGAGTACAATGATTTCCATTCTTCACTGGAATAGCTCAACTCATTTAGGTAAGATTTCAATACAATGTATTTTAGGTGCTTGAGAGAATACGTAGGTTCCATCATAAATAGGGTTTGACACATATCACAAAATGTTCAAATATTTGGGGGTTTTTACTATTGTTCAGGTTCTAGTGTCTTTAAAGGGTTCATATTATTAAGTCAGGTCCACCTAGAATAATATCCCTCTTGATTACTCAAAATTGACTGAATACATATAGAAAATCCTTTTGCCATATAAGGTGTATAATCATACTATTATATATTCCTACAGTATATTAGGCATATTCACTGTTCTTGCTCACAGTCAAGAGCAAGGGAATTACACAGAGCATGCACCTTTGGGGTAGATGAGAGGATATTGAGTGCCATCTTGGAATTCTGACTACACAAAGTACAAGTTGGAATAAAATAAGTGTCTAAATAAGACAGAAGTTAGATTTATATAAATTGAATGTATGCATGCTATATATACATTGAGGAAGAAATGTAGATGAGAAATGGTGAAGCAAGTCTCAAAGAAGATATACTTTTCCAGTGGTAGAGATGTGCCAGAGGAAGAAAGAAGGTATTTCAATAAAGAGCAAGACATATACCACAGAGAAATATAAAAGTATGGAGACTATTCCTACAGCCCAATTTGATCAATAAAGTTAATAGGAAAGATTTAGACCATTCAGTGAAAGACTTTAAACACTGTGCTTGTTTTAGTAGGGAATGAAAAGCTATTAAATGTTTGAGGGGATTGAACTGAACTACTTGCTCTTTTCAGATACATTTTCTTCCCTACATCCTGGAAGGTCCATCTATCTGGGCCACATTCATGAGATCCCTTGCCTTTAGGCTTCCAGTTGGGTTTGTCCAATCAGAAGCACTGGCAGGGTATCTGGAAAATAGGAGAGTGAGATAGGTTATATTATTAAATTACCTTCCTGAGAGGCTGGCTTCCTTCTTGATGACATGTGGCCTCTGCACATAGCCCTCTGTATCTTTGGGTTTCAATAACCACTTCCTTCTCTCTCTTCTTCAGATACCGTGGCAGGAAAAACACTCGTATTTGAACCCCTAGGTATGTATTATCCCTTGTGTTCTTTATTCA
>CM053573.1:95497599-95631868 GCA_028646485.1 Cryptoprocta ferox | reverse complement strand
CCAAGGAAGAACTCGCCAGCCAGATGGGACGGATTTCTCTCCCGGCGCTCGGCAGATATATATGGGGAGACAGGCGAGTTTTTCCTCCCTTAGAGATGGTTCTAGGTGCGTTTTCCGTCTCTCTTTCTCTTCCCCTGGTCTCTCCGGGGCACAGCTCGCTCTTCCTGTGTTGGGCTCAGGGGCTCCTTTCCCCTTTACCACCGGGAGCCGCCCGTCCCCTAATTTCCCAGATCACAGTCACTCACTCAGGCATCTTTGAGGTTGTCTTCTTTCTGGCGTCTGTTTCTTCTTTCCCCCACTTGCAAATCCAAGTTTTATCCCTTCAGTCCTTCTCAGTTCAATCCATACGGGCCTGCGCGGATTACAGAGCTCCCTGCTCTTCCGCCATCTTGTCCTCCTCCCCACAATTCTATTTTATTATTATCTTCTAGATTATCTATCAGTTGAAACCCAAATATGTATGTTGAATTTTTAATAGAACTATTTAAATTACACAAGTGAGATGATGGGAGAGTTTTGAAGTGACCCAAATGATACATGGGTTAGAATTTTTAAATGAACCTAGATTGGTGTTTCTAATTTATCATAATGGGGTGCCTGGGTGGCTTAGTCGGTTAAACGTCCGACTTCAGCTCAGGTCATCATCTCGGGGGTTGTGAGTTCAAGCCCCGTGTTGGGCTGTGTGCTGACAGCTTGGAGCCTGGAACCTGCTTCAGATTCTGTGTCTCCTCTCTCTCTACCCCTCCCCCATTCGTACTCTGTCTCTCTCTGTCTCTCTCAAAAATAAATAAACCTTAAATTATTTTTAAAAATAGAATTTATCAAATACTGCATATTTTCTTTCATAACTAGATATTTCTGGTACTTCTTTTGATGCTTTAAGTAAAACTAAGTAGAAATAATATTCTTAAAACTTTTTTATATGGTGTGTATATACATAATGTAAAATTCAGCTATTTAAACAGTTGAATAATTGTAACATCAGTTATACTTTACCATCTAATCTGTTTCATTCCATCTTTTTATTTATATGAGTGTATGATATGACATGTGTTTGTGCATGTGTATCTTTTTTGACCACATAGATGGTTCAAAATCCACTGATAATAATTATTGGTATCCTTATATTCTTGATTTTTATTTGTCCTCAATCTAAATTCTTTCAATGTAAAAATTGTGTGACTTAGCTTTTCAATATTACAACTTACTATTCATAGCTTTTTTGTAATGAATCATAAAGTTTATAAATTTATTATTTGTTCATATATTTTGGCCTCTGGCCAGATTGTTAGTAATGCCAGAATTCTAAATTTAATCTTGATAATCTTGACATTTTGATAGTATTGGCTTTGGGATGCAAATGGAGAATGCTAATTTCCAGGTGTTATTCCCAGAAAACCATTGGAAGTTGTAAAATCTAGCAAAAGAAGCAAGACATATTTTGGAGGGGTGAAGTCAAGGTTGAATAACAAGGGATTCTCTTAAAGTGCTATTAACATATCTTCTTATTCACATGTGATATCTGCTGTGAAACTGCATCAGCTAATTATATATGGTTAATTGTATTCTTTTGAATATTTTGAAAAAGATATTTAAATACAAAAGATCTTCCTCATTAATTTGCTCTATAAAAGTTATGCTTGAATATTTGAAGTACTTATTTTAAATTTAGTGAAACTAAATTTTCAAATACATCTTTAAACATAACCTCAGAGTGATGACAGACCTTGTGAAATACTATTATTTACTTTCACTCATGTAAATTACTTTAGAAAGTATTGAATATTAATGAATAGCTCTGTAACTTTAAATGACAATAAAATAATATAGGTAAGTAGTTTAGAGCATATGCTAGATATTTCAGTCAGCTAAACTTGAGAATTAGTCTCATTTCAGCCATAATGTACTTGTGTATTGTTTGCCAGGTTTTCTTTTCTTTTTTAATTTTTATTTTTGAGAGAGAGAGACAGACAGACAGAGAGACAGAGAAACAGAGAGACAGAGTGCAGATGGGGGAGGGGCAGAGAAAGAGGGAGACACAGAATCTGAAGCAGGTTCCAGGCTCTGAGGTGTCAGCACAGAGCCTGACATGGGCATAAACTCATGAACCTCGAGATCATGACTTGAGCCGGAGTCTGATTCTTAACCGATGGAGACACCCAGGTGCCCCTGTTTGCCAGGTTTTCTACACCACTTAAAATGGGAAAACAATTGTGTTCTAGAAGTGTTTTCTTTTTTTTTTTAATGATTATACTGAGTGATGGATGATAATCACTGGCCCAATGCTGGCACATATTTAATACTCAAAGACAATTCATTATTATCATTCTTATTCTTATTTTATTGCTACTAGTATTATTAAATCTATTATTATGTTAGTCATTCTTGGCATGTTTCTATTGATTTTTTCTCATTAATATTCATATTTCCATGTTGCTGTATATGCCAGGTAAGTTTTGATTGAATATCAAACATAATAAATTTTATGTTATTGGGTCTAAGAGCTTTTGAGTTCTCTTAAATATTTTTGAATTTTGTTCTAGAATTTACTTAGTTACTTGAAAACAATTTGTTGCTTTTGATGCTTGCTTTTAAGCTTTGTTGGATGAGCCCACAACAGCCTTTAATTTGGTTAATTTGGTTAATTTAATTTGGTTAATTTGGCCCCACCACTAAGGATTTTACTTGATAGCTTATGTATTAGAACTTTCTACTCTAGTTGCTCAGAACATGAACTATCCTCAGCTCTGTGGGCTCTCTAATGATTGTTCTGCCTATTTCTTTCCAATAGTCTTTTTCTTGTTATGAGATGGCTTCCCATAAGTAGTTGCCAATCAGTCCTCAGATGACGTTATGAGAAAAATCCGCTGAATATTTTAGGAACTCCCTCTGTGTGTTAAGTCTCTCTTCTCTGGCATTTTGCCTCATGAATTCTAACCACTTTGGTCTTCTTGAACTCTATACTGCTTGTCTTCTCAACTTAGGGAAATCAGCAGGTTCCATCTGTACATTCTGTCCCTGCATTTCTGCCTGGAAATTTTCTACAAGAATTGAGCTGGGACAGTCTTAGGGATCTCCTTATTTTTTTTTTTTCCCTTCTCTCAAAGATTGCTCTTCTGAAATGTCCATTGCAGGCAGATATCCAACATGGGGGTTGGGAGGAGGGTTCATATACTTTGCATCCTCCTTCTTCCTTTTCCTCTTTTTTCTCCTTCTTCTCCTTCAACATTTTTCTCTCATAATCTCATTACCCAGAAGTCTGTATTTCTGTTAAAGATTTTTCACGTGACAATTTGATAAGTAACTTATTTTTATTCTATTTTATTTTATTATTTTCAGGTTTTATCTTTATTTGTTCTTTGTTCAGGATAAAAAATCTCTGATAGGTTCTTAGAGACATATTGTAACTTTGTATCTATTCTACAAAAAAAAGTGAAATTCTGGCCAGATTATGTTAAAAGCTGACTTCTATTCTGTGATTATATTCAGTTTTTAAAGGCCCAGGCCTTACCTTTTAAGCCATCCAAGACCGTAAAATACTTGTGTTTGAGTCCCCAAGTATAATCTGTTTCTCCTTTGACAGTAGTGGAGTCAGGTTTCTGAACTTCTCAATGTTTTTCTCTTCATTTTAATGAGGCTTAGGAAAAAGGAAATAAATTTAGGTAGTCAATAGTTATCTTGACCCAGAAATTTCAGAATTGTTTTAAATCCCCGTCATAAGTTACGTACCACATAGAACATTCGAGACCAAGGCAGATTCCCTTAACCGCCAGGAGTATTGTCTGCTGATAGCTTCTAGCCGAGTGCCACTCTAGGAATTTCCTTCTGAAAAGGAACTCTCTTACCCAAGGTCATGCCTTCTCTCTGGGGTGGCCCTTGTCTGATGCCTGGTGCCATAGGGCAGCCTTCTGCCTTGATTCAAGCCACTTCTGAAGGAGCATGTGAAGTTCAGAGATTCCCCTGAATCCTCTGAGGAGGCTGTTGCAGCAACTTCATTGCAGATGAATCCTGCTTCCCCCACTCCCTCATCAGTGTTTTTGCAAACTTTGTGCAAGCAAAAATTCATTTCAGTGTCTTTTGCTTTAGATCCTAAGCTAACACAATGTTTAATCAATTTGTATATCAAATATATCATGCTTAAATTTTCTGATCTACAGTCCTTATGTGTATATGTTTATTGATATTTTCACCCACTTTCCCACCTTTGCTCCGAAGTTTTGTATCTAATCTTTCTTTTTCCCAAAGAATCCAATAGATTAATTACCCTTTTTTCACAACTCTTCTAACCTTATTCATCCATTTCATCTTAAAAGCATTTTTACTCTATCCTTCATTACCTTTCGGTTATCACCCTATCTCATTCACTTCCCTCACAAATTTTGCAGAAAGTAGTTTACACTCTTTCTCCCTACAATCTAACTTTCACAGCCACCTGTGTTGAAAATGCCCACTCTAGGAAAGTGACAAGTAACTTTTTACTAAAATAAATAGATAATTTTAGCATTTTGATTGATTCCTCCATAGCAGGAATAGTTCACAATTTCCTTCACTGTGAAGCTCTTTCTTCCTTTCTTTCTAAAACAATACCCTTTTCCTCTGTACACTTTTTCTCAGTATTCTTAACTCTTGTTTTTCCATTCCCATTCCATAAATGCTGGCATTCCTCAAAGTCTGGCCATGTTGCTTTTCCCTGCTCATCCTATGCAATCAAATAACTGACCATAACCTCTATGCTGAGACTCAAATCTATACCATTTGTGTAAATCTCACACCTGGGTTCCAGATTCAAATGTCCAATTAAAATTTACCAACTCCAATTTGATGTTCATGGACATTTCACAATTAACATGCCAAAAATAGTTTCATCATTGTCTCTCCCAGACATAAATATGTTCTTTAATTACCTGCTTCAGTAAATGGTACCAGTGTTTTGTATAGTTACTCAAACAGGATTGTTGTAAAATATCATCCCTTCCTTCTTTTCTAATCAATCATCAAGACACATCAACAACTTAATTAACTATCAAGTCGGCCTCCCTTAGCTTTTTTCATGCCATGCTGTTTAAAATTAAGTCCTGAGATTTCTTAGTTAAATTACTGCAACTACCTTCAAATTGCTCTCCATGCCTACATGTTCTGATTCTCCAGCACATTCTCAGTACTAGTATCAAGTTATTTATTTCCTAATACTTAAAATTACTCCTATGAATAAAATCTTACTGTCACTTCATTTCATATAGGAGCATGTCTAAATTCTTCAGCAGAGCTTACAATGCGTTCATGGTCTGTTTCCTACAACTTCCACTCTCACTTCGTGATGTGCCCTCCCACTTTTAAAAATATGAAAACAAAAACAAAAATTAAGAACCACCAGACTTCACTGTATCTGTCACATCTATGCCTTTTAAAGAACTTGTGATAAGATCATATAACATGAGATCTAACCTGTTACATTTTTAAGTGCACGGTGTACTGTATTGTACACAGTATGATAGGACGGATCTCAAGAATGTATTCATCTTGCATAACTGACATTTTATACCTGTTAAACATCAACTCCTTGTTTCTTCCTTTCTCCAACTCTTGCCAACCACCATTCTACACTCTGTTTCCATGAATTTGATTATGTTAGATACTTATTTTAGGTGTAATTGTGCAGTAATTATCCTTCTGTGACCAGCCTGTCCCTTAGCTAATGTCCTCAAAGCCCATCTATGTTGTAGTATATGATAGGATTTCTTTCTATTTTTAAGGCTGAATAATAGTCCATTATTATTAATTATTATATTTAAAAATTATATTTTTTCACCCATCCATCTGTTAATGGACACTTTGTTTCCATATCTACCACTTTGGAAATAATGTTGCAGTTAACATGGGAACACTGATATCTTTTCAAGCTACTAATCTCAATGATTTTAGATATATACTTAGAAGTAGGATGTCTTCATCATATAGTATTTTTATTTATTAATTTTTTTAGAAACTTGCAGTCCATTTTATATAATGGCTGTATCCTTTTACATTCCCACCTACAGTGTACAATTGGTTCCAGTTTCTCCACATCTTCATCGACACTTATAATCTATTTTTTTTCTTTTTTTGGATAGCCATCCTAAAAAATATGAAGTGACATTTCATTGTGGTTTAATTTGCATTCCCCTGTTTAGGTATGATGAACATCTTTCCATATGCCTGTTGGCCATTTTTATGTTTTCTTTTGAGAAATATCTATTCAGCTTCTTTGCTCATTTTTTAATTGGGTAATTGAGAAATTTATTTTTTTCATTTTTGCTAATGAGTTTCATATATTTTTGAATACTAATCTCTTATCAGATTTATGGTGTGCAAAATATTGTCCCATTCTATAGGTTGCCTTTGCACTTTGTTGATGGTTTCCTACTAGGTGCAGAAGCTTTTTAGTTTGATGCAGTCTCATTTATCTGATTGTGTTTTTGTTATTTGTGCTTTTGGTGTCCTATATAAGAAATCATTGCCCAGACCAAAGTTATGAAGCTTTTCCCCTAAGTTTTCTTCCAGGCATTTTACAGTTTGGGGTAAATGTTTAGATCTTTAATACATTTTGAGTTGTTTTTGTATGGTATAAAATAAAAGCCCAGTTTCATTATTTTTCATGTGGGTATCCAGTTTTCCCAACACCGTTTATTAAAAAGACTATCCTTTCCCAATTGTGTATTTTTGATACTCCTATCAGTTGACTCTAGATGTGCAGATTTATTTCTGGGCTTTCTATTCTGTTCCATTGTTCTGTATGTCTGCTTTTATGCCAGTATCATATTATCTTTAATTCTGTATTTTTGCAATATATTTTTAAATCAAGAAATATGATGCTTTTACCTCTGTACTTCTTTCTTCAGATTGCTTTGGCTATTCTGAGTCGCTTGTGGTTTCATATGAATTTTAGGATTGTTTTTTCTATTTCTGTAAAAAATGCCTTTGGGATTTTTTAAAATAATTTTTTAAAATGTTTATTTTTGAGAGAGAGAGAGAGGGAGGGGCAGAGGGAGAGGGAGACAGAGGATCTGAGGCCAGCTCTGTGCTGACAGCAGAGAGCCTGATGCATCACTAGATCTCATGAACCATGAGATCATGACCTGAGCTGAAGTCGGACACTTAATGAACTGAGCCACCCAGGTGCCCCAAATATGCCATTGGGATATTGTATACGGATATTTTTATAGATATTAAAAATTTATTATAAGGAATTGGTTTACAAAATGTTGAGGGCTGGATAGGAAAGTCTGAAATCCACAGAGAGGGACACCAGGAAGTGGGGATCACAAGCAGGCCAGAACTCACAGGCACAGGCCGAAGCTGCTATGAGTGGTATGAATATTTTCATATTATTAAATCTTATAATCCATGAACGTGGGATGTTTTTAGCATTTTTAATTTTTTTCATCATTGTTTTGTAGTTTTCAGTGTACAAGTCTTTTAATTCATTATTTATTTATTTATTCTTAAGCATTTTATTCTTTTTGATGCTACTGTAAATGGAATTTTTTAAATGTTTATTTATTTTGTTAGACAGCAGGGGAAGGGGAGAGAGAGAGACAGAGAGACAGAGAGAGAGAGAGAGAGAGAGAGAGAGAGAGATTGTGTGTGGGCGTGACTGGTCTGACTAGAACTTACAGTATTCTGTTGATTAGAAGTGGTGAGAGTGGGCGTTCTTGCCTTGTTTTGATCTTAGAGGAAAAGCTTTCAGTATAATACCATTGAATATGATGTTAGCTATGGACTTTTCTCGTATGGACTTTATTATATTGAGACAAATTCCTTCTATACCTCGTTTGTTGATAGTTTTTTATCATAAAAGTATATTAAACTTTGCAAAATCATTTTCTGCCTCTATTAGATGATCATATTATTTTTATCCTTTTGTTAATGTAGTGTGTCACATAAATTGATTTGTATATGTTAATTTTATTTTTGAACTTGTATATTGTAAGATATGATGAAACACTGGAGCATGGGATGGTGTCTTGGAACTTAGGCTAATGTGTGGACCCTTTCCATAGCCTTTGTCTCCCTGTGAGGGATTCTTAACTGCCTAGTCCTTCACTTCCTAGTGTCACAGGACCACCCAGCTTCCCACTTCTAAAGCCCCACCTGAACACTGTCTCTTTTGGTCTTCAGCCTGGGCTCTAGCTCTGGGAAGGCCAGGGTTGAGCTCACATATTCCCCAGAGGCTGGAGAAGGGTGCATGGTGGCAGTGATTCTATCTCAGCCCAGCCATCCTTCAACTAGGTATCTAGGTACCTGTTGTGTTCCAGCACAGAGTTTGCAATGCCCTTGGGGGTCACCCATCTATTGTGTGTTCCTGCATGGGGCCTATAGGAAGGAGAGATGACTGACTCACTTCCGCACCTTGGCAGGGAAAAGGCTTTATAAGTCAGCAGTGACTGGCAGGAGATGAACTTGGCAACCTTCACGTAGAGCATGTGTGTGTACCTCTGGCCTCCCCATGCCTACTCCCAGGTGTCTAGACTTCCCATGAATATCTTGTGCATAAGCATGCTCTTCCTCAGGCCCCCTCAGTGCCTAGAGGGACCACTATTCCTCCTTTCAAACTTCTTGAATCTAGCTTGTGTTTTCCTATTCTAGTCAACTCAAGGCACCGTGTGGAGATGAATGATGACATATGGATTGTGTAATTTAAAAAAAAATTTAATGTTTTATTTATTTTTGAGAGAGAGAGAGAGAGAGAGAGAGACAGCATGAGCAGGGGATGGTCAGAGAGAGAGGGAATCCAAAGACAGGCTCCAGGCTCCAAGCTAGCTGTCAGCACAGAGCCTGACGTGGGGCTCGAACCCACTAACGCAAGATCATGACCTGAGCCGAAGCTGGACGCTCTACCCACTGAGCCACCCAGGAGCCTCTGGATTGTGTAATTTTGATGATTCCATATATGTGTAAGATGTTCTAATATTTGCATTTGAAACTGACACTGTATAATATAAAGACATTTTATATATTTTACATTATTTATATATTTTTATAATTATAATATATTTATATAATTATATAATTGTAGATATTATATAATATATAATATAAAGAGCTTTATGTGCATGCTAATAACTTAAGTTTTTAATTTCTCTTCACTTTGAAATATATTAAATATCAATCAAAATACACCATGGCAAGGTTGAGAAAGATTGCAAAAGAAAGGAAAATTTTTTGTACCTGTAATAGCATTTCTCTGTAATGATTAAAAGTATTTTCCTCAGGAATAAGCTGAGGCTTAGAGAGATTCAGTAGTTTTATCAAGATCACATATGTTAAATAAGGGCATCAGAAATGAAAACAAGATAGTCTGATTCAAAAACATATGCTGTCAAACACTGTAGCATATTTCATCCCTCATATTTAAACTGGAAGCTGATGATGATGATGACGACGACGCTATCACTGCCACTGATAAAGATAATGATAATGGTAATATATACAATATTTACTATGTTTGAGCCATTGGTTTGAGAGTATTACTTATTCTATTTCGTTTAGTTCTCATGTCAGCTACTAGGGGAGGTGCTATCATCTCTATTTTCATAGATGAGAAAACTGAAACAAGAAATTAAATAAATTGCCCATTTTATAATTAGCAAGCAGAAGAATCAAAATTTGAATATGAATAGTCAGCATCTAAAGTATATTCTAAATCGTTTAAGTGACAGAATACATGCATAGACTAACAAATAAGAATTTCTGTCTCTACCCTATATGGCTCAAACACATTATAAATAAAAATATGTTAGGGGTTCCTGGGTGGCTCGGTCAGTTGAGCATCCAATACTTGATTTGGGTTCAAGTCATGATCACAGGGTCGTGGGATGGAACCCTGCATCAGGGTCTGTGCTAAGCATGGAACCTGCTTAGGATTCTCTCTCTCCCTCTGCCCTCTCACCCCCCTCATGCTCTCTCTATAAAATAAAAAAAAAAAACCCACAAAAATATATTTTTTATGTATCCTTATTACTTAACTAAACAGGAAAGCAATCCAGTTTGTGTTATCTTTACTTTGGTTGCTATCTGCAGTCTTATAGTCATGTGGTGACCATGGATAAATGGAGTAGATAATGATAATCTTTATGTAGATATCTGTATCAGCAGATTAGAAAGTGAGGCATAGCCTGTAATTCTGAGTCTCTGTTTAGATTTTCAAAGGATTTATCCATCCTCTTTCTTCCTCACATCCTAATTTATTTTTGAAATTAACTTGACAGATGTCCAATTATTCAGTGTGGTAATTCAATAATGAAAATAGGTCTCATTATTTTTGGTTCCTGTTAAGATATCAAAATAAAGAGAACAGATTTTAGTACTATTTACTATGGTGTGGTGAGTTTCTAATTAAAATTATTTTAGCTCTGAAAACCATGACTTGAATTCATTTCACTGAGGATAAGCATAGGAAGAATCAAGCACAGCTTTATAACTGTCACCCCTACAGTAACAATTGCATGTGAAAGTTCTTGACACAGAATGAATATCCAACAACAGCTGTCTAATTCTTTACTTCCTCAGTTCTTGCTAGAGTCATGTTTATAAAGAATTTTTAATCCTACCGTCTCTGGATAGCACCAGAAGTAAAATTGCATAATATTAGCTGTGGAAAGAAAATCTCAGATTCCTAAATTAAAAAAACTTCCATTTCCGGATAAAGATTTGATGCATAAAAGGATATATATATCCTTACTAACTTGATAGCATTTTCTAGTGGTAAAAATGAGAGTTGGAAACATACATTTTTCAGTCCCAAATGCTAGAAATAATCATAGCATGGAACTCATAGGATACTAAACACGTTCTGCTTGAGTCTTCAAAGCATCCAGATAAATAAGTGCCCTCTTTCTATATTCTTGACTAAGAGTACCTTTCTGGGTGGTTTTATTTTGTTTTCTGACATGTTCCTGTAATGCCATCAATCAAATGGCATATAAATGATTCTTTTTTTCCCTGTGTTCTGATAATTGTAAACATTTCACTTTTATTTTGTCCGCTGTTTCCCACTTATGATAGTAAATATATTTTAAAAGAAGGAATTAATATACATGTGTCAAAAAAGTCAAAAATATTAAATATTATATAATTCTTACTGAGAGAAAGATAAATCATTAAAGAATTAAACTAATTTCCTAAGTTTTGGGAAATTTAAGATCACCAAATAAACATCTGATATTATCCCATATATGGGAGATCTCTGTTCTAACCACTCAAACTATATGACCTAGTCCTTGACCATCACTGCACAATTCTCCCATAGACAAAGAGATTAGTTCAAACTCAAACCTAAATCAAACTAATACATCTCAACTGTTTTCTTTGAGGTTATATGGAAATAATTGCTTTCTCTCTATTGAGGTTGTTCACTCTAGGGATAAGCCTACTTCATAAATTCTACCATCATAAATTCTACCACAATTTAATTTTTTCTCCCTAGCAAATAAAATTCAAAAGCAAAAACCTAATTTAACAGTAAATCTAGCATTAATCATGTGGTGTATTATCTACATGGAATGCTTATAAGAATATGAATGTATAAGTGAAGATATATGCTTTTTGGTAAAAATAGGATTCTAGAAGAAGCAACATTTTGTTATGGATTTAATATTTATGTCTTTACAAAATTCATAAGGTGAAACCCTGTTCTCCAATGTGGTAATATTTGGAGATGGGGCTGTTGAGAGATAACTAGAGTTAGATAAGGTCATGAGAGTGGTCCCTGCTCTTGTGGCATTAGTGTCCTTATAAAAGTAAAGACACTAAAGTAGACGTAGTTGAGAGCTTGCTCTTTCTCTGCGATGTGAAGACAATACAAGAAGTTGGCCATCTCCAAGCCCAAAAGAGTTGATACCAAAATGTGACCATGCAGGCACCCTGATCTTAGACTTACAACCCATAGAACTGAGAGAAAATATGTGCTTCTGTTGTTTAAGCCACCCAGACTATGGTATTCTGTCAAGGTGGCCTGAGCTGACTAATACTAATACACATTTCAAAAAGGTTTTATTTTAGTCAACTATGATACCTTTCAGATTTTAAGGAGTACTTTTTTTGAATCTGTGAAACAGGCCTGAGGAAAAATACACTGCAAGTTATTATGGGTTTTCTTTGGGGATTTCATTTTTGTTTTTGTTTTTGTTTTTTGTATGAGGGAATTCAGGTCAAATATACAAATTAATATAAGCTTAATTATCTAAAGGCAACTCTTTCCTGTATTATAAAAAATAATCACCAATATGGTCACATAAAATTTCCTTCTTGCTATTCATCTTAAAGGATTAATCACTCTGCATTCCTGCTATTTTAATAATATACAGGGGGTATATGTTCACTATATAATCTTGTATATGTGCATATGGGGTAGAGAGAGAGAGAAAGAGGGAGAGATATTTTGGAATTTAAACACTTACTGCTTTCTAGTTACAATCTGATTGATGAGAAAGATCTAATCCTTCATTTCCTTTCCTGTCTCCTGTGATCATTTATCTACTAGAGGAAGATTACATATTCCTAAAAAAATCATATTTTATGATACCATTTTAACTTCAAACACTCTATTTCTTAGACAGATATGTGAGTTGATTATTAAGGACTTTAACATCTCAAGTAAATTTGCATTTTAACATGAGACAATATTACAAAATTTTAGATGGTTTTCATAATCATAAATATGTAAAATATCAGTAGATACAAGCCATTTAGGAGATTTACCTCCAGTTATCAAAAAAATCATTTGTGGTATGAACAGATCAGCCCTGCCTAGAAAAACATATTTTGCAACAGGAATCTTATTTACATACGTGTCTGTCTCTGTGGTCTCATGCCTGTCAAAATACAATTAATGAAGTTCTAAAACATAAAGATATCTGATTTTCTCATGGCTAGGTCTGCTTTATCAAGTATGCCTGACTAATGACTTTTCATTTTATCATCTCTTTAGAAAATGATGAATGAAACCTTTTAAAACTAATGTTTTGCTGTAAGGGTTGTCAGATTTAGCAAATAAACATACAGGATGCCCACTTAATATAGTAATGTTGGGGATAATCTAATAGTAAAACAATTACTCATTATTTATATGAAATTCAAGTTTAAATGTACATCCTGTATTTTATCTGGCAAGTCTACCTGAGGTGTACAGTACTTCTATGAAACTACAGACAACAAGCTGTTAGTCAGATTTCAGGTATTTAGTGGTATTTATCTAACATTTTGATAATTTGCTTTAGACCCACAGAAAAATTATTCCTAAATTTATTGTTGAGATTATTTGTCTTAAGTAAATAAACTTTTTTTTAAGTTTGGCAAAAATTAACCAAAATTGAGGCATTCATTTGTGAGGCACTTAACTTGTAAATTGTGTGTATCTGATCATTACCATCTTCTGCAATAAATGTTAATGTATTGTGATTAAATTCTGATATGTGATTCAAAGTCTCTGTCTTGTCTATTTAAAGACTATTTTGCTAAATAAATCTGCAGAATACAATTTCATATATATATATATATAAATTAAAGGCTTTTTTTTTAAAGTTCGCATTTCTGGCAGATATTCTGCAATGATGTCAGTGTAAATTTGCTTTTAAAAAGGTGTGATATAAAATAATTAGAATGTAGGATATACCCAGAATTCATTATGACTAACCATAAATGGTAGATTGTTCTAGTACTGGCCAATGGATCACATCTTTCTGTGTACACGCAGTAATATAGCCCCTTCCAACATTGACTCTGGCCTAGAAATGAGACTTACTTTAGCCAATAAAACAGTATCCTTTTGTTCATCTGTTTTGTATCTTAAAGTCCTCATATGCATTAAGGAATGTACTCTTGAAATCATTGTTGCACTATATGCTAACTAAGTTGGATGTAAATTTTTAAAAAATCAATTAAAATAATAAAAAATAAAATAAAATAAAAAATCAGTATCCTTTGTGCATTGGGATTAATCCTATGTTGCTCTCTAAGCTCCATTTGAGGAAGCCTCAGACACCTAGTGGAAGGTGAGATTCAGGGAGACTGAATCATGGAGAAGCAGTTGCAGCTAAGGTCCCTGACACCAAGGATCCCCCAAACAATAGACTAACTGACAGGATCTCCAGCCAGATGTTACCAACAAAAAAAAAAACTGCTCAGCTGAGTCCAATCCAAATTTCCAATCCAAAAAAAAATCACTGCAACTTAAGTGCTCTTATTTTAATTCAGTTAAGTTTTGGGGTGGTTTGTTATGCAGCAATAGGTAACTGATACACCCTATGTTGTTTCAATTATATTTAAGTATGCATTATTAGTGTACCATGTCACACTGACAAATAACCATAAGTACTTCAGATTTTGCTATGGCCCATAGCGGTATCTTGACTTAGTATTTGTCCACGTGCCTAAATAATCTAAGAGCAGTTTCTCTTGGAGTGAGTTATTTTAGAGTCCTCTGGCCTCTTCAGGCTTTCCCTGCTGATATTGCCAGTGGGAGTTTTAATAATGGTAATGTTTATGATGCTATGCTTTTCTAGCTTCTAGTGACAAAGTAGAGAAAAGCCAATTCATTTCAAGTTAGCTGCTACAATAGCTGATAGATGGTTAGAGTGATAAATACCTTAATAATTTATATTGGAATGAGTCTCCTATTAGTGAAACTTATTAACAGTAGTAAGAGCCATAAATTGTTCTACTTTCCAATAAATGCTTATGCCAAGTTGTGGTAACATAGATTGAACAATTTTAGAAACATTAGTGTTTTTGCTTGAATAATGTTAGGTATTTTAGAAGTATACATATTTTATTGTTTTAAATCATTTGAAAGGTGAATCATTTAAAATTAATGTTTCCTGCCTTTTTCTGAGAAAACTGAATCAATGGCAGTATTATAAGTAAGCTTAAATATTTTTAGTAATAACTTTTCTCTCCTTCAATCTGTTCCCTTTCTTTAAAAATTTCAAAGTATCTTAATTGTATACAATTCATTCATTTGTTCTGCTATTTGAGCACTCACCATGTGCCATAAGCTGTAATAAGCAATGACAGTGACATTGGAGAATTTGGGTATGAAGGATATGGGTTCTAGACACAAGAAATATATGAATAATTAATATTCAAGAAGTTCAGAGTGTATGTAGCAAAACTTAATGGAAAAAGTTCATAAGCTAAGAATGACTTAAACGTATAAATCAATAATTCTCTTTAGATTCCAGTAAAATTGAATAAAAATGCAAAGATTATTGTGAGTCTTCTAAAATGAATGGAAAATAAATAATACTACAGGAACAAAGTCAGAAAGTAAAATTTCCTACAGAGATATAAAACTTATTTTGGCCTAAGACTTCTCCGTAGCAATTCCTTGTAGAAGTTTGTTTACTCTGCCTTCCAAATATTGAATAACGTGCATTAATCTAAACGTGCATTGTTTATGTCATAAAGTGACACAATTCCAAGTATTATGTGAGATCAAAGGATGAATAAAACATGGGACCTATTATTTCTCTTAATATGAGATGAAAGACAAACATAAAAAAATCATTGGATAGTCAGAATGTAAGACAATAGTAAATTCCATAAAACAAAGTGGTAAGGAAATACAGACAGGAAATTAATTCTAAATGGGAGGCTTTGCAAATGATTCATGGAGAAATAACTTCTCATCTTCCTTTCTCTGTCTTGATACTGGGATAATTCAAAGGGCATTCCTTGTAGAGAACATAGCTTGGATGAAAGAACTGAGTTGGAAATTAAAGCTCGTGGGGTTGAGAAATTATCCCATTGGACTATCTGGAGAGGGAGGAGGTTCTCTGTTGTTTCAAGCACACAGAGATGTTGTCACCATTAGGTATTAATGAAGCCTCAAGATTCCATCTGTTAGAGCCCTTGTGTAGGTCCGCAGCTTCCTTGCTTACCCCAGTGTGAGTGTCTTTGCTACTAGTTTCTTTTCACATCCTGACATCAATAAAAATGAGATGCACTGACTAAAGTAGAAGCTGAAATCATATACTGAATGAACTGATTGTTGTGATAAATGGTTCACTGTTCATTTTGTGAAAGAAGGAATCATGGGCACATCTTAAGCAAAGGTGCAATATAATTTAATCATTATTTTAGATTAATTTGTAACATAGAAAACCCACTGAAATGGGGAAATGTGTTCAGCCAGAGAATTATTGGGGAGCAGAATTGCCAAAGGTGTGATGCAAGTATCAGATGGAATAATAGGGAAAGATATTTCAGCGATGTCATTTTAAAAGATGCAGATCAATTACAGGGAATGCTTGGAAATATGTAAAAATATGCAATAAAATGAGAGTAAGCACTTTTAACCACTTTAACTTTTAATAGTTTAATTTCTACAGCAACCCCTTGAAATGTTTGTTGTTGTTGTTGTTGTTGTTGTTTGTTAATGTATACCCATTTAAAGGATGAGAAGCTCTTTGGTCCCAAAATGCAAAGTACTTTGTAGAAATCAAACAGTAAATTAGTTTAGAGCCAGGGGAAGAAAATAAGAACCTTTGTCTTCTAACCTTCTGTAAATTTGTGATATTACATTCTTTCCTATCATAAATCTTAAGTTATTGCTGAGACAAACAAAATGAAAGACACCAAAATCTTTACTGAATTGTTTCAGTATATTCTTAAACCTTACTTGCACACGTGCATAGTAGTAATCAGAAACTGCTATTGTTTTTAATGGTAGGGGCATCCCGTTAAGCAAGAACAGTTCAAAAAAGAAGTGTTGTATTTTTGTTTAAAACATATCTTGCCTTTGTTCTAATAAATTAGATATTTCACTGTGGCATGGTATGCAGTCTAAATTTTCAAACAGCTTTTGTTTCCTGTAAGGAAGAAGAGAAGACATATATTAAAATATGCAGTTTGGAAAATGTTATTCTTAAAACAAAGTGCCTTTTCCAACTATAGTTTATTATCTTCACCCCAATTCCCAAATGGAAGCCAGCTATAGTCACACAACTTTAATATGTTAGCTCTGTAGCTGATAATATCTTTTTAGAAACAGTTTCTCTACCTTAGTTTTTATGGCATTATTTCACTTACTACTTATATTAATCTTGGTGACTCCACTCATATGTTTCTATCACCGGGATCCCTAAATAATGTGCTTTCTTCTTAAACCTAGTATCTAAACAGTAAAATTTCCTCTATATTTGAAAAATCCAAGCCTTATATTTAAGGTCCCCTCTATATTTCAAAATGTAAGGTTCTCAGAAAGTCTATTAAGAAGAGAGCTTCCTGCAGGAAACATTCCTTGTGAAGGAAGTACCTGATAATTGTGCATTTATATGAAAGTTTTATGTTAATCAAAAATAAAATATGTTACCATATATTCAATAGTCTGTTGTTATTTAATGCCTTAAATCTTTGTTGCAAAAAGTTTGGTAACTTTCAGCTTTGGACAACAGTTCCAGGTTTAAGGACACAAACTCTGTATTTAAAAATAAATTTCTGTTCTCAATGGCCTCAGTAGGTCCTAGTTAATAGTAATCCAATTCGTTGGAATAAGATTCAGCAAATTGATTCCTATATGACATCTATCCCTTAAAAATATCATGGTCTTAGATACAGACTCTCGTGATATTTAACAAAAATATTTAATGTGGGGGACCTGGGTGGTTCAGTAGGGTAGGTCTCACAGTTCATGAGTTTGATCCTCGCATCGGGCTGCCTGCTGTCCACACAGAACTCACTTTGGATCCTCTGTCTCCCTTTCTTTCTTCCCCTCCCCAGCTCATGCGCACATGAGCTCTCTCTCTCTCTCTCTGAAAAAAATATATATTTGGTACTTATATTTTCTTTGGTTATTTTCCCCAAGTATGAATCTTGTAAGGCAGAAAGTAATATCATTTGGTGTATATATATATATATATATATATATATATATATATATATAATTTTAATGTAATTTCACTTGAAAGTAAAAGACATTGAGTGTTTGGGGGTGAAAAATTGTTTTTTACTATAAACTGAAAAATGCAATATCTTTCTATAAGCTAAGATATCTAAGATTTATCAGAAACAGGTAATATTTTGTAAGCAATATAAAATGCATCTTATGAGCAGGGTAAACATGACCTTAAATATTTTGTGTTTGTCCTTGCCCAGATACCTCTTCTTAAAATATCAGATCAATTGTTTTAGGGCTGAATATTTATTTCTGAGATTAAAAAAATAAAAATGCTTAAAACTTAACTATATACAAAGGTTAACTGATGAAATGTATATATACATATAAAATCATAAATATTGACTTCTGTATTGAAGATTCTGTTATCAACTTCTGTTTTCTTTTCACAGTGAAATTAATGAAACCCTTTGCCCCTTGTGAATATATTGGTGTAGTAGCCTTGGTTTTTATCCATTCATTTTTGATGTCCCAATGGATTACAAGCTTTGTATACAAGAGATCTCACACAAATTTTCCTAGTGTAATACTAACTTTCTCATTCATGCACACATTCTGAAAATAACTGTCACTGATGTGTCAGCGACTGTTCTAATTAGGGGGAGTTTAGTAGTGAATAAAATAGATCAAATTTCTGCATCCATAGCACTTACATAAGACAGAAAAGTGTGGTAGTTGAAAACATAAATTTCTGAACCACTTGTGTGGGTTCAAATCCCAACTTCTTTATAATTTTTAACTGTGGAACTTTCAGCAAGTTATGTAGTCTCCTATAGCTTAGTTACCTCATTGGTATTATGGGGATAATTGTATATCTTTTAAATAGTTGAATGAGTTACTTACTCTAAAATGCTTAGAACAATGTCTAGAACATAGTAACCCCGACATATATGTCATCTAATTTTTAGGTATTTGTAGGGAAGATAGCCCATAGATGAATAAAAACATAATACCAAGCAACAGGGAGTGACAAATTATTAGTTATTCTCTCTAATAAAGTAAAAGAGAGCCATCTGGGAGAAAAGCTTTTGATGCAGAGGGAACAGTGAGTGCTAAAGTCCTTGAGGAAGAGCAGAGAAGCTGAGAGTGAGCAAGCTGGAGAGTAGTAGCAGGTAATTTTTTTCCTTCTTTCTTTGTCTCTTTCTCTCTCTTTCTCTCTTCCTCTTTCTTTCTTTCTTTGAACTCTAGCAATAGGCACAAATATTTATTACTCATTGCTTATCTGACTAAAACCATGAATCTCTTGAAAGAATAGCTGTCATATCCATGGACAATCATGATTCCATCTATCATGATGTTTCTTGAAGTGATTAGGGTATTTTGTCTGGGAAAAGAATAGAACTCTAAGAATCATGATGATGTGCTGATTTTGAGTGGGGAAAAACATGATAAAAATCACTGGGTCTAAGCTTTTCAAGTTCTTTAACCAAAAACCACTCCAGATTCCATTTCTTAGCACCTCCAACCCTCCTTCCCCCACTACACACACATCCCACGCTCAAATTATTAATGATATAAAAATCATGGTAAACATTTAATGATTTTAAAGGAGCTAATGAGTCATGTCTACATAGAGAGGTTTTAAGTAGATTTAAGTAGATTTAAGTTTTTGCGTAGGTCTTCTCAAGAACCACCCTATATATTGCTGACAAATTAATCTTCCCCAAAGAAGTCTTTTAAAGTCTGTATTTAATTATTTTCACAGACACACACACACACGCGCGCACACACACACACACACACACACACACACACACACACATGAGTGGGGGGAAGGGCAGAGAGAAAAAGAGAATCCCAAGCATGAGCCCAATGTGGGGCATGAACCCATGAACTGTGAGATCATGACCTGAGCTAAAACCAAGAGTCAGGCGTTGAACCTACTGAACCACTCAGGCACCCCTTTCCCAAAGCAATTTTACTTGAAATTTAAACATAGTCAGTACACTTTCTTTGTCTACAGAATAAAATACAGTCTTCTAGTCAAATTATTCAGAGTTTCCACAATTTGGCCAAGCCATTTGTGCATATGTGCCTATGACTACAGTCACATATCAACTCAAATTGCCTAAAATTCGTCATTGAGCTTTCTGAACAGACATGCCATGTGTGAACTCTATACCACCACTCACTAAAGTTCCTTCTCCTTAGGAGTGTTCCTTTCATTGTCTGTGGCTTCTCTGGGACTCTCTGCAGAGATTAAATGTCACTCCCTCCAAGAATCTGCCCCTGACTCCTACTTGTTACAAATAACATGTTGCTTAACTCTGGGTATGTGCTTCTTGTTTGAAAGATCTCATGCACAGAACAGACTAGTAGTTAAGAGCATAGAAACTTGGAATTAACTGACTTTGGTTGAGTATAGGCTTCTGTTTTATAGCTGTTTTTGATCAGTTACTCAAAATTTCTGAGCTTTATTTTTCTTCCTCTGTAAAATCTTAGCATATCTTTTTAGACTTAACATAGTATCTGGCACATTGCTGGTACTCATATAAACACTATCTTTAAAAGTTGTACATTGTATATTCATATGTAACCTATAGAATTTCCCATAGTAAATTTAATGTGATGAATAAGGCAATATATTCTTTTTCATGTTGATGAGGACCCCCATTAAAAACCTGTTCTTTTTATTCCTAGGAAGAAATGGGTACCAGATAAATACACACACATACACACACACAGATACACTATCTGTGTACTTTCCTTTCATGTGGATCAATACTGCTACCATAAAAAATGGGTTTTTTTTTTTGCATTTTTATTTAACTGTATTTAAGACTTTAACCAAATCTTATAAAAATGTTCAGAATTTCATATAAGGAAAATTACTAATTGAACTGTTTTACAAGATGTCATAAAAAGAACAAAAACCCTCTTCTACCACTGTGAAACGTTTTTTGTAGTTTTTAGTTTATACACATCCAGTTACAAAATAGGTACAATTTCAATTGCCTGCCTTTGTCTTTGATCTTAAACTAGGTCTGAGAGGAATCTAATCTTGCTGCTAGAGTTTACTTTAAATGGCTTTGTTGTAATAGGTTTAGAATGGCTTACAATCATCATCTGTTTCCACAATTACTTATCACTCTACCTAAGCTAACAATTACAGCTCCCGTAACAGCATAATAGGAAACATCACGATGTATAGAAAAACAGCACTATCTTTAAAATTGAAGTATGAGAAGAAGGCAATAATACACATATGTATTATGAAAGGGTTTCACTCCACTGTTTGGGTAACAGCCACTCTATGTTAAAATAATTCAGTGTATGTAATTATTTTCTTTTGTTATTCTAGAAATATATACTGAGATTGAACAAGTGGATAAAGCTACTTCCTTGGCCTTAAGTGTACATATTTGGAAAAAACAATGATCCTAGAGCATCATAGTCTGTCTTCTTTAGAGCAGAAAATATGGTCAAAGCTGTGTCTCTGCTCAAGTAGACCAAGTGAAAGTCAGATTTTATGTTTAAAGCTAATTTATTTCCCTAGCTCTCCCTTTTGTTCTTTTTTTAAAATTTTGTTTATGGTAATGTATGTATTTTACCGGTAGATATTTGAGTTGATTGAAATTAATGATGTAGTTATCAAAATGTTTCAGTAGGATGAAAAGACTAGACTCTGGAGCTGATGGCAGTGGTAAATTAAGGCCATGCCAATGCAAAGATAAGAGATTTAGGACATATTTAAAATATTCCTCATGGATACAGAGATTATTTTTAGGAAGATTAAATAGATTAACACA
Source organism: Cryptoprocta ferox (assembly GCA_028646485.1). Taxonomy (NCBI): domain Eukaryota; kingdom Metazoa; phylum Chordata; class Mammalia; order Carnivora; family Eupleridae; genus Cryptoprocta; species Cryptoprocta ferox. The sequence continues at coordinate 95,610,187 of CM053573.1, read as the reverse complement.
TGGCACTATCCTGAATTTCCTGAAACAACCCTTGTTAGGCTGGGTTTTTGTAATCCTTTTTGTCGAAGTATTTGACCTGTTCATAGAGGCAAGCACACATGCTTTAAAACATTTAATTAAAATCAAATCACTTAGTTTATAAAGACAGACAGAGACATCTTGGGAATTCAACAAATATTGAACTACCATTTTCTACCTAGTAACTATTCTGAGAAAGGAATTATTATAATCAGTGTTTGGAGATATGAATATTAACCCTCAACAAAAAACACCAACTCCTTTTTAAACACCTTTATCAGTTATGCTACAGAATGTTGAAATTTTGATATGTATCTGTGTGGAAATAACATACTAAAGAACCTTTAAAATGATATAAACACCCATTTATAACCTCCAAATATATACCTTCTAAATCAGAATTATCTTTCTGCACAGTGGTATGCCATTATTTAATAAATAGGACATTCAAAATTATATAATGAAAATAGATTTTACATTTTATCATAAATCCCATTGTCAATAGATGGCAATAATATTCTTTGCAGTTGATTTCTTCCTTCTCTCTAGTTATCCCTTCCTGATAAAAATTTCATAACACAGTGAGGTTATTTATATCTGAAAAGTTCTATATTTCTATCATTATAATTTTTCATGTCAATATAGGCCAGCTATGGGGGAGGTATAGCATGACATTGCTTTATTAATGCTGACACTTTTCTGTGGATTGAAGGAGTTTTTATCCTGTGTATATATAGAGGCATGTTATTAGCATTCAGATGTGGCTTCTTCATCAACTAATCCACTTCAAAATATTCGCATGAAATCACATTTGCTTACTAGTCAGCTACATATAAAATATAATTGATAGACCTGGGTTCATATTAGTGAAGTTTAGTTATTTAGAGCATAGAATTATTAGTCAATCTCATTACCAAAGGAAGACAGGCAGTGAACTCCACAGGCACTGTCACTTTGCCTGTCCTGAGTTGATTTATACAGTGTGTATTTCAAATGTTTAAAAATATGTCGATCTGGGAGTCGTACTGATAGAGTTGGTAATATTAAGATTTGAAATTTGTCATTTATAAAATTTCTTGAAGTGACAGATTTTTTTCCCTATATGAAATTTACAGAGTAAATTTACAAAGTAAAGTTTAGTTCCATTACATTCGAACAGATTTGAGGCTGACACATAGTTATCTAAATAAAACATATGTAATTTCTGCAAAGGTTTATATATTAAAATATGTTTAAACTACAATGGCAGCTTAAGTAATTATAATACCTTTTTATGTTATAGCTTTTTTAATGTAAATAATTGCCTAGATTGACCATTGTGCTATATGGAAGTGTAGAAGAAATAGCCAGTGATAGCTTATCATGTGCCAGCATAGTTCAGAACTTTTTCCAAACATTAATTCATATTTTCCTTAAAATAAATTCATAAAGCAGGTACTATAATTATCTGTTTTAGACATGAGGAAAGAAAGTCACAGTGGTTAGATCATTTGCCCAAGGCTGCAAAGCAAGTAAGAGGTCGAGCCAGGATAAATGTGCAGGCATCATATAATCCTGACTATTCATAACACCATGTGACATGGGGCTCAATGGGAACAGAATCTGAGCTGCTGTGAAGATAGAGGGGAGACTCTGGAGATGAAAAGTGAGCAACTCTTTTAATGTTATCATGTTGGGTATATTTCTGTCTAATGGGAGAAAACATGTTCTCAGTGGAGACCTCAAGTGAAGAGGTTTACAGCATTCTCATTGTGAAAGCAAAACTAACACCTACCAAGCACACGGAGAAGGATTTGCATATAAAGCAGGCAACATTACCTACAGCACATGGAATGCAGCAACACTTTGTTTTTCTAGTTTATAAAATTGCAAATAAAACATAATCTTTGAACAAGAAAATAATCAAACTGGGTTTGGGAGGCTAAATATAAGGAGGAGCCAGTTGTCCAGCCCAGCTAGTGGAGAGCAAGGAGGAAGAGATCTGCAAATCCTAGGGCAATGCAGAGCAGAAAGGAATCACTGGGTTCACAAAAATATTGCTCACCTCCCTTATGTGGGGGAGGATTTTTGCTAAGTTGTTTGTGTTTGTTTGTTTTAAGCAAGAAGGATAAAAATTTGCATTAGAATCTTACGTATGATGTTTCTGGTGTGCTGTATCTGTTGTTGTTGCTGAAGTCTAATAAAATTGTAGGTAATTTTCATTTCTTTTTGTGTGTTTTGGTGCTATTAATGAAAGTATTTGATTGATTGATTGATTGATATATTTTTTAAATATAATTATTGTCAAGTTAGCTAACATACAGTGTATACAGTGTGCTCTTGGCTTCAAGGGTAGATCCCCAAGATTCATTGCTTACATACAGCACCCAGGGCTCATCCTAACAATTTCTTAAGATGAACTTGTTCATTCTCAAAGAATCGCTTTGGAATTGTAAAGGATTAGAAAAATTAATTGGTCAAGACTTAAATGAATATTAAGTATTATTTGGCTATCACATAGGGAATGGTATACCTTTATTTATATAGAATCTGAATTTATGTTTTTTAACTATATTTCATTTTCATTAACATACCCTTTCACATTTAAATGGAATTTGTACTGAAATGCATAGCAAAGGCTTTGGAATTTCTTTTTCATCTTTTCTTTTACCTATTTATATCTACTCTCCTCTCCCATACTTTTCTATTTTGATTTTCATCAGCCACCTTCTGACTCCAGGTAGCATGCTTGTTTTGGTATGCAATCACATCTCAGGCATAACTTATATAATTTTGTCCAGTTTCCTTCCCCAAATCTTAGAAAGTGTTACAAGATGATTCCAGAGTAAGTTTTCTTTAGCCTTCTCATCAAGACATAAAAGAAAATTAAAATAATCAAACTAGTTTTCTTCTTATTTCATATTCACTGAACAGCTTTCTCTGTATTTTCTGATTTCAGTTGTGAGAATAACTAGTAAATATATTTATTTTATCCACTTGCTGCCATTTATCATACTAATTAAAATAAATTAGAATTGTTTTATACATCAACTAAACCAAAATAAAAGTTTTTCTTTTCTATGAAAGCAATTCTGATGTATAAGAAAAAAACCTTAGAAAATAATCCTGTCCTCACAAGGGGGAGAACCATCATTAATTTTAAATGGCAACATATAGACTTTTTTGAATCTATAATTCTTCAGAACAGGTAGCTTGAAATTGCTGATTCTGTCCATTTGGTGGGTGTAACAATGACCTGTGGTGCACAAAACTTGCCCATTCATGAATTTCAAATCACTTTGTAGCTCAGTCGAATCTCTCCTTGTCTTGAAATTGATGATGTTTGCCTCTGGCAATTCAGATAGCAGGAAAGAGGTGGTCCATTCTTATCTAGTTTCATGTGCAGCCACATGAAAAAATAGCAAAATAACCAAGAAATATTACCATTTGTATGTAGCTCACAAACATTAGTATATAATTGTAATTTTGAATAAGCAGGAAGAACTACCTTTTGAAGACATATTGGGACAGGTGTTAACATTAGCATTATTGTACTAGGGGAATACATAGTGTATATAATAGTTGATATAAATTCTTAAGTGTTTTAAAATTGCATTTCCTCTATTACATATGCATATTTAATGATTCTCATTTAGTTTTTCTTCAATATAGATACAATCTGTTAATCTTCAAATTATGTTTTTGATAATTGAAGATGAAAAGTTCATTACTTTTTAAAAATTTTTTTAATGTTTATTTTTTTCTGAGAGAGAGGGACCGCAAGTGGGGGAGGAGCAGAGAGAGAGAGGGAGACACAGAATCTGAAGCAGGCTCCAGGCTCTGAGCTGTCAGCACAGAGCCCATCGAGGGGCTGGAACCCACGAACCGTGAGATTGTGACCTGAGCCAAACTCGGAAGCTTAACTGACTGAGCCACCCAGGCGCCCCAAAAGTTCATTACATTTTATTTTCTTTTTATTTTTTTAATGTTTATTTGTTTTTGAGAGAGACAGAGAGACAGAGAGACAGAGCATGAGTAGGGGAAGGGCAGAGAGAGAGAGAGAGAGAGACATACACGGAATCTGAAGCAGGCTATAGTCTCCGAGCTGTCAGCACAGAACCCAACATGGGGCTCGAACTCACAAACTGTGAGATCATGACCTGAGCCAAAGTCAGACACTTACCTGACTGAGCCACCCAGGCCCTCCCCCCCCATTACATTTTAAAATTCAGGGCACCTGGGTGGCTCAGTTGGTTAAGCATCCGACTTCAGCTCAGGTCATGATCTCATGGTTCATAGGTTTGAGCCCCGTGTTGGACTCTGTGCTGACAACTCACAGCTTGGAGCCTGCTTCAGATTCTGTGTCTCCCTCTCTCTCTGCCCTTCTCTGCTCATGCTCTGTCTCTGTCTTTCTCAAAAATAAATATTAAAAAAAATAAATTCTTAGTAGGCACTTATTATTTTATAGTTTGATCTGAAATTATGTTACTATTCAATTTTTACTTGAAAATCAAGCTTCTATTAGATTCAAAACATTCATTGTCATTTTCTAACAGTGTACAGTAAACAGACTCTCCTAATTATCTCCATGTAGTCTAAAAGAAATCTACCCTAAAAACATGTGCTGAAACTAGATAGATCAATATCAAAACATTTTTATAAATTCAATCTGACACACTTGTCTAGGTCAATTACAAAACATATTTGATATGAATATAATCAAACTCTTCATTATTCATGTTCAGAATTTAGATGTGGTCAGTTATTGTTGGTTTTTCTCAATAAATAACAGATTTAGATATTTGTAGATAGATAGGTAAGAGTAGGAATGCGTAGGAGCTGGAAATGTATATGCTAAATAAATATCTTTTAAAACTTCTTTAAAATATTTAACATGCTTGAAGTATATATATCCTTTAGAATAATTCATAAACATAACAATGAAAACAAATATTTTAGATAGATAGAAAGGTAAGAGTAGGAAAGCATAGGAGCTGGAAATGTATATGCTAAATAAATATCTTTTAAAACTTCTTTAAAATATTTAACATGCTTGAAGTATATATATCCTTTAGAATAATTCATAAACATACAATGAAAACAAATATTTTAATCTGTCAGAGAAATCACTTGATATTTATTTACACTTTAGAATATATACACACATGTATAGATGCACACATAGGTACACATCACATCATACATAATTGCTTTTAAAATAAAAAAATGGGCTTCAACACTGTACCTCATTATTATGATACCTTTTTCTTTTACGATGAATTAATGTTGATATAAAGAGCAAAATCAAGAAAAGCATCATTTGTCATATTCTTGCAAATATGATGAGGTCCTTCAAGTGAAATTGATGGGACAAGTCAAAACTTCAAAGAATTTTATTAGGTAGTGTCAAATTGTCATCCAGAATTGTTAACCAATTTATCCCAACATTATCTGACAGTGTATGTTTCTCCACTACAGGCCCAACACTGAGCATTGCATCAGTTATTCTCACCTTCACTAAACTTGTAAGAATAAAGAGATGTAGTCCTTTACTTTCAACTTTTATTTAATTGGCTTTGAATATTTTCATATTTATTGCCATCCGCAGTTTTCATTGTAGATTGACTATGAGATTTGCAGTACCTACTACATTTGTATTTTAAGGTTTTTTTTCCTTTTTACACTATGGATATCAATAATATACTGTTATTTATGCAGCAAATACTTTTATCTTAAATTTGGACTCATGCTCCATTTAAACAAATTAATCCATATGAATCAAACATGTTGAGACTTTAACTGGCTGGTGTTAAAGAAAACATAAGAAAGGTAAAAGAAAAATCAAGAGAGTCTAAAATATCAGAAACAAAGAGGTATATAATGAAGATGCTATTTCAAATGAATTTTTTAAAAAGGGAATTTTATTAAGCAACAGTCCAAAGGTTTGTTACCCAAATAGTAAAAATCGACTGTTATGCCAAATTCCAGATGATACAACAATTTAGAGAGTAAAGAGAAACTATGAGAAATCTACTAAAAAACATAAGAAAAATCAATAAAATATGGGAGAAAGAAGACATTTCTCAGCATGACCTGTAATGGAAAATAGATTTAATAAAGCAATAAAATATTTAACTATGTAAATTCAAAACAGCTAAAAGTTAAAATAGTAACAAAATTTAAAAAGATGACTCAAAATTTTGTAATTTGGTATAGTATTTTGTTAGCGTTTTTGTTTTGTAATTTGTTTATCACACCTCAGTGCTTCTGCTGTTTTAGGAATGTATCACCACATCAACATTTATTTCCATGAAGGCATCCATTTGGATTTTTTTTATTTTCTAAACTTTTTTCAAAGAAAAATTTCTTAGAGGTGTCCGGGTGGCTCAGTTGGTTAAGTATCCAACTTTGGCTCAGGTCATGATCGCACGGTTCATGGGTTCGAGCCCCAAGTCTTGCTCTGTGCTGACAGTTCAGAGCCTGAAGCCTGCTTGGGATTCTGTAAATCCCTCTCTCTCTGCCCCTCCCCTGCTCATTCTCTCTGTTTCTCTACCTGAAAAATAAAGAAACATTAAAAACTTTTTAAAAATATTTTAAAATATTTTTTAAGTTTATTTATTTATTTTGAGAGAGACAGGGAGAATGCAGGCACATGAACAGAGGAGGGGCAGAGAAAGAGGGAGAGAGAGAATCCCTAGCAGGCTCTGCACTGTCAGCACAGAGCTTGCACAGGGCTTGATCCCACAAACTGTGAGATCATGACCTGAGCTAGAATCAAGAGTCAAACATATAACTGTCTGAGTCACTCAGGAGCCCCCCAAAATATTTTTGAGTACTTTTTCTGTATATACATTGTTCAAGACACTGATGATGCAACAAAGAACGTTAACAACCCTTTTATTTTTATGAAGCTTACATTGTAAATGATATAGATTATAATATATATTTACAATCTATTGCCTAGCCTTCTCTATCCAATCCTGGGTTTACTCTGCTATTCACAGTTATTTGGAGAAGGCCACTACCAAAATATGGCTAATTCTTTACTAGATCCTGTGACTTCATAAAAAATAATCTCAAAATGTTTACTAATGATGCTTTCTTGCCAAATTCAAAATAATTATTCTCTTATTTTCATCTTTGTAGTATTGGTAACTTTATCATATTTGAGTATTGCTTGCTTTTTGAAATTCACTACTTTGACATATTTTCTTTTCAGTTTTACTTTAATAATTTTTATATTTCTTCTTGTTTGTCCTCTACCTTGAAAGGAACTGAATATCAAAAGGGCTTAATACATATACTCTATAATGGGTTTTGTCAAATTTTTCATTCTTTCTTACTGATTTATAAGAATACTTCTAAATTAAAAAATATATCACTGTTAAATTTTTAAATGTAGGAGTGCCTGGGTGGCTCAGTTGGTCGGGCATCCATCTCTCGATTTGGTTCAGATTGTGATCTCACAATTTAGGAGTTCAAGCCCTGCTTCAGGCTCTGCACTGGCAGCAAAAAGCCTGCTTGGGATTCTGTCTCTCCCTCTGCCCTTCCCCTGCTTGTGCTCTCTCTGCCTCTCTCAAAACAAATAAATAAATGATTAAAAAGTAAAATAAAAAAGATTTTTAAATGTAAACCATAGAAATCATCTCTGTGTAACTTAGAAAAAGATTTATGTAGAGAATATTATGTATATCAAAAAAAATCACAAACAACGGAACTTAGGAAGTCAAAACTGCAGACAAAGCTATACTTCAGAGGTCACTTGATCATGGGCATGGTAGCTGCTGCCTATGGATAGTGGACATCACCGTTGCCTTTGGATGCATTATAAATTGTCTTGCTTCTCTGTGTTACTTGCTCAATCCAACAGCAGCTTACTTATTACTCACATTACAGTTCCTTGTAAACTGTCTGGAGGACTCCACTCCATGCAGACATCTGGAAACCCAGACTCCTAACTAAAGGCTCTGCCTTGGCCTAGAAGCTTAAAGATTTTCACTAAATCAACAGACAAAAGAAGATGAAACATTGGAGAATTTCTCAAGGTAGTATTTTGGTTGTTTTCTTTTTAATCCAGTAGTGACAGTGGCTTAAATCACGAGCGCAAGATTCTAATCTGGAATTTATGTGATTAAAAAAGTAAAGACAAACCAGAATTGTTTTTATTTTAATGAGTTACCAAAAACAACAAAGTTTTAATAAACTTTTCACCGACTTGAAATATCATTATCACATTCAAAATTCAGACATTATTGAATCTAATTTGACTTTTCTATTTTGTTCATTTTTCTTCCTGTTTCAAGTATTTATATTGAAGTGTCATAACGGAGTTTTAGAATATATTTTAATGGGTGGCTTCCAGAATGTATGAGTAAGAGGTTTAGTAGATCTTCGCCTGAGCAACACAATTTAACTGTGAAAATTATTTTTAAAAAAATATTTATATTCTCTGCAATTTGTCCTAAGGGCATAGAGCAAATGGAGAATTCTTCATCTAAGAAAAATCTGCTTATTGTTGGTAATAGCAAGAGTCTGTGGTATTTTAATTACAACCTGCTACCTTATTCCACCCACTCCCACCAGCTCCTAGTTACAAAAACTCTATGCAGTATGCTCAACTCTAGGCAGGTGCAGAATCTATCTTCCCGGATCCCAGTCTTTTTTTTTTTTTCAATATTTATTTATTTTTGAGAGACAGAGAGAGACACAGACTGTGAGTGGGGGAGGGGCAGAGAAGGAAACACAGAATCTGAAGCAGGCTTCAGGCTCTGAGCTGTCAGCACAAAGCCCAATATAGGGCTCAAATTCACAAACCATGAGATTGTGACCTGAGCCGAAGTTGGATGCTTAACCAACTGAGCCACCCAAGCCACCCCCAGATTTCTGTCTTAAGCTAAGGTTTCTCTTGGGAGGGGTAGGCTGCCAGTGGTGGTTCTCATACCTCCCAGCCTTATGTTGCAAGGTAGGTATGGTCAAGAAGACCAGGTCTCCCTACCCCATCCAACCCCCAGATGCAGCAGAGTGAGCATACTATGGCTCCAATTTCTTAAATTTGAAATAATTGACATAATTACCAAATAGAATAATGCTTTTCAAGTTCAACACATTTTTTCATTTAAAATTCTCATTTCCTCAGAAAATTTATTTCCATTGTAAAGTTTATTCTAAGTAGATGAGGCTTACGTTTTAATTAAGAGTTTTCTTCTTTATGATTTCTAATTGATTATTAGCTACCTTAGGGAACTATATTGACGTTTACCAACATTTGTAGATGGCTGTCTCACTGAATTTTATTATTTTCTTCTGTCTAGTCTTTGGCTTTACTTTTTGGTTATTATTTCTAGTCATGTGACATGGAAGCTTAGATCTTTATTTTTTTTAATTCATGCATTTAAATGTATAAATATTTCTCAAATTCCAGGTTTAGTTGCAATTTACACATTTCAAAAGTCCTATTTTCATTGACTTTTAGATCAAAATTTTTCTGATTTGCATTATGAATTTTATATTTAAATTAGGATTATTTTACAGTGCTTAATAACCAAATATTTGATGATTTTTTAAAAATTAGTCTTTTTACCATTTCTATAAATATGTGAAAACCTTACATATATTTAATGCTATACCTGTTCCAATTTTCTGTGCTATTAATTTCATGTATGTAATCTCTACACATATTTCAAACTCAATATTATAACAGTATTATCATAATAATCATTTAAATGATGAATAATTGTGACTATATTATTTACCTTGGCAGATCTCTTCACCCTTTGTTTTATTTCCAGTCACATCTCATATTATTTTTCTTCTTTTAGTAAAGATATGCTGGTTCTGAACTCTCTCAACTTTTGTCTGTCTAATAATATCTTTATTTCACCATTATTATGAAGAATAATTTATCTGTTATACCATTCCAGGTTGGCATTCTTTTTTTCTTTCAATATTTTATTTATTTTATTTTATTTTATTTTAGATTTTTAAAAAATTTAATTCTAGGTTACATAACATATAGTGTTATATTAGTTGCAGATGTGCAGTATAGTGATTCAGCAATTCCATAGATCACCCAGTATTCAGTATTCATTCACAAGTGCCCTCCTTAATCCTCATTGCCTATTTCACCCATCCCCTCACACTTCTCCCCACTGGTAACCATCAGTTTGTTCTCTATAGTTAAGAGTCTGTTTCTTGGTTTGCCTCTTTTTTTCCCCCTTTCCTCGTTTGTTGTGTTTCTTAAATTACATGTATAAGTGAAACAATATGGTATTTGTTTTTCTCTGACTGACTTATTTCGCTCAGCATTATACTCTGTAGCTCCATCCATGTTGTTGCAAATGACAAAATTGCATTCTCTTTTTTTATGGCTGAGTAACATCCCATTATATATATATATATATATATATATATATATATATATATATATATATATAAAAGCTTTTATATCATTTGGTTATTTGGCTATTGTCAATAATGTGCAATAATCATAAATAATCATAGAGAGGCATGTATCCCTTTGAGTTCGTGTGTTGGTATTTTTTGGATAACTACCCAGTAGTGTGATTACTGGGTCATAGGGTAGTTCTATTTTTCACTTTTTGAGGAACTTCCATACTGTTTTCCATAGTGGCTGCACCAGAGAGAAGAGATTTCCTATTTAGGCCACATCCTCACCAACACCTGCTACTTCTTGTGTTTTTTATTTTAGCCATTCTGACAGGTGGGAGGTGATATCTCAATGTAGTTTTCATTTGCATTCCCCTGATTATGAGTGCCCTTGAACATCTTTCAGTATTTTAAAGATTTCTTTGGCTTCCATGATTTCTCTTAAAAAAATCTGTGAACTTTTTCTTGCTTCTTTGAAGATAATGCATTTTCTTTTTGGTTGTCTTTAGTTTTTTTGGTCTTTGAATATTTTTTACATCATTTTACTATAATGTCCCTAAGTATGATTTTCTGCATACTTAATTTTTGTGGGTTTTGCTGAGCTTTAATATTATTTTAAAAAATAAGGTTCAATATTGTTTGTCAATTTGAAAAATTTTAGCCAATGTTTCTTCTAATATTTTTCTAACCTATTTTCTCTTTCCTTTCCTCTTGAACTTGAATCACAATTATATTACACTTTTGGCACCATATTCACACATCCTTAGTGATAATTTCTGTATTTTTGCATTATTTTCTTTTCCTCACTGGTTTTAATTCTTTCTACTAACCTGATCTCTAGTTCATTAATTTTTTTCTTTTGTGTCTATTCTGTTATTACATTCATCTACTAAGTTATTAATTTCAATTGTAGCATTTTTCTTTTTTAATATCTTCATTAAATAATTTGGAAAGGTTTTAGCTGTCTCTTAATTTTTTCATACTTTGCTTAATTTGCTTGAACATAATTAACATAACTATTTTAAAATTTTGACTCTGAAGCTTTCAGTCTGATTTGCCAAAATCCAAGTCACTTCTATATCTCTTTCCCATAGTAAGTTTTTATATTTTATCTTTATTCAGTTGGTTTTGCTTTATAGATACCTTATGAAGTATTTTAATTGGATATTAGACATCATACATTAACATTTGTAGGCAACTTAGACTATGTTTTTATTTTTTCCTCCTGTAAGGGTTAAATTCTATTCTGTCAAGAATATAGGATAGAATTAGATTATCTCATTTCTGTAAGATGTTTATTTTTATGCTTTGTCAGTATTGATGTTTCAGTATTCCTTTCTTCCTAGTTGCATGACTTTTGGAGACTCATCCAAAAACCTAGGGTATTTCCCACAACCATTCCACATTAGCACTCAACTCCAACTTCTTAGCTCCTCACCAGTGAATATCTGCTAAAATCTCAGCTTTTTAGCCTCTCTAGCTTCTGCTTTATGCGAGACTTATTTGAGTCTTATCCTGTATATGATGAAATCAGTTGCAGACAGTTTCTTCAAAGGGAGAGTGCATGTAGATTTTTGTGATCATTCCCATGATTTTCTATTTTCTTCAGACTTTTTCCCCTATTTCTAGCCACTTTAACTAATCCAGTCTTCAGCTTCTGTTTCCTCACCCGGTGTAGCTGCAATAATCTGCCAATACTTATTTACCATAGGAGAACATGATCAATGGCTTCAGGAAAAATGTTATGGTAAGGTGATATTCATTTGCTTGTTATTTCATTATCTTTTCAGAAGCAATCTCTCAAATTTTTCTTCTGTTGATTTCACTGAAATTCCTTTAATACAGCATTCGTACATATTATATAGATGTCATAGTTTTTGTTGGGAGAGATTCATCCCATATAAAATCCTCTGCCATGGCTAAATAGAGGATATTTTATAGCATCCCCATTGGCTAGTCATTCAATCTGCTGTCCTCTATTTTTTTTTTTGTAATTTTTTAAAATGTTTATTTTTGAGAGAGAGAGAGAGAGAGCATGAGTGGGAGAGGGACAGAGAGAGAGAAGGAGGGAGACACAGAACTCGAAGCAGGCTCCAGGCTCTAAGCTGTCAGCAAATAGCCTGACACGGGACTCCAACCCACGAACTGTGAGATCATGGCCTGAGCCGAATTCGGACACTTAACCAACTGAACCAGCCAGGCACCCCACCTCTAATTTTGCTTAATGCACCATAATATTTTGAACTCTTTTCCATGATGATTACTTGAAATAAGAAAAGTTGAAGGGTAGTATTTTCTGTTACTATGTTTTAAGTTATACAATGACATTGTTTTTTTTCTTAAATTCATATTTCACACTTGTTTAATTCATTTTTAGCTTCTATCCCTTATATTTCATAGTTCATGTTTTTAGTTTTCTTGAATGATAATTATTCATACTGAATTTTACTCTTTTCTGATTTTAATTAATTTCGGTTTTAAAAATATGTCTTTTTTCTTTTATGTCTTTACATTTTTTCTTCTTTATTAGAAATGTAAAAGTACTGGTCATTTGAATTTTGTTCTGGCTCTTAGGCAATTGCTGTTTACTAGGCCAATTTGTGTCTATCAGACAACAAAAAACACTGTAGGTGGAATTATTTTCCTGATTTTTTTAGGAAGTCGTTTGGTGGTCTCTTTAGAAAATTACAAAAGAACATTTTCTATTAATCTCCTTGGTTCTCTGAGAAGGATGATTTAACAACTGTGGGAATCTAATTTTGGAAGTGTTTTTCCAACCTTTTTCTGTTTGAATTTCTGCCCTACTAATGGTTCACCACGTTGTAAATATATGGCCTTCATTATTCAGAGAAAACCCTCTATTTGTGATTGTACAATTTTTCTGAAGAATTTATTTCAGTGTTTATGGTTACACTGATGTCTGGACTATTGGTTTATGATTCAGTGTGTATTTTTCCCTTTCACTTCTGAGACTTAATAACCTTTAGATGTTTTTCTGATGAGGATACCAAATTAGAGAAACAAACTCTGTGTATATATGTATTTATGTGTATATATCATATATAATTACAGAGTAAATGTATATATAAAATATATTAGGTATATACTTACTATGTAATAATGTATACATATGTATACATAGTATAAATATATACATATACATATGTATAAATATATAAAATATAAATGTATAGAAATATTTACTCTAAACTTTCAATAATATATATTTGTATTTATATATAAATATATAAGAATTACATTTTTTTTCGTTTTTCATTTTTACATGAACCACTGCTACTTCTAAAACTTAGTATTATTGGTAGATAAAATAGTTTTATAGTTTTCTTGTTGTGTTTTCTTTCTGCATTCTGACTGCATCTCTTGTATTCCTCCTCCAAAATGAATGAAAGTTTTGATCCTTTGAAACCACCTCCCTTCATTCTTTACCAGACCTTGCTGTAACACAGCAGGTAAGCCTGGTGTGACTATCCTCCACTCCCTTTTCCTGATGTTTCAAACTACACTGCATTTAATGCATATCTTCTGATGCTTTTGGGATCAGGTGAGTCTGTTCCCAGTTTAAAGTCACAAAAAGTTTTGTTTTTATTATTTTTATTTTTCATGTGAAGTCTTACAGAATAATTAAATTATATAACATTCTTCATCGATTGTTACTAAAGTTAAATTTATCAAGTTAAATTCAGGAACATACTATCAGGTTTTTGGTTTCATCTTTAATTTCTAATTCATTTGAGAGAAGAAGAAATTTCCTCTGTTTTATGGTTAAATGTGTTGCTCAATGCTTTTAATTTTTGCTTTTCTTTATTCATAGATAGTTAGGCCAAGAATTTTCTCTTTTCAAAGTGTTAGGTTTGGGGCACCTGAGTGGCTCAGTTAAATGTCCGAATCTTGGGGCACCTGGGTAGCTCAGTCGGTTGAGTGTCGGACTTCGGCTCAGGTCATGATCTCACCGTTTGTGAGTTCTAGCCCGCTTCAGGCTCTGTGCTGACCGCTCGGAGCCTGGAGCCTGCTCCAGATTCTGTGTCTACCTCTCTCTCTGCCCCTGCCCCACTTGTGCTCTGTCTCTGTCTGTCTCTCAAAAATAAATAAATGTAAAAAAAAAAAAGTCCGATTCTTAATTTCAGCTAAGGTCATGATCTCACGGTTCCCAGAGTTCAAGCCCCACATCAGGCTCTGCACTGACCACGCAGAGCCTATCTAAGATTCTCTCTCTCTCCCTCTCTGTCTGACCCTGCAACCACTCACACTCTGTCTCTCTAAAAAACAAATAAATAAACTTAAAAAATAAAATAAAAAATTAAAATGTTAGCCTTGCTATATTCATAGTATAATAATAAATTTAAAAATAGCCTACAAGGGGTGCCTGCCTAGCTCAGTCAGTTAAGCATCCGACTTCGGCTCAGGTCAAGGTCATGATCTCGCAGTGTGTGAGGTCAAGCCCTGAGTTGAGCTCTCTGCTGACAGCTCAGAGCCTGGAGCCCTCTTCTGATTCTGTGCCTTCCCTCTCTCTCTGCCCCTCCCATGCTCATGCTCTGTCTCTCAATAATAGATAAAACGTTAAAAAAAATTTTTTAAATAGCCTACAAATGTGAGTATGATAGATTACAAACATATAATTTTTAGTGAGTATTCCATTTCTGGCACACATTTATTCAAAGATAATAGTTGTAATGTTAAGTACAGATTATGAACTTCAAAACCTAAAAATATGAGTTTACAATGACTTTTCTAAAATGTAAAAACTCCCACTTTGGTTTTGCATAGGCCTATGTTGTTTTCCAATTGAAAGTCCTATAGTAGGAGTTGGAACTTGGAAAGTCATGTTATATCTTATTTAAAAGTGGAACGAGACGGTTGGTCCATTCATTTTCACTCTTTATTTAAATCAGCAATTTTGCATAAATATATGAATAAAGGGTTTGAAATTCTAGGGATTTTTTTGCCAAAAGGAAACTCAGTCTGCATTATATTATAATGTTATATGCCAGCAAATCCATTTATTCATTTAGCGAACATCACAATTCTAATGCGAAATCAAGCAATATTTGAGACTTTAATTAAATGGAAATGTGTTGTTGTAGCTGAGGGAAGAAACAAATTGGCTGTTACATATCCCAAGCTATGAGTGTTAGAAATACAGCGTTTATTGTTAAATTCTAGACACACACACACACTTATGTGCAAACAACTGAGTTTAATCAATTGAATAACTAATATATGTAGAAATAGAAATTACATGATTTGTAAATTGAGAAATAGTTTTTTGTCATTTTTGGTGGTTGAGATTTGAATTTACAGGACAATTCTTAGCTCACTGAATGTCTTTCTGTTTTCAGTATTAGCTTAATTGTCGTACTATAATTATATCTGAAAAAAATCTTAAGAATTCTTTGATGTCTCATGCCATGCTTATAATTTAAAAGGTAAACTCTAATCATTTTAGTATCACTTGGTGAATGTAAAATTTGTGGTTCATTAAATAACAAGCACATAATGCCTTCCTATATTTACATGTACATAAAACTGTTCTCACCAAGATTCTCACCTGCTTTAATTACAACTGCTGACTGTAAGCATAGTCCATAACTAATTCCTCTTAAACAAAGAAACAAACAAACTATCTTGGGCTTTTCATATGATTTATTCAATTTGCTAACAGAATAATTGGATTTGTTGGCATGTGACAGTTGCAGGAATTTCCTTCCCCTAGCTCTTCTTAAATATTCTTCTACCATTTATTATTTTTATATCCATATGATATAGCTCACCCTTTAAAAAATATTTAAAATTACTTGTTTTCTCTGTGCTTTCCAGTATAAACATTATTAAAAATAAAATGTGCCTTATCAGGGTGCTTGGGTGGCTCAGTCGGTTGGGCGTCTGACTTCAGCCCAGGTCGTGATCTCATGGTTTGGGATTTTGAGCCCCATATCGGGCTCTGTGCTGACAGTTCAGAGCCTGGAGCCTGCATCGGGTTCTGTGACTCCCTCTCTCTCAGCCCCTCTGACACGTGTGCTCTGTCTCTCTCTCTCTCAAAAATGAAAAGGCTTTAAAATTTTTTTAAATGTCATGCCTTATAATTAATCATGCTTTAAATTTAAAATGTGTAAAATTGGCATGCTCTGAAAAATAGGACTACAGCATTATAAATGCATTCAGTGTCCAGTGTACTAGTTCTAAACTTGTAGTACAATCAACCAGCAAATGATATAATATTAGAGAAAGGAAAGTTTATTGTCAGAATGAAAGGAAAAAGAGGGTGAAAACATTAATTTGTATTTTGTTTAGGGTCAGCCTGGAAGAAAAGAAAATGTTTAGATACAGAAAGCTGATTAAGTTCCAGGCCTAATTATCTTGTTTCTGAGGGTTGCAGGAATACTGCCAAATTTATCATTGACTTTGCAGAAGAGTTCTGAGTACAAATTTGACATAGGACAGCTGAAGCAATGAGAGAGGTGAAGCATAAATATCCCCAAACAACCTATTTTCCATATTGAAATGTATTTCTTCTAAGATGGGGAAGCTTTAATGAAGTTGAAGATGACTGCAAAATGCCTTACCTGACAGATGAAGCAATAAGCCCATTCCCTCTCTGCAGCTAAAAGCTTAAAATTACCCATCTGTCATCTCTCTAGTGGGTGGGGATTATAATAGAAGGCAGCAAGCCATCTTAATTACATAACTATTCCAGCTCCAATTATATATCATGTACAATTTAAAATGCATTATCTCTCTACAATAAACTAAACATATAGCAATGGCACTTCTCACTTTTATCCTTGGCATTTATATTTTTTCCATTACTAATTTTTTTGTTTCTTGTTTAATGTAGTATTTTTAACATTTTACCTTGATGTGACTTCTCTCTCCCTCTCTGTCTCTCTGTCTCTCTATCTCTCTGTCTCTCTGTCTCTCTCTCTCTCTCTCTGTATTATCATATATGCAGCGCTTATTTGCTGACAATTACTGGGTGCCTGAATCCACATCACTATGCTTCATATGAGATTTTATGAGGAAAAAGAAAAGTAGCAACACGATGTAAATTTTGACTTCTTTTTTTTTTTCTTAACTGCTTTCTTGTAAAGATCTGTTTCTGTCACTTTCTATAATAGGTCTCAAGTATGGTGTCCCAAGGGACTCTATAAGGTTTATAGACTTATTCATGTGATTTTGAGCAGAAGATCCTTATGATTTAGTTCAATATTCCTTTTTTTATACATAAGGATATATGGTAGATGTCTAAACGTAGTACTATTTTGTTTCATTTTGTTTTTTCCCTTTTATTTGACCCACTCAAGGCCAGTCTTGAGCTGCGACTCCCATAGTTGAGTATGTGACAGGAATAGTGAGCTTGGTAGGATTAAGATAAGACTTAAGGAGGAAACTTAAATTTTCTACATAAAAGGACACCTAGATAGAGATCCTCTGTCTAAAAACCAGACTTTGAAAGATGATATACACAGGGAAATATATTCTTTTGTTTTAGTGGGAAACCTAAAATCCTGAAACATTGTCATTTTTATGTGATGTTTTGTTTTAATATGGAAAAAAAAATCCCCCAGCCGTTTGTATCAGTTAGTCATCTCTGTATAACAAACTCCCAACAAAACTCAGCAGCATGTAACAGTAAGTATTTGTTTAGCTGGTGTTCAGTTGGATCTATGATATGAGTGGGGCTCCCCTGCCCAAGCTACTGTTTGTAGTTGTCTTCTCTACATGGAAACAATGTTTGGTCCATTGTGGTGAACTTTGTTCCCCTCCTATTTGCCTTGGTGACCAGCTTCGCCAGTGCAGGTATTTCAGACTCAATTTGTTGTCTAGTCCCCACGACTACCTCTCCACTCCCCTGGTACTGAATCAACTATTAGGGCCTACTGATTTTTCTTCTTTGATATTTCTCAAGTCTTTTTGTTTGTTTTTGGTATTGGTTTTGTTTTTCCAGTTCACTGCCATTACCATTGTTCTATCTGATTTTATCTCTCATTTGATTTATACTGAATCTCATAACTGGTAATCCTTCAAGTGTAGTTCTCTCCAAATTTATTGATAACATATTCACATTATATTTTTAAATATCACTATGTTTTTTTAAAATTATTTAATAGGCTTTCAGTTGCCCTCAAGACAAACTGCTATCTTGAACTGCTATAAAACTTATATAGCATACAAAATCCTTCTGTGAATTTTTTTCTTCCTTACCTCTCTATACATTCAGCTTTTGGTTTTTCCCTCCCCCTTTCATTTCCATCACAATCTCAGAAACATTTTAAGCTCCTGCATGAAATGTGTCTAAATGCATTTGCCTAAATTTGTCATTTTTCACTCATCTCTCTTCCTCTTACCAGTTATTTCCTCTGAATATGGCCTCCTGTCCCCACCAAGTACTTCCTAAACTAGATAACACCTAATCACTACCCAGGAATCATCTTAGGTCTCAGGTGTTCTCTGAAGGCTTAAGTAATTCCTTGAGTCTGAGAAAGGCTCTTCTTAGTAGTTCTGAAGCACTCTGAACTTACCCACAATGAGACATTAGATTTTGTACAAAAATGTCATAATTCATTTCTGTATCACTAGACTCTAAATTTCCTAATATCATATCACACTCTTTTTTTCTCTATTGCATACAATAGATAATAACAAATATTGAATTTGTTGATGATGACTGAGTTATGGGAAATAAGCTAGAAAATGAAAGCGGATTTTCTTTTCCTGTTAGACAACGGAGTAGTCCTCAAGATGGATTAGTTTCCATTTGTGGTAATCCAAGAATAAGGTTGTATGAATTCTAAACACTTGCCACACCAAATTACTGGCCAATCTCAGTCATTGTGTAGTATTCATGGCTTCTTATTTTTGCCCATATTGTCACATAAGCATCACTTTTATACCCGTTCTTAAAGAGGACTTACATTCATTGCTATGATTTCTTACCTTCTAAGCACCTTTTTGATTACTGAGTCAACTCCTTGAGGCACTGATGCTGACTACTTTATTCAATATTGAATATTTCAACTCTAGTAAATCTCTTTTAAAGTAACATGAAATATTGCTTGGAATCTATCTATAATTCTAAAAAGATTTTAAAAAGAGGTTAGTTGTATTCATTAATGTAGTAAAACTAAGAAAAATCAAAGCTACCATGAGTGTTTCCATTACATATTTAAGCAAATGTTATTTTCTTAACTGTTAACTCATTAAAACTGAATGAGAGAATTAATTAATGAATGGTGGGTAACTCCATACTAAACCTTTACAGGAAATTTTGTAAGATATTTCTGTAATGTGCTACATACCTAGACAGAATTAAGCCTTGTTAATACATCATTCTATAAAGATTAACATCTTTTAACATCTTTTAACATCTATTAACATCTTTCTTATGTTCCCATTCTGTTAGTAAAAATCCTTAAGGTTCTGAAAGGAACCACCTGATGTATATGGTCTAAGGCTAGTCTTTAAGGAATTGTTTAATTCAACACTTCACAAAAATTTCAAAGGGTTTAAATTAGAAGCAAACTATTAACAATCTAGAATGAGAGAAATTAAAATATGTGTACTATTAAGCTTAATTTAATCTATAAGAATCTCAACTAATATCCAATGAAGCCCTAATATATATTTAAAAATTTTTTTAAGTCTATTTGTTTTGGGAGAGAGAGTGCAAATGCAGGGGAGAGGCAGAGTGAGAGGAGAGTGAGAGTCCGAAGCAGGCTCCACGCTGTCAGCACAGAGCCCAAAGTAGGGCTCAAACCCATGAACCAGAGATCATGATCTGAGCCGAAATCAAGAGTCAGGTATTTAAGCAACTGAGCCACCCAGATGCCCTGCTAATGTATCTTTTAAAACTTCTTTTCTAAAGAAAAAAGTGAAAAATCTACAGCTTTGGTAAGACCATGATATCTATTTTAAATTTTTATTATTGCTGTCTTAATTCTACTGTACAATTTTATAGTGTTCTTGCTCCTTTCCACTTGCCCTGATATTTTTTTTCTTTGTATTTGAACATTTATTTATAGGTAGATAGGTAGATAATAGGTAGATTTTTTTACTATTCACATGCTAATATAAAATTAGTTAATCCTTTTTAAATTGTTGCTAGAAGAAATGGTTCTCATTTATTTCTATGGCTAAGTCCCTCAAAAAATAATAATGGTGAACAAAGAACATAGGTTTTTTCTTTCTCCTATTATCTTATTGAAATTACTATATATATGTATATATATATGGTATATATTTGAAAACATATGGTGTATATATATAGAATATATTTGAATATATGTGTGTGTATGTGTGTGTGTGTGTGTGTGTGTGTGTTCAAAAACAATAGACCACAACTCTGACCAGAGGAAGAATAGGATTCCATAGCAGATGAGACTTTACTGAATTCTGGAAGACAGAAACCAATGGAAGCATATTGTGAGATAAAGCATGTAGAGTTAGTTAAAATCCCAAATAGATGTGAATGAATTGGAGCTGAAGAGTATAAAATATACAACTCAAGAGATGGCTGATGTGACAGGTGTGATTTTGTAGAGATTCAAGATCAAGGTCTGCAGTGTAGGCTCGGAGTCAAGTGAAGTTTAATATAAAGTTTTGCTATGTAAAAGCTATACCAATCAAATTCTTGATTTCAGAGAGCTAGGCTAAATTCCAGAGAAGGTGAAATTGTGTTGTTGGGGCAAAGGTGTGTTGATGGGAATTGCTGAGGGGAAAGGAGTTTCTGGCACTAGAAAATAAGTCCTCCCCTTCCATTTTTGAAATTCTATACCAAACCTTGCCAACCAGAACACTTCTGCTGTGCACTAAATTTTACAGATTTTCTCTTCAGAGGAAAGGATTGGCAAACACACCAATATCGATAGTAGATGAGGAAACTCCCATAAACTACTAATGAAAATCTGTGTAGTCCCCTAATACATTAATAGACCATCAAAGATCACCAGAAAAATGAGAACTAAAAGAAAGCTAAATAAAGACAAGATCATTTTTTAAAAATAATGCTAGAAGAAGTATAATTAGAGGAAAAAGAAATTAAAATCCAAGAAATTTTTAGAGTAAAAGCAACATAAATGTCTCATGCATAAACAGAAAAACAAAACTATGTGGAGTATGTGAGCAACCAGAGAACAAAAGAGGGTTCTTAGAAGTTAAAAAAAATCTAATTGCTTAAATGTGCAACAGTGCAGTCTACCAAAAAAAAGCTGTAAGTTAAAGCATAATTATTTTTTTTTAAAAATAGAGAAACCAAGTGAGAAAATGATACTTAGAGAATCCATCCAGCCTAGAAATTCAGAGAACTATTAGAAGAACCAGAAAACGTAGTACCCAAGGGCGAATCAAATTAAAATAGTTTGCTGTTCAGGGGTGCCTGGGTGGCTCCGACAGTTCAGTATCAGACGCTTGATCTCAGCTCAGGTCTTGATCTTGGGGTCATGAGTTCAAGTTCTACATTGGGCTCAGCATTGGGCTCAAAGCCTACTTAAAATAGATGGGGGTGCCTGGGTGGCTCAGTTGGTTGAGTGTCCGACTTCAGTTCAGGTCATGATCTCACGAGTTCGATTTCCACGTTGGGCTCTGTGCTGACAGCTCAGAGCCTGGAGCCTGCTTCTCCCTTTCTCTCTGCTCCTCCCCTGCTCACAGTGTCTCTATCAAAAATTTAAAAAAAAAGATTAAAAAGAATTTTTTTAATAGAAAACAAAACTCTGCTGTCCATTTTGTTATGTACTCTGGAAATTAAACTTTCACAGAGAGGAATTTGATTTATTTTTGAATTGCGGTCTTTTTCCTGTATTATCTGTTTTCCTCTGGCATGAATTTTTTTCTTTCCTTTGTTTTCTTATATATCTATCTTGTGATTGTTGAGGGTTTCTTAATATTTTATAACAAAAGAGTACACTGATTTTCCTTGGTTGCTCTTTATGGTTTCCTTTAGTGTCGTGTACGTTTTTTTCCCTCAGTCATCTTCTCCCCCGAGGGAGGCAACTCCTTGAGAGATCCAGGCATGTGCGGATGACTCACTTAAAGGAATGAGATGTGCATTAGGTTATCTAGGAAGTGAGGCCGCTAATAGATTGAGGGTCCCTTGCTTAAATACTAACTACAACATATCCCTGATGAAATAAAAGAATATATGTTATTAACATAAAATGTATACATGTAAGAGACAGTAGAATTGCTTTTTATTGACTCTTTTGCTTCATTAATT
Organism: Cryptoprocta ferox; assembly: GCA_028646485.1. Taxonomy (NCBI): domain Eukaryota; kingdom Metazoa; phylum Chordata; class Mammalia; order Carnivora; family Eupleridae; genus Cryptoprocta; species Cryptoprocta ferox. The sequence continues at coordinate 95,587,578 of CM053573.1, read as the reverse complement.
AAGACGCAATTTAGAATAATTTCTATGATGGTTTCAAGAGTCAGCAAAGGTTTTCTATGGTGACAAGACACAAGAAATTCTTTATATTTTAACAGCATTCTAATGTAAAAGTTATTGCTAAAAATGATTCATATGTTCAATAATATTTATAAAGCAACTATCATATCCCAAGTATTTTTTTATATGCTTGGGTTATATTGGTAAACAGAATATCTCCATAATAGTAACTGTTATAAAAAAAAATGACAAAGTGACATGGGGAGGCAGAAAATTAGGAAAAGTCTGATGAGTACTATGAATATAGAAAATAAATGCAGCTAAAAATTGCCTAGAGCAGTTTGACAGCTTTATACCTATATCAGTATGTCAAAAATTCCTTCAGTGTAACTTCACAAATGTGTTCTGAAATCTTTTCTCGCCAGTGCTTGGAAAATGTCTTCCCAAAGTGTACTTCTAGACACATTCTTCTTTGTCGTATATGCTAACTAATATTCAAAAATCTACATCAAGAGTTCTCTAAACTCCCAACTCAACATGGATTTAGAATCATATAGTGACTGGCCTAGGGCCCGGGTAATAAAAATGTGTTATTTGATAATGTACACACACTAGTATGATGTGCTTTCCTCCCTAATTAAAATCTAGCCAATTGTTATTTTTCTTCCATTACACAAAGTAATCTAGACCTTGATCAGTTGTTCCTTATGCATACTAATCCCTTCCCCTGATCCCAAATCAATCATCTAAAAAGGAATTCCCAAATTATTTCTTGCTAAATATTGTGATTATGTCACTCTCGTCTGGCTCCCCTTTATCCATGAAGCAAAGCAAAATAACTTTTCCTTTTGTCCGATGACAGCTATAGCTCTAGTCTGGACATGCTTTTGCTCATAGTTATCTTTCCTTTTTTCTCCCTCTTGTTTTCCTTAAAAATATTATTCTTTCCCTCTGTGACATTTGCCTGCAGGTAATACCACTGTATCTGCAATGGTAAAACTGAGACTGACTCAAGTGCTAGACAAGAGAATTATCCATCTCTGGAAACTCAGCTTAGTAGAGTTTAGATTTTATCAAGGGGAAAAAGGCATGAAACTGAAGAACTGAATAAGAGTTATTTATTCAAACAATTTAGAGAAAGGCAAAGAAAATTAGCAAAAAGATAGTTTTCTTTATGCTAAATAATGCATAAAATGGGGTAAAAACAACACGGATTTGTAACTTAGTAGAAGTCCTGACATTTTTCTAACTGAAGCAAAAGAGATCTTTTTTTATGAAGAATTAGGTAGTTTCTGTGACCAAAAATTAATGAAATATACTAATAGTGTTGTTGAGTTTCCCTCTACCTAATGTATATGCATGTATCTCTGTGTGTATGTTTGTGTGTCATGGACACGTATTTTAAAGAACAGATCATATAAATGTCATGAGTTAGAGAAAATTATGTAGGTGTGTCTTTAATATTCTTCATTTGACACAAACGGAGTCATACACTATCCTCAGTCATTTCACTTTTTTAAATTCTGTTCTCATGATAGTGACTTTAAGTAGTAAAAAATAGTGGATAATCCAGAATGCAAGTTTTCTCTTTAAAAATCAGTGATATCATCCTGGATTGGGGCTTATAATATTAGAAAGTAAATCACAATCTTTGATTCTTTAAACACTGGGCATCCTCCCAACATCTTTTGACCTATATTTTCTGCTAATGAAAGTTTCATGCATGTTATTATTACACTTTCATTATTTTCACAATTAACCCCTAAACAAGATCATATAAAACACAATTCAAATGATGGTGAAAAATGTCAGTTTACCTCATCTCATAAGTTTATTTCAAATTCTATTGTACAGAAATTTTAAGAAGACTTGTATCTACCAGGCATGCATCTTGGACTATTTTATGAAATGAACTTTAGGAGATAATTACCCACCAAATAATACATTTTTTCTATTATGTTAATACCCAATTCAGAGATATACCAGAAATTTACCTGATAAAATATAGCCCTCTTTTATTAAAGCTTCAGCAGAGATACCAAAATGTCTTAAATAAGAAAATTATAGGAGATAGGAGAGTGAGGTGTAAACATAATTAGGTACCCAGGCTGTCTATGTAATTTTTTAATCTCACCTCATTTTATTTTCTTTACAATTATAACACTACTCAAACTTTCTTTGGTGTACTTGTATTGAATATGTCACATATGTTCGAAACATTTACATAATCCCCATTCCATCAAGATACAGAGCCAGATACTGAACCTTCTGGGTCTCACAACATAAGGCCATGAAGACAGAAACATCACTCATACATATGCTCATGATCTTGAAATCTCAAAGACTAGTAAAAAAGATTATGTGCTCTCATTAAAGATATCAGTTTAAAGTATAAGTAGAAATATGTAGAATATGTTATGAACACATGTAACAAAAAGTTCAACTATGACTTTAAAGGAGAGAAAAGATTGGTAGAGTCAATATAAATTTAAGGAACATATAATATTCGAGCTTGATCTTGAAAGAAAAGAGAAATTCTTTGGGTTAGGGGAAGTAGATAAAAGAACTTTCACAGAGTACTGTGGACATGAATACACATCTTTTGTGTTTATTTTCCTATATATCTTGTTTTTATTTTTTTTTTATTTTTTGAGGTTAATTTATTATTTATCCCTTTGCCAATATTCAAACAGCAAGGCAGTCATAAAACATTCAAAAAGATCCTCTAAAATAGTCAAGACATGGATTTTACCTCAGTTCCTTTTTAGAAACTTGGAAATCAGTAGCCCCATCATTTACAGAAAAGTTGTGTTAAAAATATCTGCTGGGGTGCTTGGGTGGCTTAGTTGGTTGGGTGTCCGAATTAGGCTCAGGTCATGATCTCACCACTGGTGAGTTCAAGCCCCGCGTCAGGCTCTGTGCTGACAGCGCAGAGCCTGGAGCCTGCTTCATATTCTGTGTCTCCCTCTCTTTCTGTCCTTCCCCTACTGTGCCCAGTTTCTCTCTCCTTCAAAAATAAACATTATGAAAAAAGTTTCTTTTTAGTATCTGCTGTATTGGGATACCTGGGTGGCTCAGTCGGTTAAGTGTCAGACTCTTGATTTCAGCTCAGGTCATGACCTTGGGATTTGTGAATTTGAGCCCCATTTCTGTCTCTGTGCTGACAGTGTAGAGCCTGCTTAGGATTCTTTGTCTCCCTCTCTTTCTGCACCTCCCCCACTTGTGCATACACACTATTTCTCTCTCTCTCTCTCAAAATAAATAAATACTTAAAAAATATATCTGTTGTATCAAAAATATTGTTTGAGGGTCAATACTTCGAAAGATTTTAGTTTAGATTTTATCTAAACAGTGGTTCTTAAAGGAAGATTCAATGTAAATTGGGAAAGTGCTGTTTCCAAATTTTTGACCCCTCTTTCAGTATTGTTTTGTTGGAGCAAGTTGTTGACAAAGCCCAATGTTTGGTAATTAGCATCCTGTCAAGTCTTTCCAATCAAGACCAGCATGCTGCATCTTGTCTATTTTTAAAAAACGTGTGTGCAGTATCCAAAAGCTACAAGGAACTCACCAAACTCCGCACCCGAGAAATAAATAATCCAGTGAAGAAATGGGCAGAAAACATGAATAGACACTTCTCCAAAGAGGACATCCAGATGACCAACAGGCACATGAAACGATGCTCAGGTCATTCATCATCAGGGAAGTACAAATCAAAACCACACTGAGATACCACCTCACTCCGGTCAGAGTAGCTAAAATGAACAAATCAGGAGACTATAGATGCTGGCGAGGATGTGGAGAAACGGGCACCCTCCTACACTGTTGGTGAGAATGTAAACTGGTACAGCCACTCTGGAAAACAGTGTGGAGGGTCCTCAAAAAACTATCAATAAAACTCCCCAATGACCCAACAATAGCACTGCTGGGGATCTACCCAAGGGATACAGAAGTGCTGATGCATAGGGGCACATGTACCCCAATGTTCATAGTGGCACTTTCAACAATAGCCAAATCATGGAAAGAGCCTGAATGTCCATCAACGGATGAATGGATTAGGAAGATGTGGTTCATCTATACAATGGAATACTACATGGCCATGAGAAAGAATGAAATCTGGCCATTTGTAGCAAAGTGGATGGACCTCGAGGGTGTCATGCTAAGTGAAATAAGTTAGGCGGAGAAGGACAGATGCCATATGTTTTCACTCATAGGTCTAACAGGAGAAACCTAATAGGGGACCATGGGAAGGGGAAGGGGGAGAAAAGTTAGGGAGAGGGAAGGAGGCAAATCATGAGAGACTCTTGAATACTGAAAACAAACTGAGGGCTGAAGAGGGAGGGGGAAAGGGAAGGGGGGTGATGGTCATGGAGGGGGGCACTTGTGGTGTTATATGGGTGTTACATGGAAACCAACTTGGCAATAAACTATTTAAAAAATGAATAAATAAAAATAAAAAATGTGTGTGGACAATTCTTTTTTTTTAAGTTTTTATTTAAATTCCGATTAACATACAGTGTAATATTAGTTTCACATATATAATATAGTGCTCCAGCAGTTCCTTATAACACCGGGTGCTCATCACAAGTGCACTCCTTAATGTCCATCACTTATTAAACCCATTCCCCCCAACCAGTAACTATCAGTTTTTCTCTATAATTAAGAGTCTCTTTCTCAGTATGCCACTGTCTCTCTTTTTTTCCCTCTTTGCTCACTTGTTTTGTTTCTGAAATTTCACATATGAGTAAAATCATATGGTATCTGGCTTTCTCTGACTAACTTATTTCACTTAACATTATACTCTCTGCCTCCATCCATGTTGTTAATTCAAGATTTCATTTTTTTTCAAGAGTTCAGTCTTTTTTATGGCTGAGTAATAGTCCACTATGAATATATATAATCACATCTTTATCTGTTAATCAGCCACTGGACACTTGGACTGTTTCTATAATTTGGCTATTGTAGATATTTCTCTTGTTTATTTGTCGAGGTGTAATGTCATGAAAATATATTGCTGAGCACTCCAGGACTCTAAGTTGGAAGCCATATATTTGTCATGCCACCAGTTTTTGCTGCAGTGTAATTTTCTCCAGCAAGACTCAGCTACTGAGTGCAGGAACCTAAAATGGAAATGTTTAAATTTTATGAACATATTTTCTGTCTTGAACAATATTTGGATGGGTGAAACTTGGTAATAATTTGGAATTTATGCCTAACCCAAGAGAACTCCAAAACAGCTCAAACTATTGCACTGTTTCATGGAAATAGTCACAGTACCATGGCCTTTGATGGTTACAGATCTATGTTTATTTTATTTATTTTATTTTTTAATGTTTATTTTTGAGAGAGAGTGAGGGGAGGGAGGGGGGGAGAGGCAGAAAGAGAGAGACACACACACACAGAATCAGAAGCAGGCTCCAGGCTCTGAGCTGTTAGCACAGAGCCCGTCACGGGTTCGAACTCAAGAACCCGAGATCATGACCTGAGCAAAAGTCTGACACTTAACCGACTGAGCCATCCAGGCGCCCCACAAGATCTATATTTAAAATCGCCTTTCTAAAGTGTACTTTTCTTTCTCTAGAAAACATATTTATGAAAGGAAAAAAAAAAGTTGTCCTCTCATCTCTCTGAAATTGAAATGAAGATAATTCTGATATGGTAAAATGGAAAAGGAATTTCAGTTGATTACTCATTAATGTTGTTGCTATTGAAGCTCTTTTCCATGACATAGAGGAACTCACTTTCTCTGTGCTCTCAGACAATTAGCTTTTACTTTCCTCTGCTACCTCCAGTCAATAGTCCATCAATATTTTATAGTCTTTTTTCTACCATGGTACTCCCACTTAAGGCATGATAGCATTCTCTAAAGTAGCTTCAGTAACTTTCTTTTTTGTCAGTTGATGTCATTTCCATTCTTTTGTGGGACAAGTAGTGAGGGGTTTAGAGTTATGTGTGAGCTACATAGGCATTTGCTAATTGGTCAATTCTCAAATAAGTTTTTGATGGGACACAGATATCTATAGTTTATCAAGCACTGCAGGTGGTCCTGGTCCAGGTAGTGTAGGGACCAGAATGTGAGGAATGCTGTTGTAAGATAAATATGTTGTACATCGATTTGATGTTTAGATTTTTCTTTAAGGGATTGTCATTGCTTAATTTGTCTTTAGAGTGTAGAATTCTACACTCTAATGTTAAAACATTCCCTGGTAATTGTTTGAGAACCTTTGCTGTGTGGTATAGGATACTAGCATTTCTTATCTATCTCTTGGATTATAGATAGAAAAATCAACTTGGGTCTGGAATTCTCTACCCTGCCACTTTTACCACCATTATTTTTAAGTGTAGTTTTTACCTCATTGCTGCCAATCATTGTGATTCCATTCAGTGGTATTTTTTTTTCATGTTTCTTTTAACGTTTATTTATTTTTGAGACAGAGAGAGGCAGAGCATGAGCAGGGGAGGGGCAGAGAGAGGGGGAAAGAGAGAAACTGAAGCAGTCTGGAGGCTCTGAGCTGTTTGTCAGCACAGAGCCCTACACAGGGCTCGAACTCACAAACCATGAGATCATGATCTGAGCTGAAGTCAGACGCTCAACTGACTGAGGACTCAGGCATCCCCCACCTTTTTTTTTTTTTTTTTTAACAAGAAAATCCTGTGGGTTTTTTTCCTGTTTTATTGGGAAGTAATTGACATACATCAGTGTATAAGTTTGTGAAATGATTACAGTAGGTTCAACTGACATCTGCCTTCTCATACAGATACAATAGAAAAGAAATTTTAAAAAAGAAGAAAAAATGTTCTCCTTACAATGAGAACTCTTAGGATTCACTCTCCTACCAACTTTTCTATATCATACACAGTGTTGACTCTAGCCATCATGTTGTACATTACATCCTTAATGCTTATTTATTTTATAACTAGACATTTATATCTTTTGCCCACATTTCTCCAATTCCCTCTCCCTCCTCACTTCCTCACTGATATCTTTAAGAAACAAGGCAATGATCATTTTTATTCAAAGTTTCCTATGCATGAAGCATCTGTCCAAATTTGGAGGAAATAAAGGTAAACATACAATGTCCCTGTCCTCATACAAATTACGATCTTCAGTGAGAACAAACTTAAGCAAAAAATCATGCACTTGACATAGAATATAATTGTGATAATGCTGTGAAATACATGATACTTTGACATCATGTAAAGAAATAAGATTTGGGAAGGCAAGTAGTTCTTTCTTAGGTAACGAAATATTCTGAGGATTTTAAAGTAAAGCAATTGAAGAGAAGGGTAATAAAGAGCATTCTAAATCTAGAAAATAATTCAATTGAAAGCCCAGAAGAAATTGGATAAAACTAATGTGGATTAAACAAAATGAATACAAGTGAGATGGACAGAAAATGAGATGATTTAGTCACTAAAGTCAAAATCATGTAAACCCTTTCTACTTCTCTCCATCCTTCCACTCTTCTTTCTCTTCTTTCCTTATTTCTTCCATGTCTAGTTAGAGACTTTGATCTTAATATAAGACCAATAAGAACTGGTTGAAAAAATCCAACTTTGACTCTCAAGATCAAAATCTAAACCATATTTTCGTCAGGCTGCCCTTAGAACTAGTATCTCTAAGCTTACATCCTGTGAGAACTGTATGGCCAGATAGCGGAACACCTAAGGCCACTGGTGACCATACAGTCAACACCTGAACACCCTTTGTAATATTAATCTCTCTTTCCAATCAGGACCACAGGGCTTTGGGCCTTTTGAAACTGCCACTCTCACTCTACTACCACATCAGCTGAGACTGAGTCACGAAATAGATTTGTGTATATTAAAATTTGTAGTTTGAATGAGTTTTTGTACTGTGGATTCAAATTTAGGGTCTGATACGACTTTTGAACAAGCATCTTTAAAAAGGAATTAAGAGCGGTATATCTTGTTTTAAATGTTTTTGTTATTGATCCACCAGAGAAATGTGGATAAACTAGGAATATGTTAGGTCTGCAACCAAAGGTAAACTAGGTAATAAAAGAAATGCACCACCTTGTACCTGAGTGATCAAACTAGAATATCTGCAACCTGATTAGCTAGTGATATCCCCTTATCAGGTCTAAGCTGTATCTTTTGTCTTTGAACATGGGCAATATCAAATGTGGTGGGTCACTAAGAACAGCTTCTTGCCACATTTGTGCCAGAATAAAAGGCACCCTGAATGAATTTAAGTTTTAAAATAAGCAAGATCCAAAGTTTTATTTGACTGTAACAAACTCAGAACCTTAACATGTTCATCCTTGTTTTCATATATCATCTGCAACCTTAGTGTTACATGTTATTAAGTTTATTTACTTAAAAAATAACATAGGGGCGTCTGGGTAGCTCAGTTGGTTGAGAGTCTAATTGCAGCTCAAGTCATGATCTCACAGTTTGTGGGTTTGAGCCTCACGTCAGGCTCTGTGCTGACAGCTTGGAGCCTGGAGGCTGCTTCAGATTCTCTGTCTCCCTCTCTCTCTCTCTCTTTCTCTGCCCCTCCCCCACTCATGCTCTCTCTCTCTCTCTCTCTCTCTCTCTCTCTCTCTCTCTCTCTCTCTCTCCCTCTCTCTCTCAAATAAATAAACATTAAAAAATTATAAAAAAATAAACAAAGAGGATAATGAAGACAAATAAATGTTAGTGGTTCTAAACTTTCTCTTTCTTTTTCTTGCCTACTCTGGTTTGTCCATTCCTATTAAGTCTAAACCATTCAGAGCAGACAACTAAACCATTATTTCATTCATGCAATCATTCATTTATTCAGCAGGTTTTTTTTTTAACTGAGAACCAAATATGGTAAATGCTAGTGTTTCAAAGATAAATAATATGTACCTTACCTTTAAAACCTTCAGGATTTTAGAGTTTTCTAATTTCAGTATCCAATTTGAAGAAAAAGTTTATTATCAAAAGTAACACATACTACACTAAATTATTTATTTCCTTACTATCATAAATGTTTCTATTACTGGGTGCTATTAAAGTGAAATACCATATATTATAAATTAATTCAATTTTTGAGGCTGAAATGAATGCATGAATGAGTAAATGAATGCTTTTGTGGGAAGTGCAAAGGTCTCAGGTAAAGTTTAGGATATTATGACAAAACTTAGCAGAATACCTAAGTCTCAGGAAAGATAACAACTTATCATCATGGAAATTTGTTTATGTACCTAGCTAAGAATAGGGAATTTTAAGTATTATTAATTTAATCCTAATACAATCATAAGAATAGAATAGTCTTATTTTACTGAGGAAGCTATGAGTCAACAATTGGCCCTCCAAAATTAAATTATCTCCAGTGTTGGAAGAAATATTCCAATTTGAATTGTTTAATAGAGCCTGTATTCTTACTATATCCATATTCTTCCCCATGGGATAGGGTGCAAAGGAGTGTGCAGCACAGAATAATTGCAGAACCTTAGAGAAGTGACTTAACATTTGCAGTCTTAGCTTTCAGTTTCACCCCTGCATCAAGCTATCACCTCCACTTCCTTTCAGAGCCTCTGTGTTTTTCTTTCCATAGCATAATCTAAAGTTCTATTTCAAAATCAACCTGATTTTGATCATGCATACCTTTGTATTATTTCTCACTAATCATCAACCAAAACCCTACATTGATTAATAAAATATGTTCCCCCATCTGATCAAACTCATTACTATTTAAGATTCTTCCTTGATGGTGTGTGTCTTTTGCTTGGAATACCTCCCAACTCCACCCCTTTCATTTTTACAATTTTAGTCATATTAGACATCTTTTAAGGTCAGTACCCAATCCAAATTATGTGCATACTTCTTTGACTGATTTCAGCCTTGCATCTCATACTTTGGGAAGTGGCAAATCAGGGAAACAAGGATATGAGGCCAGAAAGAGTTGTCCCAAGACAATTGTGAGGGTCTTCAGGATCAGCAGGATTATATATTCCTGAAATGAACAAATATATAGGAAAAAAAATAAGTTTAAGCATTTTCACACACAAGAAAAGATACACATATTATTTAGAAACTACTGATTCAATATTTGGTTCCCTGAGAATCTAACTTAAAATTGTGACAGTTTCCAAAATTAGACTTAATTCTCTACAGTTATCAAGATTGAATGAACAAGAATTTAGGGTCCAGATCCAAGAATTTTTACAAATATACCTTGTTTACTTTCATATTTACAAAGCTGTGCTACGATAAGAAATCAATATGTTGCAGATCATGTGTATTCCTATTTAGAGCTAATATCTAACTTAGCAATCAGAGTAATGCCTTACATTAAGAATCATTACGAAGTAAATAATATTACATATAGAAAGTGATGAACTGCAGTAGAAATGGTCCACTGGTCACATCTTTCCTTATATCTGTTCATCTCATTTGTCAAATTATGCTTAGAAAGTAATGGGAACCCCTCCCCACTCCACCGCCTTACAGGTGTTAGCAAATTGTCTGGCTGCAATGATGTGCAATAGCTCCGAGGACTAGGGAAGAAGAAAGAAGTAGCTAAGAATAGTTGTCTGCAGTTATATAATCATTCAAACCTGTTCAACTCATTTTAAAAATATTGAAATGCATAGATAAAGAATATTGGATTACTTTTACAGCTTTCATTAGATAAAATGTGTTGGTAAACTAAATTTAAACTTAGTGATTCATTAGAATCTTTACTATTCAAGAGTTCTAAATTATTATCTGTATCTCTGTGTTGTGGTCCATCTAGGTTCCAACATGTTCTAGGAGTTCAATGGTGGACAAGAGTTCTAGCCAACTGAGTAAATCTTTGTGTTCTGCTTCTAGTTGTTTAATTCAAAGGTCTTCATAGCACAAATAGATCTGAAGATCACTAATGAATACTGTAACTAATGAGTAAGAACACATTCCTATTTTACCGCTGTCTTTTATTTGCAAAGTACTAAAAGTGTTTATGGGACATTGTAATAATGCTATTATTATCCCATTCATTTAAGGATGCTATATTGAGAATTTATTGTACCTACATGACAGTATAGAAAATATATTGGTGTCTGCCCCTAGTTCCTGGCACAGAGCTCCTCAAACCCTTGTAATTTTCTGGGTGATAGGAATATCCTTGGTGACTCTTAGTGGGCTCCTGGATGGGGCTGGTCACCAGAAAGACCAAGCCATGGGTTTTTTTTTTTTTTTTTAGTAGTATTTTAAGAAAGGTTGAATATAATTTAATTAATAAAATAAAACAAAAAATCTAAACAGCCTTTAATTAAATGTGCCCTGTAAGTCAGATCATCTATAAACCAGTGCAAAAGGAAATAGTACAAATGAACCTGTAGGCTTTTAGACTCGCTATGTAATTAAATACCAGCTGTGTTTCCAGAAAGGTCATGATCAGAAAGCCTTTGGTCATATGTATATGTGCTTTAAAGTTTGGGAACTATAAAAGTTGAGCAGTAAATTGTAATTCTTTATTAATTTAAAATTAATCCCCCTGGGGCTGGGAGGAGGCAGATAAGGGCAAGGGGCCTTTCTGTTTGGAGAGTGCCAAGTACTTGATTTGTGACTCTGGGTGATTTGTGTCGCCTGCGTACCATGGGAAATGTGTATAGCTGTGTATGCATGCATCTTAACTAACCCCATTGAAGTCTCTGTAGAGGAACAAAAGAGGCAGTAAATTTGAGGAGTATATATATATGATCAATGAGATGTAGAATAGTACCATCTTCATTTAAGTTATTTATTATATTCTAAATTCAATACTTTTTAGAACATTTTCATCATCTGAAAAAAGAAACCCCATACCTATTAGTAGTCACTTACCATTTCCTCCAAACTCCCTTCCAAACCATAGGCAACCACTGATTTACGTTTTGTCACAATGGATTTCCCTATTCCGGACATTTCATATAAATGAAATCATATACTGTGTTGCCTTTTTGTCTAGCTCCTTTCAAAGAGCATGATATTTTTAGGGTTCATCTATGCTGTAGCATGTGCACATGCTTCATTCATATTTATTTATTGCCAAATAATATTCTTTTGTATGAATGCACCACATTTTAATTATCCATTCATTAGTTGGTGGATATTTGGGCTGTTTACACCTTTTGGCTATTATGAATAATGCAACTATGAACATTTGTGTTAAGCTTTTTATAGTGTGTTGGTTTTTAAAATTGAAGCATAATTGACATACAGTATTATATTGTACAACATAGTTTCAGGCGTGCAACATAGTGAATGGACAATTATATAAATTATGAAATGCTCAGCATGGTAAATGTAGTTGCCATCTGTCATCAAACATAGGTAGTATAATATTATTGGCTGTATTTCCTATGCTATACTTTTCATCCCAATGACTTATTTTTTATTTATTTTTTAAGTTTACTTATTTATTTTGAGAGAGAGAGCGAGAGAGAGCACAAGAGCAAGTGGGAGAGGGACAGAGAGAGAGGGAGAAAAAGAATGCCAAGTATGCTCCATGCTCAGTGCGGAGCCTGACGCAAGGTTTGATCCCACAACGTGAGATCATGACCTGAGCTGAAATCAAGAGTTGATCGCTCAACCAACTGAGCCACACAGGCACCCCTCATGACCTATTTTTAATAAGAAGTTTGTACCTCTAATCCCTTTCACTTTTTTGCCTATCCCCCCATACCCTTACCTCTAGCAACCACCAGTTCTCTGTATTTATGAGTTTTGGGGTTTTTTTGTTTGTTACCTTGTTTGTTTATTGGTTTTGTTTTTTAGACTCCACATGTAAGTGAAATTATGCTATATTTTTCTTTGTCTGGCTTATATCACTTAGCATAATACCCTTTATGTCCATCCATTTTGCTGCTAACGGCAAGAGTTGATTCTTTTTTTTTATGGCTGAGTAATGTTCCATTGTATGCGTACATGTGCACGTGTGTGTACCTACCACAGCCCACCTCCAACAGTTGTGGCCAAGCCTCTGAGCCAGCAACACTAGGGACTGACCCCACTCACCAGCACATCCACAGCAGCTACAAATATTTTTATTTAAGTGTTAAATTTTACTATCGCCTTTTAAATTCTTATACATGACAATATATTTGTATAGAATCTATTGGCTTATTGTATGAGTTATTCAGAGTTCTATATACTTACCCTTTGCATTCTATTGTCTATTTCTGCAAATCTTTGTATCTTTTAATGACAAGAAACATGTTTAAATAGGAAAACTGTAAAAATGACTCAGTTATTTTTACAACTATATTACGTTTTCTGAATTTTTTTTATAGTAAAAGTAGACTGGGCCCCTACTTATGCTATTAGGCTGATTAAATAATAGGGCTTGGTGTAGGGAGGTTCTGTTTATCCACAGGCACAGAATATACTTGCATTGTAAGAGCAAAAGCTGTGCTCACCTTACTACACATTTAAGAGTTTATATAATAAACATGGAGGATTTTTATGACTGGTATAATCATAATTTGTGAATAGCTAACTGTAGAGCCGAAGCAAGTATGAGGTAGTTTTGTAATATTCTTGACATTTTAGTTTCTGTCAAGCATTATGGTATAAAAAAGGAACGTGAAACAATAATTTTCCTTAAAGAAATGTGATGACTAACTTTGCAAGCAAAAATGCCCATTAGAAGGAAAAAATGGGCAATTCAAAAAATATTCTTTCAAAATGTGATAAAATCATACTCAACAGTATAAAACTGAATGGTTACCATAGACTGTCAGGTATCATTTATGATTCTCTCATGGAAAAAAGCAATTATGTTTAAAACACTTTCTCTTAAACAATGGACACAATTACCTCAGGGATTCACTTGATATATAGAGTAGATGCCCTGTGAATGTTATTGGATTCTTTTTGATGATAAGGATGAGTGCATTTTTTAATTATTTGAAATATTGCATTACATTCTATTCCTCTGTTTTATGATGCCGTCTATTTTAGCATGTACCATCAATATTATACAAGATTGGGGGTGGGGAAATGAAACACTTAACCAAATACACATCATTTTTATTTAACTTTCTAGGAATATTCTAGTATAAGAAGCAAAGTTCTTATCAAGCAAATGACAATGAGTGACTAAATAGCCCACTCAGAAGGCTGGTTGTACCTAAGTTTATCAGTGGAAAAGCATAGACAGTGGCAGAAGTAAGTGTAATGTTTCAACATCTCAAACAGTGCACAACAATGTGGCCGGATCAGACATTAGAATCCAGGAATATACTGTCCCTTTAATTGCAGGGCTTTAAAATTGCATAGGAGGGGGAAGCATTTACTCTTTTTATTTTTTTTATTTTTTTAATGTTTATGCATTTCTGAGAGAGAGAACACAAGCAGGGGAGGAGCAGAGAGAGAGAGAGATACAGAATCTAAGCCAGGCTCCAGGCTCTGAGCTGTCAACCCAGAGCCCGACGCGAGACTCAAACTCACAAACCATGAGATCAGGCTCAAACTCACAAACCATGAGATCGTGACTTGAGCCAGTCAGAGGCTTAACTGACTGAGCCACCCAGGCGCCCCAAGCATTTACCCTTCTGCTGGTGTTATCTTCTGCAGTTAGCAACAGGTCTTTGTCCTCCAGCTATGCTTTCCTGTAATTCAGTATGCATGGCTGGAGAATGGCAGCCCCTTCCCTACTATAAATTAAAAGCTAAGGTTGAATCTTTATTGCTGCAGCATATAATATAGTGAAGAAGGAGACTAATTTACCATCACAGTATTCTACTTGAGTTAACTGCCTTAAGCACCAAGCTGTAGGAGGTTTCCCTGGAGCTCTACAGAAGACAAGTTCTCTCTAGGGAAGTAAAATTTACTCCTTAGACAAACCCTCTCAGCCCAAAGTAGGATCTATATGCAGTATTAACAACATACATGACTTGAATCAGGAAAACACGTGAATCTATGCAGTACAATGGAAACACTGAAAAACAAGGAAACAGAGATAACAGTCTTATTTACAGTAGCATCAAAAATAGTAAAATATTTATAAACATCTTTCATCAAGGAGGTAAAAGATCTCTACACCAGAATCTATAAGGCAATGATGAAAGAAATTGAAGAAGACACAAATAAATGGAAAATATTTTGTTTTCATGGATTGGAAGAATTAATATTGTTAAAATGTCCATACCACCTGTAGTCATCTATAGATTCAGTACAATCCCGATCAAGATTCCAGTGGCATATTTTTACTGAAGTAGAACAAACAATCCAAAAATTCATATGGAACCACAAAATACCTCAAATAGCCAAAACTATCTTGAGAAAGAAGAATGAAACTAGAGGCATTACACTTTGTGCTTTCAGACTACATTTTAAAGCTATTTTAATCAAAATAATATGATACTGGCATAAAAAAAAAAAGACACATAGATCAGTGGAAGAGAATTGAGAGCCCATAAATAAACCCACTTTTGGTCAATTAATATTTGACAAAGGAGCCAAGAATACTCAATAGAGGAAAGACAGCCTTTTCAATAAGTGGTACTGGGAAATTGGATATTTTCACGTGAAAAAAAAATTAAACTTGAACTTCATCTTACACCACTCACAAGAATTAACCCAAAGTGGATTAAAAACTTAAAATTTAAAACCAGAAACCATAAAACTTCTAGAAGAAAGCATAGGAAAATCTTGACATGGGTATTAACAATAATTTTTTTGATATGACACTAAAGCACATGCAACAAAATAAAAATTAAACCAGTGAGACTACATCAAACTGAAAAGCTTCTGCACAGAAGAAAAATTAACAATATGAAAAAGACAACCTACAGGATGGGAGAAAACCACACATCTGATAAGGGATTAATATCCAAAATATACAAGGAACTCATACAACTCAGTAGAGCAAAGATACACACACATGCACGCACTCACACACACGCGCGTGCACACGGGCACACACACATGGCCAGCAGGTAATCAATATCAATCAAAACTACAATGAGCTATCACCTTTTATCTCTTAGAATGGCTATCATCAAAAATACAAGAAATAATAAATGCTGGTAAGGATGTAGAGAAAAGAGAATCCTTGTACTTTATTGATAAGAATATGAATTGATGCAAAACAGTATGGAGTTTCCTCAAAAAATTAAAAATAGGACTACCCTATGATTCATGAATCCTGCTTATGGGTATATATCTGAAGAAATTGAAGTTATTGTCCCAAAGAGATATTCACACTCCCATGTTCATCACAGTATTATTTTTAATTTCCAAGACATGGAAACAACTTATATGTCCATTGGCAGATGAATGGATAAGGAACTTTTGATAAACACACAAACCCCACATAATGAAATTCAGTCATATAAAAGAAGGAAAGCCTGCTATTTACAAGAACAGAGATGGACCTTAAAGGCATTATACTTGGTGCCTGGGTGGCTCAGTTAGTTAAGCATCTGACTCCTGATTTTGGCTCAGGTTATGATCTCACAATTTATGTGTACACATTTACTTAGAGTACACAAAAAACTTGGTGCTATTTGTAAAACTTAGTAGACTTATAAAAAGGTTCTGCTTCTTTATTTCTCTCCTTTATTAATCTTACCTTTTTGATATCTCCTTAAACATAAAGTAATAGTAAACTTAGTTCATTCCTAGTATCAGCCTTTTACTTTTCTTCTATGGAAACTCATGTCACAGATAAACTAGTTAACCGGTCTATAAACCATCTAATAAAATTATATAGTTATAATTATATAGTTATAAAAGTTAATATATAGTTAATAGTTTCTATGGTTTATGATGAGACTCTTTTTTAATATTTATTTATTTTTGGGAGACACAGAGACAGAGTGCAAGCAGGGGAGGGGCAGAGAGAGAGGGAGACACCAAATCCAAAGAAGGCTCCAGACTCTGAGCTCCAAGCTGTCAGCCCCGATGCGGGGCTCGAACCCATAAAACTCAAGATCATGACCTGGGCTGAAGTCGGATGCCTAACTGAATGAGCCACCCAGGCACCCCTATGATGAGACTCTTAAATACAGAAAACAAACTGAGCATTGATGAGGGGGGCGGGGGAGAGGGGAAAATGGGTGATGAGCATTGAGGAGGGCATTTGGGATGAGCACTGGGTGATGTATGTAAGCAATGAATCCTAGGAATCTACCCCCCAAAACCAGGAGCACACTGTATACACTGTATGTTGGCTGACTCGACAGTAAGTTATATTAGAAAATAATTCTGATGGTTTATATCTGAAACAACTACAGAAAAAATGTTAAGTGTTAGAATTTGACATCAAAAACTTAAGGAGGTAGAGAAGTATATAATTGTAAATGAATGAAATTGATTTCTCAACCAAACATAATATGATAAATTAAGCTTTAAATGATTCATTTTAAGAAAGTAAATTACTGTAGTTTTAACTTCTAGAAGAAATTTCGTTTCGGATAAAATGTTATACTAGGATTCTATGACTGTTGTAACAAATTACCACAAACTACCTGCCTAAAACAAGAGAAATCAAGGGGTGGGGGCAGAAATAAGAAATACATCTCATTGGGCCAAAATACAGATGCCAGCGGGGCTGCACGCCTTTCTAGAGGTTCTAGGTGAAAATGTATTTCCTTGCCTTTTCCAACTTTTATAGGCTGGCAGCATTTCTTGGCTCAAAATAATTTTCCTATCTTAAAGTCAGCTCATCAGCAACCTTAATTGCAAATGCATTCTTAGTTCCCCTTTATCATGTAACATAACATGTATCACAGATTCTGAGGAGTTGGATGTGACCATTTCTATGAGACAATTATTCTGTCTACCACAATCTGCCTTCTGGCCTCCAAAGATTCACATCCTTCCCATACACAAAATATGTTCACCACATTCCAATATCCCCAAAGATCTCATCCCTTTACAGTAGTGACTCTAAGTCCCAAATCTTATCTAAATTTATCAGCTCAAAAATCTCAAATTTTGTCATCTAAATCAGATATGGGTGAGACTATAGATATGCTCCATATGGGGGCAAAATTTCTCTTCATCTGTGAATTGTAAAACTCAGGAAACAAGCTACCTACTTCTAAAACATATTGGTTTTAGCATAGGAATCAATTATAAACATTCCTGTTCAGAAAAATGAGAAAATGGGGTGCCTGGATGGTGCAGTCAATTAAGTGTCTGACTCTTGATCTCTGCTCAGGTCATGATCTCACAGTTGGTGAGTTCAAGCCCCACATCAGGCTCTGCGCTGACAGTGCAGAGCCTGCTGGGGATTCCGTCTCTCCTCTCTGCTCCTCCCCTGCTTGTTCGTTCTCTCTCTCTCTCTCTCTCTCTCTCTCTCTCTCTCTCTGTCAGAATAAATAAATAAACATTAAAAATTTTAATTCCATTTTAAGAAAATGGAAGGCAAAAAGGCATCAACTGTCCCAAGCAATTTGAAATCCATCTAGGGAAACTCCATTTAGTTTTAAGGCCAGAGAATGACGCTTGGTGTCTTGTGGCTACAAACTCTGGGCAATAGGCTCCATTTTCTAAGTTATCCTACCTTTTCCATAAGAGGTAGTACATGTTTGCAACTGAGTTTTATCAGCATGGATTTTGAATATCTGACCATCTTCTTTCATTGTGTCCTATCTCTGTACTTTTCAGTTAAAATTAGAAGTGTTTTGCTTATATAACATACTCAAGAACCCCCTAGGTATTTTTTTTTATGTTGTTACAGAAATTCACTCCATTAGACATTATGCTACTAGATAATCACATTTTTAAATTTTTTAATAGTTTATTGTCAAGTTGGTTTCCATATAACACCCAGTGCTCTTCCCCACAAGTGCCCTCCTTCATGACCCTCACCCTAGATAATCCCATTTATATTTTGGCTTCTGCTGAGATGGTTGAGAGGATATCTGAGTCACATGCTTAATTTTTTCAAAGAGCTTTCTCAGAGACTGAATATTTGCATCTTTTATCTTTTATCTTTCTAAGGTATTAGCAAAAGATTTTCCAGCCACATGAATGGACTTTTCTATGGAACGTGGTCTCCAGACAGTGAATATCTTAATTTTAGTCTCTTACAGTCTAGATAAAATGAGAATTTTCCAACTCATCAAGCCTAATTTTCTCTTTGTTTAACATTTCTTACTCAACTTATCTCTTTCCACTGGAACTTTACTATGAACCTGAAGAAACGAGGCTTACCTTCAACACTATGCTTGAAAGTCTTCTCAGATAAATGTCCAGTTTCATCATTTATAATTTCTTCTTTCAACATAAATACAAGACACAGTTCTGCTAAGTATTCTGCCACAGTGTAACAAGGAACTCCTTGCCTCCAGTTCCCAACAGCGTGTTCCTCAATTCCTTCTTATCTCTCACCAGCGGCAACCTTAAAGTCCATATTTCTATCAACAGTCTCTTTATGATGGTTTAAGTATTTTCTAAGGCATTTTCTAAGGCATACTCCTCACTTTCATATCTGTCCTCACTAGAAAAGTTTCTTGACATCTCTACCTCTACAGAATCCAGACCTTTTCTTTCATGCTCTTTGAAATTTAATCAGCGGTTGCCCATTGCCCAATTCCAAAACCATATGCATATTTTTTATGTCTCTGTTGAAAGTATCCCACATCAGGTGACAAAATATGTATCTAGTTTATATATATCTACAGTATAGCTATTGTAACAAATTACCAAAAACTCACTTGCAAAAAAAACAACAAAGTTTATTATCTTGCAGTTCTAGACTAGGTCAGTAATCCAAAATGAGTCTTAATGGGCAAAATCAGAAAATTGGCAGGGCTCATTCCTTCTGGAGACTGTAAGGAAAAATCTCTTCCTTGCTTTTTACAGTTCTAGAGGCCATTTATATTCCTTGGTCCATGGCCCCTTTTCATTTTCAGAGACAGCAATGGTTGGCCAAGTCTTCTCACATTGCATTACTCTGACACTAACTCTTATTCTACTTCCTGATCCTATTTGTAAGGGTGATTACATTGGGCCCACACAGAAAGCCCAAGATAATTTCACTATTTTTACTATCACCTGATTAACAACCTTAATTCCATCTGCAACCAATTCACTTTTGCTGTGTAACATAACATATTCACATGTTCTGGGATTGTCCTGACATAATATTAAGCCACATCTGAAGGAAGTTTAGCTAGCTCATCTATTAGGCAAAGTTCTCTACACTGATTTGCTACAATTCCCAAGAGTGACATCGTGACCATATTTCCTATCTTGATTATATTTTCCTACTCTTTCCTCTTTTATTTTCAGAGTCAAGCACAGTGAGTGGTGACAGTAAACAATGTTGACTGGATGAAATTATTACTGACCAATGAGGGAGGGAACCTGTATTAAATTGACTCCATTCCAAACTTTTGCTTATATATACTCTCCTAGAAAACATGCAAACTATGCTTGCTTCACCATGGCTGCCATTTTGAACCAAAGCATTTTTTTAGGCTATCATTTGTTCTGTTTCTTCAGGCAGTTTTACTCAAAAAAAAATTTTAAGAAATATAAATACATATACGTTAAATAAATATGGTTTACATATTTTGGTCTTTAGGAAAGTACCCTTAAAAGTTATGAATAAAACTCTGTAAAATTCATAGCTTGGCAATTAAATTACAGAATTTAAACCTTAAAATGAACTTAGATATTATTTGCTTCAATAAACCAAGTTTACAGATTGAAGACATGAGGCCAAGAAAAACCAGAGAAATTGCCTCTATGAGATCTTTGGTAGTGTAGAGAAAGAATTAGGGCCTTATCTTTTATCAGTTATAATTAATAAAAAACAAGCATTTTGAGCTAAATTAAGGTAGAAGTAAGTGTCTTGTAACCTAAATTTAGCCTGGTATTTTTGTAGCTAATAATACTCTTTTGTTAATTTTGTGTCAGTGTTTTCTTTCCTTTATTTAAGAAGTTACTGAAGCAATTATTTAATTTCTCAAATCTCTTGGAATGTTAGAAATTAATTTTTAATGTATAATTACTATATCAAATCTGATATGAGCCAAATAGCTTAAGTAAATTCTTAAATTCTATATATTAAATCAGTAAATATAATTGAAGTTAATCATTTGTTCATATCTTTTCTAATCTGCTTAAAGGTTTTAATGTCAAAGTAAATGAATATATATCCTAATTTCTTTTAATATAATACTGTTTTTATTTCTTAGCAGAAACTATTCAGCAAAACTTTTGACTCCAGATTAATTTGTATTATTAAACCAACAAATAAATTATTTCAGGGTATCTCTGCAACTTATATTTCATTGAATTGTTTTGCAATCCTTATTCACATATTTACTCAATGTATAATTGGCTATGAATTTATCAAATAAAACATCATAATATGCAAATGATAAAAGATATGTAGACCTCTATTTTATAAATTTTCAAAAAACTGTCAAGAATCCAGTTCTGGCAGAATAAAAATAGCTGTTTTTAATTACACAATAAATGCTATTCTCCTTTTGCAATCAGATCATAGTGTGTGTTTTCATATTCTATACAAAATATTTCTGGAGAGTTTATAACAGTTAATTAAATTGGACATATAAATATATATTATTATTATAATACAAATAAAAAGGAATAATACTTATAAATTTGTGTGTTCTCCTTTGTTTAAAATGTTAAATATAATTTCAAGCAGAATGAAAAACAGAGTAAGGTCACACATTGATAACATTAAATCAATACTATTTTAGATGTATTTTCTTAGGTATGAAAACTTAGTTCAAATCATGACCTACACAAAAAAGAAGTGATAAATCTTTGTAGAATTGTGCTTGAAATTTTTAAATTCAAAACAATACATTCAATAATTGTGATACAAAGAAGGAGAAAGCATATTGTTCAGAATTCATAGTATCAGTTGACTTCAAAGTTGGGGTTATTTTCATCTTTGTCACATTTAAACAACAATCATATATGTTGTTGAGCAGTGACTAAAATACCTTCTCAGTCTTTATAAATGATTTAGCTGTTTATGTTTCCTTCTTCATTATATTGTCTTATAAGGCAGTTTACAAACTTGGTAAGAAACTGTGCATCATAGTGTGAAATTACTTTAGAAACTGTTCCTAGAATCCTATCAAAATGATAGATTCCGCTGGGCAATTCATGAATTCAGAGATCCCTTTTATGGAGTTTCATTATTATTAGTTGCATGTCATTGCCACTATAATATATTAAACAATTTTAGAAGAAGAATTTTGACAATTTAGGGGTTGTGATTTTTTTCCTATAATAAAAGAACATTTAATTTTAAATAAGATACATTTGGATGGTTTTTTATTTGATATATTTTACTTTATATTAAATTTCTTACATAGAGTGCAGAAAGCTGAATCTTGAAAAAATAACTCTGCTAGAGGAAAAAAATCTAACACTCTTAAATAAGAATGCGATACTTATATTAAATATTTGGAACATAACCGTCTATAGAGAATTGATATGCTGTTGAAGGTTCATGTTATATATGCACTGGTTTCTCTCCAGTGGTGGTAAGGGCTATTCCTAACTCAACACATAAAGATTTAAATGTAAATTCCCTAATATGTCAACCCAAGTGATCACTATGATTACTAGGACTTAGTTAATAATTATTATTTTTATTCAAACTTGAATGCAAATTAAAATATTACTTTCTGGTCCTCTTTATTAATCTCAATAATTTTTTACTATTGTAGCCCAATTTTTTAATTTTCTTCTGGATTATAATTTCATAATTTTGTAGTGTGTAGCATGACCACCAGAAAAACAGTATGTCTCAATGACAAGCATAGGGGCTCTGAATCCTGACAGATCGCAGGTTTATTCCACATTCATCTTTTGTGATTGACTTTATTAGGTATTATTAGTTCAGGCAAATGTTTCTATTTCTCTATACCTTGGTTTCCATGTCTATTATATGTGTCACTCTGTTGAATTTCATTAAGAGCACAGTACCTGAGACAAAATAGGTACTTAATAAATAGCCTAAGAAATATATAACAGTGACAAGCTATGGAGAACATGTATTTTGGTGAAAACTTATTGATACTGCTATACTTACACAAAGTCCTAAATTCATAGTGCTAATATCATGAAGAGTCTGACTTTGTTTTTGATGTTTGGCTCTTGTCAGATTTCAATCCCCACCCTTCCCAGTTTTCCTCTTGCGTTACATGTGGGAATTCTGAAGCCCATATGCTTCCTCCTTGGCACTGGCATGATGTTGAAGCCAGACAAATCCTAGTCATATGAGGGAACGCTCATTACAACCTCATTGCCTAATCACCATAAAACCCCAAACCAATTACCACTGTGCTCTCTCAAGCCATTTACGGACCTGCTTAAGAGCCTCTTCTCCTTTCCCAAACCCTTATTATATAAGTAATCTCTTCCTGGTACTTGTGTATCATCATCAGTGCTGACATTCAAACCAAATCCCAAGTGTGTCATGGGGGGGAATCTACCTTGTGTCTGAGGGGTGAATACAACAACTAACAAGCAATTTGAAGTCTTACTAATTTTTTGCTTAGTTGTTTGAATAAACCATGGGCTCAATAGTGTCTTATGATAAATGAATTTGAATATTAATTTTTATTTTTATTGATTTTTGGTATATTCCAGGGAAAGTTTTAAGTGTTATACATGGATTAATTCATTTATTTACTTTAACGTCGATACGAGGATGATAGGATTATCATCCTTTATTACACAGGTAGGGAAAAGGAAGTCAGAGAAATTGAT
The DNA here is from genome assembly GCA_028646485.1 of Cryptoprocta ferox. Taxonomy (NCBI): domain Eukaryota; kingdom Metazoa; phylum Chordata; class Mammalia; order Carnivora; family Eupleridae; genus Cryptoprocta; species Cryptoprocta ferox. The sequence goes on along the minus strand of CM053573.1, from coordinate 95,563,908 downwards.
ACAGTAAGCAGCAGAACTAAAATTTACACATAAGCTGCAGGTCTCTAGCTCTAATCCATGAATCTATGTTTTTCTATATGATACCAGAAATTCCTTGAAATAATGTTGAAGAAAAAATTCAATGAGTGAGGTAGTTGGGAAGGTCAGTATGGGTATATCATGTGGGACACAACACCCATTCCATAATTATGTCCAGGATCCGAGACATCTAAGGATGTCCTGAAAATACTCCATTCACCAAAGCATGAAGAGATATTTTGATTAATTCAGCACTGGTATCTCAAAACAGTGTTTTTTGTTGTTGTTGTTGTTTGTTTTTGTTTTGTTTGTTTGTTTGTTTGTTTGCTTTTTTTCTATAGAGTGAGAATGTTGGAAGAATATGCTAAATAAAAAAAGTCTCCTGATTTCAGTGAACATGGCAGAATCCCAAGGGCCCAGAGGCTATTAGGACTTAAAGAACTGACAAAGCAGATAGCTTAGATTCTTTTGGAAGTTTTATTTATGCCAGAGGGTGGGAGCTTTGTTTCAACATAGTCCAGAGAGCAGCCAGCTTAGAGAAGCCACTGGGGACTCCAGTGTTCTTTGGAATGTCAAGGAATTCCCCCAGGGGCCACAATAACACACATAAATTCACCAGCAGGTGTTTCACATTCCCTGTGTGCCTATTTTGTCAGTATTGTCACTTCTTTGTAAGAAATTTCCCAAGACCAGTTGTCTTAAGAGAAAGAAGTTAACCCTTAAAAAGAGATGGCTTTGTAAGATAAACTGGCACCAATAGAAGTTGAACTGCTATGACATTCACCTATGAGTGGATTTTTTTCTGAAGCATCATAGAAATGAGAAATCTTATCAGCAGCTGAATTTGGGGAGGTACTTTTCTTTGTCTAAGAGAATAAATCTTATAAAAATTGGTGCTTTCTAAACATTTTTGTTTATTTTACATTTTCTTGTAGTTAAGTAGTTACGATTATGTGATATGATGACATCTGGCTACAGGGATTATAAGAGAAAGTAATAAATGTCAGCATTGCCCTTCAGCTTTTCCCTCCCCTGCTTAGAAACTGAGCAAGACTCATGTTCCAAATGGTGCAGCTGCAAGACAGTGAAGGTTCCATCATGTGTAGTTCTAAGTGATTTTCAGAGCAGAGTCCCTTCTGATCTCTCCACCTACCAAACTGTGTACCTATAACAGGAATGAAAAGGAAACATTTGCTTTGTTAAGTAATTGAGACAGTAAGATTGTTTTGTCTTTAGCATATTCTATCCTATCCTAATACTGGTGGTCAGTGATAATTTATGGGTGATATCAAATGGTTTAATAAGATATATAAGTACTTGGAAGCAAAGACATTAGAGAATTACTTACAAAAATCTTTAAACATGGGTTAAAAACTGTGAACTAAATTCACTGCTAAAAATTAAAGTGAAGAGGAGGAAAAGATACATATTATTATTTCATTAAAATTTTCAACTTGTAAAAAAAAAAGTGCCTCCATATTTGGGGTCTTCACTGCTTGAGACGTTTTATCCTCGAGGGCAAAATGGTTTCACCAAGGAACACAAAAGAGATTCCTATGAATTGGAAGCTGAAACTGGCAATTGGCCTTTTTGGACATATTCCGCTGGGTTAGCAATTTGTGACTCCTGATGAGAGATGAAAACCAACTCACACTGTGCAAGATGAATTCTGTTATTACTCAGTATTCCTGACTTCCTTTTATATAGGGCATGACCAAGTCATCTATTCCCATCTAGGTGGATATACCTGGATTTTGATTTTGATTTTGCTAACAAAATTTATTAGGAAACAGTAGAAACACTTTTGTGGTGCAGAAGTATTGAAAAAAATCTATAGCACATAATGACAGAAATGTCATTAGTGTTATTTAGCGTGCATTTAAGCTCTGTTTGTGGTATCTGCCAATTTATCTGGTAGCTATTAGTGCTGCCAGAGGATTCATCAGTGGGACATGTTTGTGGGATAATGTTAACTGTGATCATGAATATATAGCCAGTGGAACCCACTTCTCCATTTCTAGTCCTTTGTGAGCTACCTACAGATAATTCAGAGTTCCTGCTTTGGTTTAAATCACCTGTTGTCAGTATCAAATGAGAATTCCTGACTAATGCATTTATTCATTATGACTTAAGGCTTGCTACCAAAATTAATGAATCTAAAAGGAATTTTGATCAACCAGGTTCAAATGGAAAGGAAAAAAAAGTCAAAAACATGAGATCAAGGAGTGGTTACTGGAAGTAGGAATATGAAAGAATAGGGGATTAAAATCAGAGATGCTGATCTTCAAATTAATATTTATGATATGGAATACACCTGGATTATCAGAAGGGGACATCAGAGGGCATAGCTAAAATGGAATATAAATTAAAGACATTTGAATTGAATCAGTGAAATATGAGGTTAGGCTCTTTGATTTGTCATTCATACGGACATTGGAATTGCCATTACATTTGCAGTTACAGGAAAATTCATTTTTGCTGAATGGGAGGTTGTAACTTAGGCATCAGTAAAAATCTATTTTGTTACAGAAGCAGAAGTTATTTAGCAATATGCTTTAAGATTTAGAGGTAAAGAGGTGTGCCAACAGGTAGAATAATTCTTATTTAAAAAGTGAGAAAAAATGAGTACAATGTTTAAATATGCCAGTGCCCTGAAGTATGTGGTTAAAAATCCACCTTTCTTAGAGGGCCTTTTAAGAAGTGGTGTCCTTAATGTAAAATGCACTTTCAATTAAGGTAGGGAGATAGTACATTCTGAAAAGAGGTTAAGGTAAAGAAAATTTGCTAAAAGAAAGAATTTCAACAGAAAATATTAGAAAAAGTTAGTGTATAATTTAGGATTCATTAAATTGTTCAGTAAGTAAGTAATATTGTTTCTCCCGGGTAGCATATCTGTCCTCACTTCACTTCAATATCTGTCCTGCTTCTGAAGGTTGGACTCCTAAATATTTCACAGATATGTCAACTTCCTGAATCTTTGTTGGGTTTATCTATTTCCTGGAGCACATGTGTCTTCTCAAGGCATCTAGTGTCCTTAACTGCTCTTACTTGTCCTTCCCAATCAGTGCATCAGTGCAATCTTGGATATCCAGGTGATCTAGACCTTTAAACTACATTTTGATGGGGGGCAAGAGAATTAACATAGTCCTCAGGAAAAACTGTCAGTATTGTTATCCAACCCATCTGAATGTACTGTTTTTGATTCTTTTTTTTTCTAATTGAAATGGGAAAAATGCATTTGCCAAATTCATTGGCCATGAAATACGAATTTATGACTCTGTTAATCTACTCTTGCAATGGTGCCAGTTGATATTGGAATCACTATTTGGATGATTCTGCCACAACCTACAGTCATTCTATAGGATTCATCTTATTTCTGCAGGGACCATTCTGACAGATTAAATGCAGATGATAGAGACTACCACTTATTTATTATTTAAGCTATTATTATTATTATTATTAAAGCCTAATCTCCCCTAGAAAACCATACTACATCTGGTTTACTATTTTGGCTCTCTGTGTGTGCTTGTGTGTGTGTGTGTGTGTGTGTGTGTGTGTGTGTGTGTGAGAGAGAGAGAGAGAGAGAGAGAGAGAGAAAGAAACACACAGAGAGATAAAGAACATGTGAAAGCATGAGTGTGTGCTTTTTAGAGACTTCTACTTGGTCTTCCCTACTGTGATAGGTCTCCCTCACATTAGATAAGGGGCCTAATTCTGAATATAACTCCAACATTCAAGTATATCAATTCCAAATATATGTCACAGATTGGGAAAATGACCACTGTGTCTATGGATTTATTAAGCCTACTCCGAACTGAAAATTTACCAGAATCCTGGCCAATTCATAGTAGACTTATTAGATTCAGGACTCTGGTTGTCTGCTTCTGTGTCTGCATCTCTGATCAGAAGCAATGATTAGCAAGCAGAGTACAGATTTTCAATTTTTGTAAGACAGGATCCTTAGTGCTCATCCTGGTTCCTTGTAGGCAGTGTACAGTCTGCTCCAGGAATGTATGCAAGGTTGCCTGCTATGGATCTGGGTGTTGGGGGATGGGTAACTGTTGTGAAACTAAGAACTGAATTGACTGAAATTAATTGCTATAATTAATGTACTGTCCAAATATTCCCCTGGAAGTTGCAAGCCTTTGATAAAATTCAAAGATCCAATATAGTTACAGCAAACAGATTCTGCCAGTGCAATTGTTGTGTAGGTGGAGAGACACATTCTTGATGCTTCCTACTCCAGCATCTTCCCAGAATCTTCCTGCCCATGCTGCTCTTTTACCTCTAAGACACCAGCTCCACAACTTACTTTGGGTCAATCCCTCTGGCTATATACTTGGTTATGATAATTATGATCTCCTGAATTCTTATGGTTCAGTATTACCACTTGGGTCCTATTAATATGGACCTTCTCGAATCTCAACGATATTCATGGCCTTACCTACCATGAGCCATGACTAACAGAGAGAAAACATCAATCTTTCTAGCGATGATATCATCCATCTCACCAGCACAGTCCTGGTGGACTTTATGAATGGTGTTTTCTTTTGGCTTTCCTGTGGAACAGCAATGGTGTGTACCACAGTTCACTACCAAGTCATAGTAGCATTTATTATTTTGAGAGAGGGAAGATATAGTCCAAAAGAAAGCAGTTAGTTGAATATTGGAATTATTTTTAAACTCAAAGATTATAAGTTAAAATAAGCACTTTTATGAATTATCCAGTCATCAGTTATGTTTAGAACACAACACAATGAGAGAGAAAAAGCGATCTGAAAATCAAAAACTTGGCTTTGCATATCCAAATCAAAGCTTGAAGGCATTGAAGCACAAATTTTATAACATACAACATAGGATAACATAAAGAATGTAATGACGTAAACAGTTTTTCTGCCTTATAGTGACAGAGGAAGAGCTTATTCTGAAATTTAATATAATTGGGAAAAGAGAACAAATAGAAGTTCCTGACCTCTTTTTAGAAAACAAACCAAAGAGGATTAATACAAACCTCCAGATAATTCTGAAACTCTGCAGAGATTTATTTCCCGTTACTGATTTGAATTTCTGACAGGAACCACCTTCAGATTACCCATCCCAGAAGGGGTTACTACAATATTATCATAGGTAGAGAGAGGAAACCTCACTTCATTTTTCCAAATGTTCTTTCAGCTCCTACAGGATAGGGAGAAGACACGGAATGTCCACACATGCCCAAATAAGGCATAAAAAACTGCACAGAATTGAGAACTGGATGTTTACCAGGGAGCTGTAGCAGCAAAAGGCAAGGAAACCCTAGATCTGAGAATGTAAAATAGAAGGACAAAGTGGGAACTATCAAGGATAAAACTGTGGTTCAAAGATTAGGAGTGGCAATAGGAGATGAGGGTGAAGTCTCACCCAGCAAGAATGGAACTCTCAACTCCCCAAATTCATCTTTGTGTATTGCCTATGCCAAAAGAAGAGATGTGATTATCACTAACATATTATGCCCACGTAGCAAACACCCTACCAGGTAGAATCCACAGTATACATGAATGCTAAGAGAACATAGGGAGAATACTGAATGGGAGAAAATGCACTTTAAGCCTTCAGCCATTCCTAAATCCAAGCCTGTAGTTGAAATGATTGATTGCACTGATTGGCAAGATCATATTTTTGTAATATCAGCAATGGTCCTGATTAGCTGAGTAGAATTTTGTAAAGATTCGTATTTGCACCATTATAATTATAAAATGTTGCATCTGTAGTGGAAGCAGTCTGTTGATACTAAAGTCTGCCTATACTGTAGACATAACAAATTAGTTCTTCAGAGGCACGTTGACTAAAGTACCTCAAATGCTTATTTCACCCGGTTTTTGATTAAAGTATACCTAAGCTATATCAGTGTTATACAACTAGCCAGCTGGCTGAAATGAAGTAACTTGTGGCAGAACAAAATTCCTGGTGATAACTAGAAAAGCAATAAAGAAGAAAAAGGGAGAGAAGATTATAGGGAGCAAGGGAGAGAGAAAGGAAAGGAGGACAGAACACAGGAAAAAGAAAAAGAAAAAATCTTGCTTTGAAGACACCTCATAACTACTGAGGCAACCAGGACGTGAAGACCTTAGAGGCTAGAGAGAAGGAAATGCAGAGATGTACACCAGCATTCTGTGAGTAGCTTCTTTCCTCAGGGATTGTGCTTAATTTTGAGTAAGGTACAAGTCAGAATACACAGAAAGAAGATTACATTTTAAAGATAGATAAACCAAGAAGACTCAAAGTTCATAGTGATAGAAAAAAAAATTTGGATGTTTGAGATTTTTCAGGTAACAAGACTTGAAGGCATAAGATCCAGAGAGGAGAGAGGAACCCTTCCTCAATAGGATTTTCCCCTCAAATCATTAGCTGATTTCTTAGGATGCTCTACACCAGAGGTTAAAAAACTAAACAGAAAGTCAATGAAAAGCAGATCAACATTTTCTACAGTCTCATACTGCTAAGAAGATAAAAATCAGAGATCAGGAGGAAGGAGTCTACTAAATATGCCAAATTCTCATTTGAGACCTATGAAGCCTTAAACTTAAGAAGGTAAGACATATGAAGGGTCTAAGATTTTACCTCACAAACACATGAGACTCTTGGGTCAGAAGCAAAGGACTTTATTGCTCACAACACAGCAGGCACCATGTTGGCATGGATTCTCACTGGCCCTCAAGGCCCTTTGGGGCAGTGTAAAATAAGGTCCTGGGGATGCAGTACACACAGTGAGTTTGTGTCACAAGGGAGAAACCTTGAGCTCAGAACCCTGCCAGTCTTACAAGGGACCTGTTAGCAAACCTGACTAATTTTTGCCCTTGAGGGAAACATACCAATATTATCTTGGATAGCAAAAACCTCTGCTTTTTATATTGGAGAGAAATAGCATCTTGACCTTCCAAGGCTATTTGTTATATAAACATCCTTGAGAAGATAGTTTGGAACAAAAGCTAACACAAAACATGCAGAACTACCATGGAGTGAAAGAGAGTTAATCGAGTCTTATAAAGCTGACAGTGCTACCTCAAGTCAAGTCATTACTGATTGGATCAAAGTAATATACTACCACCACCACCACCACCACCACCACCACCACCACTCCTTAGGTCACCAACCAGAAAATAAGATTATCCCTTTCTGGAGGAAGATCCCATTATCTAGCAAAATGCAGTTTTTCTTTTAATACAAAATGGCTGCCAATAAGATTACCAGGTATACAAATAGACCAGAAAAAGAGAAAAAAAATAGACCAATAAAAACAGATCTAAATGACACAGTTCTTTAATTTAAAGTAAATATTTTTACAGTGCAGCCTTTTCATTTACTTTCATTTTTTTTTAATATTCTGGAATATTTTTCAATGTATAGAATCCAAATGAAAAATCAGAGTAATTCATTTCTTGGCAATTTCTGTCTTTTAGGTATATATTTATGCAATTTATGCAAATGGATTATCACATTTCTTTAAAACTACAGAATTATTTAGGGCATGGATGAAGTATTATTTATATGTGGCTTATACATTTTGGAAAACTCTTTGCTGGATAAACTATAGCAGCAAAGTACAATACATTTTCTGAAACTATTAATTTTGAAAGTGTAAATTCACCAGACGGAAAATAAAGCTTCAATAATATTGAATGTTTAACACTATCATCAAAAATATACTAAGGGCATAGGGGCGCCTTGGTGGATCAGTCAGTTAAGCATCTGACTTTGGCTCGGGTCATGATATCACAGCTTGTGAGTTTGAATCCCACATCAGGCTCTGTGCTGAGAGCTCAGAGCCTGGGGACTACTTTGGATTCTGTGTCTCCCTCTTTCTCTGCCTTTCTCCTGCTCATGCTCTGACTCTCTCTCTCTCAAAAATAAATAAACATTAAAAGAATTAAATATATATATATATATATATATATATATATATACACACACACACACACACTAAGAACAAGGAAGTGCATATGATATATGAAAAGATGAAGAAAAGGAATAATTTTAATACATCCCAGGAAGCTGTATTAGTTAAAAAATTTTTTTTAATCTTTATGCATTTTTGAGAGACAGAGAGAGACAGAGAGTGAGCAGGGAAGGGGCAGAGAGAGAGGGAGACACAGAATCTGAAGCAGTCTCCAGGCTCTCAGCACAGAGCCCAGCATGGGTCTCGAACCCACAAACTGTAAGATTATGACCTGAGCCAAAGTCTGGCGCTTAACTGACTGAGTCACACAGGTGCCCCTAAAACTGTATTATTTTATAAAAGCAACTCATAAAATGTATTTAAACAAAAATGCATAAAACCTGATGCATATGGTGATGTAGCAATAGAGAGAAAAAAAGGAATGAAAATAATAAAAGTTAAAAGGCATTTTTAAGATGACATGAGTTTAAATACTTACTATAAAACTAAAGTGATAAAATTCACTAATAAAAAATAAAGATTTATATAGCCCCAAAGTTCTTGTTCTGCCTTCTTGGGCAAAATCAAACTTCCCACCCCCACCAGAGTTTTGGAAACCTTTAGGAACTAGGCTTTTCCTGTACTCATCATGTTCCCTTTATGTCCTTGATCTTTCCAGTTCTGGACTCCATACTCACATTTAGCTTGGTAAAAGAATGACCTACCATTATCTCTTGGACAAAATTATCATATATATTAATTTCAATTTCAGTTTTAACTGTAATATATAATATGTATTATGAAATTAATATATAATATATTAATATATATAATGGGACATGGATATTTAAGTAACATATAGTTAAAATAGATGATTTCTACTTGGGGCAGTTTAAAAAGTATAACAGTGATGGGACAGTTTATATATAGAAACAATAAGTTTTGTTACATTTTAAGTGTTAACATTCCACCAATAAAACAAAGAAATAAAAAAAAACCTAACTGATTCTTGTTGGTGGATGATAGGGTAATAAAATTGTTTTCAAAATTGGGCAGTAAAAGCATTGAACATGTATCTTGCCTTCTTTCAACAAAATATGTGACAGAGTAACCCAAGAGTATATGAGATTCGATTTCTTCTTATGGAAGTATCCCAACTAGTCAATGCAAGAGGTAAATGTCAGAATTACTTTCCCATTTGCAACCCCTAATGAACTAATTCATCTATATAAGAATTACCATTACTAAAAGAGACACAAGCAAACGGTATGTGACTTCTGGGGAAGGGCATAACCTATGAAATATACATTTACAAACACACGCATACACACAGAGAGTGTGTGTCATATATGATAAAGTCACTAGATCCAACAACCTATTATTCATATTTTCTCCAGCAAAATTCAGACTGAAATATCAAATGTAGTATTTAATATCTATAAAAATTACTTTTTTTTTCCAAAATGCAGATTTTGGTTCAGTGGTTCAAGTGAACCTGAAAACTCTGTGTTTCTAATAAGCTCCTAGTTTGTTTGTTATAATTAAACTTTCTGTGCAGCTGATCCTTAGAAAATATTTTAAGTAGCAGGGCTTTATAAGAAAACAACTTGATTTTGAGCAACTGCTGTGTGTTTGATATGTATGTATTTAAGAGGAAGATATTTAAAGAGAGAGAGAGAAGCTATAGATGAAAAAAAGACTTAAAATACATATAAACTACTCAAAATACAAACATCTTATTTGGGTTCTGATTCAAAAGTTAACATATAAACCTATGACATTTTTCAATTATTGCAAAATTGAACACTATCTAGTGTTTGATGAAACTAAGTAGCTATTTTTAATGCCTTTAGGCTTAATGATAACATTATAATTACATTTTAAAATACATAGTTACCTCGTTTTTTTAAGTTATATAAATTCCAGTTAGTTAACATATAGTGTAATATTAGTTTCAGATGTACAATATAGTTTTTCAACACTTTTTTACAACACCCAGTGCTCATGACAAGTGCACTCCTTAATCCCCACCGATTTAACCCATCCCTCCACCAACCTCCCCTCTGGTAATCACCAGTGTGTTCTCTCATTGTGCTACTAGGTATTTACCCAAATAATACAAAAATACTAATTAAAAGGGATACATGCACTCCATGTTTATAGCAGCATTAGCTACAATAGTCAGTTATGCAACAGCCCAAGTATATTAACTGATGAATGGATAAAGAAGTGATATATATATATATATACAATGTATATATATATATACAATGGAATATTATTCAGCCATATAAAATGAATCTTGCATCTGCGAAAAGTAGATGGAGCTACAGAGTATTATGCTAAGTGAAATAAGTCAGAGAAAGAAAAATACCGTATGATTTCACTAATATGTGGAATTTAAGAAACAAAACAAATGAGCAAAGGGAAAAAAGACTGGAAAATCAAAAAACAGACTCATAACTATAAAATATTTATATTTTAAAGGCATATTATTTATATATCTTTATAAATATTTATGGATTACTTCAAAATAATATGTAAGGGTAGAGTGGTTAGGAGTATAGATTGAGCAGAATTGGCTTTGGATTTATAGTTATGGGTCCTCGGTGATGTATACATGAGAGGTAATTATGGTTTTGTGCCTGTTTCTTATCATGTTTTAAATTATTCATAATAAGAATTTTATAAAGGTGTATAATATTTGGAATCACACAGTTGAGTATTAAGAGTACAAAATAGAAATATAATGTCCTTACTCATAAAAAACATTGCTCTTACCTAGAAATAATCTTAAATAATATAAACAGTTTATAGGAGAAAAAATGAAATATTGTGCAAGTTAACGAACCAAAAAGAAAAATTATAGTCAGAATTATAGCAATGATACACTTTTTAAACCTTAAAATCCCTAAATTAATTGGTTACAATTAATTATCTTTGTGATCACATCAGTTAGGGTCATCAGTAGCTTTTAGGAATATTAATTGGAAAGAAATATAAAGACATATTACAAGAGACTTACTTTTTTTTAAATTTTTTTTAATGTTTATTTATTATTGAGACAGAGAGAAACAGAGCACGAGTAGGGGAGGGGCAGAGAGAGAGGGAGACACAGAATCGGAAGCAGGCTCCAGGCTCTGAGCTGTCAGCACAGAGCCCAACTCGGGACTCGAACCCACTAACCGTGAGATCGTGACCTGAGCCGAAGTCGGACGCTTAACCGACTGAGCCACCCAGGCGCCCAAGACTTACTTTTTTTAATATACATTTTTGATGCATTTATTTTACTTTTAGAAAATTACTCCAAATAAATAATCAAGTACATGGAAAGCTGTTGTTGTACAAGGTAAATATTAATTTATTATTTAGTTTTCTTTCAATTGTGGTAACAGTAATTATTTCAACTATGTTTAAGCAGAAAATGACAAAACATTATGTGAGAAAGGACTGACAGAGATTCACTTTTTTACCAAACTCTAGCCAGGTTCCCTTGAGCATTCTTCTCAACTAGACTTAACATTGGTCTATAAAGACTTGAACTAACACTAACACAGTTTCTAACAGCTCAAGGTCTCATGATGACCTCTAGCCATCCTTAAAATGAGAAAACTCAACATTACCAAAGGAAGTGACTATTCCATCTTCCCAATATCTAAAGATAAGACCCCTGTCTCTCATCTTCTGTGGGAGAGTAGGAGCCTAACCTTACTAAGCACTAGTTAGCAAACCCAGAGTTTTACATGGATCAACCTGACTTCTTGATTTTTGTAATTTTTCATTTCCCTGACTCTAATGAGCTGCTGCCCACCCTCTCTTTATTCCTTCCTTCCCCAGTCACCTTTGTACAAATAGAAATTGAGTTCAGCTCATGCTGGGCTCTTTTCCCTATTGTAGTAGTTTATTACTGATTAAAATCTGTCCTTACCACTTTAACTAGTGTCAGGCTTTGTTTATTTTTGACAGGAGTTGTCACTTGAGCTCCAGTGATCAGAATGATATTAGGTTTCTGAAAATGAATAGAACCAGGGACTCATGCCTCAACACTGCAAAAGAGTAGGGATATTATACGGGTGCCAGGGTGGCTCAGTTGGTTAAGTGTCTGACTTCAGCTCAGGTCACGATCTTGTGGTTTGTGAGTTCAAGCCCTGCATTGGGCTCTATGCTGACAGCTCAGAGCCTGGAGCCTGCTTCTGATTCTGTGTCTCCCTCTCTCTCTGTTCCTCCCCTGTTCATACTCTGTCTCTCTTGCTTAAAAAATTAAATAAACATAAAAAAATTTTTAAAAGAGTAGGGATATTAGAAAGGTGTGATGGTAATAGTAAGATAGGGGTCAACTACAAAGCAATTTTTTAGAACAAATATGTGTAAATCACACAACTACTGCATATCCATTAAAGTCATACTTTTAAGAATACTTGGTGATATAATATTGAATTTGTAGAAACAGAAAAACAAAACTAGGTTGGATCTGTGAAAAGAAATGAAAAAATTGAGCACAGTGGCTCTTGGAAAATGCTGAGCCCAAATAACAAACAGAGGATTCATTTTAAACTTAGTTGATATTTCCAGCAGCTCACTGCTGGACAGAATTGTTTGTTTGTTTGTTTGTTTGTTTGTTTAACATGGATTTGCTGATTGAGCTGCACCTGATTATAACAGGAATCAATGATGGAAAAATAAAATGTGTTGTTATATTCTCCACTGGTGGTAAAAGCATATTAGAAATCTGGCATGTGGAGTACTCTATTTTCAATTGTGACTAAGTCACTCAAATTTGCATGAAGGATGAAGAAATAACAGTGGATCAGAAACTAAGAAATATATTAAAAGAAGGCATTATCAGAATGTCTTAGGAAGTAGAGGACACGTATAAGCAGAATCCATAGCTGATGATAGAGAGGTATTGAGGTAGTAGGAAAGCAAATTGGGTAGGAGAGAAAAGCAGAAATTCATGTACAGCAATGTGTGTGATGTCGTATCAATACCAAATAATCAGTTCATGAGTTCGGATAGTCTGTATTCTGAGATAATTTCACTTTCTAGACAATACCAACAATGAGCCGGGATCATGTGAGTCTACTTAATAATATCTGTTTCTTTCAACCTGACAGGATTCTCACATGTAAGCAGACATGCTACACAAACTTATGGACTACAAAAAAGTACTACAGTTAGAAAGCCAAATTACATTTTTTACATGTTCCCTTTCATTGAATAATTGTCACCCAAAGATGTTTTGTTTGTTTTAGATCAAATTATTGATTGCCTATAAGTACATATCCCTAAATTAGATTTTTTTTTCCTTTTCTTATTACAGGCTTACAGTAGTGCTGTATTACTGTTACTGTGGGTAGATTGTTATTTTTCAAGCTTTAAAAATGATACTAGTTTCCTTAGGAAAATTAACCCCTTAGAAATATTTAGACATCATATCATAGGTTAATTTAAAGAGTTGCATTAATTGCTACTTACAGATCAACGATATCAATTTCTATTTTGACTATATATTCGGAAGTAATTTTTACCCTTTAATAGCTAACTAATAGCATGCTTAAGATTTGAGGATTTTAATATTATATATATGTATATATATGTAAGTCATGTATATATATAAATCATACATGCATGATTAATGAATATATAAATCAATATTATATGCATGATTTATTCATATTCAAATATAAATATATACATATAAATATAATCATATATAAATATGTATGATTTAATGAACATAAACACTTTACTAAAATTTAGTGAAGGTTTAAAAATCACAATGACCAATGTCCCTATAATCCAGGATTAAAAACACTGTCCTCTGGCTTCTGAATATGTAATGGGAATTAAAACTAGACCTTTCTTCCTTTTTAATTTTTTTAATGTTTATTTATTTTGAGAGACAGACAGAGCTCAAGTGGGGGTGGGGGAGAAAAAGAAGGAGACACAGAATCTGAAGCAGGCTCCAGGCTCCCAGCTGTCAGCACAGAACCCAGTGCAGGGCTCAAACTCACAAACTGCAAGATCATGACTTAAGCCAAAGTTGGGCACCCAACTGACTGAGCCACCCAGTTATTATCCGGAGTTATTATATTTTTAATTGCAAATTTCAGAGTCCTACCTCAAAATTACTACCACAAAATTCAGAACCTCTGGGAAAAAAGTAAAAGATTACATATACTTAGGTATGTGATATACAAATCTAGTCTTGTGTTTTATTTTATAAGAACTTTAAAGGGCAGTTCATCTCTTTTTCCCATATCATCCCTGTTATAGTAATTGGTAATCTCAATATTAATGAGGACAATTTTTCTTATTCCTTGTCATCTCGATCCCATAACAACCTACATTCCAATCATCTTGTCCTTTTCCCCACCCTAGCCCCCTTACTCCATCACAGTATCCTGACTTTGTTCTAAACTTTAACTACAAATCCTCCTTCCTCTCAACTTCAAGCATTCCAACCTTAACTATAATCTTTGATTTTTACTGTGCTCTGCCTTTTGTATCCCAACACCAACAATCTGATTCTAGGAAACCTTTCATTTGACTTACTTACATTCCTTTCATCGTCTCACCCCACTAGGTTCTCATGTCCTTACAGAATTTAAAGTCTGTAATCTCTGTTCTCCTTCAGATACTTGTTTCCCTTGACACTATATGCATTTAGTCTTTTGTCTTCCTCTGGTCACTCCCACTGTACTTCAGCCTCTATTGGTTCTTCCATTTTCTAATCTAGAAACATTGGGCATGACACAGGGCTCATCTCTTTGATCTTTTCCATCTTCACTCACTGTTTAAGTGACTTTATCCTGTCTCATACCTTTACTTACTGTTTTTACGCTAATGACTGCCAGGTTTATTTCTCAAGCACAGATGAACTTTCCTGAACACCAGAATCTTAACCAAACTCCATATTCAAATGATTCTACTTGAATATTTAGTAGGTTTTTCATACTTAACATATCAAAAACAGACACCTGATACTTCTTCTCCTCATGATCCTGCCTTCTTTTTCATCTTGATTAATGGCAATTCTATTCCACCTTTTCCTAAGCCCCAAAACTACTCTTGACTCTTCACTTTCCTTCATACACCCCTTCTAATCTGTCAATGAATCTTGTTGACTGTACATTTAAAATACCTAGAATTTTACAACTTTTCATATTCTCTGTTTGGGCTCTTGTTTCACTTCCCCACTTCTGCCCCTACCTCTAGTTTATTTTGAGCACAGCAACTATTATAGTTCTGTTAAAAATCCATATATGATCATTCCATTTTTCTAAAAAAAACCCGTTTTCTTCCCATCTCACTCAGTAATGCCCTAGATTTGACAGAACTTCTCAGACTATTAGTGGTGAAGATCATTTTTATTTATTTTTTATTTTCACTTTATGATGGACCAATACTTTTATAAAATAAGTAAAAGTGAGTTATTAGAAATGTGAAGCAAACTAGAACATATGATATTTTAATTTTAATAGAAAAAATTACTATAGTACTCTATCAGGTTGTTATAAAAGTTTCTCGATATTTACTCTTTATTTCTAGTGTCTATTTCCTTGTGACTCGTAACAAGTTGTGCAAATATGGACCTATATGGTCCAGAATAGGCTGGAGTCCACATAATGAATAGCATTGCTCTTCCCCTTTCCACTCAGATCTTTTATTCTACTGTTTCCTCTTCTTTCCTCCACTGTAGCCACAGTGATATGTAGTCATCCCTGGACCTTCTAAGAACTTTCTGTCTCAGGAACTTTGAACTCCTTTCCCTCTGCCTTGGTGCTGCATGATTTATGTCCCTACTTCCCTTAAGACTGTATTCAAATATTAGCTCTTAATTAGGTCTTTCTTGACCATCCTATCTAGAAAGTTATATTCCTTCTCAACATTTCCTAATCCTATTGCTTAGTTTATGGGTTTTTTTTGGTTGGGTTTTTTTTTTTTTTTTTTTTTTGGTATTTATTCTCTAACATAGTATTTCTGTTATCTCTGATTAGAATGGTAAGCTGTGAGCACAGGAATTTCTGCCTCTAAATTTACTGCTGCATTTTCTACACCTATGCCTGGCATATAGTAGAAGCTTAATAATATTTTTTGAATAAATAACTATGAATAGCTATTGAGGTGTACAAGGCCTTATGAGTAGAATAAAAATTAAGCAATTACAAGGAAGTTTAAATAATTTGGTTACATATGAAAATATAATAAATGATTTGTTTTAAATTTAAATGAAAAGAAAACTGATATTATTAACAATTTTAGTACTGGTCCCCCCCCCCCCCCCCACTGTGTGTTATGGAGAATTTGCAAGCATTGCTAGTAGACTAAGGGGAAAAATAAAGCTTGTTTATATGATGTTATTTTTACTGTATGTATTTGTTGTTGTGGTGTAACAAAAGCCAAAATAATCTAGATGTGTTACTTAATTCACAGGAAACTTTTGTTGTTGGAGCACCTTGGTGGCTCAGTTGGTTAAACATCTGATGCTTGATTTTGGTTCAGGTCATGATCTCATGGTTCATGAAGCATTCAGTGAGGATCCTGCTTGGGATTCTCTCTCCCTCTCTCCCTTCCCCCCCACCCCCCCCATCCTCCCCCTGCTAATGCTCTTTCTCCTTCTCAAAATAAATAAACATTAAAAAAGGGAAAGTTTTGTTGTATATTGTCTTAAATATTGCTTATTAAAGCCAAAATCGTGAGCTATCTGCAAATGCTTTTATCTCAATTTCAATTACTTGAAATTGATTTTAGCAAAATAAAGAGAAATTTACCTCTCTCCATATTTTAATGATAAAAATATATATTTGTCATGATTATGGTCACTATTTCTGGGTCTTAATTTTTATTTTATTTTTTTTAATGTTTTTGAGACAGAGAGAGACAGAGCATGAGAGGGGGAGGGGCAGAGAGACAGGGAGACATAGAATCTGAAGCAGGCTCCAGGCTCTGAGCTGTCAACACAGAGCCCAACATGGGGCTTGAACCCACGAACGTGAGATCATGACCTGAGCTGAAGTCGGAGGCTTAACCAACTGAGCCACCCAGGCACCCCTTAATTTTTATTTTAAATGCTCAGAAATGTCTCTCTATTTAATTTATCTAAACATTAATTTGAAGTTTGATAAAAAGGTTAAAAAATTTTTAATTACTTGAAAAAAAATGTTCTCTTTAATTCTGTTCTCTCTGAGATACCTCAAATACTCCTGGTGGTAGTCAGACTAACAAGAAAACATTCCTTTGGAATTATTACATTCTATACTACTTATCATATGGTCATTAGTTAATACACTAAGTGCTATTATTTGTTAACATTAAATTTATACACACATCATTTCATTAGAACTATGAAAAAAGCAAATATTTCTTTACTTGAATGTATTTATAATTCAGAAAGAAATCCAAATAGTATTTTTATTCCAATTTGAAATATTTTTCTCATTTTCTGAAGAAAAGAAAGAATAGTTTTTTTTAATTTTTCATTTAAGTATTTGCACAAAGTTCATTTCAGTTACCTATTTTGATTATTCAAAATTAGCTGAAGAAAACAGAAAAGACTAAAAAAGGATGATTTGACAGAGAGAACTGGCTGCTTATAATGTATTCAAATATGATTTCCAGTTTTAGCTCTAATGTGCAAGAAGCTTTGAAGTTGTCATTCTTGTTCTTACAACAAAAGAAAGCTGACCAAACTAAAAAGCAATGACTTTTTTGACCCATCAGAGAAGTGGGGAGACAGGACAGCCACCTCAAAATCTGGAAAATAGGGATATCCAGAACGTCAAGATCTGCGCACCTGGAGCAGAAGCTCTGGATTCATAAACTGTTAGGAAAAAATAAATGACAATATTAATGACTTGCTGGAGTCTGAAAGTGGACCAGCTTGAGAGTGAGAAACTCCTGGGGTCCACAGTCTTCCAAGGCCTTTTACAAGTTATTGGATTTTACCTCCTGGAACCCCACTCAGTTCTCACAGGGAACAAAGAAATATCCCCTAGCAGCTCCCCACTAGGGGGAAGACAAACCTTTGTTAAATATATCTGCAGAGGTCTCCATAACAAAGGACTACACTTCAGGGAAAAGACTTTCCTAGAGCCTTATTCCACCTGAGGGAATGGCATTTTGTCCATTCCAAACCCTCTAGCCTTGTCTCACCTAAAGGGCATGGAGGGAGGGGAGGCTAAGGAACCCTCAAAAATCAAAGTCCAGGGATATTTAATCATAAGAAGGTTAAATATCCGGGGTGCCAGCATGGCTCAGTTGGTTAATTGTCCACCTTCAGCTCAGGTCATGGTTTGTAAATTCGAGCCCTGCATGGGGCTCTTTGCTGTCAGTGCAAAACCTGCTTAGGAGCATCTGTCCCCCTCTCTCTCTGCTCCTCCCCTGCCTGCTCTCTCTCTCTCTCTCAAAAGTAAACAAACAAAAAGAGAATGTTAAATTCTTCCAGCTACCACATTACCACCACACCAAGAATGCTCCATTTGAAAGAGCTATAAAAAGCAGACTCTCTCTGAGGAGGAGTACTTAGCCTAAAGTAAATAGAGGAGGGTAAAAAAGAAAAACAGAAAACCACCCACACACCTATAGCAAACATCAAACACAACCCAATTACTTCATAGAGTTACATAAAACTTCACACAAAAGACCTATTTGCCTCAGTTTCTTTTACCTAATATATCATGTAGGGCTTTCCACTGTTACAAAAAGAAACAACATCCCCAAATGGAGTCACTTGTGCTAAGACCCATACCAGCAAACCAAGACTTAATACCTAACCTAACTGCAATTTCAGCCTCTCTCCAAAATGTGATCTTTAACTAGTCAATCTGGACATTAGTGGGATAATCTGCTTGACAGTTCCCAGCCTTTCCCCAAAGGGAGGTGACCTTGCCTGAAATAATACTTTCTTTGTCTCATCTCTTTTTTCCTATAAAATCTTCCATTTGAACAGCTCTTCAGATCTCTTTTCTATTTTCTAGATGGGATGCTGCCCAATTCATGAATCATTGAATAAATTCAATTAGTTCTTCATATTTACTCAGTTGAATTTTGTTTTTTAAAACACAGTGAAACATGGAAAGCATGACAAAGGCAATTAAACATACAGTCTGAAGAAGCAAAGCAAGAATCAGACCCAGACTCAAACCTGACACAAATGTTGAAGTTATTAAAAAGGGAATTTTAAATAACTATAGTAAATATGTTAAACATTAGTGGAAAAAATAGGTAACATGCAAGAGATGAGTAATGGAGTGGTAGGCGTTCTAAGAAAGAAACAAGAAAATACCAGAGGTACAGGTTAGTGTAACAGAAATGATTTCACCTTTTTTATGTAGTATTAGGTTGCTGAAATCAGGGAGACAGCTCGCTATGGAAAATAGTGGGGTGTCTCAGTAAAAGGGTGTTAGAAACGCCTTTCTATAATATTTGGGCACATTTTAGATAATTTTGGAGAAGGTGCAATTGGATCAAGTCTTTGCTCTGGATTGTGTACTGTCAGGAAGTTGTGATAATACTATGATTTGGTATTATACCAAATCTTACCTACAACAAGTGAGGGTGAAACTGTAATTCAAAAATAAAACAGAATAAACTGTAATTCAAAAACAAAACAAAATAAAATGAGTGGCCTCATTTTAACTAGGAAGGGAAGAAAGTCAATAATTTTTATGGTTTTAAAAATGTCCACATTGTTGTCTATGTTCATGTAACCAAACAAAATGAGTTTGCTCCTTGGTGAGTCACAGATAGAAACTATACCAGGTGAGTTGTCACACAAACTTTATTTGATCATGGGGAATAACCTCCAAGGCTGTGACTCTTTGAGCAATGGTAAATAGGTTCCTTTTATTTAGGGCTAGGAAGAATAGTTAGATAGGAGAGCCTTGGCATTGTATGTAGAGGGAGGCATTAGGTGGCACATGTGCCCTAAGGAAACTTGCCAATACTTACATTGTATGGTATGTAAATAAAGCTTGTATTCCTCCTTGGGTGGAGATTTTAGTATTATAATGAGTTAAAAGTAACTGTTGG
Organism: Cryptoprocta ferox; assembly: GCA_028646485.1. Lineage (NCBI taxonomy): Eukaryota > Metazoa > Chordata > Mammalia > Carnivora > Eupleridae > Cryptoprocta > Cryptoprocta ferox. The sequence continues at coordinate 95,543,942 of CM053573.1, read as the reverse complement.
TCATTCCATGGGTCACTCACAGGCGTGAGTCAGAGGTTAAGTTCAAACTGACCTGGGTAGTCTGGCTGGCCAGAATTCTTTTGTTGTTGCTTGAGGGGTAGTTATGTTTTCCATCACAGAATGCTATGCCCCTCAGGTCTTTTGCCTGAGTTAAGAGATAAGCTACAAAGAAGAGCATAATGAAAAATGTGAGACAAAGGTCACTGAATACAAGAAGGTGACCAGCAAAAGTCAGGTCTTCGGGCTTCCTGGTGACATTCATACATGGTTATGGCATGCTCTTCCTTTTGTCTTAACTCCTTATGGTCACAGAATGGCCTTTTCTGACATTGGTATTCTGTTAAATTGTTTACTTTCAACATAACATCAACACCAAGCTCTGAGTGAAAGACCAGCTCTCAGCAACGTGGAGACCGAGTTCTCAAATGTCAATGGCTGCTGTTTTCTTTTTCATCAGTTTTGTTTTTATTTCATTTGTTGAATTTTTCTCAGTAATGCATAACTTTTGTTATTGCCATCTTTATCATATACTAATTTCCCATATATACATGGGACTATCAATATCTCTATGATATAATATTATTTATATTGGGAGAGAAAAGATCAGAGCTAAACTATTTTAAAACCCTTTTGTTGTCGGGGCGCCTGGATGGCTCAGTCGGTTAAGTGTCCGACTTCGGCTCAGGCCATGACCTCATGGTTCGTGGGTTCGAGCCCCACATCAGGCTCTGTGCTGACGGCTCAGAGCCTGGAGCCTGCTTCAGATTCTGTGTCTCCCTCTCTCTCTCTGCCCCTCCCCCACTCGTGCTCTGTTTCTGTCTCAATAATAAATAAACATTAAAAAAATTAAAAAAAAAAACCTTGTCATTGGCAGGCTAAGATATTATTCAACTTTAAGATTTTATTTATTTATTATTTAAGTTTAATATCTATGGAGAAGTTTACAGCATTAGAATTAAGAAAAAGAAAATTTTGAAGCAGAAAAAGAAAGATGGTCTAATACAACAAAGCAGCTAAACAACTAGGGTTACTTCAGGGCTAAAAGGCAAGGGGAAAATTTTTTAACTCAGCCTGGAGAGGTCAGTCTTTGAGGCAGACATAGATTTGAAGAGCAGGTGCAATGGAAAAGCAGAAGCAAGCTCTAAATATTCCAGTACAAGTAAGTTATATGGCAAGTACAGGAGACACTTGTTAGAGAGGTGGGGAAGTTAGACAGGAAAGGAACAGCAGCTGAGATGTCTGTGAGCCAGCTACCACTGTGGAATTCAAAATTAGTTTGGCATCGCTAGAGCAGAAGATAAACATATGGGAGTTGGGGAGAATTAGAGGAGAATCTGGCATTGTCCACAAACAGCTGAAAAACAAGCAAACATTTTAAGCAGTAGAGTAACATAACTGAATTTATGGCTGCCGTATGGAACATGGACTTGGGGAAACAATCTGTGAAGGACTGAAGGCATTGGAACAATTTGGAGGATGTCTCAGAAGAGGTCTAAGATGACTTCACAACACTAACAAAGAAACTCAGGGGCTACTCACTCTGAGGTTGGTTGGTTTGTTTGTTTGTTTGTTTTATCTGAAATGTATTTCTGTTGCGGTACCTTGTCAAATGATGTGATATGTCCACAGTTTTTATTTTCCCAAACCGATTTAATAAATCTACTTCACTAAGGATCATATCTTTTTTTTAAAGTTTATTTATTTATTTTGAGAGAGAGAGAGAGCATGAGTGGAAGAGGGGCAGAGAGAGAGGGAGTGAGAGAGAATCCAAAGCAGGCTCCACACTGTCAGCGCGGAGACGGATGCAGGGCTTGAACTCAAGAATCATAAGATCATTACCTGAACCAAAACCTAGAGTCAGACACTAAACTGACTGAGCCACTCAGGCGCCCCAGGAACATATCTCTTGCACACCCAGTCTTGTAAGACTGAACCCTTAACCTCTGGCATCAGATACTGTCTCCAGGTAGATAGTGTCAGAATTGATTTAATTACTTGGTAGTGTGGAGAAAACATACACGTTGGAGTTGGTGTCAGATTAAAATTAAGATATTAAACAGAGAAGTTGAGCAAATATTAAAAAGCTCTGTAGAGACATCTGGTCCCAAGATGGCCTGAGGTGCAGAGACTTGTACCAGCCCAACTATGATAAGATTCAGAGTTATTTGAAAAAGAACTTGAATAAAAATTTGAACATAAAATTAGGATTATGCTATAATAGCTAAAGGCGAAAGAGGCAAAAATCTACTTACTAATATTCAGAATTTTATTACTGTTATTGTTTGATAGTTTTACACAGTTTAATATATATTTGACTATGCATCCTGAATTTATAGTAATAAATATCAGGTAACATTCTCTGTACATTTAAGATTATATGATCTGGACATCTATTTCTCTTAAACAAATATATTTTTACCTTCTTATGCAATTGATCAAAATCTTAAAGGAATGGTAAAGATTGTATGAAGTAACTCTAGCTGTAATTTCCAAAATTAGATAAAAAAAACTCACAACTGACCTTTCATAAATTAGAACCCCATAGATTGCTAGGGGTAGTTATGAATCGATAAACTTTGTATGATGATTAAGAAAGTACTCTGTAGAGTATGTGTGTGTGTATACATACATTTATATACACACATATATACTTACACACACATAAATATGCATACATCCACATTTCTCTCTATATATATGTGTGTGTGTGTGTGTGTGTGTGTGTGTGTGTGTATAAAAAGTATTTAGTAGAAGAGTATTCTGAGTTAAAAAACAAAAATATTGGTTTTAAATATATAAACCATGAAGTAAATATTCTGAAAGAAGAAGAATTAGAATGTATTCTACATACAGTAGTAAAAGCTGTAATCTCTATTTTCATTGGCCATCAGAATAGTATCAGTTTTACAAGGGACAGATGAGAACCGTCATTATGGAAAAGTATGTTCATACCAAGAAATATGTATTTTTACAAAGGGGAAAAACATTTAATTTTAGGTCCATTAAAAGGTACAGAGTGTTCTCAACGTGCAAAAATAAATTTAGGAATATTCCATCCCATTTTGTAGAGGATGAGATGATTCATCCTGATTAGGTTTCCTGTTGAGGCTGAGTGGTTTTAATAAAAGAAGGAAATCAATGACTGGGCATTGGAATATAATGGATCTGTAATGCTATATTTTAATGAGGCAGCAATGGGAGGCCATTAGAATGAAATAGATTGACCGTCAACAGCACATAAAATAATTTATTAAACAAGCTGATGTGCAGATAATAGTGTCACTAGAAGTATGTTGTAGGGATATACAAAAAAAGTATGCGGGTATAGGTTCCTAATAAGTTTCTAAACTAAGGATTATTTTTAAACAAAAGGGAAAAATAATTTGCTGATTAGCGGTACATATTAGGAACTTTCACCTCCTTCGCATTCCATGTTTTGTGTAATATATGATATAGTAGAGTGACAATTCTTAGTACTTTGGATAAAATCCGCAAACATGTATGGTCTTTGAAATACGATTAATGTTAACTAAGAACTTTTTCAATTAATATTAGGCATTGATATGTTATTATTTCTCATTATCAAGAAGGTTTTTCTTGTCATACGGTCTCTATTTGTTTTCTCATTTTTAATGCATGCACTATGTAATTATTACCAAATCATTATCATTGTTATAAGATCAGAAATAATTCACTAACCCCAGAAACGTAGTTCATTTTGAGAAAACTACATGTGCTATTTTTAGTTATATTCAAAATATCGAATAAGCATTTCCTTCATGACAGAGAACCATCTATTCTTTTAATATTTCCATATTGTTTCCATGCCCCAGAATGTAGATTAAAATAATAATTCAACCTACCAAAGGCAACAACTGTCTCAGTAAGATGAATTAAAATATGATTAAAATTAATTCAAACTATAACTAGAATTGCTTTGAAATTAATGGTTAAAGTTTTATAGTGATATATTAGAAGCTTACCACTGTCAATCTTCAATGAATTCATTTTAATCATTATGCTAAGTATATATAATCAAGTGGATTTGAGACATAAAATTTCTGCCTTCTGGGTTACAATGTTATTTTTATCTCTTTTGTTCACTCATTGCTATCTTGGCACAAGTTATGCACAAGTTAATTTAAATATTCTTCTTCAGGCAAAAATCCTGTTGTCCATTTGTCCTTTCCTTTGTCTTACAATAACACCTGCAGGAGGCACATTCCTCTTTCTGCAACTTAAGGCTTTGTTTTAGACCTGACGTTTCTTTCCTTTGAAGTAGAGGTGAATACACTTAACCTTATACCTCCATACACAAAACTGAGAGCAGCCAGTAAATTAAAACTAGATAATCTCTTTCCTTTAGTAGAGATATATCACAAGGGCAGTTTTACTTTTCTTAAATAGTGAAGAAATTGCTAACTTTTAAAAATCATTTTCTAGAAAGCTTAATTAATAACATAGTTCATATTTCTTTTCATATGTAACCCATTCATGAGGTAAAGAAGAATTTTAATTACAAATTCCAAGTAAAACCAATACAAACCTATATTATCAGTTTAAAAAAAGAATATTTATATTTCCTATGGTTAAACTCTGATGAGTTCAGTTAACAAATAGTCTCTTAAAAACTATTATATATTTAATAGGTTAATAGGTGATGAGGCTTCAAAAGCAGTGGTGCTACAATCTATTGAGGAAAAAAGCTCATTATATATATAATGTTATATGTTTAAGTAATTATTGCATTAATATTAATTATTATATTAATAATATAATAATATATATTTAATACAGTGTAATAACCACTCTATCATAGAGGAATATACAATGCCACTCGAATCCTATTTAGAGAGACACCTGCTAGGAAAAAAAAATAAGCCTCAGAACAGTTAAGAAAGAAGAGAACATAATTTATGCAATTTATGACTGAAAAGCAAGAACACCTTCATTGTTATGTTCATAAATGTACTTACACAAATAAATGGTGTTTTTTAGGAACTCCATCTCGCTTATTAAAATTCAGAGTTAAAAGATAGCAAGGATACCTTTTATTATGTAGGTAATGAACTAAATCCAAATGCATTCCACTGAAACACTGAAAAATAAGGATTAATTCAAAAAATTAAATATTTATAAAAGATAACTATAGAGTAAACATATGAGTAAACAGAGAATTTTCTATTCTACATAAGAGTAAAATTCTAATGCAAATTAGGAGGATACTAAGGCAAGAGGATAATGTCACCTTCTTCGAAGCATTAGTTTCCCTGCACATGACTCAGTGAGTGGTATCTCGTCAAATATTAAGTGGAAATTTGATGCTAAGATTACATGGAATTTTATTATTTTATTATTTTATTTTATTCATCATTTTACCTTGCTTTTTTTTTCCTCCTAAAATAAAGATACATTATATGTACCATTAAAAGGTAAAATATATACTAAAAATAAAAAAGTACAATTATAAAATAAGTATATTTTAGTAAGAAATATTAAAGTGTTTCCAAAGAGTAATGATTTTCTTTCAGGCAAGTATTACATTTTTTGCTTATAATATGCCTTTTTCAAAGACAGGAGAATTGTGTTTATGACATAAAATTTAAAAATATATGGTCATTTTAGTCACAAAATAGAGTCTCCACCCTGGAGTTTGTCGGGTTCTATATTATGGGTATAGCTTCAAATTTCATTTCAAGTTCACACTAATTTCCTGCCATTTTCCTAAAGCCTTATATAGATGGGTTGCCCATAGGTAAAGAAGAAATGTGATCTCTTTCCCTCTTGCTTACTTGCTTGCTTTCTTGCCTGCCTGCCTTCTTCCTTCCTTCCTTCTCTGTCTCTCCCTCTCTCTTTCTCTCTCTCTCTCTTTCTTTCTTTCCCTTTTTTATCAGCTTGCTCATCATGTCTTTTGGCCTGCTTTGTTTGGACCAGGTGGAAGCAAGTGAAGGTTCAAAGAGATTAAGGAGGAAATAAGACAGCTTCATCAATTTACTGATATGTAATGGTAATTGGAAAGGTTTGTAGAAGTACTAAGGTACAGCTGAGGTGTTTGACCATCTAATCTGCAGACCTTTCAAAAAGGAGATCCTAAAAATATGAGCCTTGAACTCAGTTACTTCTACTGACTAAAAAAAGCTAAGACTATTAGGAATTTTAGGAAGGATTTTTTGAGAGAGCTTAGAGAAAGTTGCCTAATAAACACTACCTCACTCAAAAAGGGGATGCTGGCCTTCCCCTAAGTCAAGAGAGATGGGCTTCAGTGAGACTACTCAGAAATGTTAGTTTATATCCCCTGAGATTAGAGAACTCAGTGGACAAGGGCTAAACTTTTGCCTGGGAAACCCATAGGAAAAATGGTGAAAGTAAGTTGCTGCTGTTTGAAGAACGAACAAATTGAATCTGTTAATTAATGTGATTGTAGGACCTTTTTTTAAATGTTTTCTTTTTTATTTACTTTTGAGAGACCACAAGCTGTGGAGGGCCAGAGAGCAAGGAAAACAGAGGATCTGAAGCAGTCTCTGAACTGACAACACAGATCTCAATGTGGGACTGAAACTCACAAACCGTGAGATCATGACTTGAGCCCAAGTCAGATGCTCAACCCACTGATCCACCCAGGCGCCCCTGACTGTAGGACTTTTGATTACCTAAAAGTACCACCATAATTATGAAGACTCCTGAAATGTTTATTTGGAGTCAAGAGAGATATGTCATTCACTGGGAAAATTGTGAAGGGCCTGTGAAAGCAAAAATACCGTTGCTTATGATTTCCATTTTTTCAGTTCTGCTTCAGTGCTCCTGGTTATGCTCAAATAGCCTTTGCACAATTCCTTTGTTGGATCAAGAACAAACAGAAGTGAAAACCATTTGTGCATCCTTTTCACATCTTTCCCTCTATGACATTTTCTGGTCTAGTCAAGCTCAGTAATTTTTTAAATTTTTAAACATTTTTTAAGTTTATTTTTATGTATTTTGAGAGAGAGAGAGCATGAGCAGGAGAGGAGCAGAGAGAGAGGGAGAAAGAGAGAATCCCAAGAAGGCTCCACACTGCCAGCACAGAGCCCAGTGCAGGGCTGGAACCCACGAACCATTAGATCATGACCTAAGCGAAATCAAGATTCTGATGCTTAACCAACTAAGTCACCCAGGAGCCCCTCAGTATTTTTTTAAAAATAATAACACTAGTATTATTATTTATGTTCTGTTATATTTGGTTTAAAGGTCAGTTCTCAATATCATAGGTTCTCATTGTTATTTGCATATTTTAACAGATAATTTCTTTTAAAATGTGATAATATATTAATAGGACTCTATTAATATTTTTATATATTAATGACCTTCATCAACATTTTAACATAAATTGTTTTCTAACTGACTCAGTGTTTTAACTGACCCCATCCTTGAATAGTGCTTAATATTACTTACTTTAAAATACACTGGAGATTTACTAGAAAACTGACATAAATAAATAGTATTCCAGACTGGTCATTATAAACTCCACCAGGTACATTTAGCATAGTAAAGCCCAAATGAATGCATGGCCACTTAATCAGAAACTGAAGAAGGTGCAATGTATATATAATATGAAAGAATTCATTCTCATACCATCATTAAGCCTGTGTATACCAAGGCATTGCTTTCATTTCTTTACTATCTTCCTTTTGCTTCCTGTACAAGAATTTATCCCAATTCCAGCACCAGCTAATTTGATTGGAATGAGCATCTGATGATCTTCCAGCTGTTCTGGAAATTTGAAATAGGCCTTGCTACTCTGTCTGGGGGGATGGAACTGCCAGGCAATTATGCTCAATACTGCTAAATAATAGCCATCTAAAATAAACCTGTCTGGTGGCAAAGCCATCTATGTCACCTCCTCAGGATTTACTCAATCTCTTCCTTTTATCTGTAAAGCACTACTTATAAACATTTGTGATGTGGTGATTTTTGATTCCTTAGTCCCTACTAGGATCTCTTTCTTTCTCTGAATATGACACTATTATATTTTCTATAATCTTTTTATTTTCCTTATTGCTACCAGCTATCTCCCCTTCTCTAGGTTTGTTTCTATATTCATTATTATTGTGCCTTCTGGTCATACCACTGAGAAGTAAATTCTAACATTTCTTGGAATAAACCTCAACCCTATCCAGATACTACTCTGTAGAGGCAACAAAACATTCATTCTTTACTTATGGTTTCATTCTTTAAGTTTATTCGTATATGAAATTTAGAATATTGATTATTGCATCCTTTTGAAAAAAAAACCTGTACAGTTCAACCTGTTTTCAGGTCAGGAGGTGCAATGTTCTCTCCTGAGCATGAAGCTGACTTTGGGTGTTGTTTCTGTGACAGCCAATTGCCACTGATGACCATTCTTCTTCTCCTTTGGGGGAGTAAGAGGGAGAGGACCAGGTCTGAGTGATAAAAAGAAAAGAAAAAAAAAAGAAATATTATATCTGTATCTATCTCTAAAAAATACAAAATTTTACCTATTATCTTTTTCTATGTTCTGTTCTTACCTACTTCTTTTTTTTGTACAAGATCCTCAGAACAAAGCAATCACAGGAAGGATGACACAGGAATTTCCTCACTAATCAAATTTGATATGTTAATCTATGTCTTGAACAGATAAACACGAAGGCATTTTTAACTATCTTGAAAAAAAATCTTAGATTATATTACCTTAACATTATTTAAATCAAATGTATATTTTTATTGTATGTATCTTTATTACTTTTAAAACATAGACATTATTATAGGGATAAAGGAGTTTATTCATGAATGAGGAAATAATAATAGTCCATGGTATTGTCCACTAAAATTCTAAGTTGTGTGTGTGTATGTGTGTGTAGACACACACGCATATATGAAGATTTGAAAACAAAGTTGTAAAAAAAATACACTAGGTGATATAAAGTTGGTTAAATCAGGGGCTGGAAGTTGAGATGGTGGGGTACAGGAAGGCAATGAATAGTTGTGTTTTATACATCTTTGTTGTGCTTTAATTCACTTCTTAGAATGTGCATATGTTACAGTATTATGCTGAAAAACAATTTTTATGATGCAAAGGTATTATTAAAAATTCATGAATAATTGAATATTCAGACTTTTGGATACTTTAATAAAATAGTTATTATTTTTATTCTAATGATATGAAATGTTATATAAAAACTTCATGTTAGCCCACTTTTAATAGCCTGGTTTTATTTATAGTTCTTAATATGAAAATTAAACTGATAAGACAATTAATGAGCCATAGAACTCAATTTAATATTTTCATATTTAGAATTATAATAAAATTATAATTTTCCTAATTTATTTACATCGACCAATGCATTAAATTCTCAACATCTGCCAGTAAACATATGCTTTGCTGTCATACCAGCTAATTGTTTTTGTGAGGGTACTCAGGAACAAATAATTTCCACTAAAAAAGAAAAAGGTGCTCAAATATTCAAATCAATCTCAGTGAAATGAATCATAAAAACTTTCTACTCATGCTAAATTTACCATTAAATCCTAAATCAGAGTGTATAGCTGTTATTTTTGACATCTCTCTAACATTTTTCAAGCTAATTTCCCTTTTCTTATTTTATTATAAGAATTGTTTGAATCCACTGCATGGGTTTTAATAGTTTTTCCAGAATATGATTGAAGGCAAGGAACATGACAGGTTAAATCACACTGAAAAAAGGAAAGACATATGCTTAGCTCTGAAGATAAAAATTGAAGGATGTCTAGTGGTCCTTAAAAACATGCCAGTTCCTAGAAAATAAAACAAAAAGGACATTACTTATTCATTCCTTGAATGGAGAATTTCAACATAAATTTAATTCTCATAGACCATACCGAAAAAAGGCTAAAATTTTGCTCATTTTCGCTATTTGACAAAATTGTTACTGTAGAACTTCTGTGAACATCAAACTTCTCCAGATGACCAGTGAACAATACAAGACGCTGTTTCTTTTTTAGTAGAGACAACAGTGTAGGTTATAGCTCTTTCTAAGTTTCAGCAAGTCATATGGGTTATTGATATAGGGAAACCTTAATCTGACTGTGTTTAGGATTGTGTATTGTTTGTTCATTTTATTATGTGCTGCTTTTCTGTTGGTTCCTCTGTAATGCTGCAGAATAAAGCTGTTTCTTGCAGACTAAATTACCAGTGTGGCCTGGTCTTGTCCCGTGGCACAACAGTTTACATAAAAACAAACTGCTTTTGAGAGAAATCAAGAACATTGGAGGGGCACGTGGGTGGCTCAATCGGTTAAGTGTCCGGCATTGGCTCAGGTCATGATCTCACCGTTTGTGGGTTCCAGCCCCACATCGGGCTCTGAGCTGGCATCTCAGAGCCTGGAGCCTGCTTCGGATTCTGTGTCTCCCTCTTTCTCTGCTCCTCCCCACTCATGCTCTGCTCTCTCTCTCTCTCTCAAAAATAAATTTAAAAAATAAATAATATAAAAAATTTAAAAAAAATTGGAGAAATTAAATGATAACATTTTAGCTAATAATATCAATGTTAAAGTCATCATCATTGTTTACTTAAAATTGTGACTTCTATTTCAAAAGGTATAAAAAAATCAATTTTTACATGCATAAACCAAAACCTAAATTTCTTTAGCAATATACTTAACCATGGAATAAATGTATGTACTTCTTACAGCATAATATTTAAATAATGAGCATCTGTTTATCTGAGTCAAATGAAAAAGGATTAAACAATAGTTACTTTCAGTGCTTAAGCTTTGTATTCAAGAATAGTAGGATAAATAGTACATAGCTAAAATGACCACTGGTCAGGTTCAGATGAGAACAAAATCCTTCAACAATACAAATGACTGCTGATTAATTTTCCATACTCCAAAATTTGTTTAGAAGTAAATTGCTATATCTAGAAACTTGGTTTTTCCATTAGTAGTATGTGTTGAAAAATTAGTGATGTATTACCATAGAAAATAATTTGATTCAATGACATAATATAATCACTGCCCTTTTTAAGGGTTGGACAGGCGATTCAGGACAACTGTGATTTCAAATCAGCTCTGCTACCCAATACATGAAATTTCAGACTGTTGTTTTTTTCCTTGAGCCTGTTTTCCAAATTCTGAAATATTAGCATTTAAACTAGATGATCGGTAGGTCTTCATCTCCTCTCCTTAATTCTCTAATACTCTCCAAACTAAAACTGTGGTCTCTGGCATCTTAGGAGATTGCAGTGAACATATACTATGGTGATTTTCCAATGTGTCAGATTCTCGTGTAATCCCTCCCTTTGAGTGCATGTGGAATCTATGACCTATTTTTAGCCAATAGAAAATGGCAACGATGATAGGATCTCACTTCTATGATTAGATTACATTGTATAAGACTTCATCTTAGCCAACTGGAGTGTGAAATTTTCCTGTTGGCCCTGAAGAAGCAAAATGTTAGATTGTGAAATTGTTATGGAGGGTCATGTGGCAGGAAATGTTAGGTGGTCTCTATGACCTGAGGATAGCCCTTATCCAATAGGTAATAAAAAGCTGGGTCATCAGTCACATAATGGCAAGCAGATGCATTCTACCAAAAACCTCAAGGAATTCAGAAGAGAATTCTTCACTAATCGAGCCTTTAGATGAGAATATAGCCCTGTTGACATCTTAATTACAACCTTGTTGAGACCTTGACCAGAGGATCCTGCCAAGCCATACCCAGACCTCTGACCCACAAAACTAAGATAATGTGTGTTACTTTGTTACCACAGCAATAGAAAATGAATATAGGGAAACAGTTTCAGATTTCGTGTCTCTTTGGAAATTTTGCCGATTGGAACAACAACAGCAACAAAAACACATAGAAACAAGTAAACAAAACTCACCTGAGTGTGGGGAAGTTATTTTTTTGGCTTATTTCAAAATGGTGTTTTTGTTTCTCTCCCTCTCACTCTTCTCTCCCTCCCTCCCTCCCTCTCTCTCTCTCTCTCTCTCTCTCTCTCTCTCTCTCTCTTTCTCCTGTCCTAATAATTCCCTACAGGGGCAATTAATAAGGAGGAATGGGGAAATATAACTCTCCTGGCAGATATTAGATAAAACTTGCTAGTGTTAAAGGCATAATCTGTGGTATAGGATAATTTTTCGCTTTTTGCTTGGTTTTGTGAAATTAAAAATGATACAAATGCATTACTTTCTTTCCTCAGCCACTCACTCCGTAACCCCTCTAAGTACTGGAGTCATGACACCTGAAATTGTAACTATTGCTTTCTAATAATTCCTTCCAAGTGGTCAAAAACACTTACTGAGAAAATCGCCAGTAAGTTAGAATAATTATCTAAAGAGGTCAATGTCATTTACTAACAAGCATGTTTAAAATGTAAAATTATTCACTTTTATTTTTATTTTCATTTATGTGCAGTATCTCTAGCAAGATCCTAAGCTCAGAGATCAGAGCTAGAAGGGACTCAAGAGAGCACAATGAACACCACATGATTTTACAGGTGAGGAAAGGTTTGCCTGGAACGTTGAAATGACTCCTTAAGATTAGTCATATATAATGTCACATAATTAGAACAAGACTTAAAATTAACAAAATGTGTTTGAACACATATATAGTCACAGAAGATTGGCAATTATTTTTGAATTTTAAATAACATTGAAAAGTATAAAATAAAATAATCATCTATATTATTTCCATCTAAAATTAAACACTGTTAACACCTTGACATTTTGCTACCATTTTTACAGAATAAATACTATATCACATTGCACAAATATGAACTATCAAATAGATGGAAGCATAAAACAGATATCATAAAATGTGCCAAATGAGAAACTGCCATCCAATGCCATTTAAAAAAATTGATTTGTTGTTATATGGCTTTGAAGTGGCATTCAGCAATGTGGGTGATTGGGACCCAAACATAGGGCTACTAAAGGCCATTTTTATTCTGTAATTCCTAGGAAGTTCACTTGCTAATTTAAATGAGGCTAGCCCTCTTTCAAGAGGTGGCCTTTGAAAAAATTGAGGTAGTAATGGAGCCATCCCTTGGAAAAAGCACTGTAAAAAGTGGGACAATCTGTTCAAAGGTTCTGATATGAAACAATACCTCATGTATTTTAAAATCAGCAAAGAGGCCATTGTGGTTGAGCACAAGTTCTTGTAGTTTACAATGCTTTGACAATTGAACCTTCCATCATATGTCTGACCTCATCTATCACCCACTATTATGCTTATACTACTCCAGCTCACTTTTGCATCTAAATGAAAACTATTTGATGATGTTAAGCAGATGACTGTCCAATCTGGGTTACTATATTGCTTTACATATTGTTTTGTTAACAGTTTGATTTTGCGAGTGGCTCAAGTGTAGTGTAATTGGAGAATTAGATTTAACCAGTGTTGTGTTTTTGCTGAGGTTAAAAAAAAATGAAAGAGGGTTAAGAGAGTTCAGGGTATATGCAATAGGGTGACTATAATGATTCACTATGGAGTTTAAGTACATTGGGAAGAAATTATGTTAGTGGTGACATAATTGAAATGGCTGCATATGTGAATATATAACAGAATCAATGGATTGGCACCCTATCATTAGGAAGTCAACAAAGTAATACATGGAAAATAGAAGGTGTAGAAGAGAATGAGAGGTGTGTCACAGATGACACTTATTAGTGATGTTCTATTTAGGGTTATAAACAAAGGTATAGAGCCTGGGGTATAGTGATGGACAGGTTATAGGAAGAAGGGTGTTTCTCTGGGATAAAACCCACTGACACTTGAAAAGATTACAGGGAAATTGGTGTTCTCAGGAGGGAGTAGGTTTCCATAAAAACTGGTCATTCAGGAAAGAAACATTCAGATAAGAGACAATATTTGTAGAGATTTTGGTAATGATCGTTTGGCAATTTCAAAGAGGACACTGGGGATATTTTAAAATGTGAAGAGATGTGATGGATTAAATTAAGGTATCTAGATAAATTTATGAGATTAGAATTTACAATATGAAGACACAACTTTGGAATCTTGGGCCTTTCATGTGGTACTAGATCTATAGGGACAAAGAAGATAATGCAATTTGTATTAGACAAGGATGATAGTGCTAATGATATTTAGAGTATTAGGAAGTAGAAGTGGGAATCTGGAATTTTCTCCTGATCCCTGGCAATTGAAGCAAAAGGATTGACTTTTAGAAAGATAATTGTTGCAAAAAGACAGACTTTGGAAAGGTAATTGTTGCTGTGGATCATGAACCCTCTTCAACTAGGTACAGTGTCATCAGTGTCGAATAGAAGTAGGTAGCTATAGTGTTTGATCCAGTACTTGGGATTTGATTTTGACCCTTGTTGGAGGACTGGTAAAGTTACTTGGATTTAGACAAGGCTCTCCATTGACCACTGCTAATGGAATAGACAATGAACAGGGAAGCTTGCTCTAATTCAGGAACATAGGACCCAACTGACTCCTGCAGAATGTTATTCAAGACATCATGTACAGCAGGATACAGATAAGATAGTTTTATAAACTATGTAAAGATTAAATTGCAAGTGTATTTTTGCATCAACTATCACAGAAATTGATCAGTGGGGCTAATTAATGTGGTTTTAATGCTTTAGTTTACTCAGGCATATTCTTTTTGAACAAACGCTCTCTTCCAGTATAGGAAATAGCTATGATTTTCAGTCTTAAATTATGCCCTGCACTAAAAACTTCAGTCTTTGCATACTGTAAAAGAGCAATGCTGTATCAAATTTAAAGGCTAAAACTCAAATGAAGACTCCACTTGGCAATAGCTTTGTCACATTGGGCAAAACAAATAAGTTTATTGTTTTCTATTTCTTTATTAGTTAAATAAAGATGGCAGGACCTTTTAGAAAGCTTTTCTTGATCCATAGTCAGTTTTTGCTATTCTTTATAGTCCTGTAGCACAGGATCATACTTCTGTTATGGCTAAGGTAACCATATAATTTATCTTCTAAATTTTTGAGAGTCAAAGCAGGTGCTGTTTATGAATATTGAGAACACAGTTTTTACTAGTGAAACTTAGTATCTAATTACTATCATTCCTGACTTTGGACAATAATACTCCATTTACTTTTTTAAAATGAGCATTACTATGGGGTAGCCCTGTCTTGGGAACTCAGGATTCTACTCTCTAACTTCAGAAAGCCAAAAATTTGGTGCTGAAAGACTAGTAGACCATTGGATACAGAAGAGAGTTATAAGGACTATAATGGATGTAAGTTAATAAAAGGTATATTTTAACATGAATGACTAACTTCTTACTGTTTGAAATAATTGTTGGAACAAATTGCCATAAAGACACAGAGTAGTAGTGATATATTATGGGGCAAAATGGCTTTGAAGTCAGGAAACCATGTTCTGATATTATCTGTATGATCTTGGGAAAGTTTCCCATTCTACTCTAGATTTCCTTATCACAACATTTGTATTAAAAAGCCCACTTCACTGGTTTATTAAAATGACTGTAGAAGTTTCGAGCACAGTGTCTTATACAAAGCAGGCTCTCAGTTAATGTGAGTAACCCTTCTCTTCCTTGTGATACTAGTACCATATAAAGCTTCAGACAAGATATAAAAGTTACGTTTTGTTTTCCGGTCAGATAGAAAATAATGAATCTTCCATGTGTGTTTTGACAACTCTAAATTAGGAGACAAATGCATGGAGTTAGCTACAAATGAACCTTTACATATAAGAACAATGGTTACAATTAACAAAGAATGATAACTAACCTTGTATCTCTTAAGGAGATGATCATTCTTTAATATGTATCTTTGCAAGAAAAAGTAAAGATAAGCCATAAACCTTATCTTTGCCATTAAATTGTAGGGACTTTTTTCTTAAGTATTTTAGAGAATATTATCTGTCCTTCTCATTACTTAACCAGCTTAAAACAGATGAGTTCCACATTAATTGTGATCTAAGATTCCAATTAGAAACATTGTGTCATGTATTTTAAAATGAAATATAGACTAATGACAAAATGAGAAAGCATTCTATTAAAGTATATGTATTTAAGAGAAGAATTCTAAAGAATATTAAATAAACATAAGTATGAAAAAATAAACATAGCTATAATATCTCTGAGGGAGGGAAAAAGGGAGCAAAGGCTGTTAGTAGACATAATATCAGTGGTATGCCATAGACATGAAGATATGGCCTGTAATTTTCAGAATACATTTTATTCCCTACAATGTAACATTTTAAAATATAATTAGTATGTAATTCAGTGATATTTCAGATTCTGTGTTTATAAAACTTCAGTGTAGATTTGTCAGCACATTTATGTGACTTTGGGTCCACATAGTACCATCATTGAAAACGTGCTTGTCCCAATGCCTCTGGCTTTCTTGCTCTTACACTGTAAACCTTCTCTACTGACATTGGTAGTTTTATGCTTAGCTAATTGTTTTTCTTATAATGCTGAAAAAAAATAACCTGAAAAGAAATTAATTAATGATTTGTTTAGTACTCCTTGGTGAAGAGAATTTATGTACTGAGTCCTTTGGAGAGTTCAAACATTCCACTCTCCTGAAGAAAATATTTTAATCCAGGAAGTATTTTTACCAGTAACTCAAGTATCACATCCAATTGGATATATTCTATATAGCGTATTTCATTTGTCAGTAATTATATTCCTTGGACAGAGTCTAATATTGATTCCATATTTGCCAAATAAGGTAAGTCTCATTAGTGTATATACATATATATATGTGTGTATGTATACATTTATGTATTTGTATGTATGTATTTGGTGCTTGGCACATGATAGGTTCTAAATAAACACCCATTAGATGTATGCATGAATCATTTTTCAGTCAGACTAGGCATCTAACTTTGTTCTGTAAAATGTGCTTTAAAGCAAGATAAAAAATATTCAGATTTTATAAAAATATATTCTAATTCTAGAAGGTCTGCAGAAAATTAACTTAATCCTCTAAATTACAAAAGTTTTATAATCCATACAGAGGTTCAAAGAGGGACTAAAACAGAACTGAATGATGGAAGAAGCATCTGCTGGGAGCTCACCATGCTTCGTGTTTGATAGTTCATTTATATGTATCTAAATTCATTTTTCAGTAATATGAATGTTATTGTCTCCATTTGGAGACAGAGAAAGTGAAACTCTGAGTAGTTTATAAAAATTCCCAAAGCCATTATTATTCACAAGTTGGAAAAAAATAATAGAATTTGAACATGAGTTTGTCTGACATCATGGTTCATTAATTTTTTTGATATATTTTCCTGGTATAGTATATATAACTGCCCAGAACCACAAGAAGTAGTAAGGGGATGGATGGGATTTAGGCCTAAGCCCTGTAACTTCAAGCTATGTATTTTTCCAATTATAATACAGCTGCCTGATTTATACCAAGTCTATATTTTGAACAGGTAATAGTAATGACTCTGATATAAACATGCTATATATTTATCTTTTATTTTAATTTTAAAATTAAGTAGTTAAAAAATTATTACCATTTTAGAGGATGTAATGGTCCTAAAGGATTCTGGGACAACTGACAATAAAGTAACTAAATAATTACAAAATAAATGTCCTCACTAAATACGTTTTATACACAGATCCCAAAACTATATTACTAGAGATGGAAGAAAAAAAGGACATGGTTTCTCCCATGGGTGTATGAATATATATTTTATCATTAACCCGACTCTAAAAGATGTGGATTTAGTCCCTAGAATGCTTATTTTCTTTCTTTTCTATAATATGTAAAGGATTCATCAAGATAAGTTACACTTATAAATCCTAGAGAAGAAATTTTCCTCTAAATGGAAGAGTAATAATAGCCTGTAAAGGAAATACTTAAACTAATTTTAGAATATTAAAATCCCAATACTCATACCATTAAAGAAAATCATTTGTATATATTTGCCAAAAGCACATTAGCAATTGAAGAAATGCCACATTTAAAAGTAAAAGCTGATAAAGCAACAACAAAATATTTGATTGAGGCACTTTTTAAAAACTGTATGATCATTGTCATTCTGAGAAATCTCAAATGGCCTGATAAAGTTCTCAAGTGTTATCTTTCCTTAATGTCTGCACTTTTGATAGTTTTAAATATAGGAAGATTTATTATTCATTAAAATAAAAGGGACAAAATAATTTTTTAGATGTTTAATATTTTTGCTGCTAAACTTTAGCCATTTTAAAGAAATATCTTAATTTTCCTAAGAAAATACAAGTCCATAAAGTTTATTTTTGATATTTTTTGATATATGGAGAACAAATAATGAAATTTCTATTTGTGTTAGTTTTGTTTCTCTGTAAAACAGTCACGAAAACCCTTTTCTCTCAAGTCCTTTTTGAATAATTTTCTGCATTAAAATAAGTATGGATATATCACATTATGAAGTTATTTTACTATAAGCTATTGTGAGGTGGCATACAATAGACATTATGCTCAGAGTTTCTATTGATAGAAATTAAAGAAAGTTTAGTGCTTCCTTGACATTATGCATATTTGCTGTTCCTTATTTTAGTCCCTGGTATAAGAGAGAAAATGTCAAAAATGGAAAGCATAATAAAATTCCTTAGACTTTTGTTTTATTATCAATTCTAACATTAAAGAGACACACAAGACCCAGTCATTCTTGTATGGCAGAGTTCTTACTAATAAAAGCAGAAAAAAATCACCAAATGTCCATATTAAAACTATATCAATGGTTAAAGTGCATCATAAATATATGACTTATTTTTCAAATACAAAAAAAATCTTGAATTTGTCACTAACATAAAAGCCTTGAACAGAAGTATCTTAAAAATTTACTTTTTGTGTTGCCAAGTAAAAGAAAACATTGACTTAACTTGAAAAAAAGAATTTTTTAAAGTTTTTTTTTAATTTTTATTTGTTTTTGAGAGAGAGAGAGAGAGAAAGAGCATGTGCATGAGTAGGGGAGGAGCAGAAAGAGAAGGGGACAGAGGATCCAACTGGGCTCTACATTGACAGCAGAGAGCCCAATGTGGGGCTCGAACTCACAAACTGTGAGATCATGACCTAAGCCCAAGTCAGAGGTTAACTGACTGAACCACCCAGGAGCCTCTGGAAAAAAGAAATTTTTAATATCATAGATTCTTTTGGTATCTTAGAAAAGTAAATCATTGTTTCAAAGACTCTATCAATAACATTGTTCACTTCAAAATAGATAACATTTATTTTAATATTTTGAAGTAGTTTATGACAGCTGCTAGATTTACCTTTAATGTACTACTAGATGAAACAATCGATGTCTCACATTGCAGCTAAACTTGGATTTGGGCCTATTATTGGTCTACTGAATCATATGAAGTATACAGTTATTCGTACAGCTTAGACTAGAATCAATGTATATACCTGGGACTCATTGTTTTCTATGTGAGAATTCACTGATGTTGAAGACTCTTTTAAAAATACTGAATAGATAATTGTCACCTTCTTAGCTCAGCCTTGGAACCATACTGTTTCAAGAGGTTTTGTTAAGCAGTGTGAGCAGGATAGGTAGCTGTCAGTTTTAAAGATGATTACTGGATTTCAGGGTTTGTGGTAGAGCTCTCTTGATTCAACTTATGCACAAATATTTTATTTTTTGTGAGTAAATGAAATCTTAGTTCAGAACCATTAATGTCGACTGCTAAAATATTTCATGTCAAATGGATATTTGATATTCAAAATTAATTGAAATATTATTATACAATGAGGTGTATTTTTCAATTAAAGACCTTAGAGTCAGTATTGTCTATGTGGCACCATTCTAGAAGGAGAGCCAGATAGTATTTGAAAAGTGTCCAGTGTTGAGGGAAATACTTTTATAGGCTGTACTTGAAAAAGATAGGTGCTTGTCCTTTCTCCTCTGGAGGCAGAAATTAGCAGACATGTGGAAACATTCTAACATTCTTATGTAGCTCCTATTATGGTAAACTTAAAAAAGCATCTATGGTTGTATACAGGTTTTTTGTTTTGTTTGTTTTTGTTTTTGTTTTTTTATATGTTGTTGATAAAGATAGAGGAAATTTCTTCAAACCTTGTCAGGGATAATCTCATTGATTTGAAAAAGTAAATAAATAATATAACTTAGTGCTCTGTTTAAGGTTCTCAGAGAATTTTGGTGTTCCTTGACAAGAGACCACACTAATCTACAAAAGCAAACAAATAGAGTTGTAACCTCTTTGCTACTGTATAACTTTGTGATATGGTCATTATGTGGTAATACCTAACATTTGCTGATGCTTTATGGTTTACAAAGAACTCTAAGACATACATTGTCACGTTTATCCATCACAACTATAAAAGTTACACTGGGACAATTAATCTCATTTTTTAAAAATTTGAGATTCAAGTAATATAGAACAAAATGGCATTGCTTTGTAAATGTTGGTGCCTGTCCATTGAATTTTGTTCTTCCTTTCTTCTTAGGAACACAGACCTCATATCACAGGCTTCCTTATAATCTAACTTGACTGAATTTTAAGAAGCAGAATATGAGTAGAATTGATGTGTGCAAATTCCATAAAAATTCCCATGTCTGCTTCACCATGTTCTCATCTTCATCCATCTGGCTGGAATGGCAATGCACAGGGTGGCTTTCAAACTACATATTAGATATCATAAGAGTCTCTATCATCCTGGGTCACTGAATCACTGTGGAGCAGAACCTTGTCTTCACCCATCCAGTTATACCCTGCCCAATTAATCTGAAGCCACCTTGTACTCTTTTGTGAGCAAAGGGTAAACATTTATTGTATCGAGCCATTATCTGAACTGATCATTAAGAACAAATCAATGTAGTGTAATAAACCCATTAGTACTCTGTAGTGGAATAATACTCTAATATATATGACATTGAATTAGTTTAGCAATTAAAATCAAAAAAAGATATTGCCAGTTTGAAAAACTGAAAGTTATATTTGCTTTATGCTGTAGCAAAACATTTGGTAAAACTGTTACTTGTTATGACTTGAAAGACTGATCCTGAGCCCATTACTCTAGGCCAAGGAGTTGGAAAAGGTTAGAGTAACAATTTGTTTTTATAACTACGTGCTACTATTAGCAAGTTATTACAGAAAAATAAATGGTCTCAGAAATATAAAAAATGGCTTATTTTTAAGCATAGATTAAGGAATTCACACTATTGGAGAAGCCAAGTGTTTCTGGAGCATATACAGTAGGAACTAGGATTAAAATGTATTTGAAAAGACAAATATCAAAACCTCTTATTTAACAAAGAATCAACCTTTTTGCAAAAAAACAGATGAAGGGTGTTGCCTGTTAGCAAATCTGTTGTTTCAGACAGTGCTAACATAGCCACAGTTAAGTGGGTGGTGGGGAATAAAGCAGATTTCTGAATTATGTAACAAAGGATCTACATTGTGGTTATTGACACAGGCAATGTCCTAGAACCAAATATCTTATTTCATGGTTCTAAGATGTCCTTTTCTTTCATAGTTTACCATCTCTGATATTGAAATTCATCATAAAATTAATGGGGTTTTATAATCACTGAAATCATCTGGAAGTAAACAGTGGAAAACTTTTAAACTTTTGGAACATATTTGAGTTTGTTGTTGTTGTTGTTGTTTGGTTTTATTTAGAGGGAGGGAGATGTGGTCAATAAATACTCCTGAACTGGAAGAAGTAGAGGATCTGTACTTATATGCAAAGCCAGTTTAAGAACCTAGTACGGGGGCACCTGGGTGGCTCAGTCAGTTAAGGATCTGACTCTTGATGTTGACTCAGGTCATGATCTCCCTCCCTCGCAAACTCATGTGAGTTTGGACCTCGTCAGGTTCTGTACTGGCAGCGTGGAGTCTGCTTGAGATTCTCCCTCTCCCTCTCTCTCTGCCCCACCCCATATGCATGTGCTCTCTCTCAAAAATAAGTAAATAAAGTTTAAAAAAATAACCTAGCGTCAATGGCTTTAAATTACTTTATAGATTTCTTCTCTAGTGCTCTGATGACATAGAGGATGATGTTGTGTAGAAAAACATCACCATCAATGACTCTGAGTTGGGAAGTACAGTAAAACCTCAGATCATAACTTGTTCTGAGTGTTCCACAAACGAACAAATGTTTCTAATAAATTTTAACTTGATAAATGAGTGATGTCTTGCAACAGGAGTAGTACATGATGCTGAATGTCACATGATCACAAATGAACCAATGGTGCTCTCTCGCTCTCTGTCTCTCTCTCTGAAGGATTGTGGGTGATTGTCTCTCATACTCAGATGCTTGGTCTCAGGTCATGGTGTTTAGCAGAAATCAGTGATTTTTCAGAACATTGGAAGGTTGGAAGGTGCCCGCAACTGGCACTAGTGTATTTTTTTTCACTACAAAGCGCCTATGGACAGTCCTTTGCTTTTGCACACAAAAGTAGGCTTAGGAATGCTTTGCTTCATTCTAGGTTAGGCTGCCTGCAGATAGAGACCCTTTCCTCTGCTGTCTTATTTCCAGTCACATTAAATGAAGTATATGATAACAATTTATTAATACTGTACTATAGTCGATGTCCATTAGTGGTAGTGAAAGTCATTCTATACAATAACCCTCCTCTCTTGTCTCCCTCACACCAGCCATGAAGGTTTTCAAAGGTAAATTCAGGTTAATTGTTTTTTTTTCTTTCTATTTTGTATTTTCTTTATTATTATTTTATATACTATTTTGTATATAAAAATTTTGTATAATCAAATCAAATACTATTTTGTATAATCAAAATATAATGATTATTTTATAATCACTTTTTTTAATTTTTTTTACATTTTTATTTATTTTTGAGAGACAGAGAGACAGAGCATGAGCAGGGGAAGGGCAGAGAGAGAAGGAGACACAGAATCTGAAGCAGGCTCCAGGCTCTGAGCTGTCAGCACAGAGCCCAACGCGGGGCTCGACGCGGGGCTCGAACTCACGAACTGCGAGATCATGACCTGAGCTGAAGTCAGCCGCTTAACCGACTGAGCCACCCAGGCGCCCCTATAATCACTTTTATATGAATATTTTTGGGTTGTGGACCAAATCATCTGAGTTTCCATTATTTTTTATGGGGAATTTCACTTTGATGTACACGTGCTTTAGATTCCATCATGTTTTGGGAACAAATTATGCTCGTAAATCAAGGTTTTGTGGTACTTCTAAAAGTTAGATTCTGCATGTGAAGGCAGATTCAGAAAGAATTTAACCTGTTTGTTTTCCTAAATTTCCTTTTTCTACATATGCACAGTAATGACAATGACAGTGGTTCTCAAAGTTGGTTCCTATACTAGATGCATATGTACCATCTGAAGCTTATTAGAAATATACATCCTCAGGCCACACCCAGACTTATGGGGATGGAGCCCAGCAATCTATACTTTAACAAGGCATCCAGGTTATTTTGACATAGTATAACATTTGATAACCGTTGACCTGGGATTAAATATCTAAGTTTAAGACTAAAAGGTCTATTTCAATGCATATCAAGTAAGCATTTAGACAGTTTAGTAAACTATGGTATATCATGCTATAAAGAAAGATATATTTGAGGAAAGGTAGTGCAGAAGTATAAAAAGGTTACTGGAAATTATATTACTAAAGAAATCATGAGTATGGCCTCCAAAAGCATTGGACTCTATAAGCTGAGTAATAGCCCTTGGGCCACTAACTTATAGCAACAGAAAACAATGCTGTTTAAAATGCACCACACTCATGGAAGACATACTTCCCATAACCCTGATCAGTTGCGGTCATGGGGGATGATAGTTAAGAAAAGACTTTCCAGAGGTTGGAAGCAGGGACCAGGGAAAAATGATATATAAGGGAGTTCCCCTCCTGAGAACAGATCCACTGCTATCTCTAGAGGATTTCCTCATTTTTATTGAATGATAATTGCACTGCTTTTCTCTTGTTCCAAACGGAAAGGTTATAATGCAGATATCTATTCTATTCTCCACAATTATTTTGTGTGTGAACACTTGGAGGAACAAGAGATATTTATTTATTCATTTATGAATTTTTACTTTGCTAGATTACAGGAAGATTCATTTAGACCACAGATCCTTGAATATGATCTTGATGCAGTAACTAGATAGGAATTTAGACTGTCATGCTCTAGGAGGGATTGAGTGGGTTCTAAGTGTGGAGAAAAGGGTGACATGGATATTTGGTAGGGAAGATATTGTGTTACAGAGTGCTAACTGGCCTTTAGACCCACTCTGCCCTTTCACTTTGACAAATAGACCTACTACGTTTTCCACACTCTTGCACTTAGGTGTTGCCATGCAACTACACATTAGCCTATGGAATAATGAACAAAGTGACTGCTACTTTCATGTCTGCCTGTAAAACATCCTATTTTGTGTTCTACCATGTTCTCTCTACTTAGGTGACTGGAATGGCAATGCTTAGGATTATATTGGAAGCCACATAATCAAGATTGCTGAGTCTGCACTAACATGAGTCCTCCAATACCTTCATGAAACAGAGCACAAACACTACAACCAGCCCCCCACAACCCAGATCAGGAATCTACATAGATGGTTCTGAGCAAAAAATTCATGTCTATTGTGTTGATTTGTGATGTTTGGTGGCTGTTTGTGAAAACTGTGTAGCTCATATACAATAATAGAGCCTAAATACAATAATATATATGGTAATAATTATATTAATACATGGCAGAACTCAGGATCTCAGAAAATATATTTATTTCTGCTAAACCATTCTTTTACTGTAACTTAAAAAAATGAAAACTCTGATACAAATGTTATTATTAACACTTACTTTTTTCCATGATTATATTTATCCCCAGTATGGGTATGCATTTCTCTCTCTCTTTAGCCCAAAGTAAGGTTAATTAGATAATTGCTTCCTATTAAACTCTAAGGCTTTGGAAAACAATGAAAAGCTGTTAGCTTCAGGTAAGACAGATGGTTGAGGGGCCATATTGGTGAAGTTTAAGCCCAGTCTCCGTTCATGTGAGTACAGAAGCTTCTCCATTATCATATGCTGTGCAAAGAATTTTAATTATTCATAATACACACATATTACAAGATAGAATGATGAGTGGATTCCTGGAGTTTAGTCTTGTTAAAAAAACTTGGAATCTTGCTCAATTAACTGGGTGCTTAGGGAACTCCATGTATCTTTTCCAATTCTTTCTCCCAGTCTATAAAATGAGGAAGTTAGATTCATAATCAAGTTCCTCAGTATTCCTGTGGCATGTGCGATGGACGTTTCCCATGGCACTCAAGATGAAGCATCTTCTCTTATGTACATTTGTAAAGTTTTATTGTTTCTTCTAAATTCAATAATCAAAGTGCCTGTATCTGCTTCATCTTCATATTTGCCATGGTTTGCATTCTAGTGTTTTGTGCAGTTGCTCAGTAAAGACTTATGGAATGAATACATGGCTCTTTCTGTCAAATACTTTGCTAGAAATCTAAATAGGAATACAGATAAATAAGCATGGATCTAGCATCTACTTTAATTTTATAACAAATGATGGTTGTGGTGAATTGCCTTTGGGAAACATACTATCTGTGTAGAGTAGGCAAGGGCAATTCAGGTGGACTACATATTCTTGCGTGGGGCTCTTGTGGGTGTACTTTCCCACTTACATCTTTTTAGCATCTACTTTTCAAAAGGACTCTTTCTTTGACAAAAGGGTAACTGCATGTATAATTTATTTGCATTTTTTACACGGAATAAATAAAATATTCAAGAAGCCAGCTTTAATATAAGCTGAAACACCCTTTTAGAAAAGTCCCTTTTTTTTCCTAGCCGTTGACCCAAGAGAGTCTTGATTATTCCTAGCCTAGAGACACTAATGTTTTCCCAATTAACCTAACTTTTATGGAATAAGGTTGAGGATATCTCTAATTATTTGTTAAAGCAGCAGCTTACATGATGCAAAGAAAGACAATGGTATAATAGTTAACATTAATTAAACACCTTCCGGAGATCCTTAGACAATTAAGCACAATTGGATGGGAGGATGGTGGAGATGTTGCAAAGCAGAAAATGATGGGGAATGATATTTATTCCAAGTACTGTTAACATCCCCACTGGAAACCCTGTCAAGTGTGTGAGCTATAGGACTTGGTAGCAGACACTGACTTTAGGTTCTTACATTCAGAATTCCAACCTAGTACTCTATTTACCAAGGAAAGCAAGGCTAATAGCGATTAAATTCAAGAACAATTGACTGAAATCCAGAAGGGAAGAGACTATGAGCTGAATTTAGGGGGAAAATGTGGTAATACATTGTTATATTTTAATATGTTAAAGAAGTCTCTCCCACCTGCAACTCATTTGTACAGCAATATACCCATCACAGAATGCATTACCAAATTAGAAATTAACAATATGATTTTTGAACTCATTTTTTTCTCAATTCTGGAAAACAAATTAACAAAATAAAAAATACTATATAGTTTTTTTTTTAATAGTGGTCATATAAGTGTTTACAGTGCTGCCAGATGAAATCTAGCTCTATTCAAGTACATATTTGAGTTTGAATTTTAAGTTTAACTTAACTTTCATAAACAGATGGTCTTCTTTCTTTACCAAGCTAGTTTATAGTCATAGAATACCATAGGAAGTATAATAGATTTTGGAGTTAAGAGACTTGGGTTCAGATCCAACCCCATAACCATCTATGACCCTATGCAAGTTAATTACCCTCTTTTGAAACTAGAAGATGCTCTATTTATTTCATGGCTATATTAGGGAAAATATGTTCAGCACCAAACTTAATAATTGGCTTAGGGTTAGCACTTTAAAAATATTCTTAATTTATTTACATGTTAATCATAAGATTTCCATGCCTTAGTTCATAAACCTTATGTCTGTATGAAATTATGTTAAGCAAATTTGGCTTTATTTAAATTACCTGGGTTTTGGGCGTCCTTTTCCCCAGAAGCCACCTTTGAGACAAACATGCAGTAAATTTATTAAGAATCTCTTCAGATCAACTGCTATGGAAAGAAGAGAAGGAAACAGGATTGGGAAGAGGGATAAATTGGGCTTCAGTGCCTCAGCTGACCCCATGCAGAGCTTGAGATGGTATGGTGCTTATAGTCATCCCTTATTATGATGAGGCAGCAGAGCATGACACTGAATACCAGTTGTCTCTGTGTAGTATGACCTTGAGTGAAGCAGTTATTTCAAGCCCAGAGCAATTTCCATAAAACTGGCAGCACAGCCCATAGCTAAGGGAACCAGTTTGATAATCTAAAAGGGGGGCCAGGATGATGCATAACAGTCAATATGCTGGGAGATAATACATTAGTGACTAAAAGCAGAAATCTGGAGTCAAAATATTTGGGTTTAGGTGATGACTCTGATATTTATTGTATATGTGACTGGAAAAATTTGTTAACTATATACTAAAGTGTCTATATAAGAGAAATTAATAATATTATCTATCTCACAGACTACTAAGAATTAAGTCAAAAAAGTACATTCTCCTTGAACATCATGTTTGGCAAATAGTTAAGTCAGTAAATGTCAGTGGTTGTTATTGTTATAAAAAGCTTGAAATTTTCTGTTTTGTATAATTAAGGAGATAATTATGCCTGGGGACTTGAAAAGAAATCATTGATACTGTGTGACTGGAATAATTTAGTTAACTTGCCTTAGTGTGAGAGAGATACAGAATTTAGAGCATCTCTAAGGAACCAAGAACGGGCCTTTTTTTTTTTTTTATATATTCCTGGGACAGAAACTTCTCGAAGGAAAGAAAATAATCAGAGCTGGAAGATAATGATCCATCCAAAACTAGTAATCAGTAATTCTGCCTGAGTAATATAGGCTATGTCACTGGGAAGACATATATCAGTATATCAGTCAGCATCCAGTCAGGAAAATAGAAACTCTAATTGGTACTTCAACACAGAGAATTTAATAAATAATTGGCTAAATATATGGTAGAGAACTGAAGAAAGAAGAAAAGGAACACTGAGTTAACACAGAGTTAGTAACTGCAAGAGGCAGCTATACTCCTAAGGGCTTAGGGAACAAGGGAATGGTTAAGGGACCTCAGAGCAGGGATTGCTTAACAGGGAATGCTGGTTCCCAAGGAGCTTAGAGGAAGGCCCCACAGAGCTATGACCCAGAACACTGAGAAGGAAGCAGCACCCAGCAGGTGCTTGTCAAGAACTCCAAGGAGGGGCACTGCGGAGCTAAGGCTTGAATGTGACTGGATTGGTTCTAGTAGATCTAAGAAAGCATAATGAAGCTGTTTCCCAAAGAGCAAGATCAAACAAACAACTGGAGAATGGGATCAGTTTGCCACTTCAAGGGTGAAGCATGGTCTCTGGAGTCATGTAGACTGGAAGACAAGCAAACAGAGGCAAGTCCTTTCTCCCTGTCCTCCATATTGACCTAGTACAAGGATTGGCAAACTGTAGCCTGTGGGCCAAATCTCACCCTCATGTTTTTGTAGTCTAGTGAGTTAATAATTTTTTTACATATTATAAATTTAAACATTTATGACAGGTGAAAAATATATATAATTAAAATTTCAGTATCTATAAAATTTTGCTGTAACACATTCATGTTTATTTACTTACTGGGCGCATTCATGCTACAGAGTTGAACAGTTGCAACCAAGAGCGAATGAAATGGCCCACAAACCCTATACTATTTATTATGCAGCTCTTTCAAGTAAAAGTGTGTCAACTCCTTCTCTATAACTCCCTATTGGCACAGGAATAATGTTTTAGAGTGCTAGCCTCAATACTACAAAACAGAATGTGAACAGGTGGTTTTGGGTCTGAGAGACAGTAACTTAGTGCCTGGCAGATTTGGTTCGTTATGCACATTGATTTAAAATGAGTGACTTGTTCTAATAAGTATTAGAATGTATGGCTCTTTGCCAATAATATGACTGTCTCTGGCTCTTTTTGGACCTGCTGCCCTGATTTTAGCCACCCTCCCCTTCTCTGTTGAGTTCTTTTTCTTGATATTTCTCAGGATCTAAAAATTTTTGTAGCCTATGCCTATCTTTTTTTCTTGTTCCTATTAACTTAGTTTCCTTCCTCACACTAAAACATTTCCAGATCTCTCATACCTTACAGACTCTGGAGTTTCTTTTCTAACACTGTTTCTGAACACAAATCAAAATAGATGATTTTGTACCTGAGAAGTTACTATTAGAAATGCCAAGTCATATTGCTCTCCATATGAACTTACTCTAGGTGGTTTGATTGAAATAAGCACACAGCTATGAAATTCCCTAATATATCTCTGATGGTTAATGATAACTTTGTTTATGATGTGGAGAGATTGGGGGTCTTCTCTCTGTCTGGTTTCCACTTTGAATTATCTGTTTATGTGAACAAAAGCCAGAAGTAAAGAAATCTTCAGATAATCTCTAAACCTTAGTTACTTTTTTCCTCTACCCAAACTCTCTAAGAACAAGTAATAGATACTAAAAATACATTTTGAATTTATTTCCCACCTTGGGTGAAATCGGAAGCATTTATTAAGGAGCTTTGAAATAAATGTAAAGGCTCTAAAAGAATGGAACTAAGAACAGAATTAATGAGTTGTGGAATAGAATATGCCTCTCTCCAGGGGAACATGTAAGAGTCAAGCATTTGGGTCATCGTGATAGGTCACCTTTGACAATAGGAGAAAAGGGCTTTGATTAAAGTGCAGTTTGACAAATTTAAAGTGTTTAAATTTAAGCAGTTTAAAGTGTACATTGAAGTGTAGAGGTTCCTCAAAAAATTAACAATAGAACTCCCCTATGACCCAGCAATAGCACTGCTAAGAATTTACCCAAGGAGTGCTGATACATAGGGGCACATGTACCCCAATGTTCATAGCGGCACTTTGAATGATAGCCAAATCATGGAAAGAGCCTAAATGCCCATCAACTGACAAATGGATCAAGAAGATGTGGTTTATCTATACAATGGAATACTACATGGCAATGAGAAAGAGTGAAATCTGGCCATTTGTAGCAAAGTGGATGAAACTCGAGGGTGTTAGGCTAAGTGAAATAAGTCAGGCAGAGAAGGACAGATACCATATGTCTTCACTCATATGTGGAACAGGAGAAACTTAACAGAGGACTATGGGGGTGGGGAAGGGGGGATAAATAGTTAAGGAGAGGGAGAGAGGCAAACCATAAGAGACTCTTAAATACTGAGAACAAACTGAGGATTGATGGGGGTGGGGGAGAAGGGAAAAGGGGTGATGGGCCAGGAGGAGAGCACTTGTTGTGATGAGCACTGGGTGTTATATGGAAACCAACTTGACAATAAAGTATAAAAAAAATAAAAAATAATAAATAAATAAAATAAAATGTACATTGGCAAATATGAAAAGATATTGTTCTGCCCTCAAGGAAGTTAAAATTGAGTCCAGAAAAAAAAGTGTTTTAAATGTGCGAAACTGAGACTTAGAAATCAACAGAGAGATATTTTTGATGAAAAGGGCCCAAACTGATAGGTTTTTAGTGCTAAGAGAGAATGAAAAAGACAATAGGGGCTTAGTTGCATTAATTAAGGAATAACAAATCCCTTGCTTTATTAATTTAATTAGTTTGACTTATAACTCTTTATATAGTTCTATACACATTTATCTACTTCCTTTTAAATTCTGGCAGGAGGATGAATTAATAATATGCTGCATTTATTTTCTCTATTCTTAAATTCAGTCCCTTGAGAATTCAGAGTTCAGCAAACCAGGCATTGTTGGATCTAATCAAGTCATGTGTCCAATACCTTTCTCTTAATGTATCTATGCTAGAAGAGAATTCAAATGGGAATTTCATTCTTAAAAGACAGTTCTTTCTTGAACTCTTCCTGAGCAAGCCTGAGAACAGGTTGATGTTTTATGTCAATCCAGTGGAGATTATGTGAGAAGGTAGATTTAAATCAGTCCTTCTAATATTCAGTTCTTATGCCATTCAAAGGACTAATATCTAAGGGTCATAACTTGGAGCAAGGAGAATACATTGAACTGGAAACTAGTTTAGAATTCAAAGGAGTTCTTTTGGCTTTTGGGTTTTTTTTTTTCTCTAAGAAGTTCACACAAGTGTTGTGTTTCTTAATGATGTCAATTACATCTGTCAGTTCCATCTCTGATAAATGATAAATAATATCAGGAAATACGATTTTATTTGCAGAAGAAATTATATCATAAATTTTAAGATTCAGTATACTTTTAATAGTTTGATAGTTATTTCATAAAATGTTTATTGTATTGGGGGAGCCTGGGTGGCTCAGTGAGTTACACATCCAGCTCTTAGTTTCAGCTCAGGTCCTGATCTTGCAGTTCCTGAGTTTGAGCCCACCTTAGGCTCTGCACTGTCAGTGCAGTCTGCTTAAGATTCTCTTTCTCTCCCTCTCTGCCCCTCCCCCATTGTGTGCATGCTCTCTCTTGCTCTCTCTCTTTCTCTCTCTTTCTCTCAACATAAATAAATCAACTTAAAAAATGTCTATTCTATTGAACTTCCTTGTACCATATTGGAGCTATTGTATTGGAGTTTCTAGTCCTTTTTTTATTTAACAAAAGTATTTGAAAAAACCAGCTAAAAATGGATGTAGTGAATATTAGCATGTAAGCAGAATTCTTAGAATGATCAAACATTATCTTAAATATATATTAATGTATTTTATTAACTTTTTGATTAAATCATTCTTTGCTCAAAATTTCAATAGCACTTTAGAAGTTATGGAAGGCCCTAAACAAGGAAGGAGAAGTAGAAACACTAGCAATGTGTAAGCAGCAAGTAATACAATGTCAACTTTGGTTTAGCATCTTGAGAATTAAAAATGGAATCCCTTTGAATTTGGTTTACTGTGATATTTCCTGCTTTCAGTTCATATTTCAAAGTTGATGGGATAAGGGAAGTTAAAATTTTCTTCTCTTTGGAAGGCAGATCTCCTCTAGTGCCAGAAGATTTTTCTGAGTTTCTCTCTCTCTTCTTGTCTTGCCATTTCGAGTGGCAGTGTCTAAATAAATACCTTATGTGAAGGTCATTGTTTTACCTGTCCTCAGTGCCTAAAGCAGTAAATAGTAGGGCTTAAAAATTTGGTTGAATTCATGATGAGTGAATATACATTTGAAGTTGGACTGTGATCCCAGTGAGTGAGGGAAAAGTGGACTATTGAGTTGGATTTTAGACGAGACCATATTTCTGGCTTATTCTAAAGAAGGAGAAGCAGAAGAAGAAGGAAGAGGAGGAAGAAAAGCAGAAGGAGGAGGGAGAGGAGGAAAAAGAAAAAGAAAGAAAATATAATTGAAACATGGTAGAATATGCCACTTTGACATAAGGATTATTTTGAGCTAAAGGCACTTAAAAAACAGCAGGTGTAAGACAGGCATTCTAATCTCTCATTTTCTTCTTGAAAACAGAAGATAAAAATTCCCATATGAAAGATGCCTATCCAGTATCAGGAGAAAAGAAACACTCCTCAATAGTAAGTCAAAGCCATGAGAATCCTATACAAACAAATCTTGTTCAAATAACTCTTATCTTCCTTTAGCCTCCGCGTTTAGTTTACTTTCCCACAATTTCTTCTCTTTGTTCAACGTAATATAAAAGTACGTAGGTTACACCATTTCTTTGGGTCTTCATTTTTTTATGAGGGTTTCCATATCACATGAAGCTTGTATAAATTTCTATGCTTTTCTCTTGCTAATCTGTTTTATGTCAGTTTAATTCTCAGGCCTACCCCAAAGAATTCTGAGAGGGTAGAGGGAAAATTTTACTGTCCCCACATCTAATATCTCAAATTCTCTTCAGCCTAGATAACTATACATTGGGGTTAAGGCCAAAAGCTGTGACTAACACTGAATTGATAGTTCTTGCCATTCACAGGCCCTCTATCACGGATGACGCACTAAGTGATAGTAAGAAATATAACAATTTAAATGTGCTAGGTTAGTCATATCTTTGTGTCTGCTCCCATTAGAGGTAAGACCAATGTTCTTGATCACAATATTAAATATTTGACATCTGACAACCCAATCAACTGGCCAGTGCAGGAAATGAGATGAAGAATGATCCATTCCTGCATCAAATAGTTATGTTATAAATGTCTATTGTATATCTAGCACTTTTCTACATTTTCTGAAAAAAATCATAAGAAGAGAAAGAGGGAAAAATGCTTAAGGAATTATATTCTATTTCTGATAAACAACTGTGAAAGAGTCAAGGAAATATTAGCTCATGCTTGTGAATATACATTTTACAAATAGATACTCTAATTAGGGGCCATTCAGGGTGTGTAATCCTTCTCAAATAAACAAAGTAGCAGTATTAAGTGACTTCTATGTCATTATTCTGTTCCTTATACTCTCTATTGCGTTTGTGTTTTCAGTTATCACATTTTGTACTGCAGTGACATCTAATGAGATTCAAATGTCACTTGAAGCCTCATGAAAGTCATATTTTATAAGAGCAATGCTGGGGCACCTGGGTAGCTTGGTTGGTGGAGTGTCTGACTTTTGATCTTAGGTAAATAAGTTCAAGCCCCATGTCAGGCATGGAGCCTACTAAATAAATAAATAAATAAACAAATAAATAAGCAATGCAAACTTCATATAAGCAATTTAATTAGCTTATTTTTCTTTTAAGAAGAAAATACGCTCTATATACCTCTTTTTATCCTTCTAGGTATCTAATATGTCATTCTGTTTATAGTAAGTTAACTCTCTCTTTAGTACAAAGAGTATAACATTATTTATTTTATTCCTAGAGCCTATCCTATATCTTACATAAATTATCATGTATTTAATGATCATGTATTAAATAAATGAATTTAGGAATGAATAAATGAATGTAAGAATGAATGAATAACTAAATGTGAAAAAAACATGTAACAGCCTTTGGAGTTCTGCCTGATATCTCAAAAGGTAGCCCACTATTCTGTGTCCTCTAACCTATCACTTAAAACAACCTAAGTGTGTGGTGTGTGTATGTGTGTATGTATATAAGTCTGTATATATGTATGTGTGTATATATATACATATATATGCATATACATATATATATGTCTATATATGTATGTGTGTATACACACACACACTTATTTGTTTATATGCACAAATATAAGTTTGGATGTTGATATCTAAATAAAAGTTTATAAGGTTGGTGTGATTCTAAACTCAGATTTCTTAAATAAAGATTATTGAGAATTTGCTCAATGTTAATTCTGAATAGGTTACATAAAGATCTTAAGATAATTTTTCTTTTGAGTTCTTTAAACTCTCTGAGAAGGTATAATTTCAAATTTGGTTTTAGAAACTGATAATAATCACAAGGTATACTCCTAGTTTGTGAAATGTTTATCTATATGAAATTAGGCTACTATTACTATAAATTTTAAGCCATGTATAAACTGAGACTCAGGACCTCATGTTTTGTATTTTTGCCATTTGCTTTCTATGATAAGGTGTCTTTGAGCTTTTAAATTTTTACTTTCCGGGTGCCTGAGTGGCTCAGTCGGTTGAGCGTCCGACTTTGGTTCAGGTCATGATCACACGGTTCGTGGGTTTGAGCCCCGCATCAGGCTCTGTGCAGACTGCTAGCTCAGAGCCTGGAGCCTGCTTCAGATTCTGTGTCTCTTTCTCTCTCTGCCTCTCCCCTGTTCATGCTCTGTCTCTCTCTGTCTCTCAAAAATAAATAAATTGTAAAAAGAAATTTAAAAAAAGAGTGTTCTGCCTTCAAAAAAATAAAATAAAAAAATAAATTGTTACTTTCAGTGTGGTTCTTATCTATGCCTCATCTTAGTTTGTAACATAACTCAATAATGAAATAGCATTTTAGGGAAATGCAGGTCCATAAATTCTTAAATGTGATTAATTAGTATATTAAAATAAATACTAATAATTCTCATATCTCATGATTTGAGGAACCATAATAAAGCGTCTTTGTGGTGGTGTTCATTTTTTGACTTTGCCAAGTTCAAAGTGTAATGCTGATTCAGCATTAGCATGTTTAGGTGCCTTAGGGTTTTTTCCATGAAGAATGAACACCGTTTGGCACTTTCTTTTCTTGTTTCTCCAAAATCTCAGTACTGATTTTCAGGGTCATGGGGTGAGGCCCATCTGTTTAATCAGGTTTCTGCCTGATGATGCAGGTAGACTGGAAAGTTGAAACTTAACTGTACATCCCTTTAAGTATTGTAATTAGCCTCTTATATCTGCCCAGAAGCTAAGTAATGAGCACATTTTAAAATGCAGATAATAGCAGAATGTAAGTTTTGCTTGCTTAAGCTATTTCAGAATCCCCATGGGTTGAGTGTCTTCCTTCAGCCAAATTGGATCAGGATTTTTTTTAAGACTACCCTAATATATTAAAGGATGTAAGCCAACTTATCGGCTTAGATGCCAGAGTCATTGTTAAAAACCAATCTAATATGCATATTAGATTATATATATGTAACTCTTTTGGTTTTATACATACATATATATATATATATATATTTTTTTTTTTTATTTCCCCCTCCTAGAGAAATATATATTTCTAGGAGGGGGAAATAAAAATGAGCCTTACACAGTAATCTCCTTGAGTTAACAATGTAGATTCCTTAGGAATTTTGGAGCAGAAAATTAGATCCATGATTAATTCTAAAATCTGGATGATTGAAATGGGCTGATTAAAAGGAGGTAACTATGGATTCCTCCAGACCTGTGTTGTCCAATACTCTAGTTGTTAGCTACATGTAGCTATTTAAATTCAAATTAGTTAAAATTAAACTAAATTAAAAATTCAGTTCCTCAGTCACACCAGCCAGCATAATCAAGTACTCGATAATCACATGTGCCTAGTGGCTAAGATATTAGACAGCCGTGATACAGAAAATGTCTGTTGCAGAAAGTTCTTTTGGAATGAGCTGCTCTAGAGTATGATACTGAGGAAAATGTTTCCTCACTGTTTGGTTCTAATGGATCACAAATCCAAACAGTAGCTGCCATGTTAATCTGAAAATTCCTGCCCAGTTGGCTTGAAGCTACCCTTAAAGAGAGTAGTGTTTTTAAATCATCTTGGTCCATTTTCAACAAGTCTCAATATTGGCTAATCTTTCCCTATATACTTCCTACATTACATCATAATGTAGTATTGTTTGTTTTAATTGGTCCATGATCTACAATAAGTATTGTATTAAGAGTACATTTAACTGTAATTTTACTTTTAACTGATCTTCCCATGGAAGGGCTTAGAATCTATGACATGCATTAGATAAACCAACTTTTTTTTTCATTTATTTCTTTGGGATCACTAATTAAGTTTATGTAATATATATTACTTGCTTTCCATACATATGGCAATTTATAATTATTTTATTTCATTTTTTAATCATCTGTATTATCATTAATACTAGAAACCTTCCTTCTCTGTCACTAGAGTTATCATACATCACTAGAAATCTTTCTTTTCTATCACCTGCATTATAAGACAGTAAACAGTTTTTCCCTATTACCTGACTTACTGTTTATGACTAGAAATCTTCTTTTCCTAGCATCTGAGTACTAGAGAGTTTTCATGACTAGAAACCTTTCTCTAGAACCTGACTTGTCACTTACAATGTAAACCATTTTTTCTACCATGTGAGTTATTATTTATGACTAGAAATCTTCTGTAGCAGATGATTCACCATTAATGATTGGAAACATTTTTCCCCCATCATGTGAGTTATTATTTTTGACTAGCAATCATCTTTATCTATCACATGAATTATCAAAAATAACTGGAAGAGTCCTCAGGACATTTGGGTGGCTCTATCATTTGAGTGTCCTGCTCTTGATTTCAACTCAGGTCATGATATCAGGGTTGTGGGAATGAGCCACATATGGAGCTCCTCACTGAGAGTGGAGTCTGCTTCAGATTCTCTCTTACTCTCTCTCGCTGCCCTTCACCCCTCTCCCAAAATAAATAAATAAAAAAACATTAAAAAATGACTGTAAAACTCCTTTCTCTATAACATGTCATCATTCATGATTAGAACCTTTTACTATCACCTGTTTTGTTTATGAATGGAAACCTTTCCCTATATCTTGAGTTATCATTAATGGCTGGAAACCATTTTTTCTCTGGCACCTGACTTATCACTTATAACTGCAAACCTTCTTTCTCCGTTACTAGTATTATCATTGTGCCTTGAAAACACCTTTATTTATTATCTGAATTATCATTTGTTAATGGAAACCTTCATTCTGTATTACCGAATTATCATTTTTGGCTAGAAATCCTCTCTCTCTATCACATGAGTCATCATTTATGACTGTAAACAGTCTTTCTGAGTCACCTGAGTTGTCATTTGCAATTAGAAAGCTTCATTCTCCATCATGTGAGTTATCAGTAATGACTGAAAACCTTTCTCTATCATCTGATTACCATTTATGACTGGAAACATTCTTTATTTGTCACCTACTTACAGTGTATCATTGGAAACCTTTATTTCTCTATCTCCTGATTTATCATTTATGATTGGAAACCTTTCATTCTCCACCATCTGAGTTATCATTTATGACTGAAAGTCTTTCTGTCTCTATTACCTGATTATTGTTTATGACTGAGAACTTTCTTTCTGTTCCACCTGAGTTATAATTCATGACTGGGAAACATTCTTTCCTATCATGTGTGTTACCATTTATGACTAGAAGCCATTCATTATTAATCAGCTGAGAAATTGCTTATGATTAGAAATTATCTTTTTTAATTCCATGAGTTACCATTTATAATGGAAATTTTTTTTCTCTATCTTCTGACTTTTCATTTATGAATGAAAACTTCCTTTTTTTATTACCTGAGTTACAATTAATGGCTGAAAACCTTGTGATAAATTCTCATTTATCACAAGAAACAGTCTCTATCTCTTGCATTATCAATTATAACTTGAAACCATATTTTTCTATCACCTGTGTTGCATTTGTGACTGGAAACCACTTTTTATATTGTTTGTGTTATTATTTATGAATGAAAGCATTTTTTGTATCCCTTGAGTTATAATTTATGACTGGATATTAATGTATATCATTTCTTCTCTATTTTTCTGATGATGGATATTTATACACACCATACAAACACACACACACACACTGGAATATTATTTAAGCGTGAGATAGAAGCAAACCTTGACATTTGCAGTAATATCCATGGATCTTGAAGATATTGTGCTATATCATTGATTTTTATCTCATTTTTAAAATTTAGTCTTACAGAGAGAGTGTGAGTGGGGGAGAGGGGCAGAGGGAGAAAGAGAGAGAATCTCAAGCTGACTCTGTGCTCAATGCAGAGCCCCAGAGAAGCTCAATCCCACAACCCTGGGATCATGACCTGAGCCGAAATCAAAAGTCATATGCTTACCCAGTTGAGCCACCCAGGCACCCCTATCTCATTTTTAAAACAACTTCATGAGGGGCAGTTAGTTGGCTCAGGTTTTGGGTGTCTGACTTTTGATATCAGCTCGGGTCATGTTTTTGGGGTTTGTGGATTTGGGCCCTGTGTCGGGCTCTGTGCTGACACTGCAGGGCCTGCTTGGGATTCCCTCTCTCTCTGTCCCTCCCCTTGGTCTCTCTCTCTTTCTCTCTCAAAATAAATTTAAAAAATAAAAAATAAAAACTTAAAAAAAAAAACAACATGAAGCTAATCATAATGCCCATTAATTTTATCTCAGTCATGCTTGCTTAATTTCTCTGGTTATTTTCTATCTCACTTTTGACACTCCAAATTGCTTTTCTCTCTAATGTATTTTCCAACTTTGGGCAGTATTCTCACCATTTTTCTGTTCTGAATATCCTCTACTTAAATATTTTGTCTCTTCTTTAATAGCTCTTAATTTTGCTTATTTTTAAGGGAATATTAAAAGTATTTCAAAATACAGAATATAGTATAATGAGTTCTTATGTAACCTCACCAAGCTTTGGCAATTGCCAACTCATGGTTAAAATTTTCATCTGTACTCCCACCTACTTTTACCAACACCCAAGATTCTTTGGAAGTAATTCAAAGACAAGGCACTATGTATGATTTTATTTATATAACATTTTCAAAGTACAAAAGTATAGAGATGGAAAACAGATTAGTAGTTGCCATACGAGAGGAATGGAATAAAAGAGTTGTTCTGAGGTCATAGAGCAGTTTAGAATAGTTGATTTTGTGGTGGTTGAACAAATTATTACGTGGAATAAAATTGCTTAGAACTATACACAGCCACACACGCAAATGCAGGTTAAAAACAGTAAAACTGTAGTCTAATTAACAGTGTTGTACCAAGATGATTTTTCTTGGTTTCAGTTTTGTTCTGCAGTTAAAAATATGTCACCATTAGAGAAAGCTGTACACACTGCATTATTTCTGACATTTCCTATGAGTTTATAATTATTTCAAAATAAAAAGACTTTAAAATTACTTTTAATATAATTTAATTACTAAAACACTAAGAAATATGTTGAACAAAATAAGTGAAAGTCTTGCACATGTTTAACTATAAAATATTTCTGAGGAAAAAAAGGATTTAAATAATTAGAGAGATATATGACATGCCTATAGATTTGGAGGGTCAATAATATGAAAGTGTCAATTCTCCCAAAATTAATCTATAGATTCAAAGTAATCACAGTCATAGTTCCATCAGAATTTCTTATAAAAATTTACATGCTGAATCTAAAATTTATGTGAAAGTACAAAGACCTAAAATTAACCCAATCTTAAAAAAAAACTCACTTCAAAACTATTTTAAAACTGTAATAATAGTAATAATACAGCCATATTGACATGATAATAGAAAAAATATCAAAGGCACAGAATAAACAGTCCAGAAATATACCCACACATATTTTGTCAACTATTTTAGACAAGGTTGCCAAAGCTATTCAGTAAAATATGGCTTACAAATATTTAGAATATTATATATCCATTTGTGTAACAAAGAATATTAAACCTTATCTCACAGCATGTATTAAACTTAATTTGTGATGGATCATACAATTAAACATCAAAAGCAAAAACTATAAATCTCATAAAACACAGGAGAATATCTTCATGACTTGGAGACAGGCAAATATTTCTTAGACAAGAGGCAAAAGCATCTTAAATAAATTTAAGGAAGTAAATAACAAATCAGACATCATTAAATTTAAAAAATGCTACTTACCACATAGCACTTAAAAATTAGTAAGTAAACCACAACTAAAAGAAATTATTTGTAAAATGTATGTTTACAAAAAAGAAAATCAAATACATAAAAATCCCGTGTGACAATAAAATGACAAATAAGCCAATGAATTAAAAAGGTCAAGTGCCCACTTTGGCAGCACATATATTAAAATTGGAACAATATAGAGAAGATTAGTATGGCCCCTGTGGAAGAATGATATGCAAATTTGTGAAGTATTTCATATTGGAAAAAAATGAGCAAAACTCTTGAACAGACACTTCACAAAGTGAGATACAAAATGGGAGTAAAATATTAAAAAAAGAGAAAGAGAGAAAGAGAGAGGGAGAAAACCAAGTAAGAAAATGAGCATTTCTCACTAAAGAAATTCAGGATAAAACCATGATAAAATTCCCCTCTAGAACTAGAAGTTTGGCTGAAATTTAAAAGTATGGGACACCCAATGCTGCCATGTAGGGAAGAGTAATTGTAACTCTTACATGGCGGGTGTGTAAAATGATTTAGTGCAATGGAAAGTTCTTTGGCAATGTATTATAAAAAGAAACATACAGCTGTTCTATGACATAAGTATAAATACCTATATGACATAGGATAAATACTCCTAGGTATATATCCAAGAGAAATAAAAATATATATCCACAAGAAATGTATAATTTTCTATATCTAATAATCTAATATTACCATCTAATATATGGTAACTAATATGGTTAAAAAAATAACAAAGTGGTTGCCTTAGGTATAAGAGTGTTGACTGGGAAGAGAACAAGGGAATTTTCTGAGATTATGGTTATGTTCTATATCTAAATAGAACCTGGTTACACAGGTGTATGCATTTATCAAAACTCATCAAATTGTACAAGTAACATTTGTACATTTCACTGTATATTTAAACTAAAACCACTATTAAAATATTGAATTTCAGTTACTTGGCTTCATGTATCTATGGTATCAGTCGATGATTCTAAAACTACTATATACATGTATACTTTATATATATATACTTTATGTACTTTATACATGTATACTTTACATATATATACATATTCACACTTTCTATATATATGGACATTTCTATAAATACAGATATTTCTATATATATGGACATATATATATACACAGGATATGAGAGAGAAAGACAAAGAGAGAGAGAGAAAAGAAGAAGAAGGAGGAGGAGAAGGGGGAGGAGGAGGAGGAGGAGGAGAAGGAAAGGAAGGAAGGGAAGGAAGGAAAGGAAGGGGACCAGAAATGACACACCAGATGAAACATATCTAATTTTGTATGGAGCATTCTGGACAGTCTTTCCTAATATATGCCATTTGTAAAAAGCCCTGGCAGAGGTTAAAGAATGAGACAAGCATTAATCCAAAGGAAAGGTATTCTAGATCTGAGGAAAAACCACAGAAGTTAGTGGTGTGAGATATCAGGTATGCTAAAAGATCAAGAAGAAGGTCAGTGTGGAGGGAATATCACTGATGATAATTTCAGAATGTTAGCAGAATACAAAAAATATATAAGGTCTTGTAGGTATTTATAAGAATTATTTGTTTTACTCTGAGAGAAATGGGAAGATCCCACGTAGGTTAAAGAGAAGCACTGACGTGTTGTGAGTAGGCTGTAGGAGGGCAATAGTGGAAACTACAATCCATTTCAGAGACAACGATAACTCAGTATAGGATGATAACTAAACAGAAGTGGTGAAAGTAGTTAGATTTTAGATTTTAGAAATTTAGATTCATAAATTTTAGAAA
Source organism: Cryptoprocta ferox (assembly GCA_028646485.1). Taxonomy (NCBI): domain Eukaryota; kingdom Metazoa; phylum Chordata; class Mammalia; order Carnivora; family Eupleridae; genus Cryptoprocta; species Cryptoprocta ferox. The sequence goes on along the minus strand of CM053573.1, from coordinate 95,502,101 downwards.
TAAATACTGGATATACACTTTAGATTTTAGATAGTTAGATTTAGATAGATCTCTCACAAGATTCACTCATTTAAGAGATGTCAAATAGCATATGGAAATGTGTCTGGATTTTATGAGAGCAATCTAAACAGGAGAAATGTATTTGAGATCTGTCTGTATGATGTTATGTAGAAAGCTATGAGTTGAATGCAACCACCAGCAAACTTGAAGAAGACCAAGATAAGAAGGTAAAGGCTGATCCCAGGGGCACTCCCTGGTTTAGAGTTTGGGAGATAAGTAGGAGTTTATAAAGGAGAATGAAAAGCACCAGATAGTGAGCCACTAGTGGAGATAAGTGAGGTGATGTCCTAGAAGTAAGAAGATGAGGTTTCAAGCTAGAGGGAGGGATCGATTCTGTCAAGATTGCTAATAGTGAAGAAATGTGAAGACCAAAGCCATTGGAGGTTATTACTGACACTAACAAAAACAATTTTGGTTAGTAATGAAGTCAAAAGCCTAATTAGAGTGTCTACCAGAAATGACATACCTGGAGGAGCTTGTCTGATTTTGAAAGAAGATAACTTAATCAAAAATAGTAGAAATAAAGGATTATTTTTGAAAGAGGTATTAGGTCAAGATGGAAGAAATCACAGCTAATGAGAAAGGTCAATTAAGGAAAAATGTTTTTAAAGGCATGAAAGAAAGGGAAGAATTTCTGGGGCAATGTCTTTGAATAAGCAAGTTAGATGGAGGTGCTAATGGAGAATATCATTAAAAACAAAATCTTCAGCCAACTAAGAAAATCTTTCCACAAAAGTAGAAGAGAAAGAAAACAGTTTTATTAGAGAGTGCCTACTCTAAACCAGAAAGATTTCTTACCTTTTTATATTGCCAACCAGATACAACCCTATGACATGTATGTTCTCACAATAAACAATAACTAACTAGTCCTTAAATAAGAGGACTTGACAGTATCATTTGTCACACATCATTCTTCCTAGATTTGCCTGTTAATTGGAGTGGCCATCTGTGTTTGATAATTGGCTTTTTCCAAAGGAAAAATAACTTTCCTATTTTTGTGAAAAGAGGAACTTTGGCAACTTAGCATGAGGCTCCCACTGACGTAAGGCTTCTAACCCTCCAACAGAAACTGGGGGTTGGAATACTATTTCGATGATTACATTTCAAAGACATGGCTCCCAGGTCCTTGAGAAAGACGTTATTGGGTCACACAGCTGGCAAGTGGCTCATTTGGCTTTTAAAAAGATTTACATAAATTTTAAAGAGACAGAGAAAAAGGTTAGAGTATTCTAAAGTAAGGGTTCTGAGAAAAAGTAGGGGGTGGAGTTCTTCCCTTATTTTTAAGAGGGAGAATTAAGCCTCTTATTTTTAATTTGTATTTGCCCTTATATTATATATAAGAGGGGATACAGCTCTTATATATGATCATGATTTCCTTCATAGAGATAGAATGTATTGTGCAAAAAACAAAACGGCCATAATTCTTATCCAAGACCTTTGTAGTCAGATATAAAATATGAACTTTTTTGGATTATAGACAGGTAATACTGTGATATATACTTTATGTGTTAGGAAAAAGCCCCAGTAAAGTCTTAAGTAATACTCTGAAATCAAAACAGTAATATGTCCATAGGAAAATATATGAATATTCATAGTAATCAGGATAAAGAGAGTATACATAGCTATATATCAATTTCAGGTAAAGTTTTAATGCCAAATGGATTGGTCAGGTCAGGTCAAATCTCATAATCAGATGAGATATAAAAATCTCTTGGTTTCCACAGGCTTTTGACTTTGGCTTATAAATAAAAGACTTGAGATTTATAGGGGGAAGGGATAGTGAATGAACAAAGGAAATACAGTATGATTCACATTAAGAGGGCTCATGTGAAGCCCTTTAAATTTAGAGGGACAATAGTCAATATGACTACATGTTTCTCTCCAATCATACTTATCTGCATTAACATCTCAAAGAGAGCAAAAAGTTGGACTGAACCAGTCCTAGTTATTTCTAGGCAAATTGTGAAAGAGGGCAAAGGAATTGAGTATTCCTGCAGGGGAATGATTATAATGAGGTGGCCTGGACTTTCAGTTAGATAAGTAGGGAAATAAGGTTCTGAGTGAATGTGTACCAAATGGGTAGGTGGGAGAAGTTGGACTAAAATCCCTGTAGGGTCAACAGGCATAACACGAGGGTTAAAAGGTAGTGAGATACAAAGAGATGGTGTACGGAGTGGGATTCAAAATTAAGATTATAGAGTTGCAGGTAAAAATGAGAAGATCCGTGGAAATTCCATGGGAATTAGAGAGGAAGTGAAGATGGACAATAAATTCATTGGAGGAGAGGAACTTAATTAAAGGGTATTGGAAAGAACACCTGTAAGGAAATTGAAATTATAATTATCATAGTAAGTAGAGCTGGAGAGAGAAACAGTAAATCAAAAGCCAAAATATTCAGGGAACGAGGGGGCTGACGTCCTGCAAATAAGTGAACCAATTTTCTATTGTCCACATTTAAATTACTTTTATTTTTTTGCCTTTCTTACATTTCTATTTTGGAAAGCTAAGATATTTCTATGTTTATGATTGGTACATTAGTAATTTGATTTTTACTGAAAATGAATTAATTTCTCTTATTATAAATTATTGTTTCATTAATAGTAATATCTTATTAAATATTTAATATCTTATTAAACTAAGATAACATGTTTGAAACCAGTAAAATTTATAAATCAAAAGAAAATTTAAGGGATTTTAATATTAAAATTAAACCTATTTTCATACATATATTCTAATCCAATTTTTTAATATTCAAAGTGATGTAAATTATGCAATGTACATAATTTATGAGTGTAGCATTTCCCAGGCTCTTTAAACATGGACACCAAATATAAGTGTTCCTTTTTAAGTTTTAAAACAGTAATAATAGAGACTGATAAAGAAAGTTTAATATGCAAGTTTACCTAAGTCAAATTTAGTCTTAGAAATCTGTGTAAATTGTCCAGTTAGGTGATAAACTTTCCATTATGGATATTTGGTACAGAAAGAAATGCTCATTGTTTACTTCTTTTCTGAATGGGCTTGATGAAGATAAGAAGCCAGATTAGATACTGAATATTAGCTTTGTGATCCTTTTGTCAAATAGTTAAATTATTTACTTTTCTTTCTTATGGCAAGGATGCTTCACATGTAGTATTTCAAGCATTATATTGCCTAAAATTGTGGAATCAAGAAGTTACATTTCCTATCACAATGCAAATGTCATCAGACTTGCATGTTTGCATATTTTATGCCTCTTTAATAATGCATTCTTAAATTTGGTTTTAAGTTAAGGACAGTGTTTGCTTATTGATCATGATGCATTATCCACACCCTGGAAAGCACTCCGCAGTTTTGCATCTTCTCAGTTAATTCTGAATAATTCAGGAAGTTATGTGAGTTGTATTTATTTTCATTAACTTTTTATCCACATATACCTGACAAATAGTGACATACAATATGCTACACCTAGTTATGAGCATGGTACTATTGTTTATCAGTTTACAATATTATTGTGGCTTTGGGACATGTATGTATTTTTAGTACATGCTTAGAATTCTCCTATAGCTATATTGTACCTTTCATCATATGTTTTATTACAGGACCCTTTTATGGTGATTTTTCTTTTTTTACACAAGGTACAATTATATAAAATAGTTTCTGTTATAATTGGCAAAAGATGCACCACTTCAGACAAATTAACTTTTTCCCCAATATATTACATTGCTGTCACTGTTGTTTTAAAAGTCTGAAGTCAAATTTAAAAAATATATTTTTCTGAATTTCAGTGGGCTTTCAATTTTAAAAAAAATGAACAGAACTGGGGAGTATTTAAGCATAATATTATGGAAATAGTCAAGAAATGGTATTATACTTTTTCAAGTGATACACCAAGCCCCAGGTTATCACATTGGAATTAAGTAGACAAGCAAGTTTAACAACCCCAGGGAAAACGCCACTGACTCATTTATTTAGTTAGAATCACACACAGAATAAGAAGGTGATTTAATTCTGGGCTAAGTAAGTATTTCTTAATTTCTAAACTTAAACATGCATTTAATTCAATGTGGCAAAAATGCATGTTACCTATCTTATACATTTTGAAGCTAAGTCCTCTCAATAACTTTTACTTTACTGGAACAAAGAAAAATTATTGTGCTGAAATATTAAAATAGAAGTTTAAAAACCATACACTGGGGGCATCTGGGTGGCTCAGTCGGTTGATCATCGGACTTCGGCTCAGGTCATGATCTCACACTCTGTGAGTTCCAGCCCTGTGTCGGGCTCTGTGCTGACAGCTCAGAGCCTGGAGCCTGCTTCGGATTCTGTGTGTGTGTCTCTCTCTCTGCCCCTCCCCTGCTCACACTCTGTCTCTCTCTCAAAAATAAATAAATATTAAAATTAAAAAAAATAAAAATAAAAAATAAAAACCATACACTAATATTTTGTCATGGTTTGAAATA
>CM053573.1:95418498-95489290 GCA_028646485.1 Cryptoprocta ferox | reverse complement strand
AAGAGTTAGGGAGAGGGAGGGAGACAAAACACGAGAGACTCTTGAATACTGAAAACAAACTGAGGGCGGAAGGGGAAGGGGAAAAGTAAAGGGGGTGATGGTCATGGTGGAGGTCACTCGTGGGGAAGAGCACTGGGTGTTATATGGAAACCAACCTGACAATAAACTATAAAGTTAAAAAAAAATAAATAAAAACCTATGAAAAAATAAATAAATAAATAAATGTAAAAAAATAAATAAAATAAAGAACACTCCTCTATATTAAAAAAAAAAAAAAAGTAAATTACAAGTGGTTGAAATGTGTCTAAACTTGTTCTTGGTCCTAACTGTGAGAAAGGAATAGCAGCTTATATTTCGGATGTGCATTTGTTCTTTCAGTTCACAGTCTACTTAGTAAATGACCTATTCCAGCCCTGGAAATGTGACCACAGTGGCTCCTAAGTGCTAATGTATAGCCAAATATCGCAAGCCCCCACTCCTAACATCACTTCACTCCTATAGTGTCATGCTTAGAGTTTCATTGTTCATTCACTTTTCAGGATATAAAGCTAAATATTTTCATTGTGTTGTTTACATATAGTCACAAAAGTGTTCAGTTTCCCCTTCATCATGCAAAGGGGCTATATTTGGGGATCTCTTGGTAGTCACATTTCAAAAAATTTGTAGCCAGAGGTGCTGGGGAATGGAAGGAGCCGTTCCTGCCTGACCTCTGTTCTCAAAACGCTGGGAACATGGGACTTTATGAAGTCCCAGGAGGACATGCAGGATGGTGCCTTCCTGGTCACCAGCCAAGTGCGTCAAGGACCACGTCTGAGATATACCCACACACAGTTGCAGGATGTTCCTGATCTGTCCTTTCTTTATCTGTAACTGTTGTTCTGATTAAGACACTTACTGTAACATTTACTGTGCTCTCCATGCTTGCAAGGAGGGTATAAAATAAGATGCTGTTTCCAATAAAGTTTGCCATTAGCCATCAGCTTTTGGTCCGTCTCCATTGGCCATCAGCCTTTGGGAGGGTCTTGTGTCGATCGTCGTCTCCCCAGGACCCCTCCTCAGGAAGGAGACCTACCACACAGAGGAATTTTTATTCTTTTTTAATATTCTATGTAACAAAGATCTTTGATTCTTAAACATATATTACAAAAATGAATTATAATATATTTGGTCAATATTATTGGCTCCCCTTTTCTTTTGACCTTCTTAATTCGATCCATTGACATTTTCTCATTTTTAAAAATATCTCACATCGTCCAAACTGTAGCAGACTGATTTCATCCTTGTATTTCCTGAGCCTCTTGCTATCCACAATTTGAAAAGGAAACCACAAGAAGGTAGTGCAATCTATTCTCTTTTCAAAAATGTTTATTTTATGAGCTTGTAAGATAGTCTGTTGCCTAAGGTGAAGTGAATAATGCTTATAGAGACCAACAATATAAAAGCTCACATATAATTTGGAGCTGCAGACATCTGGTGGAAATACTACCAAAAATAAGGGAGACTGGTTTGCTGTGTAATGAACTTGGAAACAACTATCTAACACACATTTATAGACATGTTAATTTTGTTTATTTAAAAAGCATGCTTTATTTCCCCGTGTTGAGTTTTATAATTTAATTAATTTTAGTATACTCCTTCTTCTGAAGGATTTTGGTATTTTCAAACTATCGGATCTTTGAAATTTTCTTTAGAAAACTGTAGATTAAAAAAAGCACGCTAAATTTAGCTAACAGTTGTCAGGAAAATGCATCCTAACTAAGTAATTTGCAACCCAAACAAAATTCTCAATTTTAAAAATTGTTTTTCATGATACTTAGTTATATATGCATTGTATAATTCCTAAAGGATTGGTGGTCATTAGTGTATTCAAAATACACCCTAAAATAAAATGTTATATACTCACTGTTTAAAATACACATTAAGACAACATGAAATATGACCTAGTTTGAAATTCATACTCTGATTTTTTCTGAAATATCAGTGGTGGTATTGTATATTTAAATAGAAATTGCCATATTTTATGGCTTTACAGTCCATGATTTTAAGCACCTTAGAAATATCATTGGTGTTCCAAAAAGGAAAATGTGGTGTATGGGAAAGCCACAAATTTATTATTCAAAATTTGAGGTAGACTGCTTAAAATACTATTAAGCTGGATTAAAAATATTGATTTTGAAAATCTACAAGCAACTGCACCAAATGTATACATCATACATATTCACTTGATTTAATTATGATTGATAATCTAGGCATGCTTTATTTTCTTCCCCTCCTCCCCACTCAGTAGGCACGTTTTCTTATAAGGACAGTGATTTGTGTTACTTTTAAATGTTTTCCCACCCATTAGTATGAGTTTACATATACAGGGTACATATTACATTTTTAAAGCATTCAATATCGAGGTGAACTATGGCTAATAAAATAAAAAATAGTTCATTGCTGCATTGGGTTTTATGGATCTGCATTGCTGTTTTATGTATCTATATACTATAGATTCATAACTTTAAATAATGGATCCAGCAATCAAGGTAAATGTCTTTGTAAAAATACAGTGCATTTCAGTATACCTAAATTCATTTATTGTTTAAGTATATTTGTATATTTTACCTTCTTAGATTACATATAATGCTATTAAAATATATCATATAACATGGATATTAACATGGCTAATTATGTAAATCAATAACAATGATACAATCAGAATGTGTTAGTTTGTATGTACCACTAATAACCTTTTTTTTGCAAGTTATTTGATTTCATAAATATTATTTGTACCCTCTCCCAAAAAAAACCCAAAGAACTAATTTTTAGGGACATAAAATATTTAAAAATAAAAGAGTCCATATCATTTTTTACCATTTAGTTGAAAACACTCAAGGTGATTGTGTGGGTGCATGTTTTGCCTAAGGCAAAAAATTATTTAAACACACTTACTAGTTTTGTTTAAATGTGTACAGTTTTAAAATACATTTAACATATTATATATTTCTTATGAATCAATCAATTTTGAGCTAACATTCTCCACACAATGTCATTAACATTTCTAAATTTACTCAGTTTAGTATCAAAATGATATGAACTTTTCTCTTCTTGAAGTTTTATAAATATTTAAAATTTCCACTGAAAAGTTTAAACTTTTAATTTTGGCTTTCTGGCATCCAAACAATGAACTTACTTGTAGCAATCAACAGTATAGGACAACAAGAATACAAAGTGCCTGTGATGGAGAGGACATGTCAGACAGTAATGCTGTATTGATTCTTAGGCAAAAGCTACTCAGAAGGCAAGATTTTCCATAATCACATGAAAAACTTCTCACTTGCTTTGATGATTTGTATAATTTATGTGATACACTGACCTGGAGAAAGATTCTTGATGTCCTCAGTAAAAGAGTGAAATTTGTTTTTTATTCAAGTACACTGGATAAACAACAATTAAAAAATTGCACTCATTGACTTCAAAGAACATGGGAATTAACAACTATTTTCCCCTGGACATTTATGTAGAGATTTAATAAATTGTGTATACCGAGAATGTGAGTAGGATATTCTGCACATACACGCAGGACTTTTTATAGACAGGAAACCCAATATTGGGAGTTAAAAAACAAAAGCCAGGGGCCATTACAAGGGTCTTTGGACATCTGATGATATACCCTTATGAATAATAGATCAAGGATTAAGAATGAGTATGGTGAGCAATTTCTAGCATAATTGGAAATCTTGTAGCATCCAGACATTTTTGTATTACCTGTAAACTTACTGGGAAGTTCTACCACATGAAATTATTCATATAGAAAATTAATAATAATTTTAAAAATAATAAATTATTTAAGGAGGAAATGCTCACACAAGAAACAAACAGAATGAAATTAAAGACAAAAATGTTAGAGTAAAACAAAATCACAGAATTTAGAAAAGGCCAAAAGCATTGAATTTTGTTTCATAAAATGAAAAATTAATTTGTGTTTCAAGTTTCTTGAGTTCAAATCCTGATTTATTTTATTACTACTTGCTTGACTTAGAGCAAAATTTTTAAACCATACTGAGAATGTTTTTATCCACCTGACATGTGAGATAATAATCCCTATGCCTTATTGGTTTGTCATCAGGATTAAATGAGATACATATATTTTTTGGAGTTAAACACTAGAATGTGAATTCTTGAGAGGTTTCTTAAAAATGTTATTGGTATATGGGAAACTTTATCTATAGAGATTAGAATCCCAATGTTGAAAAAGAGATCAATAATGATATGCTTCAATTTCACCTTATAGATGCCAACAACAAAAAAACCAGAAAAACTTAAATATGAAGTGACAAAAATGTTACTAGATATAAAGTTTCTTATATTCAAAATGAATAAGACACTGCCTGTTGCAATGCTGCTCCAAGTCAACACAGTAAGAGGGGGTTATGTTGAATAGGTTTGAAATGCAATTGAATAATTAATTTAATAGAAATCAAGGTAATTTATCATGTCAGAAAAAGAGAACAGTTTTACTTAAAAGTTTTATGCCAGTCCATTGCAATATTTAATTACAAGCCTAAAGGTTGAATTATGTGAATGCTAACTCATACATAAAACTAAAATGAAGTGTTTATTTAATCTATTCATTTGCTTTTGAAGCTTAACTGAAAAACCTATTGTTAAGCTAACTTTATTTCTTAAAAAATCTTTTTTTATTTATTTTGAGAGAGAGAGGGGGAGAGAGAGAGAGAGAGAGAGAGAGAGAAAGCAGGGCATGGCAGGGGCAGAGCAAGGAGAAAAAGAATCCCAAGCAGGCTCTCTCTCATCTCTCGTCTTGTGGCTTGATCTCACCAACCATGAGATCATGACCAGAGCAGAAATCAAAAGTCAGATGCCTAATCGACTGATCCACTCTGGCATGGCAAAATTACTACATTTTTAAAAGTGCCAATACTTAATGTTTATACCATAATCTTACTTGGCTTAATGATTATACTGATTGATGAACCATTGCTTCCTTCTGATGATCTCAAATTCTTTGTGCTATAAAATTTAACTTTTTTTACCACTCAGTGAAACATGGAGCACAGTTGCTTAAATTTTCTTCTTGATATTGATTTCTTTATGTGAGTACTGATCAATTTCTTTTATTGGAGACTGTCCCAAGTTTTCTCCACCACAGACAGGATGAAGAAGAGTACTTCTTTTGTTAAGCACTAATTTATAGGATCCACATTAGCCTATAGGCTCTATAAGCCTCCTTAATGTTTCCATTAGCAATGTGGAACCAACAGTAAATAACATGAATATTATGGTAAACAGAGTTGAATTTTCAGGGGAACCATTTCTGAGATCACCTTAGCACACAAAGACACGTTTGATTACGTTACTTATTTTCTAGATTACGTTACTCATTTTCTAGTCCCTAAAGCATGCCAAGCAAAGAGTAACAGCACCATGACAACAGAAAAATCTGAATAGCAAGCTCATGAAATACCTGATTTTGACTGAAGTTCCTTCTCAATGAACTTTCAAAATAATTTTGTGCAGATTATACACACATAATTTGTCCAAAAGGAATTTGCTCTAATTGGTTAATATATGTAACTCAGCAAACTTTTGGAGGGCATTGACAAAATAATGAACTTAAAAATATGTTTTTGAAAGCAATGGGCAAATTGAAGAAGGAAGACAAATAATTGATTTTCAGGAAACTGAGTTCAGTTTGAGCAAGTATATAGAAGATCTATTTGGAGCTATTCTTTTTTTTTTTTACCTTTTTTTAAAGTTTATTTATTTATATTGAAGGAGAGCTCACATGTGCTTGAGTCAGAGGTGGAGGGCAGACAGAGAGGGAGAGAGAGAATCCCAAGCAGGCTCCACTAACAGTGCAGAGCTTGACCATATGAAGGGCTTGATCTCACAAACACGTGAGATTGTGACTGGAGCCGAAATCAAGAGTCACCCAGCGTTCACTGACATATAGGTGGTAATTAAAAACATGATCCTGGATAATGTCACTCAAGGAAGAGATTTTAGTGTGTCAAAAACAGAGAAACAAACATGAAACCCAGAGAACCACAATACTTAATAGATAGAGAAAGAAAAAGATACAGAAGTGAATGAAAAAAAGACATTCAAAACGGTAGAAGGAAAAGCAAGATAGAATTGTTTTGTTTTATAAAAGCATATACTGGAAGAGAGTGATAAATCATGTCAAATTCTGAAACAAAATTACAAGGGTTAAATAGAACTTATAAAATTGTCATATAAGGAAAAAATTCAAAGCAGCATGTTAAGTTAAAAATATAAAATAATAGTTATGTCTCTATAGGCTACAATTCCAATTTTATAAAAGATATAGCTGGATATGTAAAGATAAAGAACTGGAAGGAGTATCACACCATGTTAACACTGGCTGTGGCGAGTTATTTAAAATTTTGAAATTTAATAAATTGCCCCCAAAATGTCTTAAAAACAAAAATCCAAAACATTCACTGAATTTTCTATTTAAGCAGGCAGAATAGAATGCTAAAGTAGAAAAATCTTGTAGTTTAGAATCAGACTTGCCTGAGCTCCAATATCAACTCAATATCAATATCAACTCAATATCAATAAATGTGGCAGCATCAAAAGCCAATTGGAAAAGCACACTAATTTAAGGAATAATTCCTTTTTCACTAAATTGAAATTTTACCTTTATCATAATATAAATCCTGATATGCAAGACTTTATTATTTATTTCTCTACTTTGTTCCATTTCTCTATGGTCTCATTCCAAGCAAATAAAAAATTAAAATTAAAGGTGATATGAGCTCTGTAAGACATTAGGATCAATCAGCATCTTAATTAGCTCCTCACATTCCATGTATGTTAATGAAAAATGTACTGTGTATCATTATTTCTGCTATGTCCTCTCTCAGCAAAGTCAATATCTGAAAAATGAGTGAAGATGAAACTGAGATCTTAGGACTTCAGAAAATTTTGATTGTGTTCAATTCTTGGCCTGAGGAATAAATTTGTGGGCAGAATAGCAGAACCAACAACAGGAACTCAGAAAGAAATGAAAGCCATAGCCAGTTAGCACAATAGGCATAATCAGAGGATAAAAATTATTATGAATAACTAATTCCAATAAGGAGAAAAAGAAATGAATGCCAGTTGGTTAGATATTTGAAATCTGTTTCCACAACCAGCCTATTCCTTTATCTCTTCCTCTCTTTCCCTCTTCTTGCCTTTTTTTTCCTTTCCCTTTTTAAAATATCTATTAATCATTTATCAAATTTCCATCATATTATCTGTCCATCAACTTTTGAACCACTTCTCTGGGGTCACAGAGGAATCTCTGTTAAAAATATACACATTCCCTCATGGTAATATATACACAGGGCCACACATTTTTCTGGGTAAATGGTCAAAAAATTAGGAACTTGACCAGTCCTCATCTATGAGTTACTGAGGTTGCATATGTGCCACTTAGGCCGTTGAGCCCTGGATCTATCTTAGGCTTCCCATCACACCATGCTATTAAAGGAAGCGATGTATAAATATTGCCTAACACTTAGGACTCTTGTGGCTTTATACTTCAGAGACATATTTTCTTTCAAATTCTGAATCCCAATTTGAAGAGTGATTCTTTTTGAAAAAGGAAAGATGATGTGCCAAAAGAGAGACAAAACACTTGATCTATTCTATTGTTTCTCAAGATGTGGACTTCTTCCTGGTATATACAAGAACAAATATACAAGAAAAATATAAATAGATAATGCTGAGCACCCATGAACAGATTGTAGCTCATGGAGGTACATGGAGAGATAGAGGTAGAGGAAGAAACTGGCAAGGGGGTAATAAATTTCAAAATCTAGAGAGAAATCAGAGACTAAAGAGCACCATCAGGTAGGCAGTATTGTAGATTCAAATATGTACTTAGCCTAAATTCTGAAATCTTAAAATTACTTCAGAAGAGGAATTTATGTTCCCTTTTTCCTTGCTGTCCTTTGAAAGCACCACTCAGCCTAAAATTTATTTTCTTTATGAAAGAATGCAACTGATCAATGTGTATCATGATTTGCATGCACCTTTTCAGGACACTAGCTACTATAGAAAATGCCCAATTCAGCTGTTTGCATTAATATATATTTTTAAAAATTCAAAATAGGGGCCTCATCCCCGCACCCGGAACCAGCCGGCTTGCTCCGGTCCAGGAACACTCCAGTCCCCCTCCTGCCAGCTGCTGCCTTAAGACCTAGGACCTCTGCTAGAGACCCTGAGAGCTGTGCAGAGCAGGGAGCCTAGGCCCGCACCCTTCACTCTGCCTCGGTGATCTCCACATCCTGCCTGTTGGTGCCCTGGGTGCTGAGGACAGCGCCTGGACTCTGCTCTCCCTGTGTGAATTCACAGACAGGAATGGATAACAACAGAAAATGGTATGGGAATAGTGGGAATCAGCAATTTTGCACAGGAAGCTTTGGGAGATATTGTTTACTATAGGCTGCCTGAAGTTGGGACAAAATTGAACAAGTTGAATTTGGTGCTTTGGAAAGTGTAAAAGGTGCTAGGGAATTATATTCTCCTCTATCAGAAGAAGTAACTGAAATTAATGAAGCTCTTGCAGAAAATCCAGGACTTGTCAACAAATCTTGTTATGAAGATGGTTGGCTGATCAAGATAAAACTCAGTAATCCTTCAGAACTAGATAAATTAATGAGTGAAGAAGCATATTGGAAATATAAAATCCATTGAGGAATGGAAATGGAACCCTTAAATATACTTGTTTGAAACAACTTAAAGAAAATTTCAACATGAAGATATTGATTTATTTGATTCATTCTCCCTGTGCTCATGAAAATATTAACCAAAAAATTAGGTAGAGATTGGGTACTACTTTATTGTTTTCTGATAGAAAATGTGATTTCATTTCACAGTGTTATAGACTTGTAACATTATATAAAATATACAAAACATATTGGAAAATAACTTTAGAATTCAGAAAAAGGTAAATGATATATTTTTTCTTGCCATTATTTAGAAGAGATGTTGATTGCAAATACACAATTTTTAGATGTCCCTATATGGTTAAGTTTCTATAATCTATTCGAGAACCTTGAATCCAGCTGAATGTATACAGGTACTTATCAAGTTAGGCAACCCATTTAATTGCAGGAATTATTTTTGTTGTTCCTGCAATCAGTGTGCATTTGAAATCAGCTAGAAGAGCTAAATATAACTTGACTACCCTCAGTCTTTTAAATTCCTCATTTTGGGCTTTCTTAGGTATAACACAGAATCAAAAAATGAAATCTTTTTTAATAAGACAAATTTACACTAATATAATTTTTAAATATTCATACTTCAAACACTAATATTCTTGAACATTTTGAAACACAAATCCATTACTTCTTGGGCTATGCTTCCCCTTCCATGTAATTGCTTATATAATGAAAGTATTTTATTTTAATGATATATACAAAGGCAAGTACTTGAATCAAAAGCAAAATAATACCTACCATTTGAGTGCCTATAATGGAAAGGCTTTGCATTTATTATCTCATTCACACAAAAGCAATGAAAGGTGGTGCAATAATTCTAACTCTTTGGGTGACCAGTGATATGAGAAATACTAATTATACCCAAGGTCACAGAAATGGAATGAGTAATTCTGGGTTTGAATGTTAGGTTTATCTAATTCTGAAGCCATAGTTAAAAAGTGAAAAACAGTTGTTATGTTTGCTTTATTTTATTTAGATGTAATATAATGTTTAATTGTGAAGAATATTGGTGGAACAATTTCTTATATGCAGTAAATAATATTGAAGAACTTTAGAAAGAGGCTCACAGATTAGCACTTTTAAAACCAACTCCATACATTTGTGCTCCTAGCTCTCAGTTAAGTAATTACAAATAGGTAACTGATTAGACTTCCTGATATTAAGGACTCTTGCTATACTTATTGGAAGATAAAATCATAACAGAGTGCAGTACTTTTCTGCTGTGTGCCTGTGACAGAATCTTCCTGTACGCATTAATAATAATAATAGAAGAAACTGTATTATTTATTTCTGACAGAAGTTTGGCTTGATACATTTTATCATATAACCTTATTTAGATTAAGTTTGATTCTTCACTTTTGGGGAATGGTTTACTAAATTTATCAACAAAGGATATAAACATGTATTACATGACCACTAGGTGGATCCAATATTAAAGACTCTACAAATATCATTTATATGCAAATTAATGATATGTGATTACTTCATCTGAACTTCTACTTGGATTTCGGTATGATGCATACTTTACCTATAATATCTTATTATAAACTAGTAAGGAGTTTACATGTTTCAGTAATTTGAACAGTACTGACTAGGAGTCTCAATCAAAACTTTCTTTTTCTGTAAACTTTGCTGTTCAGTTTTCCTTTGGGGCCAGTAGAAAAGTATGTCTTTTTTGTTTGTTTGTTTCAAAATTTTATTTAAATTCCAGTTAGTTAACATACAGTGTGATATTTGTTTCAGGAGAAGAATTTAGTGATTCATCACATACATACAACACCCAGTGCTCATCCCAACAAGTACCCTCTATAATACTCATCCCCCATTTAATCCATCCCCTTCCACCTTCTCTCCAGCAACCCTGTTTGTTTTCTTTAGTTAGAGTCTGTTTTATGGTTTGCCTTTCTCAATGAACTTTCCAAAAGAAACATTTAAAATATTATGTTAATAGACTCAACTCATTTTACAAAGTATTGTATAAGATATCCACTTTTCACAAGAAAAAAGATAAACTTCTCTTAACAATGTTATTCTTTCACAAAAAAACTTAGAATTTTTCCTAAAATTCTGTACAGTGATTATCTTAGAGAGGATGTGATTTTGATCTTCAACTGCCCCAAAGTAATTGATAGTATTTTAAAGGTGTGGGTACAAAAAACTGAAATGTCAGTAACAGTAAGAGACAAAATGTATATATAACACGTGTAGAAGTGGGAAAGGCTAACAGAATATACATGTAATTAAACGATTTATTAAAATGTATAGTCAATTGATATTGTTTATTTAATTTTAAAAAATATTTTAAAACTATTTTTAATGTTTATTTATTTATTTTGAGAGACCACTAGCAGGGGAGAGGCAGAGAGAAAGGGGAAGAGAGAGAGAATCCCAAACTGGCTCCATGCTGTCAGCACAGAGCCCAACATGGAGCTTGATTACACAGACCGTGACGTATGACCTGAGCCTAAATTGAGTCAGACACTTAATTGACTGAGCCATCCAGGCACCCCTTAAAACACTATTTTTAAATGAAAATCATTGGGTGCAACTTTTATGTAATTTCTAGATAATTCTTTGTACTATTTCAATGAATCACAGTACATATTGAAATAATTCAGGTGTGTAAAATTTAACAAGTTCTCTAATCATGGTCTGGTTTAATAGGTGTCCAACTAGCATAAATCTTTGTCTTTTAACTAAATTTACTGCATGTAATAAGGACATTAAAATGTGTAGTTATTTACAACATATTAATCATTAAATAATTTAACAAATATATGTTGATTTTTACAAATTTATTTTAACAAATATATTTTGATTAACAAATATGTGTTAATATTATAGGACACCAAAATCAACAATCATAGACAAATGTGCTCAGGTATTTCCTCACAGCGCATTTTTACCTAACAAAGAAAAATGACCATATAAATGTCATCATTTTTTCTTATGCAGTAGATTTTCCACGTATGATGGAAAATCTACATATAAAAATTTCAGTGTTGGCTCTCTACTGCAGATCAGGCCTGAGTGTAGAAGAAGTGATCAAAAAGCTTCATTTATTAATAGTTATAGGAATTATGGGACCTCAAAACAATAGCGGTCATGTGGAGAGTCTTAGCTACCAGAAGCCCAGAGGCCACAATGACTATAATGGCTAAAAAGGCTGCAAGGATAGTCAAAGGATAATGACGTTCAGAGATATGTGAAGATACCTAATAGTATATAGTGTCCTTGGGGGAAAAAACAGACACTCAATGAAAGTACAACATAATATCTATGATCAAAGAAGGCATTAAGGGAGAAGCAGGAGAATGAGGGGCTGGCCTCAATGAAAAGACATGATTACTTCTTCCATTTCCAAATACAAGTCACTTTTCAGTTCCAGAAGACATTGATTATAGAGGTGGCTGTGTGTCCACTATAAAGAACCCTGTGACACCATATCAAGTAGGTACTATAATTCTTTCCACAGTCATTTCCCAAAAGACCCTCTCACTATTAACTATGGGGGAAAGGGTATCTGGATATTTGAGCAACACCGGATACAGTGTCTGAGTTTACTTTGGTCACTGTAGGCATAAGGTAGGACTATGAACCCTCTGTTGGTGTGAGTGTATACATGACTAGGTATAAATTGAGTGATGGTTAAATTTCAGCTTACAGTAAGTCCATTGGATATTCGGACCCATGTATTTGTTCCAAGTATGTAATTGGGATTGACATACTTGGAAGTTGGAATAACCTCCACATCAGACCCTTGCTTTCTGGGATAAGGAGCATCATAATGGGGAGGACCAAATAAAATCCTTGAGACTTCCTCTCCCTGGTGAGAAGAATAAATAACAAACAATATTTTATCTCAAAATGGGGGAAAGACAACAATTAGTACTACCCATAAAGATCTAAAGTTTGTAAAGATGGTATTACCTATCATATATTTGATTCACTGATCTGACACATGCAAACACTGAATGGATCCTAGAGAATGGCTAAAACTATTGCTAGTTCATCAAAGTGGTTGCCCCAATCACACTGTAATCACTGTGATGGATTTTACTGTTACTAGAATGTACAATCAGAACTTAGGTGTGTGATGGGTGATCATTGATAGAGTGAATGTGTTTAGTTCCATTCTAATAGGAAAGCTTGACTAAAAATAGTTCACATTCATGGGGATATTATTGACAGTTTTTCCCTATAGGTATGGATAACTCTTCTCTCTCACAAAATAGGATTCAGAGAGATCTGGACTTTCTGTATATTCTACAGAACATTTAATTGAGTCATAACATTGGTGACTTCATAATGATTGGACATAATGAGTAAGCTTCCTTATTCTTTTCTTTGCTTTTTCTAGAAGGCACAACAATTTCTCCTCTCCTGCTAAGCTGTGTTCATTAATAGTCTCAAATAACCCAAATCACATGAGGGAGACTTCCTTCATAGAAGGACCATCATTTTTTTCCAATCTTGCAGAATTAAAATAATAACTTTAGGTGAAAGAAAATCATGATAAAATAATTGTAATGTTTCATTTTTAAACTAAGGAGCATCATTTATAAATAAAATAAAACTCATGATATATTAATATTTTTATGAGGTATGACATTTTGGAATCAAAACTTTTATAATTGTTCTCAATAAGTCTGCAGAAGCTCTTGACACGTTTAACTGTCATGTTTCAAGCACTCTTAAAATGAACGAATCTTTTTAAACCAAGATTGTAATCTGGCTTATAATTATATGTGATGATATATCACAGTTGTATATAAGCTATGTATTTAAGTTAATATTAGTGAATATTGGTTGAGAAATATGTGCCCTGTGTATCATTTATAGGGTCTATGTATATGTGTGTCACTATGATATCATAGTGTATGATATCTTGCAAAAAGTGTTCTCCTGATCTCTGTGTTAAACTCTGGCGTATTACTGGACAAAAGTCAAGTATACTTGTCTTTTCATATAGAGTTCTACAGGTTATAATCTAAGACTAAAATTTACAGTTTGTTAATATTATAAAAATTACATTTGCATTTTTTTCTTTTAAATGAAGATTTTTATTTTTGATTTGTCAAGACTTTTACTTCACTAATAACAAGTGCTTATCTAAGTGATTTACCAATATCAACTGATTCCATTCTCATAAATTCCCTATGCAGTATATACTATCATTATCTACAGTCAGTGTATGAGGTAACTGAGGCACAGAGAAGTTAAGTAACTTGACCAGTGTTACATTGCCTGTGCAGAGCTGTGAGCCAGGATTGAAACCGAAAAGTCTAATTCTACAGTTTGTCCTCTGGCAAAATATATTTTATATGTATATATAAATATATATATTTATATGTCTACTTGTTCTCAATTCCAAGTTCTTACTAGTGTTGCCAAAAAAATTTTTTTTAAAAAGATTAAATATTGTAAAAAGCCAGAAAAGAGTCTTGGGTTTTGGTCTTGAGATTGTGAATTCAGGTCCTGCACTGGGCATACAGACTACTTAAAAATAATAATAATAATAATGGAAAGTATTTATAAAGTGTAAAATCCTACATCAATTTATTTTCAAGAGATGTTTGTGTAAATTTATTTGAAAATCAAAAAGCTTATGAGAGCAAATAATATCAATTTAAAGAATTCCTTTGTGGAAAATTACTTTATGGAAGGCAAAAATATTAGAAGCTTGAATATTACCAGCTTGTCTAATACTATATATATATATTATTTATTTAACCTAGTTGATGTTTACCAAACACCAACCATGAAAAAGGTGGGATTCTATGGAGAAATATAGAGTCCTACGGCACTTTATAAGATAGTAGCTATTTTAGGACATATTACAAACTAGTACAATAATCGATAAATATGTAAATTATAGAGCTTTGTGTTACATGGGTTTAAAGAGAGGAGAATTGGGGAATATTTTATGGAAGAAGATCTAGAATAACAAAAAAGTTGAAGTTGGAGATAGGGAAATGGAATTTATTTTTATAGTACACAATGAGCAAAAAATGCCTAAAATACTTCAAAGCAGTACATTCTCTATACTAAGTGTAACACAATGTCTATAAAGATGAGGTTGAAAAGTTGGGGATATGGCATAGAAGACTTAATGCCAGAATGAAGAATTTATTCTTAATTGATCAAAGATTTTACATAATCAGAGGTCTTTTCAGAAAATGAATCTGATAACATTGCTGAAGGACTATTGAAATAAAGAAATGAAAGAAGTACAAAGGCTTGGTATGAGGTTAATATAATGGTTCAGATGAAAATTTTAAAAAATTTGAATCTGAGATATGTTTATGGGAGTGCACTTTATTCAGTGAACATGGGGAATGCAAAATGTGTTCAATCTGGAACTGGTCAGAAAAGTAGTTAAGATTTATAGAAAGAAGAAAAAGTGCTTTTATGCTCTTTATAATTTAAATTTATACCTTATGTTGCTATTTTAATGTTTCTGGAAAAAACTACATTTGTTTTTATATCTACCATGAAAAATATTTCACTGTACATTTTATGATCTCCATAGTCATTTACTAAGTACCACAACAAGAAAATGTTTTATATGACTTATATTAGTAATATGAGTATATGGAGTTTTAAGAGTACTAGCAAAACTTATTTGGATATAGCAATATATGTTGATGGCTACCTCTGTTGTCTTTTCTAAATCAAACATAGTTTGATTACTTTGTATAAAAACTATCTTCATGAATAAAGCTCTTCCTAAACCACTAACTATATTTAAAATATCTTTCAATGGACCCATCTACATGTATTAAATTATATGCTTAGATTTGACTTTGGTCTCTCCTCCACTAGTATTTTAACTTAAATAGAAGATATTGTGCAGAACTAATCCTTTGATTCAACCTGTCAACTTTACATTTATGAAATGGATCACAAATGCAATCCCACCTTACTCTATTTTTTTAAATTAGGTATTCCTTCGTATTCAATTATTCTGTTATCTGTCTCTTTCCACTAACTTTTAGAGAGGTGTTCCATCCTTCAAATTCTTCTCTGGTTAAAAGAAAAATAAGGCATAATACTATCCTATTGTGCATTTCAAATATATTTCCAGTTCACTTGTTATATGAATGCATATTCAAAACTTGTATTTCCAAAAACACAAAGAACAGTGTTTCAATAAAATAGCACACTTCACATAATCTTGTCCAGCTTAATGATATTATGTTACAATTGTAATCTATAGTTAGAATCTAGTTTTTATATTTCATCTTAGTATTTCAGAAACAGTAGAACTTATTTTGCATGTGCTTCCTTTAATATACGGGGAGGGGCTGGAGATTATTTGCTTACACAGGTGAGTAAGGGAAAGGACATAACATGTCCTTTTGAGGGTTTAAGCAAAAGTGCTAATAATTTCTCTCATTAGTTTAAGAATGGGTGAGGGAGAATGAATTGGAGTAATCATATTATAGGCTTTGCTTTGTAAAATTCTCCGGGCCTCCTCCAAACATTCCACCCTAAACCTTTCCACATAGCATTTCTCTGCCAATTGAAATGTAACCTATATAAAAAATGAATTGTTGACAAATAATTTCACAATATTTACAATATCAAATCACCACATTGTACACTAAATATATACAATTTTTTTTGTCAATTGCCTCGCAATAAGACTGGAGGTGGGGGGGAACCAAATGAACCATTAAAATAACCTTTCCTGACAATAAGTGGTAACTAGAGGGATTGGAAGGGTCTGTGGAGTAAGAGGATTATTATGAATCTCTAACTAACGAACCAACATATAGTTATTATTTAATTCCATTCTCAAAATCCTGGCTTTAGTTTCCTTAGAGTTTGTTGTTGTTGTTGTTGTTGTTGTTGCTGTTAATCTTCATTTTATTTTTTATTAGAAATAATCCTTGAAACCTAGAGTACATTTCTGAATAAATCACTATGGTTTCTTTATACAGTTAGGTCATGAATGATATTCTGACCACAAAAAAATTCTTTTTTTTTTAATCTTTTATTTATTTTTGAGAGAGGGGAAGAGACCGAGTGTGAATGAGGAAGGAACAGAAACACAGGGAGACACAGCATTGGAAGCAGGTTCCAGGCTCTGAGCTGTCAGCAAAGAGCCCAATATGGGACACAGACCCATGAGAAATCATGGCCTAAGCTGAAGTTTGACACTTAACGAACTGAGCCACTCATGCACCCCTCAAAAAAATTTTAAGGATGATGATAAATCACTCCTTTGAATTTTAAGTAAAGAGATTAACAGTAAATTTTTAAAAGTATTTTCTATAATATAATATTTATGAGAACATCCTCTGTATTATGTCAAAGATATAATCAATGTTTTCAGAATAATACTGAACCCCAGATTTTTTGTGGTTAAAATCAGCTATTATTAATTATTTTTTAATAATCAACTGACAGTTATTTTCTGGAAGAGATGAAAAATTATTACTAAATTTGCTGCTGAAAAATGAGGCAGAAGTTTTCTATGGCATTTGAAGGCTTTAGCAGTTAGGTGAGAATAAACACATATAACATGTGTTTTTGAAAATAATTATTTAAATAATTTTACTTTGTATTAAATTAAGAGCCTAAACCTTGATAAAAATTATGTAAAAAATACTTATCATGGAAAATTAGCTTTATCAAAGATATGTAATCAAATCTTTCTAAACTTGATATTGCACATTTCTATAAGCTTCTAAACAAGATTAACAAATATATCAACATTTTTTCTGAATAATGGAAAAAGGTAATGAAGCACAACTTGATACCTAAACAAACAACAAATTGTCTTTTAAAATAAAGGGCTAAAACCAAGAGCTCACTGTACACGCTGTATGTTAGCCAATTTGACAATAAATTGTATTAAAAAAATAAAATAAAGGCTAAATAGTGCCTAACTTTCAAAACCAGCCCATGTACTATTTTTTTTAATTGTTTAAAATATTTATTTATTTTTGAGAGAGAAAGAGAGAGAGACAGAGTGCTAGTTGAGGAGGGGCAGAAAGAGAGGGAGACACAGAATCCAAAGCAGCCCGCAGGTTCTGAGCTGTCAGCACTGAGCCCCACTCTGGGCTCCAACTCAGGAACCACGAGATCATGACCTGAGCTGAAGTAGGACACTTAACTGACTGAGCCACCCAGGCGCCCCAACCCATGTACTACTTGAATATTTTATGGGCTATTAGTTTAGACTTCATGAGCATGATATTTCATATGTTATCATCACTAGATATCCTAGATATTAGGGTAGGTAGAGAAAGATTAAGATTTCCTGATGTTTACAACATTGTTTCATCCCTTACTATTCTCTGTGTTCACTCATGATTATTAATAAATACCATAATTAGCATATTTGTTTATTTCATGGCAAACTTCAGTGTATACATATTTCTCTACATAAGAAAAAAAATCTGATGTTGGCTAACCCCATTGTTTCATTATGTTTCATTAGCGATTTTGTACAGGTCTACCCCAATTCATGCCTTAGAACTTTGCAGAAAAAGATAAATACAATAAAACTGCAATAATAAACTAATTGTGACTATAGTATTCATCCTTGTTTTTATGTAGAATGATATCTGGGGTTGCTCCGCAATTGGAATACAGGTCCTATGCCACCCAGAGTAAAGTGAGTATTTTTGATATAATATTATCTTTTTTGTCTTATTCTTTTTTTTTCTGTTCTAATATCCTCTTTCTTCTTTCTCCTCCTTCTTTCTTCTGCTAACAAGAGCTCTTCTCAGAACTTTCAAAGCATATCAGGTGTAGCTACATTGTCAAACTGTGTACAATGTCACTTGTGTAACATAAATTCAAAGCTCTAGTTAATATCTAATCTCAGAAGAACATTTAGAAATATGCAAACTTGCCTGGAATTAACACAATTAAAAACAGCAATGTCTTATTTTTCAGTTATTTGACTGGCATCCATGTAACCTAGTCAACAAACATAGCCTCTGTATTTATTTTCTCCCTAATTGAACATTATTCAAGTCCTCTGCATATGATTAGCTAGAAAACTTTTATATTTGGCATACCGCAGTCACATTCAATATTTGAAATCTGAACTTTTGTTAATTTATTTTGATATGTAAGGAGAGGTGAGTTTTCTTCATAGCCGATCATCAGAGTAAAATAAAATAATCTCTGTATTATTCTGAAGGGAAGAGTTTGAAGAAGCTTGAAATTACAGTCACTTCATGTCAACAACAATGTCCAGTTGTCCTCATTTATCATGAGTTCCTATATTTCTTATCCATTTTTCAATAATCAAGGTTCAAAATTACAACATTGCCTTCACATACTCACACATGCATATGATCTTCCGTTGATTTTCCCATAGAAGCTTTACCTAAGAAGAATCTACTTTCCTTCCTTATCAGAAAGAAATATAGAATAACTGCAATGTACAGATAGTAGAGTTTATTGGAAATACGGATGTTAAAGACAACTAGACCTGTGTTTTAATTTTGTTAGTTATAACATTATTAGAAATGGTATAAGTTACTTATGAGGCCTTAGTTCCTTTTCAATAAGGGTGATATTAATATCAGTTTCATATGATTATTGAGAGGAACAAATGACATCTAAAATATTCAAGAGTTCAAGAAATATTAATCTTCTGCCCGTATCTTCCTCTTTTAAGATGCAAATAGATTGGTCACTATTTTCAAATGATGAAAAAAATGCTGTTCCTCAAAACTTTGTCCTCATTACTAAAAAATATGTACAAGCTATGCACTTCATTATTTGATCTGCGTATCTAGCTAGGAAAGATTTACCTCAACCACCATCCATTTTTCCTGGATCTTGGTACCTACCCACACTAAGGAAATAGAAGTTATCTTTTCCAACAGAACTCAAAGGATGTGGTGCTTCATTCACATAAATTACAGATGAAATCTTACATGGAGCCTAATATCCATGCACAATGATTGGATTATTTTTTGGCTATTTCATCCTTGGACTAGACTTTTTGGTCTCCATTTCCATTCTTACTAAGGGTCAAATGTCACCCCCTCTTGTGTTGTGGAGCAACCCTTACCCATGTAGTGGCACTCTTAAACCCAAATTTGAACAATAAGTTATGCTGAAGAAAGAGCTAAGAAGGTGATAAATCTTGTACTATGGGGCCATAGAGGTTAACAAAGGAAAGAGAAAGAACAAATTATAAGGGATGGCGTCCAGGGGCAGTGTCTGCTATTTCCAGTTATAGGAAGTGGCCAGTAAGCATATTCAAAAAGTCAAGGACTAAGTCCCCACATATGTAGACAATTAGGGAAGCAAATTGAATTGGTTAGAAAAGCAAGTCCCCAGTTTCTAATGTGTGCTAAATATTTAGGCAGGGATGAGAGAGGCAATAAAACACAAACTGAAAGACAAAGAGATAGAAAAATTGAGTAAAATAATTAGTAAGATCATTTGAGGGCAGAAAAAGAGGATGTTGCCTCTTACATGATCTCATTTATCCACACATACAGCCTGTGAGTTAAAGATTATCATTACTAGCATTCTTCAAATTAAGAAACTGATTCTTAGAAAATTCTATAATCTTGCCTAAGGACCATTGCTTATATAAATTATAGGCCAGATTTAAAATCGAGGCTTTTTAACAGCAAAGGCCAAGTTTTTATTTGTTTATTTGTTTATGTTTAATTTTTATTGTATATAACAAGAACGCCAAATATGAGACCTACCCTCTTAATGGATTTTTAAGTGTACAATACAATATTGTTAACCATAGGCAAAATGTGATAAAGTGGACTTCTAGATTTCTACTTATTCATCTTACATTATTGAAACTTTGTGTTAGCAACTCTCCATTTCCCCATTCTCATTGTCCCTGGCAACCACTGGTCATGCTCTCTGCTTTTCTGAGTTTGGCTACTTCAGATGCCTCATATAAGCAGAATTGTGTAGTGTTTGTCCTTCTGTGGCTTGCATATTTAACTTAGCATAATATCTTTAAGATTCATCTGTGCTATCATGTATTGAGATTTCCTTCCTTTTTAGGGCTGAATATTATTCCATTTTATGTAAATAACACATTTTATTTATCCATTCATTTGTTGATGGCCGCTTAGATTGTTTTTACATCTCATCTATTGTGAATAATTTTGAAATGAACATAAGAGTGCTAATATCTTTGAGATCCTGATTTCAATTCTTTGGATAAATATTGAGAAGTGGGGTTACCGGATCATATAGTAGTTCTATTTTAAAAAATTTGAGGAACCTCAATACTGTTTTCATAGTGGCTGTACCATTTTGCATTCCCAACAGTGTACAAAGGTTTCCATTTTTCCACATCCTTGTCAATACTAATTGTATTTTGTTTTTGTGTTTGTGGGGGTTTTTTTTTGTTTTTTTTTTTTTGTTTTTTTTGGGGTTTTTGGGATTTTGGTTTTTGGTTTTGTTTTGTTTTGTTTTTATTAGCCATTCTATCTGGTATGAGGTGATATCTCATTGTGGTTTGATTTGCATTTCCTTCAAGGTAAGTAATGTTGAGCATCATTCCCTATACTTGCTGGCCATTTCTATGTTTACTTTGGAGAAATGTCTATTTATGTCCTTAGCTGATTTTTTAATTGGCTTGTTAGTTTTTTGCTAATAAATTATAGGAGTTCCATATAATTTTGGAAAGTAACCACTTATCTGATATATAGCTTACAAATATTTCCTCCCATTCTGTAGCTTTCTTTTCACTATGTTGTTTTCTTTGCTGTGCAGAAGCTTTTTAGTTTGATGCAGTCCCACTTTTTGGGGACTTTTATTTTTGTTTTTGTTGCCTGTGCTTTGGGTGTTATATGCATAAAATTGTTGCCAAGTCCAATGTCATGAAAGCTTTTCTCTGTTGTCTTTCAAAAGTTTTACAGTTTGGAGTACAATGTTTTTATTTCTTTTTAAGTCTTTTTAAGTCTTAACTTCTTTTCACTTGATTTTTGTGTATAGTATAGGATAAAGGACTGATTTCTTTCTTTTGCATGCAAATACCCAATTTTCCCAACACCATTTGTTAAAAGACTATCCTCATTTTTTATTCTTGGCATCTTTATGGGAGATCAGTTGACTGGATATGTATGGATTTATTTATTTCTCTATTTTGTTCCATTGGTCTGTATGTCTGTCTTTATGTTATTACCATTTTGTTTTAATTACTGCAGCTTTATAATATATTTTGAAATCAGGAAGCATGATGTATTCAGCTTTGTTCTTCCTTCTTAAGATTGTTTTGGTTATTTGTAGTCCTTTGTGATTTTATATGAATTATAGAATTGGCCAAGCTCTTTATAACTAAGTTTCATTTCCTTTAAGATTCAAGTCACGGGATCTGTGTGTTTGCAATAAGCGTAGAATGATTGGGCTAAGCCTCTGATACTATTATCTTAAAGGTATTTGGTTGAACTTGCCTACAAATATCTACTTTGGAAATACAGGCCATAATTTGGTGATAATTTTACATGGATGTAAATTTTATAAATTCTACTTGTAAGTTTTTGCATATTGTTTTCTTCTTGTGAATATACTCCTACCTTTATACTTCTTTCTGCAGAAATGTATGCCATTTTACAGAAGCTTAACATTTGCTTTTCTATTTGACAAATATAACATATAATTTTATCTATCTGCTGTCGATCATTTTCAAAAAACTAGAAAAGTAGAAGTATGTACATGGAGATCTCATGGTCATTCATATTATTACTAGTCTCTTCTCCCTCCTTCCTTTTTTCTTTCCTTCCTCTTCTCTTCTCTTCCTCCCCTCCTCCCTCCTTGCATCTCCCTCTTTCCTCTCCTCCCCTATTCTCCCCCTCCTCCTCCTCTTCCTCCTCCTTGTCCTCCCTGCTCATTCTCCTCCTCCTTCTCCCTTCCCAGCCCCTACTTTTTCACTTTCCTTCTGAATCAAGGAAGAGGAAGGACTCTCTAGTGCTAATCTGTTCTGAAACATTCTTTTTCTAAGTATGTGTCTGCGTGTCTCTAATGTGTGAGTATATACATACATTTTCTATTTTATAGACCACATCAAATGCCCTCTTGAAAAATTAAAGTAAGTACTTGAAGTAAAGCAATTATTTTTCTTTATCATAAAGAAAAGAAAGAGGCCTACAAATAACTTTTTCTTTATTTTCTGGTAGCCTGCCACAGATGAAGTTTACACTAATTAGAAATCATCTGGGAACAGGAGAGCAGATTGAGCCTTCGGCTGGAAGTGCTTCCTGACAGGTGGTTCACCACAAAGCAACATTACAATTACCTAACACACTGTTTGATTTGTGTAAACCTCATTACTACTCACATTATTTAATGAACTATGAGCATTCCTTCACCTCCCTGCAGATTGCAGTGCTCCATTTCCATTTCAATTCAGGAAAGAAGATTGCATGGTTAAAGCCCATTTGCTTTTTAAGGCAGATATTGCCTTGAATTCAAAATTCTTAATTTGAATATAAGTTTTAAAACATGTACCTAAACTAATCAGTGAAAACGGCAGGCTAAATTTTGTTCATAATATTAATAATATTATTAAGCTTGAAGCTTTTGGGTTATATTTCCCCCATGCATAAAAGAGAAAAACTAAGTTTTCGCAATACGTAAGAATGTGCATGTTCAGAGTGTGTTCCCATGGGTAGTGAGGTGGAAAATTGAAGCAATTATCCAGATAATTCAAGCCTCAAACCACAAAATTGCTTCAGTTCTTAAGTGTTCTTTGTATGTGTCTGCATGGTCTGAAAGTTCATTTCAATGAAACTAAATATTGTATTTCTTTTTTAAAAAGTCTAAATCTCTCTATATCTACCTTATTCTAACAGTTCATGTTTTAATACCTCATGAATTTTCTGTTCTGAAAACAGAACAAAAGCTAATTTACAGTTTCCCAGAGAAGTGATTCTTATTAAAAGAAACTGATAAAAATAGATACAACTTTCTATAAGTTTTTTTGTAGTTTGTCCATATGTGCCCAGTTTTGTGTTACATCTTTATAATAAACATACTCATGATGTTCTTATTTCCTGGAGCTAAACTTCATTCAGTTTTAAAGTTGAACAAAATTTTACCTCAACCTACTTTCCAGCTTTTTATCACCAATTATCTACTTCCAGACGCTTCCATTCCTTTCAACTGGTTTATTTAATATCCCCTAGAGACTCCACTACTCTAGCAATACCTTCCTAGCGACATCCCTTATTCATTTCTTTCCATTCAACTCCTCAGCAAGGAAGCAACAGAGCCCTGTTCTGCCTGACTTCAAAGCCTTACCCTTCCTCATTCTCTATCTGGCCTTCAAATTCAGCCAAAATACTCTCTATCAATCTTGATGACCTAATCATGCTGCAATTACCAACTGCACCCTAAATGTGTGACTTAACAATACAAGAGTTGCTCATTTATGATACTTTCTAGAGGATCTGCTCAATGTAGACACTGAAGAATGCAGTCAAATGGAAGCTTCATCGGTACATGTATTTACATTAGCACAAGAACAGGATTTATATCCTTTGAATCTGGCCTGGCCCTAGTGACTTGCTTGATACTTAACTGTTATCTGAACCTCTTGATTTCCTAGATCCTTAAAATCTTTAATACATGTGATTTAGTAACAATCCACTGCAGTAGCTCAGTAATTCCTAAAATTATGCACTTTCCTGTTGCTAATATAAATATCCTAGGGACACTCACATTTGATTATATATAGTATACATATATTTATTTTTTTAACATTTTAATGTTTTTTATTTTGTTATATCATTTATTTTTGAGAGAGAGAAAGAGCAAGTGAGAGCAAGGAGGAGCAGAGATACAAAGGGAATGAGATTCCCAAGCAGACTCTGCACCAGCAGTGCAGAGTTCGATGCAGGGCTTGAACTCATGAACCGTGAGATCCTGACCTGAGCAGAAATAAAGAGTCGGACACTTAAATGACTAAGCCACTTAGGTGCTTCTATATTTCTAATCTATATTCTACAAATATATTTCTAATTCTGGAATGTCATTCACTTACAAAAACAGCACAATAGATGGATGAAGCAAAGTGCATGTTTGTTTTTGTTTTTCTTTTGTTTTATTTTAATAGGAAGTTCTGAGTTACCAGCTTTTCTGAATATTCATATAATTGTCTGAGTTGTGATCCACATCATTTCCCTTTTCAATTATCTTAGTTTTGTCATCACTGTTGGACCTTAGATTTTTTAATAGAGCTTGTGTATACAGTGTCAAATATTTCTTATGTTGCACATTATCTAAATTCCCTTTAGGATAGGGTCATATCTGATATTTCTTTATACTAAGCACAATGCTAGGTCAATAGTACATTCACATAAATTTGAATAAAAATAATAAAGATAAAGGTAGTTTTAGAATGTAGTTCTAACTACACTTCATGTTCTTTAAAATAACATAGGCACATAGTCATAGCTATAGATGATTAGGGGCACTGTTTCTTTGTGCAAAGAATGTAAGTAGTCCAACACCAAAAATATATAAGAAATGTAATTTTTACATGTATCTTCAAGTAGAACATAAAACTTATTATTATTATTATTTTTTGCAAAATATGCACAGTGTAACCAAGCAGGCAAATAGAGTTCTTATTGACTTGATGAAAACTGAGATTCACTGAGTTCTTTTTCAAAGACACAAAATCCTGTTGGGGAGGGGTAACAAGTTCAAATTATAAATGTTCATATTAAAAGGAAGAAACCCATTCAAATGTCACATTAATCATCCAGGAAGAAATAAAAAAACTTAAGAATATAAGCAAATGGTGAAAGTATAAATATATTTTTTCTGAAGGAGGTGTATTAATATTTAGAAAATGTATAGTAGATTCCTATTAATCCTTTTTTAGGCTCAAATAAGAAATAATGTAGATATAGAAAATATTATTCTAGTATTTAATTATATTACATTTTAGATGGAGAATTTTTTAAATACTGGGATTAGGAACCCATAAAAGATGTAGAAAAAAATATAATCAATACTAACAGGAAAATCATAATGTATTAGATTTTCTTCTAATCTTTAAGGATTAAAAATGTATATTAGAATGATATAGTGAAAAGAATGATTTTCAGAATATGCTGCTGGTAATTATAGTCAATTCACTCTTTTATACTTACCAGTCTATAATCATTATTAATATTAAAAGTGATTTTCTTGAGGCAATTCATTAAGCTTAATTAAAAAAAAGACTAAATTACATTTTTATCATTATCAGAAAGTTAATACCATACACAAATGTTTTCTGTAATTTTTTTTAAAAAATGAGTTTATACAGACCAATATATTCTCATTAACTGATAATTTTAAAAATTTGAACCTAGAGACAAAAAGTCAGTATGGCTCCAGATAATATAAAACACAAGGAATGTGGAAATTACTTACCTGGGGTATTAAAATAAATTCTAAAATATAAGTTATCATTAATTTTAAATTTTCCTTAAATTATAATGCTTTATAATACTAAAATCTGAGCTATAGACAGTGACATTATATGAGAGGCACTACACTGCCTTACAAAATGTGATGGCTTTATAACATGTTAAGAAGTTCTCTGACATTCCTCTCTTCAAAAGGTGAATTCATCTCTTTCTGAATGTGAGTCCGATTTAGTGACTATTATCTAGTGAATAGAATATGTCAGCAGTAAAGCCATATGACTTAATTTAAGTTTAGTTCATAATATGTATAGCTTCTACTTGGCTCTAGTTTTCTGACTGATGACTGTCATGTCATGAAGAAACCCAAGCAGTCAATGGAGACCATGTTACAAGGAAATGAAACCTCTCACCAACAACAAACCCCAGCTTTTCAGCCATATGAATGAGCCACTTTGGTAGAAAAATCTTCTGATACCAGTCAAGCTTTCAGATGATTCTAGCTCTTTTCTATACATTGATGGCTTTTTCATGAGAGGCTTTGTATCAGAATTACTCAGCTTAGCCCTCCTGAATTCCTGACTGATAGAAATTACAATGATTTTTTTTTTTTTACTCTGTTTAATCAGTGGTATGTTGGTAAATGTCTAATAACCAATCCTTAGGAGGAAAGAAAAAATTTTAACTTGTAACATTTGTTAATCATTGTGGTGTAAATATTCCCACCGATGATTTTTAAGCTACCAACCAAAGTGACATCACTGAACACACACTTTAGAAGAAATGCTCAGAAACGTACCAATTATATAACACTGCCACCACAAAGACACTTACAGACATAAACTGAAGAACATAGGTAATATTAAAAATTAAATTTAAAAATTAGGAAGTGTTTTGAGTATATATTTTCTTTGTTTTTAATGTAATTTACCCAATTATAAATTTATGTCATTTAATTTTGATAATGGCTTATTTAACAAAAACTTCATGAAATCCCTAAAATTTAACAAATGTAATATTCCTTAATATTTTTTTAAGTTTATTCATTTTGAGAGAGAGAGAGAGAGGCAGACAGAGAGCATAAGCAGGGGAGGGGCAGAGAGAGAAGGAGAGAGAGAATCCCAAGCAGGCTTTGTGCTGTTAGCTCAGAGCCTGAATGTGGGGCTTGACCCCACAAACCGTGAGATCATGACCTGAGCCAAAATCAAGAGTCAGATGCTTAACTGACTGAGCCACCCAGTCCAAATATTCCTTCATCTTAAAAGAGTATATTTAATACATGTCTATTTTCTTTGAGAATAGATAATTGAATATTATATTCTTTTGAAGGCTAAGTGACTCCATCCTACAGCTTTTGATTTGTAATCCAATTATGTCACATTATAACTATGGTATCAGTAGGCACCTAGTGACTGTTTTTGATGAGTTATTTCATAATGTGGATTTATAATTAACATTAAACATTATTGCTACTGAAGTACTTAAAATTGAACTCATCAATTAATATTTATAGTGCATACATGATTTTGAATATAACTTTGATGCATTACAATTAAGGAACAAAAAATAGCCTTTCTTGCCTTAGTGGCAGTAAATATGAATTTCTTTAATTTTCATGGGATCCTAATTCCAAGATTTACTAGTGAAAAAATTAAGTTTTATTTGTGTAGTATTATAATACATTTTCTGGATAATTGTGTCTAGTTTTCATTTCTAACATAATGACAATAACTGCTTTATTTTCTTGCATAGTTCTAATCAGCAAATTTGGGAATTAACAATGCTTTTAATAATTCATGTGAATTGGTAGTTTTTTCTGATGTTATCATACGAAGATGTAGCAATATACCACATTCTAATTGAGAGCTTTCATTTCAAAGCTGGGTGAAATACATGGAATTAGATTTTGTTCCTCCATTCTAGTCACTGAAGATTATTATATGTCATAACATAATCTTCAGAGTACCTTAAACTTTCTGTTTTGGAAAAGAGTCAACCTTGACTTTAAAATGTTAGAGAAAGACATCTTACAGCCCCTCTCTATTATACATGAGGAAGCTGAGACAGCATACACCTGTGGTTGGTTGAAAAATGTCTCCCAAAGTTGTCAGTGTCCTAATTTACAGAACCTATAAATATATTACCTTACATGACAAAAAGGATTTTTCATATGCAATCAAGTTAAGGATCTTGAAATGATAAGATTATTCTGGATTACTTGGATGGGCCCAAAGTGATACCAAAGGCTTTTATAAGAGGGACCAAGGAGAATCAGAATTATAGAAGACAAGTTGATTACAGAAGGAGAGGGTGATGAGATTTGAGGACAGAAGCTGTAGTCAGAGAGAGAAGGAAATTTGAAGATGTTGCTGATGAACTAAAAGATGGAGGAAGGGCCAAGCCAAGGAACGCAGGTGGCCTTTGGAAGCTGGCAAAGGCAAGAAAACTGACTCAACCATAGAGTATCCTGGAGGAATGCAGGCTTGATAACACCCTGATTTTAGGACTCCAGACACCTAGAACAGTAAGATAATAAATGTATTATCTTAAGTATTAAGTCACAAAATGTGTGCTGATTTGTTCCAGTAGCATCAAGCAATTAATACATTATATATATGATTTTTCAACTACCCTATGTATAGATACTCCTACATCAGACTCTGCCCTAATGTTTTTATTCTGTACCATTCCTTTGCTTTCCACAATTCCACCCCCAATCCTAACACAGATTTTAACATATATCGAAAGGTAACTATGTCTAGAAATCGAATTATTAGCTGTATCACAGGTAAAAATTAGCAGACAAAATCCTAATAAAGGGGGGAAAAAGTATGGCATGGAATTAAGGACTTTATAGGGGACTGATTTATTTTGAAAGAAGGTGTACTAATGTATCGAAAATACATATATATAAATACCTAAGTATACATGAAGTAACGAGTAAGAATCCTAGTAACTAGGTTAATAAAGCAGTCTTTCAAACTAAGCTACATTACAGATCTTCCTCAACTTAGGTGAGGTAATATCTTGATAATAAATCTTCAATAAATTGAGAATATCATAAGTCAAAAATGCATTTAATTCCCCTAACCTACTAAATATCATAATTTAGCTTAGCCTACCTGAAACATGCTCAGAACACTTACATTAGCCTATAGTTGGGCACAATCATCCAACACAAACCCTAGTTTATAAGTAAGTGTTGAACATGTTATGTAATGTGTCAAATACTGTACTGAAAGTAAAAAACAGAATATTGTATGGGTACAGAATAGTTATAAGTAAGTGTACAGGTGGTTTACCCTCATGATCGCATGGCTGTCAGGGAGTGTGGCTCACTGCCATTGCCCAGCATCATGGGAAAGGATCGTACTGTATATTGCTAACCTATGAAAGATCAAAATTCAAAATCCAAAGTGCCATTTCTACTGAATGCATATTGCTTTTACACCATCATAAAGTTGAAAAATCATATATCAAACCACTGTTGAGTGAGGGACTGTCTGTATTAGGTTTATGGGTGGAAACGCTTTATCTTGCCTGTTAATTGCTGTGTACCTCTGACTCAGTGCATGATTTGCCTTTACTACTTGGCCCATAATCATTTGTCAAATAAATTTCATCTAAAAATTGAAGGATAAAATCAGAATTCAATATAAAGATGTGCTCTAGGTAATATAAACCTCATTCTTAATCAGTAGAAGAATTTTTGAAGCTTCCAATTATTTTTCTTTAATGAAGAAATTTTCATTTTTAACACAATTTGAAAATGCTAAATGTTTCCTGATATGGATTGCTGTTATCATCATTGAACCATTATGTTCATTTTATAAACCATTAAGTCAGCCAATGTTAGTGGAATGAGAGCCTTATGAAATTTGGGGGCCAAATATAGTGGAATGAGAGCCTTATTAAATTTGGCAGCCAAAAGGGAATTGATAATTTTAAAAGGAGGTGATGAATGAGAATCAAAAACTATAGATAACACCAAAATTCAATAAAAGAGCAAATTATGAGTCAAAGAATGATCTGGGTTAGATGATAATTTAATATAGCAGGAACATTATATCTAGGAAAGGCTAACTAAAAGAATGAGCATCATTAAGCATGTTTTAATTCCAAATTCAAGTGATGATTAAATGAAATACAGCTGGTTTAATTCATAGGGATCTTTGGTTTAAGAATTTCAGGGACTCAGAGAACACGATGTGATAAGTTCTGTGTTTTGCTGATCTATGAGATTTGCAAAGTAACTGGTGATTCTAAAATAGATTGTGAATCATAGGTCTAGATCAACCTTTATGGATAATACTTTTTTGCAAAGGGATCAGTTTTGAAATTACAATGACCTGTTTCCACAATCACAAATAGCTCTTCCCTCCAGATTTTTTTTGAAACAATCCCAGGTATCATATTACTTCATCTAGCAATATGTTTTCTATGAATTTTGAAAAGATGACTTTTGTTGTTATTTATCTTACTCTTTTACATGTATAATTTATATTATTCATTTATTCCTTCTGCTGATTTGTTAGTTATCCACTTTTTTCTATTATTTTAGTGTTTATGAATCTTTGACTTATTGCTGTCTGATAAAAATTCCTAGTTTTATCAATTCTGAGAGAGATGTAGAACTTTAGATCCTTTAAAATTTGTTTCTCCTTGTGATTCCTGGGTAGCTCAGTCAGTTAAGCATCCAACTTTGGTTAACGTCATGATCTCACAGTTCATGAGTTTGAGCCCTGCTTCTAAGCATCCAACTTCGGTTAAGGTCATGATCTCACAGTTCATGAGTTCGAGCTCTGCTTCAGGTTCTCTGCCATCAGCAGCACAGAACCTGTCAGATCCTCTGGGCCCCTCTCTCTGTCCCTCCTCCACTTGTGCTCTCTTTCTCATGCAAAATAAATATATAAAAACTTTTGTTTTCTTTATTTTGGCATGCTCTGTTTTTCCTAATATAATTTGAACTCTGCAAGACATTGTAATTATTGTTTTATTCTGTTAGTATTTATTTTATTGACTGCCTAGTAAATTTACCTTCTCTGATGGTCTTCATTTTCTCCCTGAATAGTGAGGTTTCTGTCTGAAAACATCTTCCTTCTACCGGAAGAACTATACTTACTTTTCCTTTAAGTACAGGGCTGCTCGTGATAAATTTGCTGCGTCATTGTTTGCTTAGAAAAGTTTTCATTTCATTTTCTCTTTTGAAAGATGTTTTCACTGGATAAATAGTTCTAGATTTGTGTTTACTTCCTTTCATCACCTTAAAGAGTTCTTTCATAGCCTTCTAGCTTCCAATGTTTCTGTTGAGTAGTCACCTACCATATTGTTGACCCTTTCAAAGTAATGTGGCTTTTTGTTCTGATTGCTTTTAAACGTCTTTCTGAGATTATTGAAAGTGATTTACTTTCTTCAGAACTAATGACGGAGGCCGGCGGGTTGAAGTTGATGGTGGCTTAGGGTTTGAAGGAACACAGCATCTGTCGGATATCCATGCCATCCTTCCTGAGGCAGGGTTGTTTTGACTCAGTATAACAGGCCTGATTGTGGAGTTGTGACTATCTCAGTGTTGCTGCCACCATGTCTCTATACAACTTGACCTTGCAGCGAGCCACTGGCCTCAGCTTTGCCATTCATAGCAATTTCTCTGGAACCAAACAACAGGAAATTGTTGTTACCCATGGGAAGATACTGGAGCTGCTTCATCCTGACCCCAACACTGACGAAGTACACACTCTACTAACTGTGGAAGTATTTGATGTTATCCGGTCACTCATGGCCTTTAGGCTGACGGGTGGCACCAAAGACTGCATTGTGGTTGGCAGCGACTCAGGTCTGATTGTTATCCTGGAATACCAGCCATCTATGAATATGTTTGAGAAAATTCACCAAGAAACCTTTGGCAAGAGTGGATTCCGCCGCATTGTTCCTGGCCAGTTCTTAGCTG
Organism: Cryptoprocta ferox; assembly: GCA_028646485.1. Taxonomy (NCBI): domain Eukaryota; kingdom Metazoa; phylum Chordata; class Mammalia; order Carnivora; family Eupleridae; genus Cryptoprocta; species Cryptoprocta ferox. Next base: position 95,457,233 of record CM053573.1, on the reverse strand, counting down.
TGGATCCCAAGGGACGAGCCGTTATGATTAGTGCCATTGAAAAACAGAAATTGGCATATATCTTGAACAGAGATGCTGCAGCTTGGCTTACCATTTCATCTCCCTTGGAGGCCCACAAAGCGAACACCTTAGTACATCATGTGGTTGGAGTAGATGTAGGATTTGAAAATCCAATGTTTGCTTGTCTGGAAATGGATTATGAGGAAGCAGACAATGATCCAACATGGGAAGCAGCAGCTAATACCCAGCAGACACTTACTTTCTATGAGTTAGATCTTGGTTTAAATCATGTGGTCCGGAAATACAGTGAACCTTTGGAGGAACATGGCAACTTTCTTATTACAGTTCTCGGAGGGTCAGAGGTTCCAAGTGGAGTGCTGATCTGCTCTGAAAACTGTATCACGTATAAGAACTTTGGTGACCAACCAGATATCTGCTGTCCAATTCCCAGGAGACAGAATGACCTGGATGACCCTGAAAGAGGAATGACTTTTGTCTGCTCTGCCACCCATAAGACCAAATTGATGTTCTTCTTTTTGGCCCAAACTGAGCAGGGAGATATCTTCAAGATCACTTTGGAGACAGATGAAGATATGGTTACTGAGATTCGGCTCAAGTATTTCGATACTGTGCCTGTTGCTGCTGCCATGTGTTGCTTAAAACAGGCTTCCTTTTTGTAGCATCAGAATTTGGAAATCATTACTTATATCAAATTGCACATCTTGGAGATGATGATGAAGAACCTGAGTTTTCAATCTGCCATGCCTCTGGAAGAAGGAGACATATTCTTCTTCCAGCCAAGGCCACTCAAAAACCTTGTGCTGGTCGATGAATTGGACAGCCTCGCACCCATTTTGTTTTGCCAGATAGCTGATCTGGCCAATGAAGACATGCCACAGTTGTATGTGGCTTGTGGTAGGGGACCCTGGTCATCTCTAAGAGTCCTAAGACATGGACTTGAGGTATCAGAAATGGCTGTCTCTGAGTTACCCAGTAACCCCAATGCTGCCTGGACAGTGCATCGGCACATTGAAGATGAGTTTGATGCCTACATCATTGTGTCTTTCGTGAATGCCACACTTGTGCTATCCATCGGAGAGACTATGGAAGAAGTGGCTGACTCTGGGTTCCTGGGCACAACCCCAACCTTGTCCTGCTTCTTGTTAGGAGATGATGCCTTGGTACAGGTGTATCCTGATGGCATTCAGCACATAAGGGCAGACAAGTGAGTGAATGGGTGGAAGACTCCTGGGAAGAAAATGATTGTGAAATGTGCTGTGAACCAGCGACAAGTGGTGATCGCCCTGACAGGAGGAGAGCTGGTCTATTTTGAGATGGATCCTTCAGAACAGCTGAATGAGTACACAGAGCAGAAGGAGATGTCAGTGGATGTGGTGTGCATGAGTCTGGCCAACATGCCTCCTGGAGAGCAGCAGTCCCGGTTCCTGGCTGTGGGGCTAGTAGACAATACTGTCAGAATCATCTCCCTGGACCCCTCTGACTGTTTGCAGCCTCTCCCAGCCCAACCTGAGTCCTTGTGTATTGTGGAAATGGGTGGGACTGAGAAGCAAGATGAGCTGGGTGAGAGGGGCTCTATTGGCTTCCTATACTTGAATATTGGGTTACAGAATGGTGTGCTGCTGAGAACTGTCCTGGACCCTGTCACTGGGGATCTGTCTGACACCCCCACTAGGTACCTGGGGTCTCGTCCTGTGAAACTCTTTCATGTCCGGATGCAAGGCCAAGAGGCAGTGTTAGCCATGTCTAGCCACTCGTGGTTGAGCTATTCTTATCAGTCTCGTTTCAATCTCACCCCCTTGTCCTATGAGACCCTGGAATTTGTGTCTGACTTCGCCTCTGAACAGTGTCCCGAGGGCATTGTCGCCATCTCCACCAATACCCTGAGGATTTTAGCACTGGAGAAGGTAGGTGCTGTCTTAAATCAGGTAGCCTTTCCATTGCAGTATACACCCAGGAAATTTGTCATTTGCCCAGAGAGTAACAACCTTATCATCGAGACAGACCACAATGCCTACACAGAAGCGACAAAAGCTCAGAGGAAGCAACAGATGGCAGAGGTAATGGTAGAAGCATCAGAGGAGGATGAGCGAGAGCTCGCTGCAGAGATGGCAGCAGCATTCCTCAATGAAAACCTCCCTGAATCCATTTTTGGAGCTCCTAAGGCTGGCAATGGGCAGTGGGCCTCTGTGGTCCGAGTCATGAATCCTATTCAAGGGAACACACTAGACCTTGTCCAGCTACAACAGAATGAGGCCACTTTTAGTGTGGCTGTTTGCAGGTTCTCCAGCACTGGTGATGATTGGTATGTGTTGGTGGGGGTGGCCAAAGACCTGATACTCAACCCCCGGTCTGTTGCAGGGGGCTTTGTCTATACCTACAAGCTTGTGAACAATGGGGAAAAATTGGAGTTTTTGCACAAGACTCCAGTGGAAGAGGTCCCTGCTGCCATTGCCCCATTCCAGGGGAGGGTGTTGACTGGTGTGGGGAAGCTTCTGTGAGTCTATGACCTGGGAAAGAAGAAGTTACTCCGAAAGTGTGAGAACAAGCATATTGCCAGTTACATCTCTGGGATCCAGACTATTGGACACAGGGTAATTGTGTCTGACGTCCAAGAAAGTTTCATTTGGGTTTGATACAAGTGTAATGAGAACCAGCTCATCATTTTCGCTGATGATACTTACCCAGGATGGGTCACTACGGTTAGCCTTCTGGACTATGACATTGTGGCTGGGGCAGATAAGTTTGGCAACATTTGTGTGGTAAGGCTCCCACCTAACACCAACAATGAAGTGGATGAGGATCCCACAGGAAACAAAGCCCTGTGGGACCAGGGCTTGCTCAACAGGGCCTCTCAGAAGGCAGAGGTGATCATTAACTACCATGTGGGCAAGACAGTGCTCTCATTACAGAAGACCACACTGATCCCCAGAGGCTCAGAATCGCTTGTCTATACTACCTTGTCAGGAGGAATTGGCATCCTTGTCCCATTCACATCCCATGAGGACCATGACTTCTTCCAACATGTGGAAATGCACCAACGGTCTGAGCATCCCCCTCTGTGGGCGAGACCACCTCAGCTTTCGTTCCTATTACTTCCCTGTTAAGAATGTGATAGATGGAGACCTCTGTGAGCAATTCAATTCCATGGAGCCAAATAAACAGAAGAATGTCTCTGAAGAACTGGACTGAACCCCACCTGAGCTGTCCAAGAAGCTTGAAGACATCTGGACCCGTTATGTCTTCTTAGCCCTTTTTCTGTGGGGCTTGTGTCAGAGACTTTCTGTTTTGTTTCCCCTACCACTTGGCTCAAACCCATGTGGCAGAAGAAGGGTGGCTGGATAATTAAGACTTTGTAATATTAAAGCTAGTATGTCTTTCGTAACCACTCTTCCCCTGGAGTGACTGGTTCCCCCTAAAATTGGCACTGAAATTTGCTATGCTTCTTTCTGCCTGGTACGTAATACATGGCCCCCAGGTTCTGGTGTGTAATAAGATGTTGGCTCTTCCCAAAGCTTTCCCTGCATCGATATTTCTGACTTTCTTGTCTACTTTTGTACACACCCTTAGTTTTTAACCAGTTTTCCTGTAAATATAGTTTTGTACAATGTTATCTTTGTGGGAGGGAGGCAGGGAGTCAGGCAAGCTGAGGTGGGGACCAGGTTGGATATAGTATAACTCCTGAGTTCTGCCACTCTGAAATCTAACCAGAAATACAAATCTAGTTTTTAAGGTGAAAAAAACAGTGATTTACTTTATATGTCTAGATGTGGCTTTCTTTGGTTTTGATGTTTGCTGATTTCTTGAATTTGAGGGTTGATCTATCTTACTAGTTTTGAAGATTCTCAGCCATTGTCACTTCACATACCGTTTCTGCCATAATGCTTCTTGTCTTCTTTTGAGATTCCACTCACAACAAGTTAGTTTTCTTGGGTATAATCCACATGTCTCTTATTTTCATTTATTAAAAATTTTCTGTGTTTTATTTGGAGTATTTTTTTATTGAAATGACTTTGAGTTTACTGGTCCTATATTTGCTGTTAAAGCCATCCAATGAGATCTTAATTTAATTTTTTTCAGTTCTATAATGTTCATTTTACTTTTTTGTAGTTTCCAATTATCTTTTGAAAATCCTTATTCTGGGGTGCCTGGGTAGCTCTGTGGGTTAAGTGTACAACTTGAGCTCAGGTCATGATCTTGCTGTTCTTGGGTTTTCGGGCTCTGTACTGACAGCTCTGAGCCTGGAGCCTGCTTCAGATTCTGTGTCTCCCTCTCCCTCTTCCCCCACCCCCTCAAAAATAAATAAACATTAAAAATTAAAAAAAAGAATCCTTATTCTACTATCTTTATTTCCATTTTCCTCTATTGTTTTTAGTAAATTTATCATAGTTACTTCTAAGATTGTGTCTACTAATTCCAACAACTGGATCATCTATGGATTGATTCCACATACCTTGTCTTATTTTTTCCCTTGTTTATCTGCCATTGTTTTGTCTCTTCATATGCCTCATCATTTTTTAAATTGCTATTATATGTTGAAAATTCTGTGTAAAAAAAATCCAGATGATCTTATCTTTCCCCAGACATGGATCTCTCTTTGCCTTATTAGGTAATGTAATCAGAAGTTGAGCTGGGTTGGGCTAGATTACAGTTTTAATAAAGTTCATTAAGTCCATCTTAATTTCATTCTTGTTCTAAAGGCATGACCCTCTCAGTATAAAGAAAAGTATTGTGCTTTAAGTCAAATATTCTTCCTAGTGGGACTTATTTTTCCAGAAGCACTATAAGATATAGATTTATTTTTTTATAAATTTCAACCCAGTTCTCCAGTCTCCTGCACAGCATCAGAACTCAACTAATGTCCAATGGAAACAACTATGTTTTTTTTTCTTTCTAGTTTTTAATTGTTCCCATCAGCCTCAGACTGCCACTAAATTTTAGGTTAATTTCATTCTCCTAACAGATGTTGTCTGCCTGGAAAGTCCCAACCTTTAGCCCACTCTAAGAATTAGGGAACCCACAGAGGAAGGCATCAGCTTCTTTTGGGAAAGTTCTCTTCTGGCTGGAGTATTTGCTTGTCTAATCATCTTGGTATCACAACCCTTTGACACCATTACAATATTGTAATTTGTATGGGGTTTTTGAGTTGAACCATATGAAATGTCCATTTTTTTTAGGTCAGAAACAAATTGCCACAAGAGCCTTAACCAGTCATGACCTATCATGTTTGTTCATTAAGTAGAATCTTGGCATAAAAAGAGATTTTTTTAATTTTTTAATTTTTATTTTTGAGAGAGAGACAGAGTGTGAGCAGGGAAAGGGCAGAGAGGGAGACACAGAATCCAAAGCAGGGTCTAGGCTCCAAGCTGTCAGCACAGAGGCTGTCATGGGGCCCAAACTCATGAACTGTGAAATCATAACCTGAGCTGAAATCAGACACTCAACCAACTGAGCCACTCAGGCTCCCCTAAAAAGAGATTTTATAATATATATTTAGTGAATTTTCAGCTTTGCAAAACAATATTTATTTTGTAAACCAATAAAATGATTAATTTATTTACACAACACATAAGTAATACATGACTTTTATTATTTTCAGACTTAGTGTTACATATTGAATATACAATGATTGGCAAAAGGACCTGGTTCCTACACTGATGAGCTTAAAACTTAAATCAGGAAGACATCTTTGTCCACAGACTCACATAAATACGTAATTTAAAAATGTATTTTGAGGAAAAATTCTGTCAAGCTTTGAAAATATTTATAAAATATACCATATGTAGTCTGATGAGTTCAGATAAAGTTTCTATAAGGAAGTGGTTTTTAACTTAAGAGCTGAAGAATGCATTAAGTAAGATGAAGCTAAGATTTAACATGTAGATAAATGTAGACTAAAAATGGAAGTCTATTTACCAAAAATGAGAGTACCTTGGCAGAACAATGATACATAATCCTACAATAAAAGAGGACACATACTGTTATGGGTAATTTGAGTGTCATTTAATTTGACTTTGGTGGGCCAGATTATATTCCCATAAAATTTTCCATCTAAGTTCACACAAGAAAGATAAGTTGATGTCAGCCATTGAAAGATAGGGAAATCTTGTATTTTAGAAAAGTTACAGAGAAAAACATGACAGTTCTTTAAGATGTTTGGAAATAAATTAGGCAAAAATAAAAGGTCGTTATTCAAGAATTTTCATCAGGGTGCTGACACAATCAGTTTAGTGTTTTACAGAGATGACTCTGTACTCAGTGTGGTGAAAGATTTAGAGAGAAAAAGACTATGATCAAGATGATGAGCTATTCTAGGAATGGAAGTGAATAATCAAAATTCCAGAGAGTATTGTGAACAGTGGTTTCTCTAAGGAAATTTAGAGGATGATGAATCAGTGTTTTTCATTTGATTTCATTTGATTTGATTTGGGGTTTAAGAGAGAAGGAAGAGAATATAGGAAGTAAGGGCAGAATCCAGCAAGCTTGTCATCTGAGGGAGATATATTGGAATTGGATATTGATGAAGTCAATTTTTAATGAGAGTGAAACTCAAAACATAGCCTATGTGGGCAGTTGGTTGCAACTTTGTTGAAATAAAGGTCATCAGTTTTTAGAAGGGAAATTAACTAAGAGGTAAGGATATATATATTTAATCAAAGTGGACGTTGAAGTCACTCAAGTGAATAGGAATTAGATGTACGAGGTAGAATGACACTGAGAAAGTTTAGAGGGTATAAAACTTTTAATATCAAATGAGTGTGTTGAAGATGGGGGGAGTGTATGAATCATCTTCTGTCAGAAGATGACATCAGATATCACTTTTACCATGTTCATTCCATTTCTAGTTATTCATGTTTCCTTTGTTTTAGTTGTATTTTATATGATATATAAATGTATACCTGTACATTTACATACAGGTATACATTTATATACAGGTATATAAATGTATATGCTATTAGTTTTGTTTAGATATTAGTATAAAGTATTAGTATATATATATATACATAATATATATTAGTATTTATATATAGTATATATATAAAGTATATAAATATATATATATAAAGTATAAAGATATTAATATAAAGACAGAAAATGTGTTAGCCATGAAAGTAAATCACAAGATCACAAGTCTATAATTCATTGGGAAAACAGAATTAACTGTAGTAGCAATGTGATATTAACCTAGAGAGTAATTCACATACATATAGTAAATTGTTTTCATTAAACAGACCTCAGTATAGCCATGAAGGAAAGAAAAAACCTCTTTCATTTTACTTAGGGGAAGTAAATGAATGTATATCAGTACCGACAAAAATGTTCCTTCCTGTGCTTATAGCATAGTTTTACTAAAGAAATCAGAAGAGTTGTTGACTTTAGTTAGTTAAATGCTGCTACATTCAACAAACTTGGATTTTGAAAGTGGCACAGAAAAACAAAGAATGGTATATAGGGCAATATCGAAAATATTTAAAATCAATTCTAACCCGTACGTGCCATATCAGAAGATAAATTATTGTAGTCATTTTATTTTTGTTCAAAATTCAAATAAAAATTTTGCATTCTTGTAGAAAAAAAACCCATTCTTTAGTATGTCTGAAAATGAAACGTAAAGATTTGCTATTTTTCGCTTACTCAGCCTTGTGTGAGTCATATTCAGATATACAACCCAGGAAAAAATATCCCTGAGTGTATAAGAGGCTAAGCAAACAGTGACATCTACAGCAGCAACAGTTAACATAACATTTATAAGTGATATCCATCACAAACAAAATATATCCATTTCACTTCAGTTTGGAGAGCAGGAGCCCAGCTGCCACTTCTGCATGTGTATGGTATCTAAATGATGAGAGGTGAATCATTCAAATCCTCTTTACTATAATGAGAATGGAGAAACCTGCTGTAGTTAGCTCAGGAAAAAGAAATGGTTGTCTCATGTTCAAGTGATGTATAAAATGTAGATTGTGTAAAGCAGTTTCCCTTGTGAGGACACGAAGGAAGCTTCTGTATGTAGAAAATAATTTTGGAGTATTATGTCACAAAACAAATCAGAATGTAAGGGATACATATACCTCTATAATATCTCTATATATGACTATATATATATTTATATCTAAATATGGCCATATACATATGCTTATCTATCTGTCTGTCTATCTCTCTGTCTATCTATCTATCTACATGAACAGATGAACAGAAAATGTACATCAGAAAAGGAAAAGATAGAAATGTTATCTAAAGGTTTTTTTCCCACTGGCCAGTAAATCTCTATGTCATTTTCAAAAAGCATCTCTGCTTTCTTGTTCTGGATCCAGACTGTTTAAACTGATCTTAGCAACTGGTAGTAATAGTTGTTGAAATTATGATAGAGATGGTTAAAGACTTATTGTATAGAATATAATTCATCTCACACCAGACGTGGAACACTTCAAAACACAAGGTATTCAAAATAAGAAAGGCAAAGCTCAAAGGCAGAAAATACAATAATGGCTGCACAGTCTCTGGTCCACTGAGTCAGACCTGGCAAAACACTTTACTCTGGCTGGCTCTGTGAAAGAAAGGTACATGAAATTAGCAAACTCTCAGTTTACACTAAAGAACTCTATTGTCTCTTTTCAACCAATACTTCACAAACTTTGTTCATTCATCTGTAAATAAGCTTTCACTGGTTTGCAAGAGAAAAATGTGAAAAAATGTGCATTAATGTGAACTTAAAAGAATGTCCTGTTACCTTCTAGATAAACTTCTCTTTTTTGATAAGGGGCTATCAAAGAATTTAGTAACTGAAAAATATTTTCAATTCCTCAGATTTTCAAGCCTCATTCTTTCATTCTTTCTTGTAAGAAACATTATTAAGCCTTACTATAGGCCTCACACTATGCCAGGCACCTAGGATATTTATGAAAAAGCCAGACAAGTTTCCTTCTCTAGTGGAGCTTAAATTCTACTTCAGGACATAGACAAAAAACAAATGAGTTGATAAATCAATGTATACGACATAAGTCAAAAAACACAATATATGGTATGCATAAAATTAAATATAACTATGTGATAGTCATTGAGTAGGTATTTATATTTAGATGATAATGGAAAGTCTCTAAGAGGTAGCATTTAAACATTTTTTTAATGTTTTATTTATTTTTGAGAGAGACACACACACAGAGTGTGAGTGGGGGAGGTTCAATGAGAGGGAGACACAGAATCTGAAGCAGGCTCCAGTCTCTGAGCTGTCAGCACAGAGCCAGTCGCTCGGCTTGAACTCATGAACTGTGAGATTATGACCTGAGCTGAAGTCAGACACTTAACTGACTGAGCCACCCAGGCACCCCTTTAAAAGGTAACATTTAAACTAAGAGCTGATTAACAGGTAGGAAGTCTGTCAACAAAAGCCTCTTTCAGGAAGATGGAGGAACCACTAGAAAAAAGGCCTAAAGGCATATTCTAAGTAGGGTGACTGATGCTTCTCAGAGCTGTGCAGTGCAACAGGGCTGATTGGAAAACAGAAAGAAGCCGGTTTGCTGAAAAATATTAGGCAAGACTAAGGAAAAGGAACAGGCTATGGTCAGAGAGATAGTGAGGATTATGGAATCAGTTCTAAAAATGAACGCTCCTCAAATTTAATCTTTCATTCACTAATAGCTCGTATCTGTTGGGTGCTCAATATATTCCACGAATGTCTTAAGTCATTTAATTCTCATAATAAGAATTTAATATGTTTACTTTTTTATCTTTAAGTAGCCTCTGTGCCCAGTATGGGGCTTAAACTCATGACCCTGTGATCAAGTGTATAAAATCTTCATTTTATAGAGGCAAAGCCGAGGCACAGTAATTCGTGCCCCATCACACAGATTAATAGGTGAAAAGCAGTATTTAAGTGCATGCAATCTAACTCTAAACTTTAAATAGGATATTATACATACTAATATGTTGCTTGCGTATACTTCATGACCATACCATAAAAAGACAAATGTTCTTAACTTGTGAACATTTAGCTTAAGGATTAAAAGGTGTTTACCAATGTGTGTGCTATGGACTAGAATATTATGTTACACTCTCCACAGTGTCGGTGTTGATGAAGCTGTGCATTAGTATCTTTTTATTGCAATGGTTCTCAACCAGGACAGTTTTGTCCTCCCAAAGGACATTTGTTAAAAAAAAAAAAATGGAGATACTTTTGGTTGTCACAGCTGAGAGGGGTGGGGCAGCTACTGGCATCCAATGAGTAGACACCAGAGATCCTGTTAGACATCCTACAATGCACAGGATGGACCCCATGATAATCATATCACCCAAAATGTCAATACTGCCAAGATTGAAGCTCTGCTTCATTGACATGAATGTGGAAAAATAAGATATTCTGTGGCAGTTAATTTCTTCTTGAAAATTCAGATGGTGCCCACAACCATGAACAAAGCTTATAATAAATACTATCCCCTCCCTCCTCACTCTTTCCTTCCATTTGTTTGTTTGTTTGTTTGTTTATGGTTACCTAGTGTCTGAACACCTTTTCTTTGTTTAGAGAAATTCCCATATTATGATTTTCAGCAAAAGGCTGAGAAAGCTTCCAATTGTAGGAGATAAAAAATGTCACCTATTACATTTTCCTTGCAACTAGTACAGAGTCATGTAGTATGAGCTCAACAAAACAAGAAAATAACCCCCCCTACCCCCACCGCACCAAGACCTTGAATTAGGATTTGATCATGTAACCAAGGGGGTTGGCCAAAATCTACCTCGGGCAACAGCTACAGGAAGGCCAACTTCTGGAGCAATGGAGCAGCAGGGATAAGGGCTGGTTGTGTTGGCAGTTCAAGCTGCCATTTGGTGCTAGGCAGCTACAAGGTTTTCATCACTGAAGCTGCTTCACAGAGTGATTTGGGAGGTTGTTCCTGGAGGCACAATCTGATACTGTGGCCCATCCAGCAATTATGAGTTTCCCAGTATCCTCTAATAAATTTTATTCCATTTTATTAAGCCAGAATGGGATTCAGTGGATTTCAAAAAACAAACACAGCTCTCATAAGGAGCTACTTTTGTTACTGCTCTATGAGTACCTTGATATTTATATCTTGTGACTATATCTTGAGAAGATATACAACAGTGTATATATATTCAACTTGGTTATCCCTTTAACTTTTTATTTACTTATAATTACATGCAAAAGCATATTAAATATGGGTAGAGTGATTCTTAAAGGTAGCAAATTGGGAGGGGGGGGCACATGGGTGGCTCAGTTTGTTGAGTGACCAAGTCTTGACTTCTGCTCAGGTCATAATTTCTCAGTTGGGGGATTGAGCCCTGTGTCAGGCTCTGCACTGAACGCAGAGCCTGCTTGGGATTCTCTCTCTACCTCTCTAGCTCTACCTCTCTCTCTCTACCTCACTCACTGCCCTGGTCACACTCTCTCTGTCTCTTTCAAAATAAATAAATAAATCTTTATAAAAGGAGTAGCCAATCAAACCCATGTACCATTACGCAGTTTGTGAAATAAAAAAAAAATTCACATCTTTTCACATTTTGCTCCATCTCTCTCCACACAGAGGCAACTACTACATTAAATATGTATAATATTTACACATATGTATATATATCAGAATATACTGATATATATTTACATATTCTGATATATATATTTATTTCAAATACTGATTCTTAGAATATCTGAAAGATGTATTCATGACTTTTGAAAGAGAGATATAATTTCCTGTCATTAATAATAAACTGGATTTGGATATTACAGTTTTGTTCTATTTTGAAAACTGATACCCACTTTTGTGGTAAAATGCAGATTGCCCAAGTACAATCTAAACATTGCAAACTGAAATCTTTGTTATCAGGAACTGGCATTTTAAACAAACAAAAGAGATACTTAAATAAAGAAAAAGAGATATTTAATATCTCTTTCTCTTCCTTTTCCGCTCTTCCCTTTCTGTCATTTTTGCCACCTTTCTCTCTTTATAAATATGCTTAAAGTTCTCCCAAATTACAAAAAATCCCATCAGTTTTTTTTCCATTTTAATAGCCAAGATTCTCAAAAATATTTGTGTACATTTTTATCCTCATCATAACTCACTACTCACTAAATTAATTACTCACCATGAAAGAATATATCTCATTTCTTGCAATTCCACTGTAACTGCTCTTCCTAAACAACCCCTATTTATAAAATCCAAAATCGTGGGGCACCTTGGCGGCTCAGTCAGTTAAGCATCTGACGTTTGTTCTAGGATCAGGTCATGATCTCAAGGTTGGTGTGTGAGTTCCAGCCCCAAGTTGGGCTCTGTGCTGACAGCTCAGAGACTGCCTGAGTTTCTGTCTCTCCCTCTCTCTGCCCCTTCCCCTCTTGCTCTCAATCTCTCTTTCTCTCTTTCTCTCTCTCTCTCTCTCAAAAAATATCCAAAATCCTTTTTTTAAATTTTCTCCTTCCTACAGCTATTTTTAGAAAGTTTGGTAGTCTGTATGTTTCTAGGAGTTTACCCATTTCTTCCAGATTGCCCAGTTTTTTCATAATATTTTTATAATATTTTCTTATAATTGCATTTCTGTTGTGTCAGTAGTGATCTCTCCTCTTTCATTCATGATTTTATTTTTTTTTCTTTTTGATAAGTCTGGCTAGGGGTTATCAATTTTATTTATTCTTTCAAAGAGCCAGCTTAATTTCCTTGATCTGCTCTATTGGTGTTTTTTGTTTGTTTCTACATTATTTATTTCTTCTCTAATCTTTATTATTACCCTTCTTCTGCTGTCTTTAGCGTTTATTTACTGTTCTTTTTCAAACTCCTTTAGATGTAAGATTAGGTTATATATTTGAGACCTTTCTTGCTTCTTGATGTAGGCCTATATTACATACTTCCCTTTTATGACAGGAGTGGGGAAGGGTGGGGAGGGTTGTCTGGTCCTCTAGGGGAGAGGCCTGCTGCTGCTCTGACTCTCAATCACACTTGCCCTAGTACAAAAAGTCACCTGCAAAGCTTACTGGGTTAGGACTTCATGTAAGGGGCTCAAGCCTCCACTGTGTGCTTTGCCACTCATTGAAGTCCTTCTGTGCTAATGGGAGGGGTGAAAATGGCAGCAGCCCACTCTCTTCTTTGGAGAGGGGAGTTCACACCTGCCACTGTCCAGAAAGGCCTCACAGTAGAATGAACAATCTCTCTTGTGTCCCAGCCTTTCATCAGATCCCTGCCTTAACCCTGTCTGTGTCCAAGCAGTCTGCTGCTCCCCCTGCAACTCCCCACTCCCCACCCCCAGCCTTCCGCAGGCTGCTCCCAGGCCTCTGCCACCTTCTCTACAGTGGCACCACTATGCCTGCCAGGCTTGACCCTCAGGATGGCATTGTCTTCTAAAACTTCAGACTTTCAGCCCCACTGCTTGTAAAACCCGGTTGTATGACAATCAGCCCCTCTCATTTTCCCAGTCAGTGGTTTTGGAGAAGTGTTTCTCTTGTGCAATCCCCTGCTTGCTGCTTTATCTCTCTCTCTCTCTCTCTCTCTCTCTCTCTCTCTCTCTCTCTCTCTCTCTCTCTTTCTCCCCTCTCTCCATGATCAGGGCTCCCTCCCCGCTGCAGCACCCACAATTCTTCTCCCACAAATCACATCTCTGGGTCTCTCCAACTCCTGCCTTCCATGTGGCCACTTTTTTTCCTCTAGTTGTGCAGTTTGTTCTCTCAGTCCTCAGATAGATTTCCTTGGTGTTCGGAATGATTTGATAATTTTCTAGCTGTGTTTGAGGGACAAGGCAAGCATAAGGCCTTCCTACCACTCTGCCATCTTAACTCCGATCATATAGTTTCCTTATTTTCATTAATAGAATGTACCTATGGAAATTATCTTTTCAAAGAATATTTCTCTCTTTAAAAACGCTCAGAGTCTAATAAGTGGAATAAAAAGAACTGCATAAAATTTTATAAATATTCTAATGAAAATTGTAAAACTAACAGAAATAAAATTTTAACAACAAAAACTTTAAAAATATTCAACAAGTGCCACAATGTCTATGTTAATTTGATGTGGTTTTCAAGTAGTGTTCTACTTTCTGAATGTATTATATATTGTTATAACCTAAGTAAAAATGTTAATAGTGTATCTTTATATTAAACTTCCTAAAAATTTCCAAAGATGATATGTTTTAGTTTAGGCTCCTATAACAAATTACCATAGACTGAGTGGTTTAAACATTTACAGATCTAGAGGCTGGGAAGTCCCAGATCAAGGGGCCAGCAAACTTGGTGTCTGATTAAGGCCCTCTTTCTGATATGCAGACAGCTGCCTTCTCATTTTCATCCTCACATGGAAAAGGACAAAGAGATGTTTCTCAATTCCTTTTAAAAGGCACTGCTCTCATTCATGAGGGGTCTGTCTTCATGACCTAATTACCTCTCAAAAATCCCATCTCCTGAGGCACGTGGGGGGCTCAGTTGGTTGAGCATCTGACTTCGGCTCAGGTCATGATCTCACGGTTCATGGGTTTGAGCCCTGTGTCGGGCTCTGTGCTGACAGCTAGCTCAGAGCCTGGAGCCTGCTTGAGATTCTGTATCTCTTTCTCTCTGTGCCCCTTCCCTGTTCACGCTCTGTCTCTCTCTGTCTCTCAAAAATAAATAAATGTAAAAAAAAAATTTTTTTTAAATCCCATCTCCTAATACCATCACATCAGGAATTAGAATTTCAACATTAATTTTGGGGTGGGACACAAATTCATAGCCTATAACAATATGAAAACTAACAATAAAGGTAAAAAAACAATAAACTTTAATATTACGCATGATTAAAATTTTTTGAGATATAGTTTTTATGACTATGAATTTATTCAGTAATTACATAATGATATTTTTAAATATGAAAGAGCTACCTTAGTAGTTTATGACCTATTGTTATAACAATCACGCATCTTACAAATTCAAATTGAATAACTATCATAAACTAACCTGATGTAGAGAGACATGGAAATTTGAGACTGGGGCACTCAAAGGTCTCAATACTTTATAATGCTCAACGTCAAAATTTTGTAAGTAAGTGCCTTTGGTACTATACAGTATTCATATTTTTATATACATTAAACATATTTTTTCAATCATTTTAAGTTGTTAATTTAAAACTATTGAAAACTCTCTTCTGTGTAGAAAGAGTGATTCTAAAGTATAAGATCACTTATTAAATTTTAAAATAGTAAAAACAATGCATAATTTTCTCAGGTACCCACACAGCTGGGTATGGCAAATAGTTTACCTGACACTAAATTTTATCTAACAGAATCAGTTGCTGAGGACATCTCCTGTTATAATTCCCCTCATCTTTCTCAGTGTTCAACTGAAATGCATCTTTAAACCTTAGCTGCAATTTTAAAATAATTTATGTCCATATTACTCATTTCAAAAGCAGATGATTAGAATGTAAACTGTCTAAATGTCAAAATTATTTGTTCTCTTATCAGTACCATGACTGTTTTTACTTGAAGTCTGAACAGAAAACAAACATGTTGCTTGTACCTGATTATATTGTTAGAAATTGAATGCAGAAATTACAAAATGGAGGAAAATAAAAATTAGCCACATAAACATTAGAATAACTGTAGTTACCAGAAATATTTTCAACAATCAGCTTCTCCATATCAACTCACATCTTCTTTTTGATTTGGGAATAATATTTTTATAGTATTGGAAACGTTCACAGACCTAGTCAACTGCAGCTGCAACCACCATTCACAGTTTTACACTGATTATACTCACTAATTACAAGTGGGATGTAAAACAGATTTCATATTAAGCTACATTAAAATGGAAGAAATTAAAACTGGGCTATTTTTTGTAAGTATTATATTCTTTGGGAGACTGCAGATTTTAGGGCCGAATTAGCCAATTAAAAACACCAGGCTAGTTCTTGAATAAAGCATTAAAGCAAAAGGTTACTTTCACACTTGAGTGGTATATGTCAAAACAGACATTTTGCCTGGTGGGCACCCTTGTGACAAATTAAATGAAATGCTAGACTATACAATAAAAGATGACCATTTGTACAGTTCCATATTAAATAATGCATTTTGAGAAGGCTTTTCTGTCTCCTTGGCAGGCTGTCTAATCTCAGGACAGTCTTCATTTCAGCAATACATATTTCACTTATTTACCCTTGTATATTCATCAGGCATCTGTGTTTCTAGTGCAAGTGTTCTCTCCATGACTAACTTTATCCTTTTAGGAATGAGCTTGCTGGAGTGTGACATACACAACACCATGTAATTTAAAAATCTAATATATTCCTATATAAAGTGTGGATTCAATATTCCTTCCTCAGGACACAGTATTGTTTACAAAATGAAGGAAGACAAACTACCCTGGCATTAAGTTCTGAAACCATATGCTGGGTAAAAGTAATTTGTCTGCTCTGAAAGTAATTCTGGACCTGATAGACCGATTGGATAAAGGTTTAGCGTTGAATTTGAGATGAACAAATGCGGGGTAGAATGATTCAATCAGACATTTGCACTTGCTTTTTACTGTGTTGGTAACAGACTGGGCTAACATTTATCTCCATGCATTTGCTTATACTATTCAGTACCTAGGATGCCTATCTTTCTGATTTCCAGTTTAGATAACATCCACTTTTTAAAGCCTAATTCAAGATGCATGTGTTTGTTGAAGTCTTCTCTGTTACATCAATAAATAAATAAGCTTAATTTCTTCTGAGCCTCTCATACTCTGTTTTCCTTATATATAGTTAATTCAGTGATATTTAGGAAAGAGCACACACATTTGTAGTTGAATAACAATCTGAATTTTATCTCTTCCACTTACTAGCTGTCACTGTCTCATCTTAAGAGGAAATAATAATGATACACTAGGAGATGATGAGTACCAAATATCTTAAAGCAAAAGGAAGTAGGTGGTAAACCTACAAAAAAAGAAAAGCTTTTATATTTAAAAATATATTTGTATTTCATTATGTGCTTTCCTTTTTTACATAATTGTTTAATGTGTCTATGTGTTTTTCAGTATTGTTTAGAGTATAAATCCCTTTAGATCAGGGGTAAGAACATTGATATGTACAAATGTTGTTTTAACATTTTGGAGATTTTGGCACATTCATACAATGAATGATCTGTCATCTGTCTGTCTGTCTGTCTCTCTAATTGTCTATCTTAGGACCAGAATGCATAAAAGGCCCAAGACATTATAGAGACCAGTGCAAAGGGGTAATAATTAAATAATTGGCCTTACATTGATATAGGTTAAAATATTTACTATACTAAGAAAGTAGATCTTAAAAGTTCTCATCATAAGAATAAAATTCACATATATAATGTGATGATAGATATAAATTAAACATATTGTGGTGATCATTTCACAATATTTACATATATCAAATCATGATGCTGTACATCTAAAACGATACAATGCTATATGTCAATTAAATCTCAACCAACAAAGATATATTTAATATGTCAAACTGTATCGTGACAGGAAAAAAGCCTAGGACAGCAAGTAAAAACTTTATTTGTTTAAGAGAGAAAAAGAGTAGACTTGAATTGATAACAAAAATATTACATTGTGTAAGGAGAAGCAATAAGAGTAAACTACTCACAAGTTAGAGCAACTAGCAGAGGACTAGAAATTAGCAGATGGTAAATATATGGTTCATAATATTTGAAGAATTTAGTTATCAAAGAATAAACATCAGGAATAGCTGAAATAGAGATGACCTAATAATTATGAATAAGCAAATGCTGAAAGTTCTTTTTATCCTCAGTGTCTTCACCAGTTTCCCATCGTTTCTCTTTCCTAACTAGAATTCTTATATTTAGAGATCACCAATTGTCTTCAGAAACGCATGTAAAACTAAGGTCAATATGGGGTGCCTGGGTGGCTCAGTCGGTTAAGCATCCAACTCTTGGTTTCAGTTCAGGTCATGATCTCAAAGTCCTAAGTCTTCAAGCCCTGCATCAGGCTCTGCACTGACAGCACCAAGCCTGCTTAGGATTCTCCCTCTTTCTCTGCTCCTCTATTTATGCTCCCTCTCTCAAAATAAATAAATACACTTAAAAAAATAAAGTATGTTTTTACACTTGATCTTAGCCAAATGGCTGAGAAGTGAGAATAAAGTATGTTTTTAAAAAAGTAAGGCCAATATTATATTTATAAACCACCTAATATAGCAAACCAACAAGCACAAAGTTATTAGAATAGGTAAAATTCACTACCTGTGCAACCTGAAAGGAAAAATTACAAGTGTCTGTTTTAAATGAAAAAACATTGTCCTAGGCACACTATGAGAAAATGAAAATGAAAAAGACTTGGTTACTGTTTTGAAAGGAATAATTTGTAAAAAAAAAAAAAAAAGTAAATAAACAACAACAAATAATATAAAGTTTTTTATGCTCAATATAAAATTACTGATGAAGATGCTACCTACTGCTTTTCATTCTCAGAAGATGCCCTCTTTTAAATATTATCAATCTGCCACTCAGTCTACTTGAATCAGCTGCGGTTTAACTTCCATCTCTCAAATGTATTCGACTTAAGCAGAAGGAAGTTAATTAACTTTTACTCAGCACTCAAGATGCACAGTCTGTGTATACTGCTAGAATTGTTCTGACTTAGGATCTCACTTTTAATATTTGGGTTTTTACTTTTTCCATTTTCTTAAATTTTACTCTCCCTTCTAGAAAACAAAAGTCCTTCTACTACAGACCCTATTTTAGTGACCTACCAGTAACCCAGTTTATTTGGAACTTTGAACTTCCTCTAAATTTTCCAACCATGGACCAGACAATGACCATAGACCTTGCTAAGAGCACATAGGTGTCTCTGATGCAGCTGCCTGTTAGTCTTGTATTGAATCTTTTAACATTTTTGGTCTTGATTCCAAATCCCATATGATGATTTTTCTGGAGACGTCCAGTTTCTCTCAGTTGGACCTCCTGACATTGCCTGCTGGAATAGACATGCCAGCAATCTCTTGTTATCTGGTGAACATCATATTTATCCTAGCACATCTTCCTATAATTTACTGGCTCATACCTAGTCTTAGTGTGTGACTGTATTTTTTATTCTTACTTCTCTCTAAGACATTCCCATCCCAAATCTGGAAAAGCCTTATTACATGTACCAAGATTATCAAGGCAACATTATGTGATGAATAATGGTTATTATACCCCACATCTCACCAGTCTATGGATGTGTTTTCATAAGACGTATACCTGGGTCAGAGATCTGCCAAGGAAGAGAATCAGGTTAGTCTCTCTCAAGACGTGTAGAGTCCTCACCAGGGGCAGCCTAAACATTGAGTTAATCGACTGGCTCACATTACTACTGAAAGCAGAATAAAAAATAAGTAAATAAAACAATTCCTAGAGAATTTACTCTGATGGGCAAAATACTGGATCCTCAAATATGTCCATATTCTTATCCCAGAAACCATTGAATAAGTTATGTTACATGACAGGGGAGAATTTAGGTTGCCGATGGAATTAGGTTTCCTAATCAGATAACCAGATCACCTTATAATAAGGAGAGTGTCCTGGATTATCCAGCTTGGCATGATGTCATTGCAAGAGTCTTTTAAATGTGAAAGAGGAAGGCAGATGGCCAGTCAGAGTGTTGTGATATGAGAAAAATCTCAACTAACCATTGGTGGCTTTGAAGATGAAAGAAGGAGCATGAGCCAAGAAATGCAGGCAGCCCCTAGAAGTTGAGAAATGCAAGGCAATGGCTTCTCTTCTAGAGAAAGGTGGAAGGAAAAAGGAAGAGAAAGTGGAAGAAGGGAGCCAGAAGCAATACAGCCTCACTAACAGCTTGATTTTAGTCCAGAGAGACCTGTGTCTGAATTCCAACCACTAGACCTATCAGAATATACATTTGGGTTGTTTTAAGCTACTAAACGTATGGTTATTTGTTACCGCAGCAATAAGAAACTAATGCAGCAACACTTCAACTTTTCTGAAGTAATGTTCCAAAATGAGAACTTGTAATTCTATTGCATAGAATGCATCTTTTAATCATCATCATAGCTTGGGTAGAAACACTGAGCCTTATTAAAGCAGGCTGAACTTCCAGGGTTAGAACAGAGATCTCAAAATCAGAAGTCAGCTTCAAGTCTCAAAATGGCTTAGTCAAACAAGTTGCAATTGATGAACATACTCAAAAAAAGGTTTTCATTTAGTTTCTTCATATTTAATCCTCTTACTTCCTCTTTAACTCCAATTCACACTCATAGTCTATTCTGTAAAGCTTAAACGCTATTCATAAATTTGTTCATGTGCTAGCAAAAATAGCTGAAGGGCATCATAATCTAAAATTGACTTAAATCTGATACAAATAGAGTCAGATGGAGGAAGTCAATACCCACTGGGCCTACATTTTCACATTCTTTCCCTGACCACAAAACATCTCAAATAAAGGGAAAATTTATTTTGCCTTTCTTTTTTGAAGTCTGTTTTTGTTTATTTTGTTTTGTTCATTATCTCTAGAGCTATCTCTGGTTTCATTTGACTCACTGTCTTTAGTAACTTAGGCAAATTAGACAGAGAAAGGAAACTAAAAGTTTTCTGCAGAGCTCTTTAGACTCAAGCTACACATTCCCACTTAGGATCTGATTGATAGTATGCCGATAACCCCATCCACTGAGGCTGTTACTAGATTTCACCCTGAACGATTTATGAGTTGAGTGCTGTCTGTCTCTGAGGTACTGGGGTTCTTCCTCCAACTTAGGAGATGCTTCATTTATGTCATGATCATGACCTTTTCTGACTCCTAAAAAAGGAATGTTGATTCATCCTCTGTATTTTAATAAGAGCCATATCAATGCAGTAAATTAAAGAATATAACAAAAAGTTTTCCAATGTCTATCTGTTAAGAATATAATCTGGGGTCTCCTGGGTGGCTCATTCGGTTAAGCACCTGACTTTGGCTCAGGTCATGATCTTGAGGTTCATGAGTTCGAGCTCCATGTCGGGCTCTGTGCTGACAGCTCGGAGCCTAGAGCCTGCTTCAGATTCTGTGTCTCCCTCTCTCTCTGCCTTTCCCTCACTCACTCTCTGTCTCTCTGTCTCTCAAAGAAATAAATAAACATTAAAAAAATTTAGAGAATATTATCTGAATCTTCTTCAGAAATATTAAAATTCTACTGAACCTATGAAGAAGCAGAAACAGAGGTGGCATGAATTCTAGTAACTATAGATATCTGATCATTCCTGAATGTCCTGATGCTTTGTGAGAAACTATTAAATGTAATTAAAACAACACCTCAAAACCAAAAGAAATAGAACATTAACGTAATGTGTAAACACTTTTATGTAAAGATATTTCAAAGTATTTTTATTACTCTATATTAATGTATTTATTAGCTAGTGGAGAGGTTTGTTCCTTAACTGGATATATGTTAATGTCTTTGCAAATCTAAAGAGCATCGTTGTACTGAAATATGTAAAGTATCAGGCTAAAACTAACATTTTTAAGGATTTAGGTTCAGAAGATTTTTGGATGATATCATTTATAAAGGGACAGACAAAATTCATTAACTATCCTTAAAAATCACTCCAGACTTGGGGCACTTGGGTGGTTCAGTCAGTTAAGCAACCTACTCTTGGTTTCGTCCCAGGCCATGATCTCATGGGTCGTGCGTTCAAGCCTTGTGTTGGGCTCCATGCTGACAATGTAGAACCTGTTTGGGATTCTCTCTCCCTCTCTCTCTGCCCCTCCCCCACTTGTGCACATGCTTTTTTCTCTCTCTCAAAATAAATAAATAAGCTTTTTAAAAAGTCACTCCAGACTATATACTGGCTTTATCAGAATTTGTGTCTGAGGAAATAGAAATGCTTCATTACTGTCATCTGGATCACCTGTTTATATATCTTGGATTATATTCTTCCATGATGCAATCTATATTTAAGTAATCAATTTGGAGGTAAAAGTAATCTTTTCCATTTATTAGAATAATATTCAATATATAATGGCCTTAGAAGATAATTTCTTGTAGATTGTGTGTGAATGAGATAGAAAAGAAAGAAAAAGAAAATTTTTACAACTACTAATTTATATATAGCAATCAGTCAATATTCTAGTCTATTGGAAGTTTATAAATCATCCAAATAATTGGTGCTTTAACCAATTTTTTGAGCCAGTTGAATATTTGGCATCTTTTTTATGATTAAATTGTTTTAACTGACAATTATCAATTGTTTGCTCTGTAGAGGTACTGAATTAAGTACTCTACAGACACTGTATTATTTACTGCTCACAACAACACCTTGTGGTAGTTACAAAAATTATCCATATTTTAAGGTAAGGAGTCTGAAACTTAAACGAGTTAACCAACCCCATGGGGAGCCCATAATCTAAGCCAGCCCTTGTTTCAGAGAAAAAGAGAAGCTATTAATAATAATCTGACTCTATTGGCATACATCAGAATTGTACCAGGTAAAGCAAGATACATGGTCCCCTCACAGATTTAGTAAATAGCAGAAATAAGATTAATGCTAAGAAACCCAAGTTATTTTCCAAATATATGATTTAACTACATAGGGAATCTGCATAATTCAGACAGAATGTTAAATACTTTATGATTGCTTTGGCAACATGACCTAACGTCCTAATCAAAATTAAACATTTTTCTTTGTCATCCATATTCCTCCTTTCACTTTTATTTACCCAATACCAAAACCAACTGGTGCATCTCTGATGAAGTGGTGATATTTCACTTAATATCGCTACAGTGTTTTCCTCCATCTCAAATGTCAAATTTCTACCCATATATACATCATTTCTAATTTGATGCTCAGATTAAAATTCCCTCCTCCAAGATGGCTTTCCAGATTCATCCCTAAAAATATCAAAAATATGTTACTTGTATTGTTATTGTGATAATTACTCCAATATTCATTATATTCTTCATACTTTAATGTACAGATAGTATACCCTAAATAAAATCTCAACTCTTACACATGACTGAATAGTTATTATATGATTAATAATATGCATATTTATGAGCCATCTTCATTTTTAAATTTTTGTTTCTTTCCAGAATTAACAAACTTGTATTCTTTTTTTAAAAGTTTATTTATTTATTTATTTTTGAAAGAGAGACAGCACCATCTGGGTATGGGGCAGAGAGAGAGGGAGAGAGAGAATTCCAAGCAGGCTTTGCACCATCAGCGTGCAGCCACCCAGGTGCCCCAGCAAATTCTTATTCTTAAAGAAATATATTTACTCTTTAGTTTACTGTGGGTATGAGGATAGCCCAAATTGCATGAAGCCTTAATATTCATAATCAAAATAGGCACTGTAGAGCAATTAATTTTGGCTACAAGTGTTTCTTTAATAAATATCTGATGTAAATATATTATAAATTTCAATATGATTTTAAATGTTTATTTTTCTAGGAGTGTTTCTGCTTTTTTTTTTTGTTTTTTTGGAGAGTTTGTCCTTTTAAAACTCTATCAGGTTATCTAATTTTATCTAGAAAATATTTATTTTTTTATTTATGAAGCTGTACCAGCCGTGTTTCTTCTATCGGAAACTTTCTATCATGCACATTTTTATCCTATCCATACTTTTGTTAAGTGCGTATCATGTAGGAAAATCACTTTGCAATATGATATTGCTTGAGAAGATGTACATTATCTGTCTTTACTCTGGCATTTGAAATTGAAAGGTAATATTGGAAATTATATGTCGTTCTATTTTTTGACACGAGTTTCTTCTGAATGCCACTGACAGAAAGAAACTATTTGAGTTGTTCCACATGGATGACATTTAGTGCCTACATAAGGCAGAATGATAGCTGTCCATGTGCTATATTTTCAGGAACCTTAAAAGAATCACCTGGCCTAAATAATATACCTCACTATATTTCCACAGTGCCTAAATTTATGTCAATTAATGTCACTCCTTAAGGGTGTTTCCAAGAAATGGGCTTTTAATGCATTACCTTAGAGGGGAAGGACATTGGCACAGATTTATCTCTATTATGAATGAACTTTGGCAAATAGCAGGACCCAGCAGTAATAAGACAGTAAACAAGTATGCTTCAAGTCAGAAGTAAGCAGGAAAAAATTCTAAACTGAAGAGTTTTCCCCAAAGGCATAAAGTCCCAATGACCTATGTTTTTATAAACACAGATACCCCAGTCTTACCAGCAAAGCCTCCTAAGATTCAACAAATTTGAGGTGAATCCTAAATAATCTTATTGTACATCAAAATTGAAATCATTCAGGGAAATTATTCAGTGTTGTTCTGTACCTCAGGGTGGACTTTGAGACTTGGAGAAGGCCACCACCTCCAACTCCAGGGAGTACAGAGACAGTAAAAACGTCTGAAAGGAAATAAACAATTTAGATTCAATCACATGTTTGTGTAAGAGTCCTAGGTTAAATATTTCCCCTGTTCACTCTGAGTACCTCTGTTGAATTATAGGTAATATTTTTCTTCTCAGAGAATTATCCAGAACAAAGCATCCAGGATGTTTGAAACTCTATAGAAAGTTAGTCATCAGACTTTCTGCCTTATGAGAGTTTGGTTTGATTTTTAACACTACATAACTAGTTAGGTAATGCAGTACTGTGAAAAGAGAATTTCATTACCTCTATATAGAAGGAGAGGAGATGTATCTTCCCAGCAATGGGTCTCAGGAGGAATTTCCTCTAAAGTGACCACATATGGATTTAATGACTAGCGCTGCTGGACCCTGGTGAGGCAAATATTACAGTGTTGTCACTGTAGGTCTTGATGCAAAGAAACCTGCTGGTCAAGATAAAAAGAAAAAGAAACTAAAAGGGGGATAATACTGCAATACCAAGAGGGGGGCAAAAAGACACCTGTTCAGTCTGGCAGTATTTTTATCTTTTCCTAACAAACGAAAATTTCTGCCACTTTTCAAAATAGCTTAATTGAGTCTCAATTATACATCAGACTCTTAATATATATTTCATCACATCCACATTTCTTTTCCATGGAAAGTATTATTTATTCATTATAATCCCTTTCGAAAATGTTAAAGCATCTTATGTGCATATACATGTATAGCCCTCAAACTCGTATTACAGATTTTTTTTCAGATGACAGTTCCTCTAAGAAACCTTCTCAAATGCACCTAAACACAATTAGTTTCTCTTTCTACATATCTATAATATAACACTTTTGTTTATGAAGTAACTGTTTCAGTCTCTTGCGTTCCCATTTTAGACAACAATTCCAATGGTCCCCATTATATGTTGCATATGCAATATATTCATTGTGGGATTTAATTGAAAATGATCTTTCTGGCTTTACATTTTGTTCTGAAGATGTGATCTCGAATCATTACTAACCAAAAAGTAGTTAAAATGAGGCAGATTCTGAAGGAATGTACACTCTTCAATATGAAGAAACTCAGCTAATAAGTTAACTTGCTTTTAAAATCACTAGAGACACACATCACTCTACACACTAACCTCAGTATAAATCCTAGCACCCTCCATTAAAAATCAGTTTTTTTTCTTTTTTCTCAATCACCCCAAATTCCTCTCTTAAGTCTTCAGTCTCTCTTTCTTTCTCTGTTACTCACACATACAGAAATACAAATATTCTTTCTTTTTACCTTCTGTTTTTATGTCTTTATTCATAAATCTCTTTTCTCCACAACTTTATTTTTTAAATATTTTTAAACTTTATTTATTTTGAGAGAGAGAGAGAGATAGAGAGAGCGAGCATGGGGGAGGGGGGAAGAATCCCACACAGGCTCTGTGCTGTCAGCCCAAAGCCTGATGTGGGGCTCGTCCCCATGAACCCTCAGATCATGACGTGAGCTGAAATCAAGAGTCAGACGCTTAAGTGACTGAGCCACCAGGCTCCCCCTCCACAACTTTATTCCTCTTTGATTAACTTATCATGTACAGAAGTGACAGTGAAATACTTTGCTGAAGAAGGAAATTGGTTTCTGGAACCAGAGACTCCTTTCCTATAGTGATTGAAATTTGATGATAAAGAAGAGGATTTTTAAGTCCTTGTTAAGATATACTTTATTTCATCCAATTATATACCCTGGGTCCTAGAAAATCATGGATAGACCTAGCACTCAGCTTCTTGAATGAATAAAATCAGAGAATGCACTGCCATAGTATTAAAACATCATTCAAGCAATTCTCTTTTCAGGGGAATCTTTATGATAAATCAAAATGAAGAAAATAGCTGAATTAAATTAACAAAAGTGTAAAATTAAATTCGTTTTAACAAAGTTAGTGTAACCACCACCATAATCATAATATAGAACTTTTCATCCCTCCAAAAAAGTACCCTCATGTTACTTCACAGCCAATCCCATTACCTCACCGTAGGTTCTGATAACCACTGATCTGCTCTGTTTTCTGTCACTGTAGTTTTGCAATAATACAGTATGTGGTGTTCGTGTCTAGCTTCTTGAGGCAGCAGTGATATTCCCAGTGGCAGTCCAGTGTTCTCTGCCTTTTGGTTAAGCATTAAATATAAGAGCTGTGTAGTTTACATTTATTTTTGTAGGTCAATATATTCCTTCCATGTGAAAATTTAAAAACAATCCTTCACATAAAAAAAAGTGTTGGGTAAATGGGGAAATACAAATGGACATTGCAGAATTTCTCTTAAAAAATAATGCAAACATTGCATACCACCTTCTATGGCATGCATTTAAACAATGACCAAGAGGAAAAGTATAGCCTTGAAGAGAAACAGAATCAGTAGGTCATGTATATATAGAGAGAGGGGAGAAAAAATATGTTTTAAGGGTTTATGTGGCTCATGTGATTGTAAAGGCTAGCAAGTCTATAATCTATAAGGTAGTTCAGGGAACTGGAGATCTATGGAAGAGTTGCTATCGTAGGTTAAGTACCAAGAAAGTCGGCTGGCAGAATTCTCTCTTCTTCTAGAAAGGTCATTTTTTCCCTTTTTCTATTAAGGACTTTTACTGATAAGATGAGGCCTACCCACATTCTGGGGGGTAATTTTCTTTAAAAATTATCTCAAAATCTACTGATTTAAATGGTAATCTCATTTAAAAAACAGCTTCACAGAAACAACTAGAATAATGTTTGACCAAATATCTGGATTCCACAGCATACTCAATTTGACACACAAAAGTAACCATCTTAATTTATATCAATTAAAATAATTAATGTCCAACAAGACAAAGAGTAAATTCAGAAAATCACTAAGAAGAAATGATAAAGATAAAGGCATAAATTAAGGACATAGAGAAAATAAAAACAATATATATGATTAATAAATCTAAATACATCAGAAATTGTTTTCTTTAGTAAATTAACAAAATAAACAAACCACAGGTAATTATTTCAAGCCATAAAATACCTGAAAAATGGTTATATTGATGTGGCTTATGTTATATTTGTTTGGGGTAATATTGACATTTTAACAATATTTGTTCTTCCAATCCATGAGCATAGAATACTTTTCCATTTCTTTGTGTCTTCTTCAATTTCTTTCAGCAGTTTTCTATAGTTTTCAGCACACAGATCTTTTACATATTTGGTTAGGTTTATTCCTAGGTATTTTATAGTTCTCAGTGTCATTGTAAATGGGATAGATTTCTTGATTTCTTGTTCTGTTGCTTCCTTATTGGTGAATAGAAATGCAACCAATTTTTGTACATTGATTTTTTATCCTGTGACTTTGCTGTATTCATTTATCAGTTCTAGCAGATTTTTGGTGAAGTCTTTCAGGTTTTCCATGTTAGAGTATCATGTCATCTGCTAAAAGTGAAAGTTTTATTTCTTCTTTGCCAATTTGAATGCCTTTTATTTCATTTTGTTGTCTGATTGCTGAGGCTAGGACTTCTAACACTATGTTAAACACCAGTGGTGAGAGTGGACATCCTGTCATGTTCCTTATCTCAGAGGGCATTTCATAAATGGATTTTATGGTGTTAAGTTATGTTCCTTTATTCCCGACTTTCTTGAGGGTTTTTATTAAGAACTGATGCTGTATTTTGTCAAATGTTTTTTTCTGTATCTATTGACAGGATCATATGGTTCTTATCCTTTCTTCTATTAATGTGATGTATCACATTGATTAATTTGTGAATACTGAACCAGCCCTGCAGCCCAGGAATGAATCCCATTTGATCATGGTGAATAATTCTTTTAATGTACTGTTGAATTTGATTTGCTAGTATTTCATTGTGAATTTTTGCATCCATGTTCATCAAGGATAATGGCTTGTAATTCTCATTTTTAGTGGGGTCTCTGTCTCGTTTGGGAATCAAAGTAATGCTGGCATCATAGAATGAGTCCAGAAGCTTTCCTTCCATTTCTATTTTTTGGAACATGTTGAGAAGGATAGGTATTAACTCTGCTTCAAATGTCTGGTAGAATTCCCCTGGGAAGCCATCTGTCCCAGGACTCTTATTTGTTGGGAGATTTTTGATAACTGAGTCCATTTCTTCGCTGGTTATGGGTCTATTCAAATTTTCTATTTCTTCCCGTTTGAGTGTTGGTAGTGTGTGGGTGTCTAGGAATTTGTCCATTTCTTCCAGGTTGTCCAGTTTGTTGGCATATATTTTTTCATACTGTTCTCCAATAATTGTTTGTATTTCTGTGGTGTTGGTTGTGATCTCTCCTCTTTCATTCATGATTTTATTGATTTGGGTTCTCCCTCTTTTCTTTCTGAGAAGTCTGGCTAGGCAGTTATCAATTTTGTTTATTTTTTCAAAAAACCAGCTCTTACATTCATTGATCCATTCTGTTTTTTTTTTTTAATTCTATGTTGTTTATTTTTGCTCTGATCTTAATTTTTTTCTCTTCTTCTGGCTTTAGGTTTCTTTGCTGTTCTGCTTCTAATTCCTTTAGGTGTGTGGTTAGGTTTTATATTTGGAATTTTTCTTGTTTCTTGATATAGGCCTGGATTGAAATGTATTTTCCTCTTAAGACTTCTTTTGCTGCATCCCAAAGGGTTTGGACTGTTGTGTTTTCATTTTCATTTGCTTCCATATATTTTTTAAAATTTTTCTTTAATTGCCTGAATGACCCATTCATTCTTTAGTAGAATGTTCTTTAATCTGCATGCATTTGGAGGCTTTCCAGATTTTTTCTTGTGGTTGATTTCAAGTTTCACAGCATTGTGATCTGAAAATATGCATGGTATGATCTCAATGCTTTTATATTTATTGAGGGCTGTTTTGAGACCCAGTATGTGATCTATCTTGGAGAATTTTCCATGTGCACTTGAGAAGAATGTATATTCTGTTGTTTTTCGGTGAAAAATTCTGAATATGTCTGTCAACCCATCTGGCCTAGTGTATCATTCAAGGCCATTGTTTCTTTATTGATTTTCTGCCTAGATGATCTGTCCATTGCTATAAGTGGAGTATTAAAGTCCCTTGTAATTACTGTATTCTTATCAGTAAGATCGCTTGTGTTTCTGATTAATTGATTTATATATTTGTGGACATAAACATTTACAATGGTTAGCTCTTCTTGATGGATAGATGCCATAATTATTATAAAATGCCCTTTTTCATCTCTTGTTACAGCCTTCAGTTTAAAATCTACTTTGTCTGATATAAGTATGGCTACTCTAACTTTCTTTTGACTTCCAGTAGCATGATAGATGGTTCTCCAACCCCTCACTTTCAGTCTGAAGGTGTCCTCAGTTCTAAAACAGGTCTTTTGTAGACAACATATAGATGGATCTTGTTTTTGTTTTGTTTTGTTTTGTTTTTAATCCATTCTGATACTTTATGCCTTTTGATTGGAGCATTTAGTCCATTTATATTCAGAGTTATTGTAACAAAAGGGTTTAGTGTCATTGTGTTATCTGTAGGTTTCAAACTTGTGGTGATGTCTCTGGTCCTTTGTAATCTTTGCAGTGTTCCACTCACAGAGTCCCACTTAGGATCTCTTGCAAGGCTAGTTTAGTGGTCATGAACTCCTTTAGTTTTTGTTTGTCTGGGAAAGCCTTTGTCTCTCCTTCTATTCTGAATGATAGCCTTGCTGGATAAGAGATTCTTGGCTGCATATTTTTCTTATTCAGCACATTGAATATTTCCTGCCATTCCCTTCTAGACTGCCAAGTTTCAGTGGACAGGTCTGCTACTAACCTTATGTGTCTACCCTTGCAGGTTAAGACCCATTTGTCCCTAGCTGCTTTCAGATTCTCTCTTTATCTTTGTATCTTGCTGCTTCACTATGATATGCCGTGGAGAAGACCTATTCTTGTTAAATCTGAAGGGAGTTCTCTGTGCCTCCTGGATTTGAATGTCTGCTTCATTCTCCCGATTAGGGGAGTTCTCAGCTATAATTTGTTCAAGTAAACCTTCTGCCCCTTTCTCTCTCTCTTCTTCTGGAAGATGATATGGATATTATTACATTTCATTGAATCACTTAATTCTCTAATTCTTTCCTAATGGTCTAGTATGTTCTTTTTAAAAAAAAATTTTTAATGTTCATTTATTTTTGAGAGAAAGAGACAGAGTGTAAGCAGGAGAGGAGCAGAGAAAGAGACTGAGACATAGAATCTGAAGCAGGCTCTAGGCACATAGCCTGACACAGGGCTCGAACCCATGAACCATGAAATCATGACTTGAGCGAAAGTCAGACACTTAACTGACTAAGCCACCCAGGTGCCCCTAGTTTTCTTATCTCTCTTTTTATTGGCTTCATCATTTTCCATAATTTTATCTTCTGTTTCACTTATTCTCCCCTATGCTCCCTCCATCTTTGCTGTCACTGGAAATAATTTATTTTGCATCTCATTTACAGCATTTCTTAATTCATCATGACTATTTCTTAGTTCCTTGATCTCTGCAGCAATAGATTCTCTGCTCTCTTCTTGCTTATTTCAAGCCCAGCTATTAATCTTATGACTATTATTCTGAATTCTTTCTCAGATATATTGTTTATATCTGTTTTGAGCAATTCTCTAGTTGTCATTTCTTCCTGGAATTTCTTTTGTGGAGAATTCTTGTTTCATCATTTTGGCTAGTTTTCTGTCCCTTATGTGTTTTAATAGCTTGTTATGTGTCCTGCACCTGTAAACCCTACTATATTAAAAAAGGGTCATACACTGTCTAGGGTCTGGCCCTTCAGGAGGTGTTTTTGGAGTGTGTTACATGTTCTCTGTTGTTGTGATACTGGTTGCTTTATCTCCCTACTTGTAGTGGTGGTTTGGACCTTCCCCTAGGTGTGCTTTGATTTGTTCATTTAAATCACCAGGAAAAAGTTAAAAAGGGGATGAGGGGAAAAGCCTTATCCAATACAAAGAGAGAAATTACAGGGGCAGGTAAAAAGAAAAGAAAAAAAATGACCAGGCAGAGAATCAGAGAAACTATACAGTTTAATATGGAGGGAGAGAGAGGAAAATAAAGAAGGAGATACAGAAGAGGTGTGTAAAGAACAGATAAAAAATGTCTGCTTAAACAGACCAACAGCTAGAATAACCAGAATAGAGAAGGGAAGACATAAGAGGAAGAAAAAGAGAAAAAAAAATTGACCAAGAATCAAATCAGAAAATGCAAAACTGCTGGACTGATATCTGATGGTGCCTTGGAACTCGTGGCTGCACTGGTCTGAAGGAGGGCCTGTCTGGTTAGGTCAATGTCAATCTTCCTCTGTTAGATATGCAGTTACCAGGCACAGAGGGGTGTGGTTTAGTGTAGGAGGTCCCACTTCCACTATGGGCCCTTTGTCTGGTCCCTGAAGTCCCACCTTGTTGATGATGGGGTGGACAATGGTGACATTCTAGTCTCTCCTCCCTGGACTGGGTGTCCCAAATCACTCTGTTTAGGCCCTCTTCACAGTGCCCTGCAAGTGCAAGTGGGCTAGTTTGTTCCACTCCACAGTTTCCTGTGCCTCCCAGGTGCTCAGCTGGGACTCAAACCCCCATGTCTTATAGGATCCCCCTCCATGCACCCTGGTTCTGGGGTAGAACCACTCCACCCAGCCAGGTGACAAAGTGCCTCTGGCTGGTGGGAGCCTGCAGGGTCTTTTGTCCTTGGAGCAGCTATATGCCTTCTTCCCACAGCACTCAAGGCAGGGGATTGCTCTCTCCTACTGTAATTCTGAGCTCAGTACTGAGTCCAGGGCTGGCTCCCCTTATCCCCAGGCATGCAAATAGAGCTTCAGGTCCCAGTCCAGAGAAAGCCCCGCAACCCTGGAATGAATTCGAAATTGGTTCTTTCTCCATTTTTTTCTGTTCCCTGGTACGTGGTTTTTCACTTAACAAAGTAAAATCCTACGCTTACACTTCCTCTCTTTCTCTTCCTTTCGTCTTTCCACATAAGGGGATGCCTCCCCTCCATGCTACACTGCCTATTTTATCTCTCCCAGTTCACAATCACGCACCTAATGCCCACCAAGTTGTCCCTATGGGACCCTGGATATGTTTCTATCACTCTGTAGCCTGGATTCCTGGAATTCCAAGCCTTCTGGCCTCAAAATTCCTGTGCTTGAGGGGCAAGGGAACTTTGGGTCCCCCTCTTTCTCCGCCATGTTGACTCCTCCCCCCTATATTTGTAAATGAGATGTTTAGATTTTGGAAATGAGGTTTGCATTATTATTAGTTTATTTTATTTTTTAGATTTATTGAATTAAATGAATATTTAAAATGTATATATTTAAGGTATGCAACTTAATGATTTGGTACACATATATATTGTGAAATAATCACTATATTTAAATAGTTACTTAACGTATCTGTCACTTCACGTAGTTATACCATTTACTTTTTCCCTTTCTTTGTTTCTTTCTTTTGTGTGTGTAGTGAAAACACTTAAGATCTACCTTCTCAGCAAATGTCAGGTATACAATACCGAATTTTTAATGCATTGTTGTACATCAAATCTTCAAAACTTATTTATCTTACATAACAAACTTTATACCCCTTGACCAAGATATTCCCTTTCCTTTCCTTCCTATTCCTGGTAACCACCATTCTATTTTTTGCTTCTATGACTAAACTCTTTTAATTTCCACATATAAGTGAGATCATGCAGTATTTGTCTTTCTACATCTGGCTTATTTCACTTAGCAGGATGTTCTCCAGATCTATCCATGCTGTTGGAAATGGCGGTATTTCTTCCTTTTTAAGGCTGAATAATATTTTATTCCATATATAAAACACGTTCTCTTTATTCATTTATCCATTGGTGGACATTTAGTATGTTTCTATATAGTGGCTATTGAGAATAATGCTAAAATGAGTGCAGATATCTCTTTGAGATCCTGATTCATTTCCTTTGATTGCTAAATCATAAAGTAGTTTTATTTTTACTTTTGGTGGGAACTTCCATACTGTGTTCCATGTGGCTGTGCAAAATAACCTGATTTAAAAATGAGCAAAAAACGTATTTGGATAGGTATTTCTCAAAAGAAGACATGCAAATGGCCAGCAAACATATGAAAAGATGCTCAACAGCTCTAATCATCAGGGAAATGCAAATCAAAACCACAGTGAGACATCACCTCATATCTGTTAGAATGGCTATTATCAGAAAGGTAAAAGATACGTGCTGATGAGGATTTGGAGAAAGGGATACTCTTGAACACTGTTGATGGGGATATAAATTGGTACAGCATTATTACTAATTGAGAAAAAAAAGTGAAACAAACATAATGCACAAAAATCATGTGGTTCTCCACCACATTGATGGAGGAAGAGATGATTAGATTAACTGAAAGAAAAGTGTAAGTGACGATGTCAATAAGGAATCAAATTTACAAAAAGTGAGCTCTAAAAAAGCTTCAGTGCTGACTAACCTAATTTAAGATGGCTGATATTAAATCAATATGGTTGTCAAAATTCATTTTTAAAATATTGCATCATTGTCACCTAGGCATCATATGGTATACCAAATGACAAGGTAAAAGAGTCCATCAGTATAAAAGTAAAACCTGCCATCATTAAATCAAATCCATTACAGAAGAAATGAGAAATAAAAATATGATTTTAGTGTAACAAACCAGATGTTCTTTCATGAGTTCATGAAATTAAGAAGCATATAAACCCACAGTGTAATTAAATATATCATCATGCTGTATAGAATCGAAGGTAGGTTTGATTTAAGGAGATGTTCCCAAAAATTTGACTCACAGTATGTTTTTCTCCTTTTTTCTGTCATGTTGGATCTGCTGGTAGTTTAATAGTGATCAGAGTAAAAATCTGGTTTATAAACCAATCTAAAAGAAAAACCAGCATATGTATTTTGAAAGTAAAATCTAAAGTGGACTGACTGATGTTATTTTGTCTCTTGAGACACTGCAAATACATATTTTTTTAAAAAATCCCACAAAACTCAAAATGAATTCTAATGTAGTGGAAAGAGTTAACACTGTCAACCAATTAGGGAAAGAGTTAGCATTAAAAACTTATACTTAGGGTCACCTGGGTGGCTCAGTCGGTTAAGCATCTGACTTCAGCTTAGGTCATGATCTCAGGATTCCTGGGTTGGAGCCCCGCATCGGGCTCTGTGCTGCCAGCTCAGAGCCTGGAGCCTATCTTCGGATTCTGTGTCTCCCTCTCTCTCTGACCCTCCCCTGCTCACGCTGTCTCTCTCTGTCTCTCAAAAATAAAATATTAAAAAAAATTTTTTTAAATCTTATACTTAGTTGATATCAGTATGTATGAATATTCATAATGAATTGAACTTTATACAAATTGGTCTTATACAAATCTTTATTTTCAGTGGGGATTCTAAGAAATTAAGCCAAGAAATTAAGATAATTTAATAGTGTAAAAATATTTATCTGAAGTGCTATATCTATCCAAATATTTAGGTTTAAACAAAGTTTATCCTTATTCTTGTATGTTGTAGAAGTTGTTAATTGTAACACAACAAGATTTTATAGTGTGTGCATTGGCCTCAATGTGTGTATGTGTAAGGATGTAAAAAATAACATTCATAAAACAGTTATAGCATTTATTTTTAACTTATATGCAGATGGTATAGATATTTCCAAGAAAAATATTTTAAAGTGATTCCCAAAATTAGAATGTTTTACCACAGGAAGAACAATTTTCAAAATAAAATCCATGGTAACTTTACTTCTTTCCCATTTTTATATAGTTTAATACCGGGGATTAAATTCCCACAGTCAAAAGTTCAAAAAAGTATATCTCTTGGACTATACTTTGGAAATTAGTGGATTAAACAGAATTACATGTATACATAAAATGGTCTGGTTCAATCCTACAAATCATACTTTGTTGGATGCAAGAGACCATAAAACTGAATAATGGATTCCTTAAATTCATTCACTGAGAGAAAACCTATATGAGGAGATTTAACATTCCTATGTGGCTTACAAAACATTTACTAAGAAGTAGGCTAAAAAAAAGAATGCATGCATTACTTTTTCTTTTGCAACTTCTGCAATTCTCAAAAGTTGCAAGAAAGCTTGTTTTTTGACTTTAGTGAACTCCGTTTTAATAAATTATTAATTTGAAATAAATTTCAAAATAAATGAAATGAAATCATGTGTTTTTTTCTAAAATGCTGTAATTAAAGCATCTATGAACATATAAATTCTTTAAAATAGTACTAAAAGATAATGTAAATATGTTAACCAAAATAATGTTTTAAAAAGATAAGAAATGTCATTTTAAAAAAGAAAATATGAATCCAGTTTCAGTCTACTTACCAGAAAAAAAAGTGTCACCATTCTGTGTTACTCTTCAACCCCAACCCCATACCTTAGCTTCAGCAGTGCTCATCCAACCTCTAGTTTCAGATGCAAGCAGCTCCTTAGATAATTCTGATGAAGATGGACAAATTATTAGGATTCAAACATTACCAGGTTACCGGGTCTCCAATTTGTTTTGCAGCCCAAAATATGACATATGGAGAGAGAAAGTGAAGAGTTTCTCCTGCATATGCAATCTGTCAACCAATGTTGTGGGCTCTAACTGCAAATATGTATAGAATTTGAATATCCTTATTGCTTTCATCTTTTCTAAGTCACCATCATCTCTTGCTTCCTAACAAGTCTCTCTTGCTTCTGCCTTTACCCCACTAGAGTCTCATCTCCACAGAGTAACCAAAGTCATTCTTGCATGGATAATGCATATTATTTACCATGTGATCAAGCCCAAGAGTCCTGCCTTTGTGTTAAAATAGACCTTTGGTATAATAAGAGAATAGGCCATAATATGTTTCATACACACATGTGTAATTCTCTTTTTGGATTTTCTTTTTTCTTTTTCTAATGTTTACTTTGAGAGAGAAAGACAGAGAGAGAAGAGCTTGAGCATGGGAGGGGCGGAGAGAGAGAAAGAGAGAGAGAGAGAGAGAGAGAGGATCCAAAGCATGCTCTACACTGACAGCAGAGAGCCTGATGCAGGGCCCAAACTAATGAACTGAGAGATCATGACCTGAGCCGAAGTCAGATGCTCCACTGACTGAGCCACCCAGGCACCTCTCTTTGGATTTTCTATTAGGGTCTTGACATTGGCTTGTCACTTAAATATTTAGATTTTTTAAAATTCTTTTTTTTTTATCTCTTTTTATTTTCGTGAGATTTCTTCTTTCTTTCAGTATCCTTATGTGGCTGGTGAAAGATGCTAGGGTTGGGTAGTAACACATATGCCATGATAAATCCTCCTAGATATTTGGATGGGTCATACTGGTTAAGGCTGGAAAAGGATAAAAGAATCCTATTTTTCAAAATAGAAGAATAATAGTTTTTCATATCACTAGGGAAGAATTGAAGGCTCCATTAATATAGCTTTTGGTTACCTCAATTGAATCTTCTTTTATTCTCTCTGCCTTGCTTACTCCTTTCCACCATTTTGGCCTCCTTGATATTCTTTTAACATATCAAGTATGCATGCCACTGCTTCAAGCCTTTTGTTCTTGCTATTTCCTCTGCCAGGAATGTTCTTCAAGTTTCCATATATTCATGATGCCTCTATTAAAAAATCAGCTCATCTAAGAAGCCTTCTAAGAATATTCTATCTCACTGTCACTTCCTGTCACTCTCCATTCTCTTACACACTTTGGGTTCTCTTCCTAGCACCTATCAACTGTAGTTAGAAAAGTGTCTATAAATAATTAAGCCCTAAGCAGTATTTTTGGGGTACATTAATGATTAAGGCCTATATTATATATAAAATAATTTTGGAATTCTTACCCACCACTTTTTCTGTACTTTGTCCCTCTACATTGTGGGCCTTGGATCTGACTTTGTAAAAAAGAAAAGAATGGTTTTGAATTTGCAGAGTTTAGACTGACAGTATGTAATCCTTGGACTCCTGCAATGGAATGACTGTGTTTCTTGGGAAATTGTAAGGTTTTGTGACTCACAAGCTCCAAAACTCAACAGAATCATCTGACCATCTGTGCTGATCATCTGAAACTTTCATTATATAGAAGTACACAAGTAGATTTGTACTCACACTGAAGATCCAGAACCACTAGCATGATGACTTTGTTTCTTTCCTGTCATTTACATTAAATTCTTAGATAATTCCCTTTTCCTGAAAAATCTCTGATAAGAGTATGGTATTATAAATAAGCAAAGTTTCTGTACATCACAGCACAATGTAAAACACATTATTGTTGTGGATCTTAGAATAAAAATAGAATTCTCTGGAACACTTAGTATCATAAATATTTATTCTATTTCTTTTGTTATTGGATTTATCCTGATGATAGGAGGATGCTGGATTTGGAAAGAGATTGGGGAAATATTTTTTTATTTCCATTCTTATAATCACTGTGATAGTTTCTTTGTGTGTCATTTTTGAGTTTGACTAAAGCTCATTTTACTGTGGTCACCATGTCATCAATAAAGTATCCCAAGATTATTCAATGCAAAGAGTTGCTATCCTCATTTAAATTCCTCCAAGACTCCACTGGTAAAGGAAATGTACCTTGGTAATCTCAATTTTATGTATTATTATTATAATTATTAATATATGTTTTTCCGTTACTCTTTTAAAGTATACTTTGCATGTATTTTACACTTAGACAGTTGTTTTTAAATCAAGTTTATAGTTTTTGATGCATTTATGAAGTAAGATGGTCTTGTTAATGACTCTGCATAAGAGAAAACAAAATACATACTTACATATATATATGAATATACATGCATATATATATAACATACATGCATTTAAATATACATATAGAGGTGCCTCCCAGGTGGGGCTTGGCTCCGAAATCCTCCTACATCCCTATGATGGAACAGGACTCATAGAGCTGTGCAGTCATCCGCTCAGCAAATATTTATTAGGTAACTACAATGCATTAGGCACTTGGTCGGGTAAACAAAACAGCAGGTCCCGAGGCGCTGGGTAACCTGATCGCGGCGGAAAGAGCCGCGACGCGGAAGTCGATTGGTTTCCAGTTCCAGGAAGTTGCCGACTTTGGGCAAATCGCGTCGCCTCTGGGACTGTTTCTAATCAGAAGAATGAAAGAAAAGGCCGGACCAAGCCTTCAGTGCCCTTCCCCCAGCCAGGGCGAGGGGTCGGCTCTGAAATGCAGCGGGGAAGGAACAATAGGCGCCCTGGGACCGAAAGGCGGAGAGCAATTTGCATCTCAGAGGAGCTCGGATTGGGACGCCGGGGTTGGACTCTGACCCTTGCACTAAAGATCGGCGCTGGGAATTTCCTGTGACCTGTTGAGGTTTGCTGCTCGGAAGCAATAAGGAGTCTTTGACGTTAATATCCACCTAATTCAGGACTCTAAAATGGCTGTTTAGTGGCAGGATTCTGTGAGCTCCCTGAAATTGTACAGAAAAGTCTGTGTGTGTGTGTGTGTGTGTGTGTGTGTGTG
>CM053573.1:95394880-95417998 GCA_028646485.1 Cryptoprocta ferox | reverse complement strand
TTGGTGGAGGTCACTTGTGGGGAAGAGCACTGGGTGTTATATGGAAACCAACCTGACAATAAACTATAAAGTTTAAAAAATAAATAAATAAATAAATAAATAAATAAATATACATATAAATATGTGTGGATGATATATTATAATACATATATACATAATACATACATATATATGTATACATCTATACACCATCAACTTGACATTATTTTTCAATATATAGACAGTTCTAGGCTTGGTTATAGGGCCAAAAAAAAAAAAAAAAAGAGAGAGAATGAGGTAATGGTTATAAATGCAGAGGTTCACACTCCAGTGTTCCCATACAAATTTCCTGAATTCTTTCATTTACTTATAAGATCAATTTTAATGAACCTTAAAATGTTAAGAAAAACCAGAAAAATAATATTTTAGATATATAATATGGAATAAAAATATAATAGAAAAATTATTTAACACATATTCTTAAGTTATGAATCTATAGCTACATACTTAGCCAGGTGGTAACAAAATATATAAAATTATGCTAATCAAGAATTAAGGTGAAATATATTTAAAGCTCACAGTAGGATGTCTGGCATATATGAAGAGCTCAAAAGCTATTATTATTAAGCTTCTAAATCTCCTTTTTACAAAAATTCACTTTGGAAGCTTTATCCCCATATCTCTTTCCTTCAACCATTTTTTTGAAATTTAGTGGCTCAGTTTTCAGAAGAATAATGAAATTGTTGAAAAATATTCTCTATACGTCATATATTTGACCTATTTTTTAAATATATGAAACAATTTAGTCTGATAATGAATAATAAATGTAATTATGATATGTGGATATGTATACTACCTGGCAGACTTTGAACCTTCCCATTGACATTAATGTTCAAAAATATTACTCACATATAACTAAGATGATTATTATGTATGTTTCTATTCTATTAATCTAAATATACTATCTCCATCTTGAGGTTTATAAAACCTTGAGTAACTGTTATTTTCTTCAGCATAAAATAGAAATATATTTTGTGATGAAATATGTATATTTCATGTGAAAAATATATGGCATTTCACAAATATAATGTGAAAACCAAGAATAGCACCCCCCAAAAAAAGGGCTACCACATAGAGCTTATTCATATAAATAGCATATATGATAAGAATATATATTTTTTGTTATAGTTGACTTTTTTAGGAACTTTAGGTTTTACTCATTCTCCAGAGCAAAAAATAAGAAAATAAAAATCAATGATAACTGTGTTCTTTCTGGGACTAGGCCTTCCCTTCTTGCTTTCACGATGATAAGAACATTTTCATTTTGTGAATTTTTGCTTCGAATCTGTGCTGCTCTGCTATTCCCTGGAAGTCTGGTCTTGATTATAAGAGTACTGATAAGTCTCCACAAGTAATTTTCATTGTTACTTTCAGAAAACTATTTCAGATATTAAAGAATTATGAAAGCAATGAAATATTCATGTCATATTCCTTTTTAGATATATAGAAATAGTATCAAATATTAAGTAAAATATATATTATTTAGTTATGTGGATAGCTGCATAATTAAGGAAATAAGTTGTTAAATTGTTAAAATTGGGCCCACTAATAATTGGCAGTTTCATGGGGAAAAATGAAATGATTCTCAAATTTATGAACTTCTGCCTGAAATGTAAATCTTGCCATGTTATTAATGATTTATTCCTACGAATTATCACTTAAAGATGGTTTTGTATGTTACTTGAATGACTTTGTAAATTTCAAAAATAGCACAGCAAAACAAATTCACCATCTGAGAAGTAAATAAAAGTAGACATGCACAATTTAAGTTGAATATTTTTCAAAATTGGAGCTCTATATAGTTAATACATAAGACTATTCTGTAAAAATAATAGGTGTTTTACTAAAGACCTATGACAATGACTCATTCTTAAAGTAAATGTTTTGCTTTATTTTAGATTAAAAAAACAACCTCATTGATTACATGAAGCTCTTGCAGATCTGTAAATTGATTGGATTATGGACTTTAGTGTCAATTGTTATAGTCAACATACTTGCCAACAAATCCATATAAAGAAAAAGGAAAATATCACAAACTACATATGCCTCAGACTCCATAGTTTAAAGATATCTGAAATAGCCTTCCCAGAGAAGAAATACTGCTATAGACCTGAGCAACAGATATGACCAGATAAAAGGATTCAAAAATATCATGAAGACTCACAATAAAACAGTAGCTCGTGTGTGTCAGTTATGATATAGGTACATATGACAAGACTAAATAAATATGGATGACACTTACAATGAAAGCAAGATAGTAAGAAGTGAGATAGGTCTTTAGCCAAATAGTATGCCTAAAAACATGATTAGTTACATGAAATGCTACTTTTTTGATTTTAGCATCCTTGTGTATAAAGTAAGCACAAGGAAAGTTTGAACTTGACAAATATACACAGAAAAGAAACAGAAGAAATTTATAAAGAAATAAAAAAAGATATTTTAGTAAAAGATACAGTTCATGTACTTCATTGCTAATATCACTACAACTCCCATGAGAGTATATAGGTTTTTAAAAATGACTAAAAAAATGTATTGTACAAAATAAATGTATACATTATACTTAGGAAAAAACACACTTTTTCGGCTTTTCCTTATTAAAGGCGTAAAACATAAATATTTGACAAATGCTAAAACTAAGTGAAACCCAGAAAGTATTTGTTTGTATAATTTTAAAAGTTTGATTTAGTACTACATGGGGACTTTATGTGTTAGTTTCTCTGCTACTTGTCAGGTTGCATCAATCTGGAATTAATTTGTAACCCATAGGTTATTAGTCACAACTGCTGACTCTTATAAATCATGAATCTATATGAGGGTTTTATCTTAAGTGCCATTTTTTTGACTTTCGGTGACTGTGGTAGGTAATATTTATTCATAATACTATGAACTTATGAATATAGAAATGCACTTACCAAATATATGGAATTTTTAATTATTGATAAACACAGCAGACCTCTATATACCATAAAATTAGCTCCTTTTTATTTTATAATTAATGTAAATGGTACTTACTGTAACAATTCTTAAAATGTTCTCATTGACATCTTTTTGATAAATATTCCATTAATAAATTTCTCTGTAATTTCTTACTTACAAATTCAGAAAAACTAGTACTCAAAGGTTTCATTAAAAGATACACTCACATTTCTCTTTGGGAAACAAAACTTACCCATTTATTCATTGGAACACTATTAGTAATAGCTAAAGATATGACAAGAAAGCATGGTTGAATAACCTAGAGCAAATGTGGCAAAATATTAATAATTTTTAAACCTACAGGATATGGTACATTTACAGGATATGGTACATATCACTCTTTAAAACTTTCTCATTTTGACATTTTATGTAATATATTTGGAAAATAGATTAGGAAAAAATCATTCAGCTCTAAAATGCTTCATCACTCACATTACTCTGCAAGTTTATAAATTTCCAACCTACTTTAAGAAAACTCATTACTATAGATATTGAAAAAAATGGTGTTGGTTTAACACCAGAAAGATCAGACAGTAAACCTTTATGTAAATAAAAGGCCTGGCTTGCCCTTTCAACCTATAGTGCCTATAGCAAAAAGTTGGCAAATAAATGTTTATTGTAAACTATTATGAATGTTTAAACAAAATAAATAAATAGTATTGACACTTTAAGAAATTATGAATGAAATGATCATGTCATGTAGTGTGATGCATGTTGTTTCCTTTATGAATAAAATACCTTTGGTATATTTTAAATATGTCTTTTTTTATTTTTTATTTAAAATTTTTTGTTTATTTATTTATTTTTGAGAGAGAGAGAGAGAGAGTGAGCAGGGGAGAGACAGAGAGAGAGGGAAAGAGAATCCCAAGCAGGCTCCACACTGTCAGTGCAGAGCCCAATGCACTCATGAACAGCGGGATCGTGACCTGACCTGAAATCACGAGTCAGATGCTTAACCGAATGAGTCACCCAGGTGCTCTTATGTATGTCTTAATATATTTTGATGTTAAACATTAAATATAGACATTTACTTAACTACATTCTTTCAGTGAAAAAGTGTTTCTTTTTCATAGAGTAAAAGTGATATCTATACGGAAATATTTTTTAAATATTGATTTCAAAGTTAATAGGGTACAAGTGACGATCGTTTTCTGTTGCTCCTGGTATCTGAATATTATTTCTTGTATACATTATTATTATACAGTGGAAAAGTGCTGACTCTAACTTGCTTCTCTTTTACATTGAGAAACTCAAAAAACCAGAATAGGCTTTGTTAACTTTTTCAGCAACACTGTACTTTGTGATTCAAAGACACTTGGGTGTATAATTGAAAAATGTTCATAAACTCTTATTTTACAGGGCTTTCCTCTTTGTGTATTTCTTTCAGAGACATAACATCACTGGAGTTTTGATTGCCTATTTAATTGTATGTCACTGCTTGTGAAAGGTTTCACTGCCTCTGAAATCCAGAATCCAGAGTTGAACTTTGACCTTTGTGTTAAATGAAAGATCTGTAGTTCTATGTATGAAGATGGTAGAGTCAGCTTAGCTTGAAAATGCTGATTTCACTATGAATTAAATTTTATAACTTATTTCAGTAATTATTAAGCTTTCACAATACAAAAATATTGATATCAACCTAAAAAATGGAGGATAAAGTTGGAGATATGTATTTTCAAAATTCTTTTAAAAGATATGTGAGGAGGGAAAACAAGGAAGACTCCTTTGGCAAACTGCACTCTTGTTCATAATTATTTGTTTCCTCTTCTGTAAGATGAATATACTCTCCTTTTCCTGCCATACATTTTTCTACGTTCCCCATACCATTAGAAGACTTGGCCTGTGACATTTTTCTGGATGTGACTTTTGCCAGGTCTGAGAAGAAGCTTCATACTGATTACGTGGGTCAGCTCAAATTCTTATGCCTCTGCCTCCTCTCATTGGAATTGAATATCTCCAAGGTTGTACTTTTTCAGTCTGTGTCTTAGAATGAGAGAAAACAGTCTGGAGCAGAGCCACAGTCAACCCATAGCCTATGTGTGAACAAGAAGTAAATGTTTACTGTTGTGAACCTATTGAGATTTTAGGAGGAACACACACCACAACATCACTTAGTAAAAGCTGGTTGAGTACAGGTAATACTCACAGGCACTGTTGCCATTTCCACCAGATATTTCTGCTCCCATTTTTGCACTGCTGTATCTCTTGGGAAATATCACCCCTTCCAGTGGTTAACACTGCATCTTCTAAGCACACAGACTCCTGTTATTCCCCCATATTCCATTAGGTAATAGCATTATTTCAACAATATTTTCCCATTTCTTAATAACCACAGACAATGCACTACTTCAAATTCCACTGGGCACAGTCATATCTGATTGGCAGCATCATTGTTTGCAATAAATGTCATCAATTCACTCAAAATCTCCTCAAATTATCTCCAATAAAATAGCTTCTATTCCATAAGCTAAATGCTCTGTGAACATCGCCATATACCAAAGCTGTGTCAATTGCTCTACAGAATTGGAGATATATGTCTTTTCTATGGTATTCACTTTCAGCCATTTAGTTGTATCTATTTTTATTGACACTTTCCTTATTACTTCTACTTTCCTTCCAGGGGAATTATAACTCATATCCGAAAGGCAAAACATCATTCTGCGCTCAGAATTGACGCCAAACCATTGGGAGTGAAGAGCCATGTAAGTGACTTCATTTTGTCATCTTTTATAGCAATAATTAATAATTATTTTCTAAATGTTAATTAATTAAAATTTTAATGCACACATTTAATGTCTTGTTTTTAATCATATACACTTACAGAAATGTTTACTGCAAAAATTATTAAATAATTACCCTTCTTGTTCCCCATTAATAGCACCTAATTGTTTTTATTTTTAAACAATAAGTTTGGGGTTCCTGGGTGGCTCAGTCAGTTAAGCATCTGACTCTTGAAATTGGCTCAGGTCGTGATCTCAGAGTTTGTGAGATCGAGCCCCAGGTCAGGCTCTGCGCTGACAGTGTGGAGCCTGCTTGGGATCCTTTCTCTTCCTCTTCTGCTGTCCTTTTCCCTCTCTCTCTCTCTCTCTCTCTCTCACTCAAAATAAATAAATAAACATTTTACAAAATAAATAAGGAATATGTTTTAAAAAGACTAATACTTCATATGCATTGACTTCATCCTGACTCCCTAGACACGCAAGAATTC
This sequence comes from Cryptoprocta ferox, assembly GCA_028646485.1. Lineage (NCBI taxonomy): Eukaryota > Metazoa > Chordata > Mammalia > Carnivora > Eupleridae > Cryptoprocta > Cryptoprocta ferox. The sequence goes on along the minus strand of CM053573.1, from coordinate 95,411,775 downwards.
CAAGCAGAGTCACAAGTTAGATTAAAATTAAACAGTAAAATTTATCTGTATAATGTGTAACATGGAATGTCCAACTCCAGGTATAAAATATTTCATAGTTCATAGTACCCTATTTTTCCTTTTTGCATATAATTATATGAGAATTCTAAACCATATACACATATACACACAATCTGTCATATGTATAATCAACCTCTGACATGCTGGTTCAAATATTTTAGATTTAGCACCATTCTGGTGAAGTAAATTACAAAAAAGGAAATGGAATTCAGAAATAAAAATAAAAGTAAATTGGTTAAAACATATAAATAGGATAATTTTTGCTTTGTTTTACAATAAAGTTTTTAGAATTCTATATAGAAGATACTAAGAAAAAATAACTGTAGAATTTAAAACTTAAGTCCTTTATTTATATAAAATAAGTAAGAAGTATTTGCTTTATCCTGAAGTTATTAGAAATAACATTTTAACCATATATTCTTTTTTAATGGGGAAAAGCATTTTAAAATAACTAAGTAGGCTAAATAAAGATTACTCTCCCACCCTCCCTCTGCTTCCCTCCTCCCCACAAGAAAGATGTTTAAACTCTTAAACATTTCTCTGTTCTCCATAGGTCCAGGAAAAATGGATTCAAAAGCACCTGAAATATATAAATAAAAAAGGCTTTGAATATATGATTAGAAAAGAAAATTACTTTGCTATATATTTCAATATATATAAATTATATATATCATATATTTTATATATAAATATATTATACATATTGCATAAATTTCAATAAAATTTCTAAATGTGTTATTTTGGTTTAAAATATATTGGGTAGGTAGATACAAAAACAGGTTTTTATAAATAAATGATAGCAGATAAAAATTATTCAGTACCGATTATCATTTATTTATGACATTATAAAATCTTATAATAACCTCTTTCTATAATTGTCAATCCCTACTGTTTCATTTTCAGTGAGTATAACAATAGCTTGTTTATAAGAGATTTTGTAAGTAATCCCAATTCTTTTTTGTGTGATAAAAGTATACTATGTGTCTCTTGTTAAATTTAATGTTTTGATTGCTTGTTTCTTTGTTTTAATAAATACTTTTAAAAACTTCTGGTAAGTTTTGGAATGTGTTCTACTTTTCTATTATTTTAATCTTTTTATTAATGTGTTACAAGTTTGATGTTTATTTTTTATACTTATACATTTTATTTAAAAATTGTTTATATTAATAGCATAAATGCATGCCATGAGGGTGAAAAATATTGACCATTTTATTTCTTAACACAAATCTGAAATTTTCTGGTGAGGTGAAATAGAAGAGAATAACCATGAAGGAACTCCCTGCACAAAATCTGTTCTTATTTTAATAAATGTCTTTGGTTTTCTCGTTACTATTAGAGATGAAAGGAATTGGCATCGTCACATTCCCCACGACATCATGCATTTTGCAGCAACTGTAGCATAACACAGTGGGAAGAGCACAGGCTTTATTGACAGAATTTAAATTTTGACTCTACCAATTACTTACTCTGGGACCTTGGGTGAGTTACTTAATTTTTATAAGCCTTAGGGTCCTCATTAGTAAAGTAGCGGTGATCATATGTAACTCAACATACTGTGAGATTTAAATGGCAAGTGGTATATTAAAGAGATTAGCACTGCGAGCACTAGTAAATGTTAGCTGTTCTAATAAAATCATTATCATTATTATTACTGCTATTGGAGAAGTGACAGGTGGTCCAAAAACACTTTTGGGGTTACAAATGGCACCTCCTCCCAAATCACCTCTCCCAAGATTCAGGATTAGTTGAGGAAAACAGCAGAAAAAATATTCAGCTGCATAATATTAAACTTGCCGTAACCTCCTCTCCTCCTTCTGTCTGGAGATTTCAGCAGAAGTGTCAAGGCTGAAATGAATTGCCCTCAAAAGAGACCCTTAGAGAGTGGGAGAGAATCGTGCCCTGCCTTAACAGCAGTAGCTGATACAACTATTGTTCCTGATACATTATAGAGTTTAAAATTTGTGTTTAATTATGTATAGCTATAATATTTGAGTATTAAGTTCTGCAGTTATAACATAAATTTTTCATTATACAGATGAATGACATATGTTTAATTTAGAGATACTGAAATGCCATTTAATTTGCATATTGTAAGGAGTTTTAGAAATAGTATTCTAGCATATTCACCTATTAAAATAGCTGTAGTCATATATATTCCTACACTTCGCCTAAGACAACTTCTTGAAAATTCTTCATTCTTCTTTTTTTATCATACTTACAATTTTGTAAACTAATTGGGACCCTATCAGCATTTTGATTTGTGTAACTCAAATAATAAGAAATAATATTTGTTGAGTGCTTATCATATGCTGATATACTGTTTTATTCAATCATTTAAAAAGCTTGTGACACTATTAGTATTCTCATTTTGTAGTTAGGAAAACTAAGATATAGAGTTTGCTACTATAGTTTGTTCTATAATAAAAATGTTAAAGTAATAACTTACTGAGAAGTGTCTGAAGACAATAACTCTCAGGTGTATTTTCAGCTCCTAAAATGTGAATTCTTGCTTTGGTTAGTGTCTTCTTGTTCTGATGTCTCTTTAAACAGCTCAAATGTATTTTTTGAATGATATAAAGAGTTGGTTAGAGAAGGTGCTAATATGTCAGATACATAGTTATAGACTTCCTCCTTCATTTAAGGGTCTTAAAACCACTCCAGCAGTATTACCTATTTAAAAACAAAAACAAAAAACCATATTCCCTACTTCTCTCATATATTGTCCCATGTTTTCTTTATTTTCTTATAGATGATATCTAAAATGAATGCATTTTGAAGTGAATTCACATTTTTAGGGATAAAGAAAGTATCTCTTGTTTCTTCACATTTGCATTGTTCCTGTTTCTCCTTCTATTTTTTCTAAATTCCACATTGAACCAGTTGTTATAGCGGTGGTTGACAATATGCTTAATAACCAAGTTCAATGGTGATTGTCACATTATAATTAATTAACAAATTAAATTATCAAAAGCCTTTAGTGAATATTTATAAAGTTGGATATGAGTGGATATATTGAATATGTTTATTATGGTTAATGGGGGAAAAGATAGAAGAAGGTAAGGGAAAGATTATAAGGGAAGTACCTGGAAACTGAATTTGTATGGAGATATATGTGTATATGTGCATGTTTATATATACGTATATGGAAGACAAAGCTGTCTCAAGAGCTAATGGACTTAGAAGTGCACCTCATCTATATCAACAATATCTTAAGCAGATTGTGGTACAAAGATTGATCTGGCAAATCATCACCTCAATAAGACCAGGCTAACTCTGTCAACACCAATGAAAAATACTCAACCCCAGATCAAATATATCCTGAGCTTGGCAGACATTCATTTTGGTCAATAAGAAAATGGAGACTAAGCATGGATGTCTGGGAAGCTTTCAGGATTTGATAAGAAAGGTGCTTTAAGACAACTCCACTGAGGCCTTCATTGGAAAGGTGATGATGTCGTTAATGCATCGCATAACTCTTTGTCTCTGAAACACCATTAGGTCTAATTCTCCATGTGCGCCCTTACCATGCAATGACAAATAAGTATAAATAAGGAGATGTTTGAATGTTAAGTCATCACATCATCAAATGTGGCTGAAGCTGATAGGTGTGAGAAAGCAAGAGAATAAAGCTTTTGTTATTGTTGTTTTAGATTTTAAATATCTGACAAATCTCAAAATTCTGTGTCTTCCGTTCTGAGTAATTTGTGCAAACTCTTCCCATATGCTATTTATTGTATGTTTGGGTTCCTAACTTAAAAAGTAACACATGCATTTTTGGGGAATTATCTAAAAACAAAAAATATTATCTTTAATGTCAATATCCAGATTTAACAAGTGGTAATGAGTGGTGGCTTTTCCCTCCCTTGAATAAATGTAGAGTTTGGGGACAGGTGGAGACATGTACTGGGAAGTCGTTTCCTGCCTTTACTGTGACATCAAACCTCTTCCTCATGTACTGTCAGTACTAATAAATGCACACTAAGAACAGAGGGAGGAATAATATCTAGGAACATAGGTTAGATGAAGAAAGAGAACACTGAGATGTTGAAATCCCTTCCTTCTCTAGTTTCTTTAATTATTTATCCTCATATTTAAAATTATGAGATTAAAAGCCATACCAACTATTTTTCATGAAAATATATGATGAACTACTCAGTGAGTGAATATGTTCCTTAAGGTGGAGGAATACTTTAATGTAGACTCTGAAATTCTAGGTAACTGTGGCACAGTTCAAGAGAAAGGTGTTACTCCCTTTGTTGGTGAGAAATCTCCTAAGCTACAGGGACAATGGAAGTTGGAAAGATTCTAGAGAAACCCTTTTGGCACAGATATTGATTGGTATTCTAACTATTGGCATGGTCTTGATCCAATTGTTATGTATTATTTTCAGGTGGCAACAAAAGAAGGAAGAGAGAATAAGAAAAGATACTGTTTGTGATTTCTTCTGTACTCCCAGAAGGGAATGTCTTGTGAAGTTTGAAATGCCAGCTTGATCAAGGACATGATACTGAGGATATTAGAATACATTTAGATATGCAAAGTTAGTGTAAATGCAGTTCATAATCCTAGGATGCTTAAGGTAGAGCACACCAGTGATGTGGATAGATAATGATAATGATAGATACATAGATGATAAAGAGATAGATCAATAGATAATTATTTATTTATCTATCTAAATATTTATTTATTTATTTATTTGAGACACACAGAGAGAGAGAGAGTGCATAAGTGGGAGAGAGGGGCAGAAGGAGTGAGAGAGAGAGTCTTAAGCAGGCTCCAACATTCAACACAGAGCCTCAGATGGGTCTTGATCTCACGAACCTGGGATCATGACCTGAGCCAAAATCAAGAGTCAGACACTCAACCGACTGAGCCACCCAGATGCCCCTCATTTAATTTTGTCCTCTCCTTTACTTGTCACTAATTTATAAACAGAACACTATACTGCTGTATAACATTAATTGTGGGAGGGGTGGTTTCCTTGTAAGTCATAGAGGACACATTATTTATAAGATGAAAAAATTAAAAGTAAATAACATTTTCATTCTTATTATTTTTATTTTTAAATGGCGATTGGACAATTTCACAGTGAATGAAAATGTCACCATTACAGTTAATATCTCAATCTCAAATGTGGTCTAATACAGACCAATTTCTTGTGAGTGGAGTTAGGATTTAGTAGATTATCATTTGGTGTACATTAATGATAGAACTAATGTGTTACATGAATTACCTACTATTTCTTATACATAAACTCATTTCTCAAAAATCTATCTTTTTTTCACAGAAGCAATGAAAATAGAATATATATCTTTGTACTAGGCAGAATAATGGACCCCCAAATACACCTATAACTTAATCCCCCAAATGTGAATATGTTAAGTGACATGGCAAAGGGAAATTAGGTTTGAAGATGGAAAGAGGGAATTAAATTGCTCATCAATTGATCATGAGATGGGGGAGTACCCAGATTTATCCAGGTAGACCCATGTTAACACAAAGTCCTATAAATGGAAAAGGAGACAGAAGAGATAGAACCATAGAGAAAATAGCAAAGGAAAGACTTAGCCCAACATTGTTGTTCCCAAAATGGAGGAATGGGACCATGACACAAAGAATGTGGGTGGTCTCTTGAATGACAAAAGCAAGAATATAAAACTTCCCCTAGAAGAAATTTAGCCATTCTGACACTTTGATTTGATCACAATAAGACCTATTTTTAGGATTCTGACCTCAGAACTGTAAGATTATCAATTTGTGTTAAGTCACTAAGTTTTTGGTAAATTGTTACAGCAACCATAGAAAATTAATACAATTTAGAAATATTGATTTTAAAGAAAATTAGTCAATGCAGTTAAAATGCATGATTTGTGAATTAAAATATTTGATTATAGGTTTAAAAACTGGAAAAATGAATACTGTTACTTTAACTACAACTTTAGAATTACTGACTACCACTCAGCAGAAATCATTCTATAACACGTATTTTCATGTAACCTAAAATAGCATAGTTGACTATTACAATAATATCAACAACAAATGCAGTAGGTTGCATGGCTTTCTTTACCAGTCTTGAAATATACATGGCATTGTGCATTTAGATCCATTTATTTATGGAATTAACATCTTCTTTATTGCCCTGGTTTTTGAGAAGTATTAGCTGGAACATCTTCTACTTCTGTATTGCTTCTTTATAAGGAAATAAGAGAGATAACTATGGATGTTAAGGCCCTGTAAATTAAGATCTGAAATTACTTAAATTCAACCTCCTAAATGTAAGTTTAATTACCATATAGCTAAGATTTGACATAATTTTCCCTCATTCCACCATTGAGGACTATTAGACAGATTGAAGATGATGTGGAAGAAAGACAATGTTATGACTGATGTTGACTATCCTTTCAATGTTGGCAATGAACTTAATTTTGGTCTGTGACTGCCTTTAGAACTTATTGATAAGCTAAACTCAAAGGTCTCTCAATCTCATTTTCCAGGTAGACATACTCTTTCTCACCTCTGAGTTTCTATAACACTTTAGGTGCACCAGGGTGATTTATGGATTTATTTTCCCATGACTAGACCCTAAGTCCTTAAGGAAGAGCCTATTCCCTACCAATGGGTGACTACTCGTAACATCCTACACATAAAAAGTGGACAATATATTTGGTTGAAATAGTACATAAATAGAATATCTATTGGTAGAATCAAATTCAAATTGAATCATAAATAATGTCTATTAACACACCCCAAGTCTGTTCTTTGATAATATGTTTCCATGTTTATAAGAACACTCAGATGGAGTGAAAATTTAAAAAGAAACTTTTATTTTGTATATTTTCCACCATTAACCACGGATTTACAGAGTGACCTTATTCTTAACTCCTCTTATTTGGAAACAAAACAAAGCAAGCAAACAAAAAAATCTGACCACTGTTAGCAAGACAATGTGTTATAAAGAAGATAATAAAATGGAGCAGTAGAAAGATTTCAAATCCTCTATATGTTCCATGTCCTCTATATTTCTAGTCCCTAAATGTTTGCCACTGCAATAATTGGAGCTCACTAAGGAATATTTCCAGCAGGCCACCATATGCTGCTCTCCTTTATATCACACACTGGAGCATACAAGCAGTATATTCCATTCTGTTAAGGAATATATGAAGATTTATTAGAGTAGAATTTACTATATCATTTGGTATAAATCAAATTCATGAGATTTTCCAACTTTGCTAATTACTTTGGGAAATATGAGAAAAAAATCCTCATTTTTTATTCTGAAGAGGTCAACTTATTCCAGCTTGAGATATCTCTCAAGCCTTTTCTTAGCAACAGGGACTTGATGTTCCATTAGCATAATTGCATGCATCCTTCATGCCTCAAGGAGGACTCCAATACACTGAAATTTTAACTATGTCTGACTCTTCATTTGAAAAGAAAAAAAGCAATTTCTCAGAAAAAATCCTACAGGATCAACAAAGTTATGTGGCATACTGAGGATTAAGGACATTGAAAACGTCTGTTCTATGATAATAAATTTCTTCATTCCTTTAAAATGGAAACCTCAGAGGAAGCAATTTTGAAATGAAAAATTAAGACTTAGAAACAAGAGGTCATACATAGTTAACCTCTATTATCACCAACAACTCAGAAATCATATTAGTCTTGAGAACAATCAGATAAAATTTAGCAAATTACGTGAATATTAGATAAGAAAGACAATATCCATTGCTAATATAAATAGAAACTGAACTGTATTTTAACACACATTTTCTTTTCTTCATTAATGCCTGTTGTTTTAGATTTTTATGGGAGAAGAATCAAATTTTTAAAATAGCAAAATAATCACCATGTTAGCAAATGTGGAAACATTGCTGCTTACAGTCCACATATTGAGTTTCAGTTTTAATTCTATCTGCTGCCTTGATGGAAAACAATTTATTGAGTTTTGCTACTTTCTTTTTAAAAAACTGGGAAATGGAAAAGATGAATTTCACAATTTTTTTACCATTTGCATTCCTTGATTTTGAATATATGTGTTCATGTATATTATCTCCTAATACAACTGATAACTAAAAATTCAGTGTCATATATTTTTCCAAAATCATGATAAAGATGGAATTAATTTAAAAACTATGCAGGGTGCCTGAGTGGCTCAGTTGGTTAAACGTCCATTTCCCGATTTCGGCTCAGGTCATCATCTCACAGTTTGTGAGATCGAGCCCCACATAGGGCTCTGCACTGACACTGCAGAGTCTGCTTGAAATTCTTTCTCTCTCTGCCCCTCCCTGTCTCATGCTCTCTCTCTTTCAAAAATAAATATTTTTTTAAAATTTAAAGAATATGTCAACTTTTAGTAAATACGGTAGTCCTCCCTTACCCACAGTGAATACATTTAAAGACTCTGAGTAGATCCCCAAAACCACAGATAGTGCCAAACCCTATATATACTGTTTACTGTTTTTCCTGTACATACATACCTATCATAAAGGTTAATTTGCAAATTAGGTGTAGTAAGAGACTAACAATAACTAATGATAAAATAGAACAATATAACAATCTACTGTAATAAAGTTATGTAAATGTGGTCTGTTTCTCTCAAAATATCTCATTGTCTTGTACTCAGCCTTCTTGTGATGATGCTAGATGATAAAATGTCTACATGAGGAGATGAAGTAAGGTGAAAGACAGGCATTGTGATGTAGCATTAGGTTACTATTGACCTTCATGGGGTTAAGTAAAAAGGAGATACATCTGCTTCTGGGCAGGATTGACAGCAGATAACTGAAAGCCATGGAAAGCAAAACTGCAGATAAGGGCGGGCTACTTCCTGTATCTAAATAAGCATACTAGGGGCACCTGGGTGTCTCAATTGGTTAGGCGTCCGACTTTGGCTCAGGTCACGATCTCACGGTTCGTGGGTTTGAGACCCACATTGGGGTCTGTGCTGACAGCTCAGAGCCTGCTTTGGATTCTGTGTTTCTATCTCTCTCTGACCCTCCCCCACTTGTGTCTGTCTGTCTCTCTCTCTCAAAATAAAGAAACATTTAAAAATTTTAAAAAGATAAGCATACTAACAAGAAAATCATTTGTGATGCACAATTGAAGAATAGTATAAAGTACTGTTAAATATTTGGAGTAGTGTCAACAATACATCTGTTAAATGAATGCATAATCAAAGGATAAAATAAAAAGAAAGAGACAATGCAAACATGTTCAAATAGACTAAAAGAACTTTAAGTTTGTGGGAGAGAAAAATGCTTAAGATGAAAAAAGCAAGACAGAGGTGGAAAATAGAAAAATATATATTTAAAAAGGCAGGCTCTGTGAAAGTATATATAATAACCTTGATAAAGACTGCCTTCTCAACTTATGTTATACCTCTTTTTTTCTCTCTTCCAGTGAAAATTTCCCTCTGAAAAGGTAGCTTCAAAAGCAGTAGTAAAGAGAAACAGACACACAGACAAGTTCAGGCAATTAAGAGGGAAACTAGATGTTTTAAATGAATCAAGAAGCATTGTTCCAGCCAGGGTACATCCACAATGGCCCTGTGTTCTGGTCAAAGTTGCCATGTAACCAACAACCAGTACCTACTTATAGAAGGTGAGTAGAATTGGATCATCTCTATTAGGGGGGTGGCAAACTCTGGCCCACACGCCAAACCAAGTCCCTAGCCTGTTTTGTAAATAAAGCTTTACTGGAACACAATTACACTCATTGTCAATAGCTGCATTGCACCACAAAAGTAGAGTTAAGGAAGTCAGGCAGAGACTGTAGGACCAAACATGGATGAAAATATTTATTATCTGACCATTTACAGAAAGGTTTGCCAATCCTACTATACATGGCTTCTTGGATGTTCCTAATCTCTGATTCTCTACCCATTAAGGTTCATAACACTTCAGTGTAGAAACACATAATTATTGCCTTCTTGAAACAATTGTTTAATCTTGGAAAATTACCTTTGAAAGATAGATTTTTTTAAAGAAAATAAATTTTTCTTTAACTCTCTTTTTTCTATTTGTTGTTCTCATAGTACAATGAGCAATACACCTCTTATCAGAATCTAGTAACCCACAAAATATTTTACTGAATATGGAATTACCCCAAAGAAAAATCTGAAATGTTACAAATATTTTTCTTCAGAAATGTTTATTTATGCTGTGTTAGCCATGTATGAACAACAGCTCATATCACCTAGAGTCTTGATTATTCCATTGTGTGAGTAAGGTAAATTCACTTATGCCATACATTAGAGAGTCTTCAGAATGGATAATTGATGAAAATACATATAAAGATGGGTCTCACGTTCAGAGTCCTTCCAGTTATGGAGAAGAGATGATAACTTTTTATAGTGTTAAAAGTTAGAGTTGGAACTCCCTGTTGTTTGTATTTTAAACTAGAATTATTATCAAAGCAAGCAGGCAAAGAAACTCATTATTAGTAGTAGGTTGCTGTGGGAAACAAAGGCAAATGAAAAATTAAATTTCCTTACTGCCTACAACCCATTGACAAGTCCTTGAAACAGGCAGAGTGACTTCTCTTTAGGAGCTCAGCTGCCTCAATGATGACACTTTGCTAGGGGCAAAAGGGAATCTTAGCTTAACATCATCCTGACCCCCCGGGATCCTGTAAGTCTAATTTAACATATAAAAATTCCTTTGGAAACTTCCTTTATCCTTACCCCTCAAGATATATGTTGGTAATCATCCTCCAAGCTTATGACCCACAGATATACATCTGAATGGTCTCATGACTGAGTTTTTATTAGACAGAGATAAATGACCTTTTCCTAACAGCAGCTACCCTCTCATAGTCCTGGAAACCTGGCTTCCAAAATACCTTAGAGAAATATGCTATCCCTAACCCCCTAACAACCTGGAAGTATATAATCAGTCACTCTTCACAACCCCAAGGCAACTCTTTCTGCCCACAGATCATGTTCCTGTGCTTTAATAAAATCACCTTTTTGCACCAATGATGTCTCAAGGATTCTTTCTTGGCCATCAGCTCCAGATCCCCACCACCATTCCAAAACCTCATCAGTATTACAGAGATTACTATTGCAAATGGAAGTGGTGGAAATGTCTGAAGATATTTATCCAAATTCTAATTGCTACTGTGCTTTTTGATGTTGGATCTGAGGTGCAGTGTGTGCTATTGGTAGTTATGTCTGATATCACTAAAATAAATTTACATTTTAAGAAATAAAACTCAATCCAACATTGAACATAGCTTTTCTTTTGACATTGAAGAAAAATGGCTCAAAAACTTTTTTCATCTGCATTCACACATTCAGTTAAAATTACTGCAACCAATATATATCAATATCTGACAATTCTGTTGATGAAAATTATATAAATGATCAAATTGTAGGCATTGGGTCAATGATGAACTGCAAATGTTCAATTATATGTATTGCAGATACCTAGTTTTAGAGCCAGATTAAACAGTAATTAAATTACAGTTGATTCCCATGTATTAATTTTCTGGAGTGGGTGAGGTATTTAACATATCTGAGCATCAAATACTATGTTTTTAAAACACTGTATTGGATTACCATTATAAAATCAGTACTTTGGTCTTTAAAAACCTAAGTACAAACTGGTAGTTGAATAACAGTTATTCTCATTTTTTAATTCTGTGTATTAGGTCAGAAATTTGACATATCTGAGCCTCATATAGTTTACCTTCAAGATTAGGATGCCAAGATCTAGTCAATAAGAATATTATGTAGTTTAAATGATGATAAACTGTTCTTAACACATGATAGATAGCCTAAAATAAACATTCATCATCACCATTATTATCATCATGGATGATGAGAAATTATTAAAGTTGAGAGAGACTCTAGAGAATGCTAATAAGCAAGAACTATTCAAATTTTCCAAAATAGAAAGATGATGAGGAGGATGATTTTCTTTGCCTAAACAAACATATATGCCCACCAAACTTCTCCCTTGGTATCTCTACAATAGAGGCAAGAGGATGAAAAAGTTTACTTTCTCTGCTTATTTTTCATGTGTAGGTCACCCTTTAATATTGTCCTAAATAGAAGAAATCAGAAATATGCTGCATTTATCTTTTTTGTTTTCTATCCTTATAAAAATGACAGGTACGGTGATACCTTGCCTTCCCATTCCATTAGGATTCCAGTATTATGCCTGCAGCTTCAGCTAATGTAAGATACATAAAGGAAAGACCAAGAGAATATCTTGAGTATCAAAGCAAATTTGGTATATTTGTGTGTATACAGACATATATGTATGGAGTGTTTGCATGTGTATTTATGGTTATGTTAATAAATGTCATCTGTGGATAACATATATGTATATGAATTAGAGATGTAAAAGGAAATATATTTCATATGTACATTATTTAGAGATGTTCAATGTGTGTGTATATATATATATATACTTAATTTCTTAAAATAAAGTTTATTTATTTTGAGAGAGAGAAAGAGGGGAGGCAGAGAGAGGGAGAGTGAGAATCCCAAGCAGGCTCCACGCTATCAGCACAGAGTCCATTGTGGTGCTTGAACCCATGAACTGTGAGAACATGACCTAAACTGAAGTTGGATGCTTAACCGACTGAGCCACCTAGGTACCCCTTTTTAAAAAAAAGAAAACTTTAACATTCATTTATTTTTTGAGTGGGAGAGAAAGTACATACACATGCATGCATGGGGTAGGGGCAAAGAGGGAGACAGAGGCCCCAAAGCAGGCTCTATGGTGATAGCAGAGAGCCTAGTGTGGGGCTTGAACTCATGAATCTGGAGATTATGACAGGAGCTGAACTCCCACACTTAACCAACTGCACCACCCAGGTGCCCCATGTTCAATGTATATTTTTAAGTAAAAGTAACAAGTTGCAGATTTATGAGATTACCTCTAAATGATAACAAATCATGTAATCAGCTAGTCAAATAAAATAACATCAGAAGCCTTTTTTCAGCCAAAATAAATATACAAGGCTGTTTGTGTACACAGAATTATTTACATACCAGAGTGTTAACATTTTATATTTGATATATGGCTGCAGGATAAGGTGAAAATGGGAGAATGAAGATATGATGAACTTTCTTATCATACATCTTCATATTGATACACCTAAGATGTGAATATTTGGACTATTATATGACTAACACATAAGTTCTTATGGATTATGGTAAACAACATATTATATAAAAATATTGAGAACTTAGGAATGAAACTACATGAAGGAGGAACAAATGTTCAGTCATTAAATCCATTTTAATGGAGCTTAGAAAATGTACAGGATTAATGACACTCAATTCAATATATCAATAGTATCTCTGTTTTAACTTTTACTATAAATTATATTTTGTTGTTTATTCAAATTATCATGACCAATACTAACTTTTAAAGTGTAAAGCTAAGTAATAAATAGATAAGTCTGTTTCCAGTTTTCAGTTTAAAATAATCTTCTGAATAAATGGTATCAGTTTAAAATGCAATTAACAGAAAATGTAGCATATATAAAATGGTAAGAGAGCATCTCTTAGTCTTGCAGATGAAGTTGACTTCGATGTTTTAATCTTTTTTATTTCAAATATCACAGTAAATTCCATTATATAAATTGTCCTCTTATTTCCCTTGACTTTAATGATAGTTCTCCTGAGTTAGATGTTCAAAACATGATTGTTCATTTCTAATATATTTTTCATCTGTATCTATCAAATGCAAGAATATTTTTAAAAAATAAAATCTTGTAAAACCATTTTGTTGGAGTGTTTTTGATCTGAGACTAAATGATACTGGTAATATGGACTTAAACTCTTAGAACATATAGTTACTAACAAGAATAGATACACCATTTTAAATGTAAAGGATATAAAACTGGCCTTTTGTGTGGTGTCTTGGTGGCTTAGTTGGTTAAATATCAGATCCTTGGTTTCAGCTCAGGTCATGATCTTGCAGTTCATGAATTTGAGCCCCACTTCAGGCTCTGTGCTGACAAGTGTGGAGCCTGCTTGGGATTCTCTCTGTCCCTTCTCTCTCTCCCCCTACTCCCCCCTCCCCAAATAAATAAACTTAAAAAAACTGGCTTTTTGAAACTATTTGATTCAATTCTTCTATGCAAAAACTTCAAATAAACAAAAAAGCTTTATATAAACCTGAGTTATATTTATTCCAGAAATTTGTTCCAATATGTGCACATGGCAATATTTCTACTTAGAGGCCACAGAACTTGATAATAGAATATAGAAAAGGAAGATTTTTGTGATTATGTTAAACATTAATGTAATGCTTAAAAATAAGCTATCAGTTTTAACTTGTAAAGGTAACTTTTAATTTCAAATGCTATTTTTTATGGAGAAGAATGTGAGAGACTTTTGCCTCTGTGGAATAAAGAAACAAACAAACCGTCTAGTCATATTTTCTACAGTACTAATGAAGATGCTGGATCTTAACTAAGGAATCCTTAGTTAATTAAATTACAGAAAAGTACAGAATTTTCTAGTTTAAAGGAGTGTCATGGCAGCAGAAATTGAGAAAATACACATTCGGGATGTAGGTAGGTTGAGGACTGTGTCTGCAGTAAGGCAAGGGACACTCCTCAACCTACCTACAACTCAATATGACCAAGAACCCAGGCCAGCCTCCAACTCGGCTTGATTCTTGCTGGTGCCAACTACCCAAAAAATGACAGACTTTACATGAAGTGGAACAAAACAAGCAAACAAAATTTTAGTTTAGATACCACTGATCTTTTACACTATGTCTGAATGCCATAAAAACAAAATCATGAGATATGTAAAAGAAGCAAAAAATGTGTCCAAAAAAGTGAAAAGAAAAAAGGCAACCAGAAGATAAGACTCACAAATGACCCAGTTCTATCGTAAAAAGCTAGAAAAAGACAAACAAATTAAACTCAAAGTAAGTTGAATACAGAAAAGAGCAAAGATAAAAGTAGAAATCAATGAAATAAAAAAAACAGGCAAACTCTAGAACGAATTAACAAAGTCAAAAATTGCTCATTTGAAAAGGTCATTAAATGCTTAAAGATCTAGTGAGATTTAAGAAGAAAAAAGAAAGAAAATACAAATTATTAACATCATGAATAGAGGATTTCATTGCACATTTAAAAAGGAGAATTAAGTGATATTATGAACAACTTTATACCAATAAATTCAACAGTTTAGGTAAAAAGACAAATTACTTGAAAAACACCACTTAATAAATGAGACAAGAAATAATGTAGATATTCAAAAAAAGCCCTATATCAAAAATGTAAATTAAAATCATTATCATAAAACATTCCATGTAGAAAATTAAAGGTTCAAATACTTATGTGACTAATACTATCAAACATTAAAGAAAAAATATTAATTTTGATAAAATTGTTCCAGAATATAGAAGAAAATATACCACTACCCAACTCATTTCATGAAATCAAATTAACCTACAGAATAAAACTTGGTAATGGTGTTATATATATATATATATTTATCACAGATCAATTTCCCTCATGAACATAAAAGCAGAAATTATTAACAAAATATTAGGAAATATAATCCAGCAGTATTCTAAATGTATAATACAACATAACTAATTGTAGCATGTTACATAATACAAGGTTGAATTATCATTTGAAAATCAATCAATACACTTCACCCTATAAAGGAGAAATATCAAACCAAAATTTGATGTCTCAATAGTTTTCAAAAATTGTCTTAAAAAATGTAACTCTGTTTTTAAAAACTGAAAAAAGAAAAAATACATCTAACAAAAACCTAGAGATATTATAATTAATAACAAAATATATAAATACTTCTCCCTGAGATCAAATAAGTGAAGCATCTCTAGCCTTACTTTGAATGTTTTTTTTTTTTTCTAAAGTAGGTTCCATGCTCAACATGGGGCTTGAACTCACAACCTTGAGATCAAGAGTTGTATGCTATACTGAGTCAGCCAGGTGCCCCCTTGCCTTTGAATTTTTAAAGTAGGTTTTACTCAGTAAAATAAGTCAGGAAGAAACAAAAGTTATAAAAATAGAAAAAATTAATTAATACTCTTTACTCACAGAAAGCATGAATATTTATACAGAAAAAATTCTACCGAAACCACAAAAGGCTAAAAATAAAAAGTTAATTTAGTGAATCTGC
Source organism: Cryptoprocta ferox (assembly GCA_028646485.1). Taxonomy (NCBI): domain Eukaryota; kingdom Metazoa; phylum Chordata; class Mammalia; order Carnivora; family Eupleridae; genus Cryptoprocta; species Cryptoprocta ferox. Next base: position 95,395,589 of record CM053573.1, on the reverse strand, counting down.
AGCCTACATAGTCAAGAGACAAAAATAAAATGTTTTAATTGATAGACAGGTAGATAGATGACAGAGAAGCAAGAAATGATTGGGAAATAATTTTTTTTAAATTGTTTTTCTTTTGTTTGTTTGTTTGTTTGTTTGTTTTGGCAGGAAAACATCCATTTGAGAAAGATGGTAAATTTATTGGGAACATTTCAGGGCTGAAGCATATTTGTAACTGTGAGATACGGCCTCAATTATTTTTTTCATTTTTTTTAAATTTATTTTATTTTTTTTTAACTTTATAGTTTATTGTCAGGTTGGTTTCCATATAACACCCAGTGCTCTTCCCCACAAGTGACCTCCACCATGACCATCACCCCCCTTTAACTTTCCCCCTTCCCCTTCCGCCCTCAGTTTGTTTTCAGTATTCAAGAGCCTCTCGTGTTTTGTCTCCCTCCCTCTCCCTAACTCTTTTTCCTCCTTCCCCTCCCCATGGTCCTCTGTTGGGATTCTCCTGTTAGACCTATGAGTGCAAACATACGGTATCTGTCCTTCTCCGCCTGACTTATTTCGCTTAGCATGACACCCTCGAGGTCCATCCACTTTGCTACGAATGGCCAGATTTCATTCTTTCTCATGGCCATGTAGTATTCCATTGTATAGATGAACCACATCTTCCTAATCCATTCATCAGTTGATGGACATTTAGGCTCTTTCCATGATTTGGCTATTG
>CM053573.1:95364833-95394380 GCA_028646485.1 Cryptoprocta ferox | reverse complement strand
AGTATTGCTCTATTAAAGGAGGCTCATTGACTGTCCAGGGCCTATCGTTTCAGAAAGTGTTCTCTTAATGGTGTCTCGGGGTTTCTCTTGTTGTGCCTTTGATTATTTTATTTCCCTGGTCAGTGATATCTGGGACTCTCCAGCACGTGTACTTTGGCTTGTTTCTTGAGGTATCCCTGAAAAGGAAACAGACTAGCATACAGGGAACAAAAGCATGTACACGCAGAGACAAATCAAACAAACAAACAAGCCAAAAGGGCAAAGGAAGTAAAGAAAAAGAAAGGAAAGGAAAGAAAAGAAAGAAGAGAAGAGACGAAAAGAGAGAAGAAAAAGAAACAAAAACAAAAACAAGGTGGGGACAGAGACAGCAAAAGTCTGTGGACAGTCTAAAAGCATATAACCAACCAAGAGGAGAGATAATAATATGCTAAGGGAAATATATCTGGATGGCAGCAGAAAAGAAAGAGAAGCAAAGAATAAAAGGAAGAAAAAAAAAAAAAGACAACTCCCCTGTGCGGATGGGCGTGATCTGGCGTCAGGTCAGGTCTTGGGGGCTGCTCTTTCCGAGGCCCCGCCTTGGTGGTTGCGGGGAGAAGTATGGCACCGCTTGAAAGCTTTGTTAGAATCAAGCGTTGCAACCGCCCTTCTGAGTCCGATCTCCCTGTGCCACAGGCGAGCCACACTGTATTCTCCAAGCTCCGCCTCACTTCCAAATCCTAGTCCATGCAGTTCAACACTATCAACGGAGATGGGATGCGTTCCCGCTGGCAGCCAGCCTCCCGGCCTGACTTGCGCCACCCTTTTTCGGAGCCACAGCCGCCACCACCGCCGCCGCTGCTGCCACTGTTTTTCAAGGCGCTTTCGTGGCGCTGCCGCCCCCGCTTTTCGCACTGCCGCCGCCTTTATCTGTGCCGCCGCCTTTCGCGGTGCTGCTTGGAATGGATGCTGCTGCCGGTGCACCCAAGGAAGAATTCACCGGTCAGATGGGATGGATTTCTCTCCCTCCACCTGGCAGTTATATATGAGGAGATGGGCGAGTTTTTCCTTCCTTAGAGATCGTTCTATGAGCTTTTTCCGTCTCTCTTTCTCTTTCCCTGGTCTCTCCAGGGCACAGCACCCTCTCCCTGTGTTGGGCTCGGGGGCTCCTTTCCCCTTTACCACCGGGACCCGCCCGTCCCCTAATTTCCCAGATCACAGTCAGTCACTCAGGCATCTTTGAGGTTGTCTTCTTTCTGGCGTCTGTTTCTTCTTTCCCCCACTTGCAAATCCTAGTTTTATCACTTCAGTCCTTCTCAGTTCAATCTATACGGGCGTGCGCGGATTACAGAGCTCCCTGCTTCTCCGCCATCTTGCCCGCCCCTTTTTTAATTTGTTTTAAATGAAGAAACCAACGAAATTAGGAATGAACCTAACCAAACAAATGTATGACCTATTCTCTAAAAATATTGCAAAACATTTCTTGGATATATTAAAGAATTCTAGTAATAAATGGAGAGATCTACCATGTTCATGAGTTGGAAATTTCAGTATTTTTTTCCACAGTTTTCACTTATTAAATTAAATGCATGTGCAGATTCAGTATAGCCCCAATAGAATCAGGTTTTTAAAAAATGAAATTCACAAGTTCATTCTAAAATGCATATAGAAATGCAAAGGGCCTAAAACACTTACAATAATCTGTAAAAAAAACAAAAAACAAAAAACAAAAAAAACTTAACACTACATGTCTTCAGGACTCAGTATCATGCGATAGTAACAAAGTCAGAAAAGTATTGGCATAAGAGGCAATACATATGTCAATAGAACTAAATTGAGAAGCTACAATAGCTCCAAACTTATATGGTTAATTGAACCCAAACCAATAAAATGGGGGAAAAAAGGATTTTTTTCAACAAATATTTGAGGAATAATAGGATGTTCATAGGAGAACAAAACCCCTCAATTTCTAGCCCTATCATACAAAAAAATAATTACAGATTTATTGTGGCCTAAATTTAAAGCATACAATGGAAAAGCCACTCAAACAACACGTAATAGATCTTTGAAACCTTGGGGAAGGCAAAGACTTCAGAGACACAACATAAAAAAATAATATTCATAAAAGAAAAAATAAGTTAGCAAAAGATGTCTTTTGCTTATCAAAAGTTCCCATTAACAAAATGATTAGGCAAATCTGAGACTGGTAGAAAATATTCACAAAACATACATTTGATGAAGTACTTATACCAAGGTTATAAATGGGTTCCTGCAAATTAGCCAAAAAGGTCATATCCAGTGGTTAGAAAAAAAAAAAAGTATGTGTGTTGAAGAGGGGGATACCGAACAGACTCTCTCCACAAAGGAAGATAAACAAATATCAGTATGAAGCATTGAAATTTACTTATCATCAGCAGCTAATCAGTGCATCTGGAAATGCAAATATTAAAAGGCACAATGAGTTGTCATTATATGCTATATGTTTTAAAAATATTTAAATCTAACAAAATCAAATATTGATGAAGATATGGAATAATAGGGACTTTCATATACTGCTGAAAGAATGTAAAATAGTACTGCCATGGCAAAATTGATCATGGTTCATTGCTTTAGTTTTATATTGGTGTATAATGAGCATATAACAAAATGACAGATCATAAATATTCATTTTGACATAATTTACTCTTCTGTAACTCAATATGTATAACTCTACATAAATATATAAGAGACTTCCATCACCTCAGAAAGTTTCCTCTTGTTCTTTTCAAATATTTCCCTTTTATTGCCAACCTTCTTACCCAGAGGCACACATGTTCTGATCTCTATCTCTATCGCTTAATACCACCTGTTCTCTTATTAAAAAAAAAAAAAAAAGGAATAATAAAGAATGTGATCTTTTGTTCTGACTCCTATTGCTTAGTATAATGTATTTGAAATTCCCCCCATGTTCGAGCCCCTAGATAATTCAGTCAGTTAAGTGTCCGACTTCAGCTTAGGTCATGATATCATAGTTCATGAGTTGAAGCCCTACGTCGGCTTCTGTGCTTATGGCTCAGAGCTTGCAACCTGCTTCAGATTCTGTGTCTCCCTCTCTCTCTGCTCCTCTCCTGTGCACTCTCTCTCTCTCAAATTAAATAAACATCTTTAATTCCCCCATGTTATTGAGTAATGATAGTTTGATTTGGGGGGGAGGGGTTGTGAAGTATTCCACTGAATAAATATGATCCATTTGGCTGTTGTCTTTATCTGTATTGTGTTCAAATTTTGGCTATTGTGAGTATGACTTCAATGAATATTCTTATAAAGTCTTCTTTTCATATGTATTCATTATCATCAGGAAAATACTTATGACCAAATTGCTGGTTCATAGGGCAAGTTCAGGTTCAGTTTTACAAGACACTTGCAAAGAGTACTCCAAGGTGTTTGTAACATTTTACACTTTCAGCATCAATAGATATTTTTTTCCTTCAGAAATATTTTTCAGCTTTTCACCATTCTCTCTATATAATAGGTCACTTCTTCACATTGGATTACATGATTTTTTTCTTTCTCTTTAGTTTTCAGCAGTTTAATTACGATATTTCTGTGGATATTTTTCTTTGACTTTATCCTGTTTGGGATTCACTTAGGTTTTTGGTTCTATAAATGGTATTTTTTTACCAAACTTGGGAAGTTTTCAAATATTTCTTCAAATATTTTTTCTGCTCCTATCTCTTTCTCCTCTCTTTGTAGAGTTCTAAAAGCATAAATGTTAGATCTATTAATCATTATTCCAAAGTCCCTGGAGCACTATTCTTTTCTCAGTTTCTATTGATACATCCTCAAATTCGCCGCCTCCTTTCTCAATCATCCCTGTTCCACTATTGAGCCTAACCAGTGATTATCTTTATTTTAAAAATTGTACCTTTTCAGTTCTAAAATTTCCATTTGGGTTTTTTTTATAGTTTATATTTCCTGTGGAGAACTTCTACCTTGCCATATTTTTCAATACATTTACTTTTACCTCACAGAACATAGGTATGACGGCTGCTTTAAAGTACATGTCTGATAATTCTAACAGGGGCATCATGTCAGAATTGGCATCTGTTGATTGTTTTTCCCCTTGAGACATGTCTACATGTTTCAAATAGTGTGTATTGTGTAATTTTGAATTGTATCCTGGAAATTTTGTAGGTCATGGTGTATATAGATTCTGAGTCTTCAAATAATACTCTGAAGAAATTTTGTTTGTTTGCCATAGCAGGCTATCAGGATAGTTTCAGATTGTAATTTCTGTCTTGTCTTCTAGTTCATTCTCCTAAACTTGTATTTATGCTACTTTTGATCTCCCTATGCATGAGACACTCAGAATTTACTCTGTGAATTGGGCAGTGATTTAAATCTGAATCCAATTTTCAAAGCCTTTGCTATGCTAATTTAGGTCTGTCCCACATAAGCACACCTCATGAATGTGCCTAGGACTTGTGTGCATTTATGAGGGGTTCCCTTCATTTAGTTTTCTATTTTCTTGGGATGCCTTGGTACACTCTTTCCCCCACAGAATTACTTTTTCACAGTTCCTCTGGCTAAAACATGGTGATTATCTTGGGGTTCTAGCTACTGTACTACTACTGATATGCAGCGTTGTGACAGAGTCCATGGCCTAAAAAGATGGAGTTTATACCAGAGTGTTAACCACCTCTCTCCCCTGACCACCCTTCAGCCCTGCAACTGGGAACCCTCTCAGGGCAAATCACGAGGAAACAATAAAAACTAGAAATAGAATTTAACTTTTATTCAGATCACTTTTTCAAGTTCTGTCTTCCTTCTACCATCTGCTTTGTTTTGTTTACTTTCTGAGTCTTCAGATAGATAATTTTTTTAAATTTCACCCAGTTTTTAGTTGTAATTCTGTTAGTTGTAACACCTGACATCAGAAGATAAGATAGGTTCTAGTAAGGTTACTCCATCATGGCCAGATCCAGAAGCCCAATGTATGTATATTTTATCTCAAAAATATTAAATAAAATATTCTAGTTATTAGGTTTTCTCTTTCCTGTTGTAAGGATTAGACATTATGAAACCATTTTGTGTCTTCCATGTTTGACCAAATATAAAACATATTGAGAATAACAGGAGATGGACTTCTTGCGCTTGGAGATGGAAATTTGTAAACTTTTGAAAGGGAAAATGAAAAAATATCCTGTAATTGCAGTATTTGTAAGAATTCTGAAATCACGGTTACAGAGATTTTATATTTTGTGTATATGTGTATTATATGTGTGTCTGTACTTATCTTCTAGCTTTTTTCATTGAGAGGGTTTAGAACAGCATTATCTAATAGAATTTCCTGTGATGATGGAAATGTTCCGTGTATGTGTTTTCCATTATGACACTAGACATATTTGGATCTTGAACCCTTGAAATGTGGCTATTGTGATTAAGAAACTGACTTTTAGTTGTATTTAAGTGTAATTCATATGTACTCATTATAAAATAGTCACCTGTTGCTAATGGCTACTATATTTGACAGCAGAGAATTAGAAGCAAAAATATACTGTTACTAATTGAGTATAGAGAGGGCCTAGGGTTTTATTTTTAAATTCTAATTGTTACTAAAAGAAACCAGGAGTCTTCATGGAAAAGGTTAATTCCAGAGCTGGTAGGGAAAGCTGAGGCGACTTGGGAAATTCTTAGTGTTACAAAAAGTAAAGAAGTCGTTAAACAAGGAAGAGTCATATCAAAATAATATGAGATCCAGCTCAAAGGATTCCTCTGGCCAAATATGGGACATTTGTACATCAAAATAAGTAGTAATCATAATGAATTATAGTTCATTAGATTAAAAATATCCATGAGTCCGTTTGAATGTAAATTAATAAATATATAAATAAACAGCAAAAAAAGAAAAAACTATTTCTATCGTAGAATGTCAAATGATAGAAGGAATAAAGGAGTTAGAAAGTTATCAGTGGATCCTAAAACTAGTTACTGAATATTTGATAAAAAACAGGATATTTATATATTTTCAAAATATTTCATATTTATATATTCTTGAAATATTCCTCAACATAATATATCAATTACCAGGGAAAATAACATAACCTTTACAGTGAAGAGACTTGGCAGACACTATCTTAAACAAGTGACTTAATTTTACCTAAGCCAATACAAGGACAAGCCAACATCATGTGTTTCCTAATATTGTGTTTTAAGAAGAACATAATATCATTTATGTAGCATTTCTGTAATAATGAATAACCTAAATTCAATCAAGGAATTATCAAAGAAAACCAAATTGAAAGCGATATAATACATATGTACATACCTATACATATATAGGCATGTATATGGCAGGTCCTGTCAAGGTCAAGAAAGACAGAATAATATTCCAGGTCAAATGAGACTAAAACTAAATAACAACTATATATAATGCATGATCCTGGGCTAGGAAAACAAACAGCCATTAAATACATTAATAGAATAATTGACAGAACATGAAAATGGACTGAATTTTGATAATAGTATTGTATCTATGGTTAATTTCCAATTTTGATAATTGCTATGCAGTCATGTTCTAAGGAAGTGCACACTGAATTATTTTAAAGTAAAGTGACAAGTTATCTCCAATTTATTCTCAAATGATTTGGAAAAAAAGTCATAAAACATATGGGGGGGAAATGCAAAGAATTAGTGAATCTGGATAAAGGACCTTTACATGATCCTTGCAACTTTTCTGTAAATTTGAAACTACATAAAATAAATATTTAAAATTCAAATCAATTATATTTTTAATAAAGGCAAAAATAAAAATAAGAATGATATCAAAAACTTTAAAAACACAGAAATACATTTAATAAAAGATGTACTAAGTCTCCTATAAAACATGGTAGACTCAGTATCTTAAAGTGTCAGTTGCTTTGAAGTAATCTATCGAAACAACATGAATCCAGTCAAAATTCTGTCAGACATTTTTTGTAGAGTTTGACAAGCTAATTTTTGAATTTATATGTGGAATGCAAAGGACCTAGAATCATCACCAAAACTTCTTTGAAAAAGAACAGTATTGAAGAAAGTACATGAAGTGGCTTCAGGATTTACTGGTGTGCTGCACTAGTTGAAATATTGGCAAAAAATAGATAAATCCAAGGAAGAAAATAGAGAGTCTAGAAAACAAACCACACATACATATTAAGTTGATTTTCTACAGAAATACCAACACAAGTAAATGGATACTGGGAAGTCAGTTTCTCCCTTTAAGAAGAAAGTGACCTGAAGTATATATGTATTTTAATGAGTGCTTTTTTATTCTTAATTTGCTAAATAAAAATGATTCCTTGTATTGTGAGTGACGCTAACTTGCCTTTAAATATTCTTTTCGTATCTTTTTGGATGAGTAAGCATAAATGATATAACTATAGAATTATATATAACAGTCATAGTTAGCCATGGAATTGTTCTTGTCGTGAGCATGTGACTCCACAGTCACATGCAGCATCCATACAGGATGTAGGATGTAGCCAACTAAAACACTAAATCAGTTGATCTATGTATTAGCAACAGGAGCCAATTTTACAGAAAAAGTAAGCATTGATGGTTCTAATTAAAACTATAACACATTGATTTTCTGATAGTTATGACTTAAGGACATCGGTTCTTTTTTCTATTCTGAAAATTTTGAAGCCAGCTGGTTGCATTCTGGCTGCATCCACCTAACATCCCACGAATGCAAACTGAGCATATCCATGAGGGTTTCTAGTGATTTGTTCCCAAACTCATGCTACTATGTATGATCTCACTTTGATTTGGTTCTACAATTTTAGCACCATCATTCAATCATTATCTATTCTTGCACTGAATTTATTTAGTTTCTCTGTCTCTTGACTATTGACTTATCCAGAAATGTTCTCTATTTTAGATTAGTTTGGGTAATCCTTTGTGGGGAACAGGAGGCAGACTGCTGAGAAAAAACCCTGATGAGAGAGTAGTAAAGCTGGAGCCGTCACTGCCAATTTGTATTCCATCATTTGCTGGAAATGTTTGAGAATTATGGGGGGAATAAAAGAAAAGACGAAAAAAAGGGAAAAAAGTGGCAACTAGTTTAGAGGTAGATTCTTGATCTTGAGGTCTACTGGTTGAAGTTAAAGAAAATTGTAATCTTTGTAAGCAAAAGTAGTATTTTTCTTCCTTCAGTGAGAAAAAAAATGTTACCTGGAAAGATTAAGAATAATCATTTGGAAGCACAGCAGTTAAGACCATTAAATACATTAAAATATTAACTATAATATTTAATAGGGTAAGTTAAAAAGAAAAAAGGCAATTTATTTTCTTCTATCAAATTGACAGTCATTTTGTTTGATCAGCTATATAGTTGTTGGCAAAGATTTAGTCAAATATACAGCCTCCCACATTGTTGGTGGAGTACAAATTGGTATAACCATCCTGAGAAGCAATTTGGCAATGTGCCTTAAGATTTTTATAAAATGCTTATTCATAACATTTGATGTACAAATTCCACTTCTAAGAATTGCTGTTAAGGAAATAGTCACAGAGGTGGACACATCTGTGTAAAAGAATATTCATTACAATTTGTGTAGCAATGAATCGTAACAAACTACAGATATGTCTATAAAAAAACTAGTGGTTGAGAAGATAATACTGTAACTTTCTAATGAAGTAGTCTGTATCATTAGAGCCTTTATTTTTTGAGGAATATTCACTTACATAAAGGATTGCCCATGATAAAATATTGAATAATATCTGGATATGATACTAATGTATTTTGTTAAAACAGGAGAAAAAAACACTTGAAGTAATACTCTGAAAACTAAGAGTAGTCATTTTATATTTTTCTGTATTTTTTCAAACTTTGTCTTAATTTACATGGCAAAGATTGTCTGAATCAACCTATATTCATTCTACCTTTCTTTATCACTCCTGAATTTTAGCTCTATATATGGCCTTTCATAAAGAGATAACATTTCTTAGTTTTCACATGATCAGTTGGCCCCATATTCTGTCCATGTACTCCCATCAAGCTCTTCTACCTTCCAAATGACTGGGAGTGAAGAGATCTCAAGCAGCTACCTTAGATTTAGGAAACCTTGAACTAATGATGTGACTTATGTCTGGACTGTTAGAGAAAAATAAATGTCTTGCTTAAAGCCTCTATATTTCTATTTTAAGCCCATTATATCATATAGCATGTGCCATAATTAATAAATACATATAATGTTTTACAAAGAAATTTTTATAATTAAAGAACCAAATCAATGAGTAAATAACTAATCTTAACGTATAAAATGCATTATAGTATGTAGAAGCATGAGAGACCTCTAGTAGACTTTTTAGCTTAGTTTGTCCTCAAGCACTGATGTATAAAATTTGGAAAGTTTTGGGGTGCCTGCATGGCTCAGTTGGTTAAGCGTCCAACTTCGGCTCAGGTCATGGTCTCACAGTTCGTGATTTCAAGCCCCGTGCTGGGCTCTGTGCTGACAACTCAGAGCCTGGAGCCTGCTTCAGATTCTCTGTCTCCCCCCTCTCTGCCCCTCCCCTGCTCATGCTCTGTCTCTCTGTGTCTCAATAATAAATAAGCGTTAAAAAATTTTTAATTAAATTTGGAAAATTTTCATAACAAATACACATAGCAGAGTTTCAAAAACATGACAACAGGACGTAATTCTTGATCTACAGTAAAGCTTTTCCACTTCAGCATTATTGACATTTTGAAACAGATGATTCTTTGTTGTGGGGGGGCTGTCCTGTGCATTGTGGAATGTTTAGTAGCATCCTTGGCCTCTACCCACTAGATGCCACTAGCACACCCTGAGTTGTGACAACCAAAAATAATACAGATGTTCTCAAATGTCCACTGGGGGGCAAAATTGTCCCCTACTGAGAATCATTGAAGTAACCCTCACAATGATGAGGACGATCACATTTAATGAAATCATTGACAGGATTACTATAGAAGTAATATTAATAAAGTACCATGGGCCTAACGAAAATTCTCTCCTTGACCAAACTGGTTAGGCTTCTCTGAATCCTCCTTCCAATTAGGCCTTGACCTTTGGACTTCTGTGTTTGTCTTCACATTGCCCAATTTTAGCCAAATCCTGCTAACTCCATTTGGCAAACCAAAATCATGTACCTATCTCAGAATGTAATCACCTCAATATTTAATCAAATTTCCTACCTTCCAACATCCCCCAGGTCATGCCTGATTGTCCTGACTTACCTTCAGCAAGAATTCTGTTATATCACTTCAGCTGGAAATTTTTCATCCATTGATCACCCAACCTGCTCCTTGGCTACAAATCTGCACTTTGACTTATATTCAGAATTGAGACCAGGTCTATATTGAGGTCTTTTTCTCCCTATTACAAGAGTTCCTGAGTAAAATCTGTTTTTATCAATTTAACTATTGTCCAGCTCTGATTTTCTTTGGCAGGTCCTGAAAGAACTTAATTCTGTTGGAAAAAATCAGAAAATCTTGTCACCTGAGGATTCCAGAGCAGTTGAGCTCAGAGTCAAAACACAATAGGATTTGGGGGAGTGTATAATTAGTTCAGTTTGAGATGCATGCATTGTGTTTTAGATCCTTAAATATATGCATTTTTTCCTTCTTGAACCATTTGTAAAATTTCTGCCATATATCAAGCATACAGGTAGTCATCCCCTAAAGAAAAGAAATGAACCCCACTCCAGCTCAGTGGATAAAGTAATTTATTATGCAATTCTTTTTGATGTTAAAAGAGAGATACTAAAGATTATAAGGGCACATTCATAGTACGGTGTGAGTAGAATAAATTTTGGCAATGGAAAAAAAACCCTCTAGTTTGGATAATGCCTCATTATTTGTCTTCCTTTATTGTGGATGTGATATAGGGTACATAAAGAACTTTCATTAATACATTGCTATTTTGACTACAGTTTCAACTTTATTTATTGTTTCAAGCTCATATTTCCCAAGGTGATGTTAAGTATTAAAAAGAGACAAAAAGAAAGCTCATACTAAGTTTGTGGCAACAGTCATTTTCTCTAAGGAATATAATAATCTAATCATTAACAATATTTTTTTGATTTATCTGGAATATTCATTCTTATAACCCAGTATATTTGCAAATATATGGGTGTGGCCTACATAGTTTGTATTATTTTGTGTTAATACCATTTACTGAAATAGCATATTTTAGTATTATTAAAGTAATCCAATATAAAGCAACCTTAAAATTTTCAGAAATAAAAAAATATCGTTTACATAAATAATGCAGCTCAATGAAAAGAATGGTGAAGACAACAATGATTGAAAGATACTTATTGTTGCTTTTAACTGATTATGAAGTGACACTTTCTTTTAGTAAGAATAAAATTAAGATGGGGTGCCTGGATGGCTCATCAGTTAAGCTCTGACTCTTGATTTCAGCTCAAGTCATTATCTCATGGTTCCTGAGTTCAAGCCACATGTCAGACTTAGTGGTGACAGTGTGGAGCCTGCTCGTGATTCTCTCTTTCTCTCTCTCTTTGCCCTTCCCCAGCTCACACTCCTTCTGTCTCTCAAAATAAATTTTAAAAAACTTTTTAAAAATCTTTAAAAAAAAGAATAAAATTAAGATATAGCTTAATTGAAATACAAAATTTATATAAAAGTATGTAATATATCATATATTGCTATATATACATACTGCATTATATGCTTGTCATATATTAATATAATATGTAGTTAGAGAACATCTGCCAAGCTTAATAGATAGAAATTAACAATACCAAAGAACACTGACTACATAGGTGATTTTCTAAGATTGAAATTTTAATAGGAGGTCAGTTGGTAGATATTATTTAAGTATAATGATTTGTGTGACTAATCTGACACACCTGGATTTTGATTGTATGGATTTAATTTATGTCCATATTTGGATTGCCATCTAAATAATTTAATGGTTAATCTGCAGAATTCACAGTCTCTAGTGCTCTCAACAGTTATACTTTTCCCAAAATACAGCTAGTTTTGAAAGAGTGTAAATTGTTCTCTTTCTGTTGACATCCTCTATTGTGGTAGAAATTTCCAGGTAGACCAGGGCCCTGTGGTTGAGTCAGAATTCAGTTAACTAATGCCACAGTTAGCCCGGTGGTGAATAATGATATACTTGATGTGATTCCCGTTCATCTTCAGAGCTACACCCTACAGGGTTTGCTTCAGATACAGATTTTAATTATATGATTTTAATTCATTGTAACATCAAATTTACAATAATGATGAGTCATCTGATAAATCAACATAATAAAAATAATTTGTATCCTATATGATGTCCTTTTACAGTGTTTATTTGTACATTTCTACAGTTTAAAGCCATTATTGTACACCAAATAAATTCAAGCAATAATGTAGACACAGATATTATGTTACCAATTTTCCTAAATAAAAAAAGTCACCTAAATAAATCAATCAAAACTCCTGAGATGTTTTTATATGGAGGCTTCCTGAAACAAAGTTCTTTGTATCAAAAAAATTGCCAGAGGCTTTTGGCTGAAAACTGTTAAATACTTAATGACTCTTAAAAGCCTGAGTCTCCATCTTTGGTTTATTCTTGAGCATCCAAAGCTTTGTTTGACCTTGAATCCAAATTCTTAATGGCCTCAAAATTGGTTGTTTTGTCCTCTCCTCCTTTGTATTACTTCAGATGTTAGTTCTTCAAAACATATGACATGATGGCACAATTAAGATTTAAGAAATATCATCTTAACGTCTCACCACAAATATTTTTTTAATAATAAAAATAAATTAATCTGTACCTATCATCTTAGGTTTAAGTGGTGACTTGGTAATAGATGATGGGTACTTATGAACATGCATGATCTTGTAAAAAGACATCAAAACATTAAAGTATTGCAGTCCTCTTCCTATTTTTTAAATAAACATTATACTTATTAAACTCTTTATAATGATGTTATAATTCTTTGTAATGATATATATCATTGTACCTAATTCCAATGATATAATGAAATACATGTAATTAGGCAGCAATGTAATTGTTTGGAAGCTTAAATGCTACCCTATTCTTTTCTATTCTGTTATTTAACTTTCGGTCTCCATTTTATTTTACAGAGAAAAGTTATCCTAAATTCTCTATCTGCTCTTTGAGTCTCATAATTAGAGGTTGTAGTTGGGAAGTGATGCAGGAGATCTAAAATGCAATACAAAGGCCATTCTTACAGTATCATTTCTCATGCATTCCGAATTAGAAACTCTTTGTAAACCCCTGTTAGAATATCTAAAAAGCTATGGGATTGCTTCAAACATCAGTTCTAACAACCAAATTCTTTTTAGTTTGTGTGACCACAAAAGGTCTCAAATACATCTGTATTGCAAATTATTTCAAACCTTCTTGATTCACAGGCTTAACATTTTAATATCAGGCCAGATGAAACTCAAATACCTTGGTTATGATGAGTATATGTACAATTATTGAGATCTATAAAAGGTATCATATTTTAGAAATATATATCATGTTTTATTTTTTAATTTATTTCCTAAAGTTTTAATTTCAATTACAGGTAGTTAACATAAAGTGTTCTAGTAGTTTCAAGTGTACAACATAGCATTTCAACAATTCCTATATCGTGTGTTTTAAAAGTGAGCCAAAAAAAAAGAAACTAATATTTACTAATATTTACAATGTCTAGAACTCAACAGGCATGAGGTTAAATTACATTTACATCAGGCCGGAAGTGATTTTACTTTTTATAACTTTTATAAAATGTTAGCTATACCTTATTGTTTCAGTAAAATTTTGGAATAAAATATTGTCTGTTACCCATGTTATAGATAGAAAAGGATAAAAAAAATTACAAATCATAAGACATGATTGCTGCTGAAATAAAAACAGATTTATCTCCTGACTTCTAAGTCAACATAACAAAAACAGCACATGTTCCCTTACACATTGATAGGGAAAAATCTGTTATAAGATGGCCCACAGGACTGATAAAGAAATACCTGTCCCTGATCAAAGACTTCCCTTCCCCCTTCTGGGTTCTTCTTCCCACCCTGCTTGTCACGTGCATTAATGAGGAATGTGAAAGTAACAGGCTATAAATTGTTCCACTGCTGAAGCTCTGGGCTCAGACCTCTGGAGAGTGATCTCCTCTGAGCCCACCAGTGTAAAATAAACCTCCTGCCTTCCAAGATCTCCGAGTGAGGCTTGGTTCTAATGCCCGGTGATCCAGACCAGATTCCGTAACAATATGAGAAAGAAACAATCAGAAATAACAGTTGGAAAAAAAAAAAAAAAAAAGAAGTACGAACAGGAACAGCTATAGATCTAGTTACAGATAGGTAGATTTGTAGCTTCAGGAACAGCTATAGATCTAGTTAAAGATAGGTAAATTTGTAGCTATAAGCTAAAGACTATATGTTCATATATTTAATTATATATTATTTATTTGCATCCTTACAAAAGGTAGCAGAATGTGCCGCCCCAAATGTGCGTCTTTGGAATAAGAATTATATTGAGTTGATTATTTTGTGAAACTGCAGATACAGAGGAAACTTAAAAACAAAGTAGAAGTTATCCTTTCATAAGGGAAATCTGCATTAGAAAGAGGGCCTATACCAGGTAAAGAGCTATTACCAGAGATAACTTTCTCACCTGAAAGACTTGTTTATGAAACATTTCCTCTTCTCACTCTCCATTGAATTGCATTCTCTTTGAGGCCCTAGTCCCAGAGGCCCCAGTCCCATGTTTGTTCCTTTCATTAGCTCAGAATAGTATATAAACCTAAACCTAAATCATCTGGCTGCCTTTTGAATCTCCTATCTCTGTGGAATTCCTTTATGTAGGTACTTACATAATTAAAATTATCTTTTTTTTCTCCTGTTACCATGTCTTTTATTATCGGGGTGAGAAAGGGGGTCTCAGCCAAGAACCTAGAAGGAGAGAAGGAAAATTATTTTTCCTTCCTTACACTTAGGGCAAAGTATGGAATATTAATTATTGACCCACATAAGTAGCTATCAATAAATTCTTGCTACTGTAATTCACTTAATTTATTAAATCAGTATTTGATGTAGCACCTGAGTTTGTGTATGACTTGGAAAATAATAAAAACTAATGCAAGACCTGATAATTTTATATATAGACACACTAACATATGAATTTCTGCCAAAGTACATACATATAGTAAAAGCACAAAACAAGAATATAGATTAACAGAACTTTCTATAATTAAACATTTTATGTGGTATGTTCATGAATCAAATAAATCAAATCTCATAATAAAGTTTTTCATTAAGTAGTATCATTTTTTATTTCAATAAGTGATTCAAAAGTAGTGCACGCTCAGGTCTACTCCATACCTCACTGAAAACTTGTTTGAATATAAAAATAAAAGGACAAAGGGAAAATCTTATAAATGCAAACATAATTAAGGGAATAAAGGCATATCCAGCAATTAAGAATTGCAACTAATTTTTCAAAAACATAGAGGATGAGGGTTGTTTACTGATGACTGCATAGTATAAAATTTAATACAGGTTTAGTGCCTGGGTACTGAATACAGAGGAATTCAGTTTATAATCCCTAAGCAAAATGCAGCATCCTCCCTTTGGAAAAAAAAAAGAATGACTTTTCTGGGAAAAGGTAAATCTTACAGTATAAGAGTTAGTTCCACCAAATAAAAACTTCTCATTCAAGCGTTGAAAGAATTTCCTCCAGACAACATACTACCTATCAGTTTTACCTAATGTGAAATTTGTCCCGACAAAACACACACTTCTTACAGTGATAATTGCCACCCACGATATTAAAGGGGAGCAGAATATGCTGCCCCAAAAGGTGCCACTTTGGTATGTGGAATATTTTGAGCTGAAAGGCAATCAAGACCCAGGAGACTCAGGTAAATCATTTCCCTTTCCTTTAGAGCCCTTAAAGGATTTAGTTAGATAGGGTGCCCATATCAGAAGGAAAGCTATTAAGAGAGATAACTTTTTTTTTTTTTATCTGAAAGACTTATCTGCATGGCACAGCAAATCTTTCATTACCAAATATCTGCTCTTCTCATCTTCCCATGAATTGCCTTCCTCCCCTTTGAAGTGCAGACCCCTCTCCCATTTCCTTAGCTCAAGCTAGTTTATAAACCTCAATTGCCTGTCTTTGGGTTTTACATTTTTATGGGGATTCATGTGTAAGAAATTAAATGTTTTCCTCTTATTAATCAGTCTTATGTCAATTTAATTATTAGACAAGCCAAAGGACCTATAAGGGATAATTTTTTTGGCCCTATGATATCTAGTGGAGGAGTTCTACTAATAATGTGACTCGGGGAATCTACTAGCTCATTTGTTTTTACTTCTCAACAATGAAAGATCAAATAGTAATCAAAGACAAATGCACAGAGCAATATGTAAAAAAAGAAAGCCAAGGCAAACTATCAGGAAAAAATACAGTATAAGAAAAAGATGGCTTAGCAAAGAACTTTTTTAAAAAAAATTTAATAAATATACTCAAAATATTGAAAAGAATAGTATTCTTTCTTTATTATTATTATTATTATTATTATTATTCTTTATTTTAGAGAGAAAGCAGGGAAGAGGAGCAGAGAGAAAGAGAGAATCTTAAGCAGGGTCCACACTCAGCATGGAGCCTGACTCAGGCCTAGATCCCATGACCCTGGGATCATGACCTAAGCAGAAATCAATAGTCAGAGGCTCAACAGACAGAGCCACCGAAGCACCCCGAGAAGGTATAGTATTCCTAAAATGAGATTTCATGCTATGAAAAGCAAGTATAAAACTCTATAGGGTGCTTAGAGATTCAAAGTTAGACAAGGAAGCAAAGTCTTTAAAGTCTGGGGGAAATATTTACAATTTAGAAGTGTATATTCAGGTAAAGTGTTGAGAAAATATAAAATAGAACCCTTATGAAACATAAAAGTTCTCAAAGTAGTTTCCTTCTTTATATCCTTTCTGAGGTAGTTGCTAAAAGTTATATCTTCAGCCAGATGAAGAAGTAAACAGAAAAGTTGGAAGATAGGAGATCCAGAAAACAGCAACCCTATTCAGGAGAACATAAAATTTCTGTAATGGGAGGATAGAGTTCCCTGGAGAGTCCTGATTTTAAAAAATGGATAAATTTTTATAAAAGAATAAAAATGTAATATTTAATGAAAAATGTAAAATTCAGTAGAAACAAATATTTTAAAAGAAATTCATAATTCAAATAAAGCTAATTATAATGTACCTTTACTATAAAAATTTTTTAATGAAAAATACAAAAAAAAGAGAGAGAAAAAGAGAATTAGCTTGGTCTTGTTTCTAGAAAACTTCTCCTTTACATTCCCCAGAAATCTAGATAAATTTTTAGTAGAGAAAAAAATAAAACCCCAGAACTCTACTTGACCAAAAATGAAAAATAATAACATAGTCACAAGATAAATGCCATTTATTTGTCTTTCAACATTTAGAATTAACCCAAGGGAACAATGCAGAAAACTGGGTAGTAGGAGAGAACATAATAACTTAGCAATAATTTAGTTAGTAGAAGGTAAGACCACAGACATTAAGCAAAGGTAGGAGTAGAAAAAGTTGGAAATACGTAGATGTTAGTATGGGGATTTCAATATAATCATCTAACATAGCAGTTTCTTGAAAGACCATGAGATAGTTAAGTACTGCTAATAATTTCTAATTGAAAAACTAAAAATATGATCAATGTCAGACATGGAGAGGCACACAAGGAAGGAGAGCTCCACCTCCCAGGACACAGTCTTTAGGTGTAGACTAGCACTGAAAATTAAAGCAGGTCTTGAAAGTACTGTCCCTTAACAACCATAAGCTGAACCTCCAAGGTACTTTCTGCTTCTGTGTTAACCAAAATTACCCAAAACAATCACCACGCTTCAAATTCCAAGTTTCCCTTTCCTCTGCCAGAGTCATTTTGCTATGCTCCTCATTTCAAATACATCTGAAATGCAAGGATACATTCTTCCCTGTTGATGTGCTGAAATTGTGATGGCAAATGTTTCTTTATTCAGATCCTCAAAAGTAAGCTCAGATTCATTTTGAAATCACCATGTGGAATAGAAATCATTTAAGTATTGATGGCCCCATTTGTCTTAGCTTTCAAACAGATTAAATAGTTCACAAAAGATTAAATAATAATATTTAGAATTTTAAGCTATAATGTCCGGGGTCATTAGAAAATCCCAGAGTGACAGAAATAACTGAGTTGAAAATTACCAAAGATTTTCTTGCTGTTCTGTTTTTTTTGTTTTTTTTTTCTGAACAGTTCTGTCACCTGGGCTGAAAAGAAATGGGGCACTGGCATAATCCAAGGAGATTTGGTTACCCGTTGCTGTTTTTCATTTTCAAGAACTCAATATATTATTTTCTTATTCATTGGAATTTATAAAGCATCACTTCTCAAAAGATCTCTATAGGTTCAAGACTAAACATAGAGAAGATATCATATTTATAAAAATTATGTTAGACACAGCTAAGTATAGATATGTAAAGTATTTTTAACAATGAATTTTACACACACACAAACACACACACACGGATACATGTCCTAGAGCCTTTCAATATCCATTATAAACATTTTCCATTATGAATAATTCAGCCTATAATAAAATAGAAGGACTGAAATATTCAATGGATGTTATTTTTTTATAAATAACACTGGAGTATTAAGAATTTACCCTGGCTTGAAATTATCATTTAAAAAGATTCAAAACTCATAGAACTGTACAACAGAGTAAGTTCTAATGTAAATTTGAAATTTTAATTAATAATAATGTTCATTATTGGTTCACCAAATGTAACGTATGTAATACATTAATGAAGGATGTTAATAATATGAAAATGAGTGCAGAGAGGAGAGGAGATATATGGGAATTTTCTGTACTTTCTGCTTGATTTTCCTGTAAACCAAAAGCTGCTATTGACAAACAAGTTGATTTTTTTAAAGTGTGGAGAAATGATTTTCCAAGTTAATCATACTAATAATTAGCTTTGGCTTTATTCTAATTAGCTGATGTTAACTCTATATTTTGTAAGCTATTCATATCACTTTAAACAAATGTCTTATTTTAGAGTTAGGGCATATGGTATTCAGATTACTCAAATAATGTCCCAAGGTTGTACAGCTTACAGGTAATAAAAAGAGGAACAACTGAACCTAGTCTTAATTGTTTTATTTGACATAAAGATTATCATTTACTATTAAAAATTGTTTAAGGAAATATAATCACGTGCATTCTCATATGGAATAAGTCATGGTTCCTATTGGTGGTGGGAACCTACAAAAAGAGAGAGAATAGGGATTTTATAACAAAGACTCATTAGTTTTTTACTCAATTTTAATTAAACTTATCCTGTTTTTCTTCCCTCCAGTCAACTACTATGAAATGTCAATGGATTTTTGTACCTAAGTAACCATGTTGTTTATTCAGTTGAATATTCTTAACATTAGATAGATTTTTTTTCTTTTTCTTTTTGCAAACAATGTAAACCATCAAAAGCAGTTGAACCAAAGGGAGAACTGAATCTAAAAATGCATATATTTCTCTCAGACTTTGAGGTCTTCAGTGCAGCCAGACTCAAGGAAGAGACTGGAATTAAGAACTGGAAATTTTTTCACCATCTGCTTTCTGTTTTTCTCTACAGACCTGCTTCCTCAGCCTCCCTGAATTAATCAAGAAATATGACTATCCCACAGCTCCTCAGGCTCTCCCCCTCGGCCCCCACAATTCTTCCATCAGCCACAAACTCAATCTGAAATTCTCATTAAAAATTTCATAGAGAATAATTCTAATTGGTTTAGTTTCAGTAATGAGTATAATCTCAACTCCCAAATCCATTAGACATGCTCAGGGCTGGGGTTGAGGAATGGGTTATATAATATTAACATGGCTAATGTCACCTGTGGATCAGGTGATGGTGTCCTGAAAAGGAATTATTAATATTGGTTTGGATCAATGTTTACCATTCGTCACTTCACTAGGTAGCAGAAACATAATGATACATTAAATTCACTTAAGGAACTCAACATCTTACTGGAGTAATACGCATATGTGTAACTAAAATACTATGTAGTAAAGTCATGTGTATTTATAGGGATTCTCTGCTTGGAAATCTTTGATGGCTTAAAATTTTCCTATAGTTCTAAATACTTTGAATACTTCAAAGTATCGAATTCATCTTTTCAATCTTTCTGCCAAACAGACACAATATAGTACATAGTAAATGAGACTCTATATATTGCTCATTTAATTATATATTCCCTTTGTGACAGTTTCACTTTTAATGATTTTATCATCCAATTTAAGAGTAGCAACTGCAGTTTGTAATTTTTTTGTAGCACTCAAATAGCACATCCTTAGACACTCAGTGTGTGTGTGTACTTGTGTGTGAAATTAATTGAACAGATGTGAGGACAAGTTCAGGGACTGTATTTACATGGTAACTTTGCTCTAGCAATACATTTATATTGGTAAATGTATTATGCTTTTTGTTTCTGGCCTACTAGAAATTAGTTATCCTTTTCACTCTGTGTTAAGTAAGGAACTGGAAAGAATCCTTTATGGTTTATTGGTATGTATTTAAGTTAATAAAAATATGTAACCTAATGACCTGGTCTGCTAGAATGTCTGCAAAGAATTGATTGACTTAGGTTGCCCATTAAAAAGAATAAGCCTGCTGATCAGTTGATTAGTGGAAAGATAATCACTTTATTATGTAAACTCTGAGAAATTTGCCCAATATGAGTAGAATTTTACCAGTTAAATATTATAGAATGGGTGTTATTTTATAGTCTCTCTCAGCCCCCCAAAATTATCACTGCTTAAAATTGTTTAGTATATTAGAGCAATTGTTTTTAATATGCTTTAGTAGTAATCCCTGCACTTGAAATATATGTAAATTTGCTGTTCATGTGCAGAGAGAACAATGGAGAACTAATTATAAAAATGAATACATTTATTTCTAAGATTAATATGCAAAATTTTTCAAAAACTTGTACTGTATTACATATTGACATTTATGTATTATTGAGAAAAAACTTTGTAACTACCTACTTGTATTATTTGTTTTTTCTATGAAGAAATTTTTGTATGTTTAATTAACATTATTTCTACTCTATTTCTTGTAGTTGACTTAATCTTATCTCAAAAAGATAAAGATGCTAAAGATGCTAATAGCATTGCATGACTTTCATATGACATGTGTATGACATTTCATTTGACATTGGTAAATTATTTTATTTATACTTTACAAACTCCTAGATATTTTACAATTGTCTTTGAAGAAATGGGTTCTTGGGTCATGTTACTCTGCGATTAGAACATGAATTATATCAAGACACATGGACTGTCTATTCAAGATATGTAGAAATGAAAGAAGTTTAATGGTACCATGAGCAAAATATTTGAGGTCTTGTTTTCTAGCCAGTTAGGCGGAACCATATAATTGATTTAAAATACATAGGGGTGGGGGTGGGAGACAGCCTGGGTGTCTCAGTTGGTTAAGAGCCCAACTCTTGATATTGGCTCAGGTTGTGATCTCATGGTCTTGAGACTGAGTCCTGTGTCGGGAATGGAGACTGCTTGGGATTCTCTCTTTCCCTCTCTTCCTGCTCCTTCCCCACTCATTTTCTCTCTTTTTCTTACTCTTTCTCGCTCCCTCTCAAAATAAATAAACTTAAAATAAAATAAAATATGCATAGAAAGTTAATTAATTACCAAAAATTATGCAATGCCAGTACATCCCGTTGTTACTAACTGATCATTGGTATTAGTTTTATTAAATCCCTGCTCTGCCATTAAAAAAATTAGAAATAATTTTTCTTTCCCTTCTGTCTTCATTGAGAACATTAGGTGTGTGTGAAGACAAACACATACATCTTCAGTAGCAAACATGAAAATGCTCTGAGTTAGGTTGTAAGTTATATCTCCATCTTCTTCTGAATTATTCATCCATACTAGGAGTCAAACTCTCCTATCAGTTAATGGTAACATTCTAGCCTTCATTATAAGTTTGTTTAAAAAAATGAGTTTCTCTGCTGCTCAAATGCCTCTCTTAGCAAAGAAAATATTGAATAGAAAGATGAGGAACCTTCAGTTTATTAAAATTATAAATTTTCTCATTTTTCAAGTATTGGAAATCCTCTTTGCTTCTCCTTCAGAAATTCTTAACACATTACTCCTAGTAACACGACTATTTATGGATCATGGTCTAAGAAGAAACATCACAAAGGAAAATGTAACTGTACTTAATTTAAGATCTATGCAGTGAAACCAATGCAAAAGTAACAACAACAACAACAACAACAAAAACATATGTAGAAAAGGCGTAGATTGTTTTTAGAATAGATGCAAAGCTAACAACAAAAACAGAAATGAAAACAATCCTTTCTTTTCAAATAGTAAGAATTTCTCAAGGAATGTTATTATATAAAAACTGCTTGATTTTTCTAACAAAAGGAGACTAGAATATTATTTTTTATTGAACTGAATAGAAAAAAATTTATTAACTCTTTCTCTTTTGCTGGGAAAATACTTCTTTAAATGGGATTTCCTTTTTTCCTCAGTAACAATTTTAGTTTTGACATATATTTATTTCTTTACTATATAGGCTCCACAATCATTATCTCAGAGCTCATTAAACTCCCTTATATATTTTTATTAAAGGCTAGTTGAAAAACATGTGTTTTTGGAAATAATTAATGCCTATTTCTATATGCCATTATATAATCTCCATGGAGGTTACTCACGGGATAGACACTGCAGGTTAAAACTTTCTTGATACAAGAATTTATTTCCCCTCAAAAGAAACAGACTTATAATGAATGGAAAAAAGCAATTTAGGATATAATATTAGTGCACAATTACTTCATAAAGTAACCAAAGAGCAGAAAACCAAAATTATAGAATAGTTGGCATGTAAATGGATCCCATGAAAATGAAATACTGACTATGAGTTAAGTATGATTTTCTTAAATCAGGAGGAAAATATTAGCTTCTCTATCCTAAACTAGAAATTGCAACATGAAGTATTGCCTCCATGTGTATTTCCACTTTGGAATAATTTTTGTAATTCACCCTTTTGACCTGTGAAAGTACCAGTAAAATACCCCTAGAGCTTTTTGCACTGCCTAAACTGAGAGTAAAAAACTCCTATAGGAATACTATTGAGTTCTTTTTTGCATGGGTACAGAACTCAGCAGCATGATAAAACCTAGCAGTGAAAACTAGAGCATTTTGGAGTGTCCACATGCTCCTTTATTTAATACAACACAGTTACTTGTGGTATCAACTTTGATTTAATGCAGTCTAGAGAAGCCTTATCACCTCATAAATGGTTAACAATTAGATATGACCACACTACTTGCTCATAGATCTGAATAAATTGTTGACAGTTTCTGCCAGCTATATCATTAAAGTCAATAGTAGTTCATCATTTATGCCCTTCCTGACAGGATTATTATAGTATCACTATTAATATATAGCAATTACTTGGGGCATATCTTTATAGAAAGTTATCAATCAATGAATTTTAATGTAATGCACACACTGTATAGATAAACTTTGGCATCAAAATGAGTCGTATGTACTCTTCTTCAGAGAAATCTTTGTTCAGAAAGCCAAGAAACTGGCCTTTATTGCAGATTCCATGTATAGTTCATTAAAGCACTTTTTAAATTGGTGCTCTTAAAATTGTAAGGAGGAAACCTCACAGAACTTAAAACTATGAAGTTAAATTGTCCAGTCGGGTCTTCACCTTCACAGAGGAAGAGATCCTGCTTCCACTTTCAACTATATTATGCCATCTCTGAGAATACAGCCACATTCTTGGAAGTGGAATTTCTTGTCTAGCAACTGTCTACTTGGGGTTAAATTCATGTCAATGACAGGAGACAACAGCATTCCTAGGCAATCTCTTATTGGCTGTGCAAAAGCAGGGAAGGCAGAATGAAGAGTACTATAAGGATAGCAAAAGACAAATAGAGGCAACGGAACATAGCTGTTTCACATTAAGAAACAACAGCAACAGACAGAATCCCTGAAGTTTGGAAATACCACACAAGGTGGATCATTTTTGAACAAAAGTGTCATTTAGTTTCTTGCCAAAGTATTAAAATTTTCCTTGAATTTTGCTTTATTCATTAATTAAGGGAAAACCAAGCCATTTTGAAAAGTAGAATGGCTCAATATTGAACATTAACATGCCTCACAACCTCAAAATGCCTTCTAACTTTCAATATATCACCTGTGGAAAATTTGAGATACTCTCAATCATGAGAGGCCACAGGAAACACTTTTATGCTATCTATTTGTTTGTTCCATATGTTTCTTGGGCCATATACTGGCTCTCCTTGGAATGCTACCCTCTACAAATCAGCATTTAAAATTTCAAACATAAAGAATGAATTTTCATACTTTAGTTGTTAATAGTTCATGTTTTATAAATAGATACTTTATTATTTGTCTCCCTATGATGATTTTTGTGATCTGTTATCCTCTGGAAAATGTTGATGCCATTGTTTACCTATTGTCACTGCGTTGTGCTTCTGTCTCTCTCTCCTAATTGCTGTGTCCCGCCAAAGTGGGTTCTTCTAACTTGATAAAATCACTGACTTCCTTGGCCATTAGAGCATCTTTCAGAGTGAGCCTACTCTAAAAATGTCTCTTTCCTCATTAGAGACACGAGCTGACAGATCCTAATTTATCCTACTTTACTATTTTACTATTATAAACATATGTTTTAAGGTCTACAAATGCCTCCCAATTTGCTAGGTTCAAGTCACTTTAGATATTTTTTAAGCAAATGGGCATTGCATAAACAATGAACTTAAAAAGTTTTTCATCTGATTTATTATTAGGCAGAAGTCTAAAATTCTGGCTTATTTTTATCTTAGGATAAGGTTTCATCCCAGAAGACACACCCTGCAGAGTCCTCAACTCCTTAGTCAAATCTGCTATTCAGTTTACAAACACAGCTCCCAGCAGGAAGCAAGAGCATAGATTTAAGTCAAAGTCACTTCCTTCCAGAGGCTCCATTCCTCTGTGTGAATTGGATTTTTGTTGCATATTTTTGGCCAAATTGTACAAATATAAGAATGCCAAATTTTATGTAGAGCTTGCAGTATTTATTGTAAAAAGCTGAACTAAAAGTTCATTGTATCTGAATTCAGAGAAATGCTTGTTTGCATTTGGAACTAGGTGATTACAAAATTTTTTCAGAATTCATAATTTGTATAATATAGAAATAATACAAACATTGGACACCTTCTTAATATGCATACCCTTATTTCAAGTTCAGTTAGAATTAATGTTATTAGAGAGGTCCTCACACATACTTTAATTTGAATTTTTCCTTTTGTACAAAACCTGAATAAATGTACATGGCACAATTTCAATACTAGATTCTTGTCTTAGAATTTCTTAATACTTACTTGTGAACTTGAACTGTAAAACTGTAAGTATGTTATCACCTGAGTGTTTACTATGTTACAAGAAAATTTCTAAGCGCTTGCCATGTATTTGCTCATTTAATCATTATATTACACCCTCAAGTAATTTCCATGACTGCACCAACTTATTACTGAGGAAACGGAGACACAGTGAGGTTATCACAATATCCAAAAACACATAAGAACAAAATGTGGGAGCCAAGATTTCAATTCTCATGACACTGCTATTATACACTGATCGACACTGATTCTGGACAAAATCACATACATAGTCCCCATAGTATGGTGACTTCATATTCTGGGTCCAAGCTGGCAAGATTTGAATTGAATCACAATATCACCACTCAAAGGTTATTTATCATAAGATAATGAAATAAATTACTTAACCTCTATGCTTACATTTTCTTATCCATAAAAAAAATGTAAGGTATAATAACAGAACTTAGATTATTGTGAGGATAAATGAATTAATACATGGAAAGTGTTTAAAAGGCATGTGTGTATAGGAATAGCTACTTAACTATATGTATGTATTTATATACAAACACTGTTATATGTACACCTGTATGTACATTTATAGATTAACATAGATATATGGGCTTAGAGCAACTTGAAGTTAAATTAACAAATCTATTTCTTCATATCCACCACATTTTGTGAGTTAGGCTTACATTTGCTCTCTCCCCCATATTTATGGCTTAAGGAATATTTATTTAATATCTCTGACTCGAATGGTCTTGCTGGCACTAAAGAATAGTAGCAAATGTCATTAAATTGCACTGGCCAGTGCTCAAATCAAGTAACATCTGTGTTTTGCCAGGACTAAATGTCTCACCTTTGGAAGTTCATCAGATTGATTTTCTTCTCATATATCTCTCTAAAGGAGAGATAAGAGTTAGAATTATGATTCAGGAACTTCTGAATTATCTTCTGTGTCATCATGATGCAATAAAATAATTAGTGGAGTAATAGTTTCTTTGACCCATGGGCAGACTCAAAACAATACTGTATAGTGATAGTTCTTAGTATCTTTCCCATCCTCAAAGGAATGAGATGGAAAAAACATACCTCAGATCACATATGTCTACTGTTCTGTTTGGTTGGTCCCTAAGATCACCCTCAGGCTCAACAATTCATTAAAAGGACTCAGAATTCAGAAGAGTCATTACATTCACAATTGCATTTTATTAAAGAAAAAGAATACAGAAATACAGATTAAAATAATCAAGGGGAAGAGATGCATAAGGAGAATCCAGGAAAGATGAGACATGAAGTAACCTATCGTCCTCTCCCAGGGGAGTGTGTAGAAAGTGCTTACTTCTCTTGCTGCCATGTTTGTCAATACACCAGGGAAGCTTACCTCAGCCTTAGGGCCAGGCTTTTCATCAAGTGTAGGTCACTTAGACATGGCTGACTGCCTCTGTGGCTAATCTTATGTGTGGTAGGGAATTTGAGCTCCAAAGAGAGGTCTTGCCTTTGTCCGGGCTTCTAAACCCTTGGAATATCCTGAAAGCTATGAGTGTCTTTGTTATTCATATTGTTCCTATGGACCACGCCTGAGAGTGAGTCAGATGAGTCAGAGTAGGTGCTGGCCAGGCAAGAAAAACCAACTTTGTGATTATAGATGTCTAGGGCTTCGGGCCAAGTGAAATCAGTCTGACCTCAAGAAAGAGGCAGGGTAAGCTTTAGACTGAATTCAAACATGTGGACAAGCCAATCAATCAATCATGTGTAGGTAATGAAGTCTCAATAAAAACCAGATGCTGAATCTTGGGTGAGCTTCCTGAATTGGTAATACTCTATGTGTATTGCTACACCTTCATACTTAAGAATAATACATCCCCAAGGAAGGTGGAAACTGCATTTGGAAGCTTCTTAGACTTTTCCCTTTGTGTCTCTTCCTTTGATTGATTCTAATTTGTATCTTTTCCCTGTAATAAATGTGACTGTGAGTATAAGAGCTTTCAGTGAATTCTGTGAGGCTAGCAAATTATTAAACCTGACGGTGGCTTGGGGAAAGCCCCAAGCATATAGTCTGTGTCAGAAGTCTTGCCTAACATGGTAGTTTGTGGGACTGTGATCTTAATCTCAGGTTTGGCTAAACTCTTTTGTATCTTAGGTCTTTAGCCCCTCCAGAGGTATCCAAGGCTAATACCACACTGCTAAAAGCCCTCGCCATAGGTCACATTGTTAGCATAAAGTATCTGGTGCATCCCAAGTTCCTCTAGTAAACAAAGACACTCATAGTAGGCAGGGCATTAGAAGGGCTTAGAAGTCACCTCCAAGGATCTGTTAAGCGTCAAATTTCTTGAGCAAGGATAATCTTTCAGTCCACATCCACCCATTAACATTTGAAAATGTAATCATTTCTCTCTTTCCTGGTGTTATGGACTGAATTGTGTACCCCTAGAATTAATATGGCAAAGCCCTAACCCCAAATGTGACTCTGGGAGTAGGACTTTTAAAGGGGTAATTAAAGTGGAATGAGGTTATAAGTGTGGGGCCCTAATTCCATATGACTGATGTCCTTATAAGAAAAGGAAGAGACACCAGGGATGAGTGAACACACAGAAAAATGGTCATGTGAGGACACAGCATGAAGGTGACCATCTACAAGCCAAGGAGAGAGGCCTGTGGAGAAAATAACTTTGCCAGCTCTTGATGCTGAACTTCTGGCCTTCAAAACTATGGACAATAAATTTCTTGTTGTGTAAGCCATTCACTCTGGTACTTTGTTATGGAAGTCCTAGTAAATCAAAATACCTACTAAAACCAACAAAATTCTAGGAGAATAAATATTAAATATTGCTTACCTTATTTAAAGAAATACAATTAAGCAAATTTATAACTCATGACAAAGCACAGTACAAATATTATTATATAAACATGCTAAAACAAATATAATATTTCTACTCACTGGAAGCTCAAGATTCACTATGAGAATAAATATTATCCAGTCCTAATATTGGCATATTTGTTAAGGATTCTTCTACCTATTACCTGTGTTTGACTGAAGTAAACTTCATTGTCATAAAATTAAATACTCTTTCTGGAGCAAGGCATTACATTTTGATTACATTATATATACATATTACATTTTTATTTCATTTTCTTAAGTTTATTGACTTATTTTGAGAGAGAGCACTCACAAGCAGGGGAGGGACAGAGAGAGAGGGAGGGAGAGAATCTGAAACAGACTCTGCACTGTCAGCGTGGAGCCCAACTCAGGGATCAACCTCACAAACTGAGATAGTGACATGAGCCAAACTCGAGTCGATGCTTAACTGACTGAACCACCTCGGTGCCCTTCATTGTTAATTTTTATGTGTACTTAGATTTATTGAAATAGCAACTATCACATTTTCTTCATTCTATTTTTTTAAAATCACTTGCAAAACATTTACATTGCTTTGCTTGTGTCCCTGCTCTCTTATTGAGAATTAGTCATGTTTTCTACACATAGTATAACCTATAAAAATATTTTGCTTTAGGTTAGAGTTTGACCGAAACCGTGAAGATCAGTGGTTTCCCTTTCCTCAAGTCGCTCTGCTTCTCCTACTTTGAAATTTTATAGCATGATGAATCAAATTTGTTCTTAAGAGTTAGGTAGAAAAATCACCAACATTTAATAATAAAAGAAAATTTAAAAGTTGTAACATAAAACTGCACCTGTTACATAGGAATCATTGGTCTTTTATATGTACTATCTTTATTTGAACTTCATGGCAAGTTCTGCTCCCCTTTGCTCTTATAGCAAAGGTATAAGAGTGAGGGAAGGTATTTAACACAGAGATAAAAACAAGGTGCAGGTTTTCAAAACTGCTTCTTTTCTTAAAAGAGTCTAATAATCAGTATTCTTTAGTATATCAAAGAATTTCAGCCTGATTTTCAGAATCAAGTAAACATAACTGTAAACATTTCTTACTACTAGGTTTTCCAATGCTGGTAAATCCTTTATATACAGTGTTTTTGCTCGTTGTTTTTCTTTCCTTGTCTTATATGTAAGAGATGATACTAGATTTTTAGGCAATATTGGAATGCTTTAACTAGCTGTATGTCTTTTTTTTTTTTAATGTGAATCAAGTAGGGACTCTGCTCTTACATGTGTTGTCCTTTAATTAAACCA
>CM053573.1:95097787-95364333 GCA_028646485.1 Cryptoprocta ferox | reverse complement strand
TAGGGGAGGTTTTAGAGGATATATAGATTCAGTGAAAAAAATATTAAAGATTTCTTATAAAATTTTTCCTTAATATAGAAATTGATCTTCAAAATAGAGGAATTTCTAGGTTTTCAGAATTCTTTCTTGTGAAATTTCATTTTTCTTCTCTTAAAAACATATACATAATTTGTTTTCATTTGGAATGCTCATAATCTTTGAATGCACTTATATGTCAGATATTAATTATCTATTGCCAAACAAAATCATATATTCATATTGCTAAGTTTTATCTTAATAGTTATTCTTTAGGCATGTCTTTTATATATTAAATCCTCTCATCCTTACCACTCTAAAATCTCTAATTTAGTTCAAACTTGAATATTTTAAATAGATTATTGCAAACTTTCTTAAGCACATCTATAATGCAGGATAGTTCTCCTGCAAAACATTGCCTCCTGGTCTTTTTCTTTAATTCTAACCACCTCATTAACACCTATTCCTTCTCTTAATCTTCACACAAAAGCGCATTATTTTTTTGGTATAAACAAAGGCAATCGTAATAAAATTTTCTTCACAACAAAATAATATTAAATTATTACCTTCTTTTTAATATTATGTTTCATTGCCATAATAATAATAATGGAGTAGGTAATTGAAAGGCCATATGATCAAATTGTTAATGAGACCTAATGCTGGTAACTAACATTTGGCAACAAAAATCCTTGCGGGCTCAGCTAATCATTCTAACGGCCTTTAGCAGTAAGATGCATTTCACCTTTTCAGTTAGCAGAAACCAAGAATTAGGTAGAAAAATAAAATAAAATTTAATTTCCTCATATAATCTATTTGTAAAATATTTGTGTGTGTGTGTGTGTGTGTGTGTGTGTGTTTAATATGGTTTAGTGACTAATCCTTCATGCAACCTTCTCAGTAGACAGGAACTTGATTCTTATTAACTATATTATTATCTATAATTATTATCTGTGAAAAACTATCAAATGCCTGGCCTATGAGGGCACAACTGTGTAATCTAAACTCATCACAAAACCTCGGCTCTCAGATTCCTAATCCCTTGGCTTTTTTCCTCTGATAAATTATATTTCTTTAAAAAAAATTTTTTTTAATGTTTATTTTGAGAGAGACAGACAGAGTGCCAGCACGGGGGTGAGGGGGAGAGGGGCCGGAGATCGGGAGACACAGAATCCGAAGCAGGCTCCAGGCTCTGAGCTGTCAGCACAGAGCCGGGTGTGAAGCTCGAACCCACAAGCTGTGAGATCATGGCCTGTGCCAAAGTCAAATGCCCAACTGACTTTAGCTGTGCTATTTCAGAAACTTGTGTTGTGTTGTGTTTTTTTTTTTTTGTAAACAAGTTTCTATCCAATCTCAGCAGTAATTTTAGTAAGACAGTCTATTTTTTATTCAGTTCTATAGGTAATTGGATACAGCATTAGATACTATCAAAGCTTTAAGAATTATATTCAAAAGGAAACATGTTTTCTCCAACTGGGCATGTGGGTACCTTTTTTGCCAATTTACACTGATGGTTTCCAAATGGATATTCAGTGGCAACCATCAGGAAATTTGTTTTTGACAGATTATTAAAGAGAACTCAAAGACAAATAAATGAAATAGTTCATAGCTCCTATTGTGTATTCTTATTAGTAAAAACTATAGTTACAGAGTAAGCAAGGTGAAGCGTTCTGCTTCCTCGCTGTTCTACAGTTCTTTAATACTATTTTCATGAGATAAACACTGTAGGCCACTTGTTGGCATTTTAGGTAGGAAAACAGAGAAAAACAATGTCAATAGGATTACAATGTTGTCAGCTGAAAGACAGAAATAAACATCATTTTAACAATGACCACAGGCAGGAGGGATGGAGGAATATCTTAGAGTCAGGAAGGGAATAGAAATGGATGTGAAGAAACTGCACAATATAAAGAACATTTTTGACTATGTTTCATCCCTTAAAAGAAAGAAAAAGAAAGAGAAAGAAAGAAAGAAAGAAAGAAAAAGAGAGAGAAGTAGGGAGGGAAGAAAGGAAGAAGAAAGGAAAGAAGGAAGGAAGGAAGGAAGGAAGGAAGGAAGGAAGGAAGGAAGGAAGGAAGGAAAAAGGGAGGCATTTGGATGGTTCAGTTGGTTAAGCGTTCCATTCTTGATTTCAGCTCAGGTCATGATCTCACGGTTCATGAGATCAAGCCCCAAGTTGGGCTCTGAGCTGACAATGCAGACTGCTTGGGATACTCTCTCTCTCTTCCTCTCTCTCTGTCCCTTCCCCATTGGTGTGTGCTCTCTCCCTCTCTCTCAAAAGAAATGAATAAACATTTAAAAATTGTATATATAAAAAAAAGGAAACCTGAGCATCAGGCAGGTTACATGCATGATCTAGTTATCTGCCATCTGGAACTAACTAAAAATCTCTTGAAGAGTCCCTATTTTAGATAATTCATTCCATACAACTTTAAAGACATTCATTACACTTATCAAATTCTTGAGGAAATATGAATCTGCTCTCTACCTGATCTCATCAATTCTATTCCTTCTACTTTCACTGTCTCTTCTAAGACCCTTCATTTACTACTATTATTTTTGTAGACCTGTTTCACTTTCCTTCCCTTAGATTTTAGATTATAATAGTATGTTTTCTCTCCTGCCTCCCTTTTTCCTTTTACTTCTTTTCTTTCTTTCTTTCTTTCTTTCTTTCTTTCTTTCTTTCTTTCTTTCTTTCTTTTTCTTTCTTTCACCCCCTCTATTAGCTTGGTAGTTAAACCTTCTGTTTAGTTTAGTTCTGTTTAGTTTAGTTAGTCTGTTTAGTTCCTACAGACTACAAAGAAGACCTTTGATTTAATTTTTGAAGCCTTCATGCAAAAATTTTATTCCAGCATTTCTGGTTGTCCATAGCAAGGGGTTGGTTCAAATTACTTTTCTGCCATATCTGAAATGGAAGTAGTGATTGCATTTGATCATTTTATTGGTAAATTTTATGAAAACAGATATTTGTAAATGTTTCCATAATAACTTGATTTTAATTCTAAAAAAAATCACCTGGAAGACTCATTATTTAAGGTTTTAA
The DNA here is from genome assembly GCA_028646485.1 of Cryptoprocta ferox. Taxonomy (NCBI): domain Eukaryota; kingdom Metazoa; phylum Chordata; class Mammalia; order Carnivora; family Eupleridae; genus Cryptoprocta; species Cryptoprocta ferox. Next base: position 95,361,278 of record CM053573.1, on the reverse strand, counting down.
AAAAACTATTAAGTGAAGATCTATAATTCTTCTGTAAAGTTCTTACAAAAGAAAAATTTCAGTTGATTTTTATTTTTTTAATATATGAAAATGCCAATTTTCTACTTAGTTTGTCAGAACAACTATTTCAAAGCCACAGACATTAAACTTTAGTTGCTAAAATCCAGTAAGAATTGTTAAATAATTTATGGATCAGATTGAGAATTAAATATTATGATTGAATGAACACAGACCATAATATGATTGTTCCATTTAGATCTATGCTTATTTTGTGAACCATCTTTTGTATCTGAAGAAGTCCCAAATATTGAAATAAAATTACTTCAATACATGGTATCACAAAATGATGAAGGAAAACTTTCAAAAATGTTAAAAGGTAATTGCCCATAAAAAGTAGTCATGAGGGGTGTCTGGGTGACTCAGTTGGTTAAGTGTTAGACTTTGGCTCAGGCCATGATCTCACAGTTCATGAATTCGAGTCCCGCACTGGGCTCTGTGCTGACAGCTCGGAGTCTGGAGCCTGCTCCAAATTCTGTGTCTCCCTCTCTCCCTGTGCCCCTTCCCTGCTCACGCTCTGTCTCTCTCTTTCTCTCTCTCAAAACTAAATAAACATTACAAAAAAGTTTTTAAAGTAATATCATGAGTCCTATACAGATATAAAAAAAAAAATGAACACATGTTAAGGAAATTATTTTACCAGGCAGATTTTATAACCGGTTGAAAAGAAAAGTCAAAACAGCACATACTTACATGAATAAAGGAATTTTGGATGACTTACAAATGGAGACAAAACTGATTTTCCACAGAAAGATGGAGTTGGGGAAGGGAAGTGGACTCAGTTAATTTGTATCAGATAGGATAGAGTTACCAAGATAATAACACAGTTAGAATTGATAATACACAGTGTACACTACAGAAAATGCATAATTTTCCATTGAAAATGTTTTTTTCTAGAAAAAGTAATCGAGTATATGGAATCATAGTATTCACAAAAACATAAGCGCACACATAGATTCACACAACTTTTCTAGTAAGAGTTTTGTAAGTAAATGAATGTTGAATCACCACGTTGTACACCTGAAACTAATATAATACTATATGTCAACTGTACTTCAATTAAAAAAAAAAAACTTATTGACGCCCCTGGGTGGCTCAGTTGATTAATCATCTGACTTCAGCTCAGGTCATGATTTCACAGTTCATGAGTCAGGCTCTGTGCTGACAGCTCAGAGCCTGGAGCCTGCTTTGAATTCTGTGTCTCCCTTGCTCACACACTCTCTGTCTCAAAAATAAATAAACATGAAAAAATTTTAAACAAAATAAATGTTATTGACCAGCCTTTGCTCCATTTTGATATTGAGAAACGGAGGTTCAGCTTCAGCTTTAGGGGTGGTATTTATGGAATGTCACTAAGAATTCCACGCCCAGGACTTCCTTCATATGGAATTCCAGAGTTTTGCAAAATATTGATCAGTTGCATCAGAATTTACTAGGATACTCGTAAAATGCAGATCTGTGTCCCACCTCAGATCTCTTGAATCTCAATCTCTGGGATCTGAGAATTTATGTATATAAAATGATTTTCAGGCAATTGTTAGGCCCAGGAAAGTTTTTGGGAACTCGGTGTTAGAAAATTACTCAGGGGGTGCCTGGATGGCTCAGTGGATCAAGCATCTGACTCTTGATTTCGGCCTGCTTAGGATTCTCTCCCTCTCTCTCTGCCCCTCCCCTGCTTACACTCGTACTCTCTCTCTCTCAAAATAAATTAAGAAAAAAAATTACTTGGGCCCCTGTAAAGTGACTTCTGTATTTTTGTCCTGAACTTCAGGTCTGTTTCATCAAATGTTACCTTGCAGGGCCAATTTAACATCTTTAAGAGAAATGTTGGTTGGAGTAATATGCATGATCACTTGAACAAATGTAAATTTACCCCTGCTTCACCTTCATAAGCCCTAGTTTTCTTTTTCTCTCTTTTAAAATTTGTTTCAATTTTGTTTCCTGATAATTCATTGTTATTCAACTTAATCTTTATCTTGTTTAAAAAAAAGCATTGTTAAGCTTGTTCTTATTGTATTTCTTGAAATTAAACAATCAAACCAAATAATATGTTAGAATCTTAATGTTATGCCATTGAAATCCAGCTGAGCTCTGGCACACTTTAGAATTGCATTTTACTCCAGTAGTCTCAACTGGAAGGAATTTTGCCTACCAGGGAATGTTTGGCAATGTCTGAAGACATTTTTGGTTGTCATAAGTAGGGTGGTGGGGGCAAAGGGATGAGTGCTATTGGTATCTAGTGGGATGTTACTAAACATCCTATTGTGCAAAGAATGGCTCTGCACACAAGTTTTTTTTCATCTGAAATGTAATAATTGTAAAAAAAAAAGTCAATAGCTCCACTATTGGTTTACTCGTAGTGTAATATCATAATGATACTCATAAAATCTACATCATAAGATTACAGTTAGTGTATACGCAATACACATTATACAGAAAGTCATTCTACAGTGGTGCTTGTGATCATTATTCAAAGCAACAGGGCTTGTAGGCATCCCCAGGAGGTCCTGGCTTGATAGGTACGTTTATATACATTACAAATTGGTGAAACTATTATTGTCATTTTCCTTAGGACAAAAGTGAGACTGGAGATTTTCTCTGACTTGCCCAAGGTCACAAAGCCCTTATATGTTTGAGCCAAGATTGACTCTTGTTTTTAGTTTTTCATTTAAAACAACAGGTTTACTCAACCTTTACAAATGTTGCAATAGCCTAGTATAACATATTCAGATAACAATTAGCCCACTGTATTAGGGGTAATGGTATTAAAATTGTATTTTTAAGTCAGAATTTATTTTAGTTTGTTTCTCTATGTATCTGGAACCTTACAACTTAGATCCCTAACTAAATTAACTCCTAGGTTTTAACCATTGATATGAGTGCAAAATGTTTTTTGTTGTTTTGGTCTTTCATTTGTTTGCTTTTTGTTTTTAAGTGATGGAAATGAAACTAGCTGTTGTGCCTGGGACCTATGTGTGGAAACAACTCTACTGAGGATACACTTATTTCCCACATCTATTTTCTCATTTTAGAATGTCTTTGATCTTTCACAGAAATATTATCCATAATCTTTTCGAACACATAAACTTAATTTACAAAAGGCATAAGTCATTCTAAATACATTTATTTGTTTAGTTTAAAAGGGTTTTAAATTTTGAAGTTTCAGTGCATCTCATCTCAATGCCTAGTGCTTTGTCTCATAAGCAAAACAAGGACTTGAATAATCACATTCTCAACAGGTGCAGAGTGAAATTATAGTGAGAGAGGTTACTCTAAATAAGGATAAAAGGTTGTACCAACCATCTGCTAAAAACATTCTTCACTTTTATATTCATAACTCCCATGGATGTGTCTGTGATCTCAAAACATTTAAAAACATCAGCCACTGTCAGACAAAAGAACTGTACCTTAAAGAAACACACATGGGATTATTACTATTACTATTCTTTCTAAAGCATTATTTTTAAAGGTCAAACTTCATCATAAAATATGATGGAATTAAGTTATGGTGATTTTCTTTTTAAAAAGATGGAATAATAGTTCCACATTGACTTTATTGACTTTAGTTTCACAGCACCTGTAGTTTCTTATATTCTCAACTTCTTTGAAAAATAAAGTTAGGGAGTAAGAAAAGTGTATATTAAAAGTCATGAATAATAAATAGTATTTTTCTTTTAAAAAGAAGCAAACATAATAAGTGCCATCCCCCATGTGCATGCTCTCTCTCTCTCTCTCTCTCTCTCAACATAAATAAATAAACATAAAAAAAGATATTCTTCACAATTAACAAAGTGATCAGAATCTTCCCTTACCTGAAAGATAAAATCTGATATGTGATATAAATGCACAGTGTTGCAAAACAGATTACACCAGATTGCAGAATAGCAGGTCAAAAATGGATAATCCTTGAAATAAAATGTCACTTTGAAACTTTAAAAGATTTTCAAAAATCATGCTAAATTTTGCACATGGTATTCTTTGACACATGTTTCCCTTGAGGTAAAAACTACTTCAGATTTGTGAGAGTGACTTTTACATTTACAGAGAAGGTCACATTGGAAAACTTCATAAAAATCTCAAGCCAATAAGTAAGTTTGTATGTATAATTCATTTTTGGTCTACTCTATTCGTTTGCTTTATCTAGGTCTTAAACATTTCAAATGCTATTGTAAAACCATGTAAAATGAGTATTCAGAACTGGAAAAGTAAGAATATGTGATGATCCAAGATTTGTAAGATAATAGGAAGATCAACTATTAATACAGTTGGCATGATCATCTCAGATCCAGTATCTAGCACAAACGTTGTTAGCTGGAGAAAATAAAGAAAACTTTTGGTAAGGGGATGGTTCTACATGAAAACTACCAATTTTAAACTATGGTTAAACAAAATGTGTATTCAGTTTTTAATGACTATTTCATTAACTTAATATACCGTACAGTAAATTCAACAGTTAGAAATATAAAATTAATATACTTGTCTTGGAAGTCAGCTAAAGAGTCACACACTCAAACAAGTAGTAGTCTGAACAATAAACTACTCTTGCCTCTCCAGAACAAAGGATCTAAATGACATAGGAAAAAAAAATGTATTAGAAAACAATTAAAAGTCTCCTTTTAATAGAAGTTTTTTCTAGAACCATAAAGAAATTCATTTTTCAATGAAAACATTCAAGTAAATGTGCTTACTTTAAAATTTTATTTTTAAAACATCTCTGATCTAGGAAATTGTTGACAAATCTAGGCAAGTACAACTATATAAAAATATTTAAATTTAAAATTTCTGAGAACAAACTTACTCAGTTTTCTAAATAAATAAATAAATAAATAAATAAATAAATAAATATTTCCAGAAATATCAACTTTGGAGATTGGGCCACTTAATGCGGATTAGTAATAACAAAGGATAAATCATTTGGTATATGCTCTATTTTTTTTTCTAGCTGTTATTCTCTGAATAAACAAAAGATCTTCTGTGTTTACGTAGTGTAACTGGCTCAAATATATTTGCCAAAACTTCTTGTATTACGCTTTTCCTTTTGCAACCAATTTGCTTGAAGTCAATAGAGGGTCTTAGAAAGGAAAGAGTTGCTTTTGTTGATAAGTCCATCAGTACTATAACAACATAATCAATGTTCCCCAGGCACTAAGTAAATGTAGAACCTGAGGGAAGCAGTGTGGATGCTTAAAGTTAATGGCTAAATGATAAAATGTGTTTAAGTTTAATCACTTTACTTACATGGTCATTGATTTCCTTCCCCACCCTTGTCTAGCAGGCCACACTTAATAACCATTTCCCATCTCTAGCCAATAAGAATTAAACATAGGCCCAAGAGCAAGGAGAAAAACCATCAGTTCTAGTTTTCTCCATATTCTTGATTTACCTTTTGAGGAAAACCTTTTGGAACTTCATGACCATCGGTTGACTTATTCATCATATTTTGTTTGCAGGGGATATTTTTCCTGATCATAGTTTAGCCTGGTGCGAAGTTACCATTTGGCATTTTAATGCAGGAAAGATATGCATTAGTTCTGAAGGAAACAGTAAGGGACTGTAACCATTATAGGCATCACTTACATGTCCAGCAGATTCTCTATGTAACGCATGCTGTTGCTGACAGCGAATTATGACCCTACTCCTTATAGAGTTTATAATAAAACAGGGGAAACAGAAATGGTTCAGCTATAACAATTATCTAGAAGTAAGTGCTAAGTATGCAGCACTCATTAAAAACACACATTGGAGGCCCATAAACTATCTGTTAACCCTGGCTGGACTGGCATATGAAATTATTATAGGGATATAGAAAAATTCAAAGAAAAGCTTTGCAGACACAGTACCTGGGTTTATATTCCAGCTCTGCCATGTTCTACCTCTGTGACTCTGGCCAAGTTTTTTAACCTTCCATGCCTTGGGTTTCTCATCCATAAAAAAGGAATAGTATTGTACCTAGCTCATGAGATGATTGAAAAGATTAAGCACAGTGTTCCATATAAAACAATTAGCCCTCAACAAAAATCTGCCTTGTAAAATGGAACACCAATATAAGTGATGAAAGATTAGTGAGAAATGGCCAGGCTTGTGTGATGAGTCAGTGTTAAGTAGACTTAAGTTTACCTGGGGGGCTCAGTCAGCTAAGCAACCAACTCTTGATTTAGGCTCAGGTCATGATCTCATAGTTCATGAGTTTGAGCCCCATGTCAGGCTCTGTGCTGACAGCTCAGAGCCTGGAGCTTGCTTTGGATCCTGTTTCTCTTCTCTATCTGTCCCTCCTACACTCACCTCTGTCTGTCTGTCTCTCTTTCTCAAAAATAACATTAAAAAATAAATAACATTTAAAATTTTTTAATTAAATAAAAATTAAATGGTAATAATTAATTCCTGGGAAGATATGATTTTTCCACTTTATGGAGGGTGTTGGAAGTTTACCCTCTTAGAAAAACTGTCTGAAAATTATAAATAAGGCCATAAAATATGGGTGACATATCATGCATTGGTGGAAGTCACCCAAATATTATTTAGGGCCACACTGTCAATAAGATAGCAGTAGCTATAGGTGGCTAAATTATGACTTGTCTGAATTCAGAGGGCTGTGAGTTTAAATACAAATCAAACTCCTAAGACTTAATATGAAAAAGTTCAAAATATCTTCTTAGTTTTTATACACTGATTAGATATTTAACAGACAATCTTTTGCATATATTGGGTTAAAGAAAATATACTAAAATTAATTTCATCTCTTCATTTTTAATAAGCCCACTAAAAATAAAAATCATGTGTAGCTTGCATTATATTTTTATTGCAATGTGTTAGTCTAGCAGGATGTATTTAGTTCATGTTTTTAATTACTATTAATTAAAGGTCTTAGACTTTTTGAAGTTACTTGCTAACTTCTAGATATTTGCCTAAGAGAGATGCAAATAATTTTGGTTCAGTGGAAAAGAGAACCCTAAAGAGGTATGGCCTTGTGGACATTAAACTGTTTATATCTAACTTAGAAATTATATGCTAACATTTCTTTGTGGTATGTCCTAGCTTCTCAGAGGCCCTTTGAACCAGTCATGACATCTTTACAGTTTCCCTCATTAATTAATGAGTTCAAAAATTTTTCCTTAAGGGTTATGTGTTTACTTTGAAAATTGTACTTTACCAAAAAAAAGAGACTGACTTTATTGAGGTTGGCAATAAAAAGCCCTTTGACAATGTATGATATGGTGGAGTAATGAACAGAAAACCTGTGTTACTACCTGGACCCCGTTGTGTCCTACTGGAGGTATGCAGATTGCTTAACTTTTGAACTGCTAAAAATGTCTCTTGAAGTTGCAATAATAATATTTAGTTCAAAAGGCTTGACTTACTGATAATGCACTTTAAATGTCCACCACAGGGTCTGAAATATATGATTCATTAAATTATATTTTTGATTATTATAATTAATATTATTTTTACAAGTTTTGAATAGAAGAGCAAGCCAATAAAATAGTGCTCTTTTTTTTAATGTTTATTTATTTATTTTGAGAGGAAGAGACAGAGCGTGAATCAGGGAGGGGCAGAGAGAGAGGGAGAGAGAGAATCCCAAGCAGGCTGCAAGCTGTCAGCGCAGAGCCCAACTCAGGGTTCCATCCCATGAACCATGAGATCATGACCTGGGCCCAGATGAGGAGTTAGATGCTTAATCAACTGAGCCACCCAGATGCCCCTAAAATAATGTTCTATAATAATTTTTAAAATAATATACATAGAATAGTTAAGAGAGGGAGAAGGTTATTGTTTTTTTGTTTTTGTTTTTGTTTTAGTGTTTATTTTTGAGAAAGAGATAGAGCGAGCGAGCAGAGGAAGAGTAGAGAGAGACAGAGACACAGAATCTGAAGCAGGCTGTATTCTCTGAGCTATCAGCACAGAGAACAAGCAGTGAGATCATGACCTGAACTCAAGTCTGATGCTTATCTGACTGAGCCACCCAGGAGCCCCAGGGAAGGTGTTCATATTGTGAAAAGCAATTTGGAAAATGAGGGTGCAGCAGACCCAGACAGTGGAGTGAAAATAGAAATGGAAGTATTAATTCATTAGAAAGAATCATCAAGATTTAATGAAATATTTTAAAAGTAAGGGCTGTAAAATAAAGAGCAAAAGAAAGGGTGATGCTATTTACATAATCCTGAAATTATGGAGTGGAAGGTAGTTTGGTAAGAAGCATTCTTAAGTTTTGCTCATGTTTTCTATGAAGTCAAGGGAGATCCAAATAATGACTTTCAGTGTTATAGAAATTCCTGTAAATGATAAATGTGGGAACTTAGTACAGCTGGGTTTCTTGGAGATCACTCGGAATGGTTGTGATATTTCAAGCTATGAATGTGTGATCTGAAAAAGAGAAAGTAAGGAGATAGAAGAATAAAGCCTTGGAAATCTAAATGAAGAGGAAAGAGTTTAGAAGTCAGAGAAAGATACGCTAGAGAAATACTGGAGGGAAAAAAATGCAAAATCACTATTTTTGAGTTTTGTCATTCCTTACTAAAATAATATGGTTAGTGTCCATTTGCTGTTATTTCCAGACTGAAATGTCTAACATGCTTGCTGTGTGTTGTTGTTGTTTTAACTTGCTTGTCTTATTAATAAATGCAGGCTTCCTTATATAAAACTAAATGCAACTGGGCTATAAATTTAAAACTAACAATGCATAGGTACACAAGCTTCTGAAATCATGAGTTATCTTTTAACCATGACAGAAGTATTCAATTATATGTCGACAAATGTTTTTACATTTTAAAATCCAGATAAAAATTGATTATTTGCATGAGCTTAGAGTTTTTAGCCTTTCTTAAAATGATGGGTTTCTACCTTCAATTCTATAATAAAACATTCAGGCAAGACATTATAGTCAAGTTAACACAATATTCATGATCTTAATATTCATAGCACATCAATGTTTTCACACACACACTTAAGCAAAAAGTCTATCATTTAAAGCTCAAGGTTTTAGCCATTAGTTCTCAAATTTAGCTGTGCTATTATTAATGCAGATGACTAAGAGTTTAATTTTCTGTTGGAATAAGAAAAATAGGAAAATGATAGCATTAATGAAATAGAAGTGTTTAAGAAATATTTGGTAAGATTATCCCCTCTCCATGACTGGCTTTATTTTCAATTGCTTCCCATCTTCATTATAATCCAAAAAATTAATACCCCTTTATTTAGCAATAATGTGCATGTACTTCTGTAGATCACATGCCAGAAATTTCAGCTGCTCTTCCTAAACTTTAATTAGAGCCCTCAAACCCTACTCAGTAAGGAATTAACCTTAATCCATTTTGAATTCTTTCAGAGAATATAAGGCAATGATAACCTGTAGCATATCACGGATAAACATACTTTATAGAAATTATAATTGTTATTAAATCAAAATTATATAGAATGTAATGTTAAATGTCATAATTAAAAAATTTATAATCAAGAAAACATAGTCTCCAAAATATTCTTTGTAATTATTGTCTCTTTATTCAACATATATTCAACACAATTTTAAAAATTGGGTTTACAGTTTCTTTCTTTTTAGACTATTCCCCCAGCAGAATATACTTAGTGTGGTAAATATGAATGGGATGGCTAATCCACCATTGATAAACACGGCATTATGTTTCCTTTGTTTAGACACTACTGTGGCTATTTGTTGAAATAGATTTCACAAATGTGAGAGTATAGAGCCAAGAAAATAGTAAATTCCATGGAATATGCTTCTGAGACTTTCTACATTGCCAAATTCTCTACCTCCTAGTACAACCAAGAAATACCGTGAAACAAACAAACAAAAAGTAGGCCTTTGGATATTTAAATGAACTCATCTAATAGGAATGTTACAATTAGATAAGTAATTGGCCATTTTCCTTGATTACAATCAATTTCTTCTTGGATAATCTGTAGAGGATCTGTAATATTTGTCAATTTTTATTTTATTTTACCAATTTAGCTGTCTCAAGCAACCCAAACCAAAATGTTGTAACAGTTAACAGTACAGATGCTTTTAAAAATTGACAATTACTTCATTTTCACATGATAAAAGTTGTTAAATAATAAAGCATATTAATGAAAATAAATATTTTACGTACTCTGAAAACTTAGTTAAGCTCATATGAGCATATTAAATTTTATGGTTTCTTTTACTATGATAGCACTGTGGCATAGAAATAGTATAAAGCAAAGCAAGCTAATAGATCAGTCACAATGCAGGCTCCCTACTAGGCAATCTGAAAAGATCAGCCGCTAAGATCATATAGTTTATGTTGTCTGTTTTTCCTTTTTTCTTTCTTTTTTTTTTTTTTCCATGTTTATTTACTTTTGAGAGGGAGAAAGACAGAGCGCAAGCCCCGGAGGAGCAGAGAGAGTGGGAGACAGAATCCGAAGCAGGCTCTGAGCTGTCAACACAGAGTCCTATGTGGGGCTTTAATTCATAAGCTACGAGATCCTGACCTGAGCCAAAGCCGGATGTTCCACTAACTGAACCACCCAGGTCCTCCTAAAGCTATATATTTTTTTCTCTACTACCCTTGTGGAGAGGTTTTTCTGTGTTGAAGGAAGATTTTGTTTTTAGTTCTATTTCCCCAACAATAGCAACTCTGAAACTCTCTTTGAAGGTTAAACAGCATACAGCTGAAGGTGCTTTCAAGAATAGTGATATGGGAACATAACTGCAAATGTAGTGAACATAGACTATGAGACAATGATTTTTCAATCGGTGTGGCATAACGTTTTTATGTTCATGATGACATTAGTTAGGAAGCTAGGAATCCATTGTTCCCACTGGAAGACACGTGAAGCAGAAATGTCACCTTTCTTCAGCAGTCCCCCTCTAAGTATATTAGTTAATGTTCCATTCGTGCAGTTATTCTCAGCTTCAAATCACTCTTCTAAGAAATAGGCAGGTTTAGGCACACTGTGCAAGGTGATAACACAATTTTTTTTTTAATGAATGCACACACACCTTTAAGCATTTCAGTCTCTGGAATTTAAAAAATGAAATACTTAACTTTGCTGTCTATTTCTACAACTAAAGTACCTTCACTTCAAAGCTTGTTCAGTTTTTTTTGTAACAAATCTATGAATGTGTGTATATGCTACCACAACATTGACTATACTCACCATGTGATTGATACATTTTAATAAATTATTTTTTGAGAATTAGTAGGTATTTTCTGAGTTTTCCCCATATCTAATAACACCTTATACTTAGATATTGGAAACACATAGGGTTTTTCTCTATAGTCTGATCTTTCCAGATTCACCATGTGAATCATTGACTTCTCCAAATATGAATTATGTGCGTTATTTTTAAAAATCCTAAAGATAACAAAATATCAAATATTTTCTTTGCCTGTTCATTAATTAATAATATAATATTAAATGAGCATTTACCATGAATATACTGAATACATTGTAATTTTTATTCAATTATATAAATTTTGAAAATTTTCGACAAATTGAAGACTTTTAGATACTTGACACCACAAAATTTCACATAATTTTTATTACTGAATTCTTTTAATATAAGAAGGGTTATGAAACATTAATTTATTATTGATTAAATGTTTTATATAATGGAAAAGTATCAAAGATATAAATTCACTTTAGAATTTAATCTCACAGATGGTTAGAGAATCTCCTTTGACACAGTGCATCATTTTATTTATTTATTTACTTATTTATTCATTCATTCATTCATCCATTCATTCTTTTGTTGTGGTAGTGGAAGAATAAGAATTGCAGTAGGAAGTTTGTCTTGAAAATACTGAGAATCAAGATGAAATATCTATAGTATTCAGATGCACTTGTATTTCATAAACTATTTTAACAGGCTACATTCACATCAGAATTTTGTTTGTTACAAGATTTACTTTTTACATTGTGAGTGAGTGATTTGCAAAAGCAAACCTTTCTTAAGTTGCCAAATATTTGAACTGAGTATTGTTAGGAATATCCTGTATCAAAATAAAGAGCAAACAGATTTTTCTTAAATGTTTGCAGTAAGATACTTACTGACATGTAAAACCATAGATTTTTAGAGGACTATCTGATATCTAGAACAATGAATAGAAACAACTGAACAGTGTCTTCATGAAAGCTCTCTTGACTCTGACTGGTGAGGATGATCAACAGGAGGTAACTAGCATATGTAGATGTCGTGCTATCGCCATATATATTTACTTCATGAAAATACTTATCTGGAGAAGAAAAAAGTCTATGCTCTTTTCAGGGTACATGTGCCCAATTCCCCTATTATGTTACATGTGGTTAGTCCACTTAGTTACGTTAACCCATTGAGCCCTGAGGCATAGTGGTCTGTGACTCCCTTCTTGGACTCAGTACCTGAACTTGTGTGCTGTTTAGAGTTAGTTTCCTCTCTGCAAAGCTCTTCTCTTCCAATTTAACCCAACAAAAATATGCCCAAATGCTCTTACTCTGAAATGTAAAGTATGATCTCACTTGTTTTCTTTCTCTCTCTCATACACACACATACGCACCCCTATATATACATCTTATACTCCCCTGTCTAGCAGGAGGTAAATTATGAATGAATAAACAAATATCAAATATACTTTGAGTTTTTTGCCTTGATTCTCCCAACCTGATGTAATCTTTTCTTATTTCAAATGAACTGGCATAGTTCTTTGTGTTTGAACTTCATTGGCACTATCATATTGATTTTATTTTAACTAATTTTTGTACTTTCCCTTAGGTAGTGAAAATTCCTGTGTTGGGACTCTACTTTATTCCTTTTTAATTAGATTATGACCTCACACATAGTAGGTATTCTGTGAGAATTTTTAAACATTAAAATTACTATAATTAGAGTGCATAGATGTACTGCATAATTTAAAAGTAAAATATACTTAAGACAGAGTAAAAGTGGAATTATTTTCTGAATTATTTAGAAGAGTGAAAAAGAATGAAAATAGCTGAAACTTTCAACCATAGAGATAACTCCATATAATCAAAAAAAACCAACATCACCTTTTCTTTAAAAGAAAATATGCAGATATAAAAAATATAGTTAATATTTAAACCTAGTTTCACTGAATAAAAATAATATTCCAAAGTTAAAAAATAAACAACTGAATATCTAATGATATTCCTAGCTGATTCTAATAAGGATATACTTTATAGAGAAGTGCTCTAAGTATACATTATAATAATATAAAATAAAATTTTATTAATTTTAAATTTAAGAGACCAAGAAAAGGGAGCAATTTAAAAGCAAGTAGCTTGGAGATATAAAAGATCTTATGTTTTGCTGCCAGATATTTGAGAAATTAACACCACTCCTCCTTCAAAAAAAAAAAAAAAAAAAAAAAAACCTCATGAATGATTCTGATTTTTTTGTGGAAAAAGCCTAATGGTCATAAAAAATTCTACTTTACTCACAACCACCTGTCTGCCCATTCCTTCCAATTATTTAAAAGTTAGAGATTCTTCTTATTTATGGCATCATTAACTATTTCACAATATTTATTGATGATAACTCGATATTGGATAGACATATTGAAGTCAGTCAAAATTTTTCCTTTAACATCCATCTACAGTTTACCAAAACTTGCAACAAATTTTTCTGAAATGCTCAGAACAGGGGGCGCCTGGGTGACTCAGTCAGTTGAGCAACGGACTTTTGGTTTAGGTCATGATCTCACGGTTCGTGGGTTTCGGCCCATGTAGGGCTCTGTGCTGACAGCTCAGAGCCTGGAGCCTGGAGCCTCCTTGGGATTTTGTGTCTCCCTCTTCCTCTCTGTCTGCCCCCGCTCCGGTCCACACGTGGTCTCCAACTCTCTCTCAAAAATGAATAAACATTTAAAAAACCTAATGAAGTAGCAATGTGTTGGAAAAGGACAGAAGAGAAGAAAGCTTAATGGATTCTGGAGCTGAGGATAAAAGAGTTTGGTCAAGAAAATGAACAGAAGAAACAGTTCTTCGAAAATTTAAATTTAAATAGTTTTTCCAAAACAGCGATGCACATGGCTGCTAATGAACCCATTTGGAATGCAGCCCACACACTGCCATCCTGCTCCCACTCAGATAGCAATACTATCAAATCTTCAAAAGCAGCTACTTTTGTTTAAAATTACTATTTGCCAATAGTTGCTAACTTACTAGTATATACGCATGGTTTTTAACACTTATGGTGAAAATTAATTTTCTAAATTTTTTAATCTCCTCATTAATTAATATATTCCATTAACTGAAATATTACATCCTCTGGTGATATAATAGAATTTTTATTTATATATAGTATAAATCTCCAATTTTTAGCTTGAGAAATGTGCCACTGTTAGGCATGACTTGGCATTTAATAACTAAATGTGTTAAAAACTCTTATTTTGAACATCTGGGCATATTTGCTGCCAGAAATTGTCCTTGATTTATCCCTATCTCAACTGTAATTGTTTAAATTTGGTGAGTATTCCATATTCTCTATTATTACATTCTATTAAAATTTCCCTGTCAAAAATACTTTTCTCATTTTTCTCCATCTTTTTTCCCTAATATTTTTTCTTAAAATTTTTCTTAACTTAAAGTTGTTTTTTGCATCTCCATTTTGTTCACCAAATGCTAAGGATTGTACACTAAATCCTAAAAACTATTTTGTTCATACTTGATTCCTACACATGGTAAGAACTGACTCTGCGTTCAGCAAACATACTGTCACAAAGAGAGAAAACTAGGTGGTAAAATATATAGATGAGAAAGGTGTTCTTTACCTTCAGTAAATGCCTAATTTAGTGAAAAACTTTAGGTAGAAATGAGAACTGGTAACATATTATGGATCTTCTAGAATGCTTAGGGTATGGTTTGGAACTCAAAGGTATGAATCTTAAGGAGATAAAGCTATATTTGTTGAACTTAGACTTCTATTTTTAATTTTGAATGACCATAGTAAACATGCTATTATTTGTGAGAATGAGGAATTATTTGTAAATCAATTTAAATGAATTGTCTTATTATTTTTCAACCGTCATAGAACAATCAAAGAAAACCTCCAAGGGAAGTATCACATTCTCCACTTAACAAACAAGGAAACTGAATTTCAGAAATGGTAACTTTTACAAAGACCAGTTACCAAGGGACAGAATCAGAATATGTCTGGTACCTATCTGACGTCAAATTCAAGGTTCTCCTCTCTGACTTTATTCAGAGTCAGTTCATAAAACTATCTCATGATTTTTTAAAATATACAGCACTTTAAGGCACATTATAATACAAACAGTCAGTTCTAATGATGTCCACCTAAAGGACATCTATAACAAAGATAGTTACACCAACACAACTCTAATCGGACACTTGCCTTGAATATAAGAGACTTTGCCTGGGGCTTTGTGTGTTGCATGTTAGGGAAATAAAGGCGAAGCCCAGGACACATTGAAATAAGCAGAGTTGAATTTTATGCTTTTAGGGAGGAAACATTCTCCAAAAATGTGGTACTCTGTTGGTATTTGAACAACATTATTCAAAACCTTCTGCTAGGCACTTCAGCTACACTAGCCAATTAGGGCTCCTTTCTTCAATTCCCCCTTACATGTCCTGCCTCTACTTGTGTGAGCAGTATACCACAGGTGTTATTCTAAATTTTTAGAATAGTGAAGCTAAAATGCCACATTCCAATGAGTTTGTTTTTGTGCCTAATATGGAGACCTTCTCTTTAAAATTTTAAGGTCTTTAATGATATGGTTTGCCTATAAGAAGGTGATGCTTGGGGCATGAATACTCCTTTTGGAGCCCTGCAAATCATGCTGCTCAGAGAACTGCCTGCTCTTTTGCATGCAGCTCTGACTAGGAAAACAAAGTATATTGTCAATTAATATTTGTTTATTTTATTAGCGTCCCCATTTTTTTCTTTTGTTGCATTTGGTCTTCATTTTCCCCAAGTTATTATTTTGTTTCTTTGATTTTGTTTTTTTGTTAGTTGGTTTGATTTTGGTTGTATTTTTAAGATTCACTTTTTGGTATTTTATTATAAAAGCTTACATACTAGAAAAGTGATGATTTTCAACTGAATTCAACTGATCCCAGAATTACAAAGGACATGTATTAGGGACTTTAGTTCCCCTGCTTGTCTCACCCTTCAGAATAAACTCAACATACAATTTAGCCACACATATGAGTATATACTACACAGTGACAGCGTTCTTTATCTTTTTTCTTTTTTAGTGCAAAAATAATATTATGATTAGTAATTAATGTGAACAGCTTCTTAGCAATAAACTGTCCAATGCCAAAACAAAGACATACTACTATGATATTAACTATCATATTCTTGTGCACAAGACTTGAACCTGTATCCAAAGCTCAAGCCACAGAAGAGCAATGCTTCCAGAGAGTATATTCGTTAGTTCTGTTGCTAATTTAATATATGTACATGATGTCAAATACGTATTAGTCTTTGGAAAGAGCTTTTAAGCATAAGATAAATTTTTGTATAGAAAAAAATTGATAAAATAGCACTCTTGATCTCCACCACTATAATTAGTAAGTCCTTTTATTACAAAATTAAAAATGCAGTTAAAAATTAATTTAGTTATACAATAATGGCATAAATAATTACAATGTGAATCCTGTAAAAAAAAAACCATTTGGTTTCATTGAATAATCTCATCATATTTTGCATCCATTGATTTTTATTTTAATGCATCACTAGACTACTTTTTTTTAATGCAAGCACTTAGTAGAAAAAATTTGCTTGTTCTAGTTGACGGATCAAGGAAACAGAATTTAAGCACTGTTTTAATTCTAAGAAATGGATAGAAATTTATATCAAATCCCTGTAGTATTTTCAATCTGTTACTTTCCCTCAAATAACATTCAAGCTGTCTAAAACTTTATAAAAGTTATCAGAGCGAGACCTAATGATAATTATTTCCATTCATCTTTTAATTTCAACCTAACATAGACAACTTAAGCTTTCTACACGTTTTGCATTGTTTAGCTCCTACATTTTTCCATAATCCAAACTGTTTGACAAAACCCATCAAATTAAAATAAAAACTTCCTCAAGAGTCAAAGTTTTGATCTAGACTTTGAGATGACTGAGGATTTTTGGGTTTCATTTTATTTTGATACACTCTGGAAATTTGTCAGGAAAGGAAAGAGACATCTATTTTCATACTGGGTACTCTGCTACAATGTGGCTCTATTCTGCCTTAAAGCACTCTTATTTGAACAAGTAACCATCCCAGTCACTGATTGCCTAAGTTGTCAATCAAAGTTTACCAGAAACATCCCATTAATATCACAGCATACAGAAATGTTATTTTTAATGAAACCTTACTTTTGAGATTTTTGACTGGAAGACAAACACTGTCTCACATCATAATTTTGTGTTCATACTTCATGGACATTAATACCAATTTTAAATTCCTTTGATTAAAAAAATTGGCTTTATATAGTTGCATTAGGTTCAAATTTACAATCATGAACATGACTAATGCCTATTCCCTAAACCTATGGCAAAGAGTATAATGAGACATAAATTTGAGTGAAAAGGGTGTTATAACACAGATATATGATGTGGAGAGACAAGATGCAATGGGAGCCATCTCCCAGATGTAGGAGTTCACTGAGGATGGCCTGGAGGAAATTACTTTCAATGCTAAGATTTGAAGGATGATATGAGTCAAGCATGTGGGAGTCTGTGGGAAGGCAAAGTTTCTGTGAAGGGAAGGGATGTAGGAGGGTGTTGTAAGTGAGGAGGGAAGAGGAATGTTTTAGACAGTGGAAGTAGAAAGTGAAACAGCCGGATGTAAAAAATGAACATGAAGTTGATAGAAAACTAAAAGTCATTTAGAATGTGAGGTGAGATCTTCAGGAAGAGGTTACGCTGGAAAGGTGGGCAGAGATGGATTGGACTGATAGATCTTCAGGTTACATACATACAGATAAAATTTGTGATCCTGACTGAATGAACAGTGAAGGAAAGGCACACTTCAATGTGACTCTCAGGTTTGCATCTGAGGATGGAATTTCAGGTACTGACATAAGAGGAACAGACTTCATGAGGACATGTTTGGACATGTTGATAGTATATATCTGGGAATAGGTTGCACTATTGGCAGTTTTCTTTTTTATATAAACAATATGAAACTCAGAAGAGACAACTCTTTTAGAAATGAAGATTGATGAGAAGGGTAATGTTTCTGTGAATTCTGATGGTATGTTGTTCAGAAATTTTTTTTCTCAGGAGCATTCATGCTATAATAGCCTTTCAAAATCTTGTTTTAATAAACACCAAATCACCAATCATTACAACTAAGCTCTTGCAATATTTTGGTGAGATTAAAGTTTATGGTATTTAGTGGACCTCTGTTTCAACTTTATATCCTACAGGCTGAAAAATGCATTTTGTCTTTTCTTCTATTGAATACATGGAGCCTGAAAGCAGGTAGTGGGGACAGGAATGGCAAATCTCAAAATTATACTAAATGATTTACTAGGGAAATATTGCTTCCTCTCTTCCAGCTTTTTTAAAAAATATAGTTTATTGTCAAGTTGGCTTCCATATAACACCCAGTGCTTATCCCAACAAGTGCCCTCCTCAATGCCCATCACCCATTTTCCCCTCTCCCCCAGCCCCAACCTCTCTTCCAGCTTTTAACCTCCTATAGTTTAGCAGTCTTGGTACATAAGAGGAGGTTTTTAACAGAAGGCACAATGATGATTCCAGGGAACTTAAAATCAAGAATATGCCTGACCATTTTGAGTTGCTCATAATTCAGAACCAGTGGTAAATAAGATAAATATGAGCTTTACTAAGACGTTAGGGGGTTGATCTAGAATCTCAAGAGGCCCTTATGTAACAGTGGAAGAGATCCTGCAAAGTAGCCCCGATTGCCATGTTTCTTGGAGAAAAAGTTATGATTCAATCTTAGGACTTCTAGATGTTCAACTTATTCAGGAATAAATCACTGATTTATCCCATTTGAGGAATCTCAACCAACTGAGGTTTTTACTGAAAGCCAATGATGCATAAAAAGTGCAGTGAAAGAAAGAAATCAAAAATACTAACCACAACTTGTGGCATACTGCAGAAACAGATTTTGCTATTCATATTGTATGCTTCAGTATGTCATCTCTCATCTATCTTTCATCTATCAATCTTATAAAGTTCTTATTTTTTTCTCTTTTTAATATTTTACATAGTATACAGTTTTTGGTGGATTTAGTTTATATGTTATAGAATGTAAAGGGGGGAATATTTTTTATGTTTATTTATTTTGAGAGAGAAAGACAGACAGAGAGCACATGAGAGAGGGAAAGGCAGAGAGATGGGGAGACAGAGAGAATTCTAAGCAGGCTCCACACTGTCAGCACAGAGACTGACACAGGGCTAGAACTCACAAAACACAAAATCATGACCAAAGCCAAAACCAAGAGTTGGACACTTAATGGACTGAGCCACCCAGGTGCCCCTAAAGGTGGGAATATTAACTTAATTATAAAGGGGATGAACATCACCCAGAAATGGGTGCAGTGACTACTGGAATATTGATGGTATCATCTGTTTTGGAGTGGATGGTTACTCATTTTGATGTGATATCGTTGCATTATGTTGAATGGTAACATAGTCTTGTTGCTAGTGTTGTTTAGAAGTTTAAAAAAGGATAGAAGGTGAGTGTAGATACTCAGTAGCCAGATGGGCAATGTTGTGTATACCACACTGCATCAATTCCTTCTAGTGAACTGCACAGACTACAAAGTATAGAAAGCTAAAAACCATATTTCCATTATTTGCTTGCACCTGGATGTGCTTTATTCTTAACTACATGTAGTTGTATGAGATTTTGTGTGTGGAAGCCATGGGATTTTATTCTTCAGTGGCTTTTGTTGGTAAACTCAATCATAGCAAAGTTTGCATTTCTTGGGTAAACTTTTTGATTTTGGATATTTGCTGCTCTGACTGCTTCATGGCTGTAAAAGACTCTCGCATTTTCCCTGGTAACCAAGTTCTATAGTACAGTTTTTGAAGTCATCATTAAAAGCTTAGTCTACAGTCCTTCTTCAATCTCCACATTCATTCTGTAAGCAATTTAATACCTGTAATAGATCCCTTTTGTTTGAACTAACTAGAGTGAATTCCTTCCTTCCTTCCTTCCTTTCTCTTTCTTCCTTTCTCTTTCTTTCTTTCTTTCTTTCTTTCTTTCTTTCTTTCTTTCTTTCTTTCTTTCTTTCTTTCTTTCTTTCTTTCTTTCCTTCTTGCTTTCTTGCTTTCTGCAACCAAACACTGATCAAGGCAATGGAGACATCAAATAAAATTCTTTTTAAATTTTATGTACTTTATACTTTCTTACTTTTGAAAAAGTTTATTTATTTATTTTGAGAGAGACAGAGAGAGAGCACAAGTAGGGAGGGGCAAAGAGAAAGGGGGACAGAGGATCCGAAGCAGGCTCCACACCGATAGCAGAGAGCCCGACAGTAGGCTGGAACCCATTAACCATGAGATCATGACCAGAGCCAGATGCAAGCAAACTGAGCCATCTAGGTGCCCCCTTTTCTGCTTCTACTTTTGAAAAAGGGAAGTTTTTGAGTCTGATGTGAATAAGAAGTCTTTTATAGTCAAGACAACAGGGGATGCCAGAAGGAAGAGGCAAGTTGGGGAAGTCTCTCATTTGGTGTTTAGCCATTTTGTAGTCTTGTATAGTTACGAATTATCTCTACCTCAATTGTATCCAAGTACTTCCAGGTATGCAGATAATCATGTATAAAGTAATCAATTAATAACAATATGAGTAGTTCATGGGCACTTGGGTGGCTTAGTAGGTTAAGCGTCTGACTTCAGCTCAGGTCATGATCTCACAGTCTGTGAGTTTGAGCCCCACATTAAGCTCTTTGCTGACAGCTCGGAGCCTGGAGCCCATTTCGGATTCTGTGTCTCCCTCTCTCTCTCTCTGCCCCTCCCCTGCTCATGCTCTGCCTATCTTGCTCCCAAAAATAAATAAAACATTAAAAAAAATTTTAAAAATAATATGAGTAGTTGATGGAGGAAAAAATAAGAACTGATACCTGCTTTCCCCCTCTTCTTCCTTACCTTTGCCACATTACAAATGAATCTATTCTTTTCTAACAGCAGAGGAAGAATTTGGTATTCCTAGTTCATAATTTTTCAGAGAAGGCAAACAATTCAAGTGACTTTGTCTTACTGAAAAGTATCACAGTATCTGAGCTTTATCTAAAGTTTTAAGTATTTCAAATGGAAAATCAAAAAGAATGAATAAATTGTGGACAGAACAGAGGCAGAGCGTGGAGTGAAGAGGGTATCAGCCATTTTTTAAAAAAATTGTTTTAGTGTTTGAAGCAGTTTAATACTTCTATCTTTGAATAGTACAAAAAAAAATTCTGAGTTTTCATGGCCATAATTTTTATCTCTAGGGTCTCTGTCATTCCTTGAAAGGACCCAAAGAGTATGCTCTGCTAAAAAAATATCTGCTATTAACACTCCTTTCTTATTTCAATAGAAGATGTGTTTCCCAGGTTTCCCAGGGCCAGTCTTCATGTGGACTTCAGCACAGGTATCAAGTGACATATGTAGCAACCTATAACAATGGAAAAAAATAGAAATATTTCATTGCATAATGAACATCATAAAAATGCTATTAGTAAAAGATTTTATTTGGGGGAAACATATCTAGAGTGTAACTAATGGGAGTAATAATGGATTGAACTCAGTCCAACTTTTACTATATGTCACTTAAGTAAGTTATGGTGGCATTTGTTACAAGCTTATACTGTATAGCACTGAACCCAGAGAGTGGATAATAGTATATTCCTGTCACATCAAAAAAGGTCCTAGATCTTACAAAATCATGACATTCTTTTAAAATATTCCATTAAAGTCATCCCTTCCCTCTCACTCCCAGGAAGTGTTAAGGAATTCTATCATATCATCTCATGGTATGATACATCTCTCAAACTTCATGACTGGAAAATAGCTTCCAGAAAAGTGGCTCTAATTAATATTTTTGCCCAAACCTGATTGATTGATTGATTCAACTCAATCTAGTCTCTGGAATTCTATCCCCCAGAGTCTAATCAAAGGCTCCATAAAGAAGGTGCACCCTGGGGAGGGGGGGACGCCTGTGTGGCTCAGTCTGTTAAGTATTAGGTCAAGAACTCACCTTTCATGGGTTCAAGCCCTGCTTCGGGCTCTGTGCTGACAGCTCAGAGCCCGGAGACTGCTTCGGATTCTGTGTCTCCCTCTCTCTGCCCCTTCCCCGCTCACACTCTGTCCGTCTGTCTCTCTCTCTCTCAAAAATAAATAAACATTTAAAAAATTAAGAAAAAAAGAAAGTGCCGGTGTCCCTGGATGCCTCAGTTGGTTAAGCTTCATGAGTTTGAGCCCCAAGTCAGGCTGTGCACTGACAGCACAGAGCCTGCTTGGGATTCTCTCTCTCTCTGCTTCTCCTCTGCTTGTGCTCTCTCTAAGAAACTAAAACAAAACCAACCAAACAAACAAAAACAAAAAAAGAAAAAAACTCCTAAAAGGAATTGTAAATTTAATTTGCCAAGGACATCAAGGGGTTAATTTAAAGGGCTAAGTGAGCTCAAGCTGGCTAACTCAAGTAGGAAGAAAGCAAGCTGCTCCTTAGATTGTGACTGGGTTCTTATCTTAGTTTTCCTATAATTGCCTTGGGCTGGGCATGATTTTGTTTATTTACTTATTCATTCTTTCAGGATTTACCTCAGCTTATGTCCTAAAGGGATTTGAGGCAGTTTACAGAATTCAAACAATATGAAACATGAAAATATTTAAATAAATAAAAACCCGCTTGCATTCCTGACCCTGCTTCCTCCCATTTCTGCAGTTTCAAGTTTGTCCCTGCCCCAGGTGTTAGTGCCAATCCAGCTCAGAGGGAAATAAGGCATTCCTGGATTCTTGAAGGTAAGGTGTGCTCAGTTGTCAGAGATAGCCTTATTAAGTTATTGGAAACTCTGAGATTCTTTACATTACTTCTTAAAGAGTCAGCCATTTTTTGGAGAATTTAAATTCCAGCATCTGGGCCTCCCTCTTAATCATTTGCTTGTCATATTTGTATTGTTCTAGCCATCCAGTTTGTTGTTATATGGGGGTCCTGCTTTAGCCTGGCATCCTAGCCTTTACATACTAATTTAAGATTATCGGTTGAACAGATAAAATATAGAATGCTGGTTAAATCTGAATTTTAGATAAGCAAAAAAATAGGGCTTTTTAAAAAAAATATAAATGTGTCCCAAATATTATGTAGGAAAATGCTCAGAATCTCAATTTCCTCTTCTTTAGAAAGATTGTAGTTATACATGTTTGGAAAGATTGTTGCAAGAATAGATAGAATGTTTTGCATGAGACATACACTAAAATAATTATTCATCATTTATCTGAAGTTCAAATTTGACTGGGCATCCTGTATTTAACGTGGAAACTCTATGCTAGTTTCTAAAAGATTTCCCTGGTGCTGTCACTACTTGCCTTTATATCCCATGTTGATGGCTATCACTGCTCAGGCTTTTCCAGTTTGTTGAAATGCACTTACCTAGTGTCCTCTTTCTGGTCCTCACTAATTTATGTAGGTTCATCACGTCCCATTTTCTGTGAATGGCTCCCTCTAGACAGCATGCACTACGCGAGTGTGTGTATTTCCTGTGCTTGCCTGCTGCTTTGTGTGTGGCTGGCGTTCCCCCTAGACATGTGTTCTCATAGACCTCTCCCATCTCGCCTGTTACTCTCACTTTACTGACATTAAGTCCCAGTTTTGTCTGGGGGCAGTTCTATTAAAAGCAGCAAATAATTAGGCAGCACCTATTTGGTTCCAGGGCTTGGGTGAGATTCCACAAATACAAAGAGGAACAAGTCATGTGCCCTATCTTCAGAGACTTTGGAGTCAGGCAAAGGAATAGATATTACAAGTGATAATAATATTAATAACTGCCCTTTTTGGATATGTATTACAGTCCAGAAACATCATCTGCCTTAATTATTGTAGCAGCCCAGCCAAGCATGTGTCTCATCTCTTTAAGCAAGAGGAAAAAGAGATTCTGAGGATAATCAACTTTCCTAAATAAACACTTTCTCCATGGTAAAACTGGAATGGAAATCTAGATTCCAGACTTCA
This sequence comes from Cryptoprocta ferox, assembly GCA_028646485.1. Classification (NCBI taxonomy): domain Eukaryota; kingdom Metazoa; phylum Chordata; class Mammalia; order Carnivora; family Eupleridae; genus Cryptoprocta; species Cryptoprocta ferox. Next base: position 95,337,105 of record CM053573.1, on the reverse strand, counting down.
GATATAGTGTACATTGCATTGGCCAAGTCTCGGTTACATCCATTACCACTGCATAGCATTTATTTTTGATGTCTGGTATACGTCCCCAGAGGAGGGGAGACAGAACTGGTGAGCTGTTATAGGAAGTTATGCCTTTGTCATTTTTTCTGTGACCTTGATGACAGTGTTGAGAAGGTTCTCACTTGTTAGGATTTCTAAATTACTTCCTAGCTCATATGGAGTAAATCAAGCAAGCGTGATTGATAACCAGGCTGTTAGAAGACAAGCCTATTTACATGGATGTGGTGATCAGAGCATAAGACGCAGACAGGCCTTACCCGTTCCTCCACCCGCCCTCAATTCTAGGGCTGGATGACTCCTCTTTGTTGCTGAGACACAGGCTTGTTGGCCTTTCTACTGTAGAAATAGGGAAGCAAGAAAATTACTTCATCTTTCTGGTCTTAAACACCCCATCTTCTGCTTTGTTTCCAAAGCCATCTTAAGATTGATGTATGGAAAGAGGGGTCACATTCCAGTTGTGGTTTCTGGGATAATCAGAGGACTTTGCATCTCAATGCTCATTCTTTGTGACTTACAATAATGGCAGTGATGGAGAGATTTAATGGCATATGACTACTTACTTCTTCTCATTAATGAACATTAGTTTACATAAGTTTAATGAGTGCCACATGTGGGTAAGAGCTGTTCCACTTTCCTTCCTCTGCACACAGCTCCACGTGTCTTCCACAGCCCCAGACTCTGCATGAGGCTTCCGCTCAGCCACCCACAGCTCTCCTTGATATTAGTTCCTCAGTTTCCCAATTCCACCTTCCCAGAGAGGGTGTTGGTTATCTCAGATCCGACGCATCATTGAATTTTGGTCTTTTGTGGATGGGCTGCTCTGGAATTAGGTCCCCAACTCTGGTTTTAGGAACTCAGCTGAGAAAACCCAAGGTTTGGGCAGATGTGGCTACTCAGCAGGCAGTGATGGTGGGAGCAGGGCAGATTCACTGGGGTAGGGGCAGAAAGACGCTACAGTTGTCCAGCAAGGATGTGTTTCTGAATATGGAACTATATTGGGAATTTTAGGCAGCAGAATTCCAGGCAGCGCTGATGTTCCAGGAGCAACAGAAATTCCAGATTAAACATGCTGGTTCAAGAAACTCCTCCATAGGTGTCTTTAATCACATCTCTGATGATCAGCTCTAAGGGGCGTGTGTAAGCTCCAGTTTCAGAAAATACTGGAAGGAGTTAACTGATCCAGGCAATAGAGCCCAGGTGAGGTCCCTTTCTAAGTGACTTTGTACATGATTGAGTAATGAGCACAAGTAGTGTAGCCGCTGAGATGGCTAATATTTCAGTAACATCACACTGCTATTTTTATGTTTTGATTTAAAATGCATTTTTTTTAGTAAATAAGCACACAGGGAACAAATAGTATAAATGAGGACATATGTTGAAACACCACAACTCGTGGGCATTTTATTGTATGTTTAGACATTTAGCTTCAGAATCTGAAAATAAGGGAGTCTTCAGTATGTAAATATTGCTTTTTAAATACTTTTAAAATTGTATGTCCTTCTTTCTCTTTCATAAATTTATGTCAGACTAGCTTAATATAATATCTTTTGAACCAATATTTTTCTCAACATAGAGGCCTTGTCAAAAGAGAAAAATGGCAGGTAATTGATTCAATACATATTGCCATTGATTACCTTGAAACTATAAGCCACTCTCCTTTTGAAAATTAATCAAGGACAGTTGTCCACAGTAGTGATCAGCCACAATTCAAGTGCTGATAGGATACCTTCCCTATACTCGTTTGTTGTTTAGGGCTGAAAGCACTGAGGGGAATGAAAAGGAAGAGAATTATTTAAGCACAAGTTGCATGAGTCTACAGGTAGTGTATACATCCATTAGAAACAAAAAAAGATTATTGACCATAAATATTAAAAAAACTTCCTGAGGCTAGGAGGTAGTCATGGTAATGAAGAAAATTCTAGAGGCTCAAGCTTTGAATCCAAGAAGCAGGTATCATGATTTAAGAATTTTAATGGAACTCGAAAATATATCCTTTACCTATTGGTGTTCTAGTTCTCCCCACTACTGCTGTGCATTATCACCATCAGTGAACGGCCACTGCATTATTGCTAAGCACAAGGAGCCTTCTGTGACATTCTCATGCAGGTGATAGTTGGGAGAACAAAAACTACCAAAGTTACCTTAGGGCATGTCCAATTATTACATCCACACTTCAGAGTAACTAGCCTGCCTAGGAGCCTGAGAGAACAACTTTGCTGATTTGACACTAAACATGGAAGCCTTCCAGAAATTAAAAGGTAAAAGGAAGTTTTATTGTACACGATCGATGGATCTCAAATACCTGCTACGTTTAAGAGTCAGACAGCTATGTCTAAAATAGTTGAAAGAAGTCTGGCTATCAGCACTTTTAAAGTGATAGAATTGTAAAGAGAATGCAAAATTTCCAAGTTGGCCAGTTTGCTAATCCAAGGTTTTAAAGTTAATTGAAACTTTAAAGTTGATCTCTCCCTCCCTCCTTCTCTGCTTTCCTCCTTTCTTCCCTTCCTTCCTTCCTTTTCTTCTTTGCAAGTTTATAATTAGTACTGGGAAGAAAATAGTGCTCCATGCATTGATGTAGTTTCTTATTAATTTTATGTCTTGTCTTTTCCTCGCAAGCTTTGTCTCATATAATATCAGATAATTTACCAAGATCTACCAGTCTTAAAGGGCTTTTCAGGGAACTAATTTTTTATCAGTACAAATTTCTAGTCGGTAGGCTTTGGAATTGGACAGTGAAAATCTTTTAAGGAAGAGAATCTATGTTAATGTGGAGGTAAGGGTTGTGAAAATCTTTTAAGGAAGAGAATCTATGTTAATGTGGAGGTAAGGGTTGTGAAAATCTTTTAAGGAAGAGAATCTATGTTAATGTGGAGGTAGGGGTTGGGAGTTCCTCACTCAGTTTTGGGTCCTATCACTGTCAATTTCTTGAAAGCACATGCTCATTTAGGCCTACGGTATGTTCTTTTAGGAAGATCTTTTAAGCAAGTAGTGAGGCATGGGAAAGTCATAGCATATTATATTCATAAAAGAGTATAGAAACCATTTACTCAAATTCTGTATTCAAGACATGAATTCCTTAGAAAGATCATTGAATATTAATATCTACAAGTCTAAATATCTTCACTGAACTCTCTTAGATGGCCAATATTTTATCTTGACAGAAGACAACAAAATAATTTATTAACAAAATTCTCACATTTAAATTACAGGATATAATCAACAGGATGTTTATAAATATTATAGGTATTACAACATATTTTTTATTTCTGCTTTTCAGTTGTAAGAATTAATAAATACTTCATCAATTTATCCTGATCAACTTTTAGGATACTTTTAGGAAATATTGTACTTTCTAATATTTTAGAAAATATTGTTTTTTCTTTTTAATAATATAATTCTTACTAATATTTTTGGTTCTCTGTGTGTTTTACAATTTCAGGATACATTCTCAACATATTCTCATTATATAGAGAAATAATTTTAAAAATCAGAATGGTATAATGTTAAATGTCTTCTATATCTATCTTGGCTCTGCATTTACTCATTTTGTAACATTTGGCAAGTTGCTTAACCTCTCTATACTTCACCTATAAGGTGGAGAAAATATTACCCACCTAATAGCATTAATATGAGAATTAATTCATGTATACTGATTAGAACAGAGCTCAGGGTATATTAAACTCTCCCTAACCTAATTAGTATCTTCTCCACTTAATTCATCCAGTGACAAAAACCAATCTGGGGTCAGCTGATCACTTTTATGACTACAAGCTGATATTTGATGATGATGACGATGATGATGATGATGATGATGATGTTAATACCTCTGACTTCTGCTTGAATAGAACCAATAGATCCTCAGAGTGTTCTCACAACTGGTACTCAGACAAACGTTGGAAGAAGAAAAGAAAACTTCACACCCAGCGATTTCAATGGATTTGAAGATGCAGAAGCAATGAATGGATTGAAATGATGAAAAGCAGCTGAAAACCTTAGACAACACTACATTGCTGACTTATACTCATAACAATGGTACAAAAATTATATATTGAATATGTGGGTGGGTCAGGGAATACTTTGTGGGAATAACACATGAGAATAATCATAACAATTAAATAAGAAGGTAGCCAGTTATAGAGGAGAATGGGTCAAGGTATGGTAAGCAGAGTGAAAACCTATCACAAAATGAAGGCAAGAGAAAAGACTAAACTTTCTGCAAACTTAGTGTACTTTGTGAGGTAAGTATTCCTTTGGAGAAGATGTTGAACTTAGAAAAGAAAATGAATAGGTGTTAAATCATGATGTATCCAGTGTAACCTAGCTAGAATCTTGATTTTGTCTTGAAAAGAGTAAGTAGCTATAAAATGATTTAAAGTAAATAATGCCTCATCAAGTTTGCCTTTTAGGAATATCACTATGAAAGAAGTTTGGGGTATGTAAGACTAGAGACAGACCCAATTACATATTAATTATAAGAATGCAGGGAATAAATGAAAACGGCCTGAATCACACCTGCTGGCCAACTAAATGCTGAGAACAAGAAAGGTTTATATTCTAGAAATAATTTTATTTATTTATTTTTAAAGTTTTTGTTCATTTATTTTGAGAGAGAGAGAGAGCACGAGGGTGCATGAGCAAGTGGGAGAGGGGCAGAGAGAGAGAGGAAGAGAGAGAGAATCCCAAGCAGGTTCAGCATTGTCAGCATGGAGTCCTATGTGGGGCTTGAAGTCACAAACCATAAGATGATGGCCTGAACAGAAATCAAGAGTCCAAAGCTTAACCGGCTTAGCCATCCAGGCACCCCTAGAAATAATTTTAGATTAATAAATATATCGGCTGCTGAAGGGAACATGATTTTAAATTAATATTAAGACTTAATACTTAGAGGTCTGCTCAATTTATAGTATTTAAAAATAAACAATAAAAAAGTCATATTGGAAAAATGCACATCTAAAGAGGAAGTAGTTCTCACTGGGGCAAACCTGGTAGAAAGGCCATTATGTTTTCAACCTGGGTTTTGCCCTTACACCAAATAGTTTTCTGTCAAATTGCTACTATCCATTAAAATTGTTGTGGGTCTTTTCTAACCTGTGTTTGCAAACTTAAGGAAGGCACGTGCTGGCTGTACATGCCCTTGAAGGGTTAACAAAGCCACATTTTGAAGACGCCTAGTGCTTTTGGAGATATCTTTGCCAGAATGCTTGCTTGTGAAATGCTTCTCCAGATTACAGATGGCCACAGCAACCACTAAAATGTGAGAGAACAACCAGCAATCCACATCCCGGACGGAGTCCAGAACTGCTGGCCCTGGAACTTCAGACACTGAAACTCTGATGTTTGCCAAACCGAAACTGAGATGGATGCAGCCGTTGCCTTGCCGGGCTCATTCCTGAGAACTGACAGCTTGTCAGAGCCTCCAGTCTGCACAGGCTGGAGAGGGGAACATGAAGGACTGATGAAAAAAGTCGAAGAGCTTTGGTGTCAACAGCTTCTTACAGTGCCCAGTACTGTAAACTCACAGGAAGCACATCACAGAATGATTCCCTCTCACCCCTAACTTGTGATTCTAATAGTTCAACAAAATTATTTGTAACAGTATTTAGAGGGGATTTACAGATATTTTGCGAGCATAATGCCTTTGGAATATAATTTTCTTAATGAAGAACCCATTGTGGTAACCTTTCTAAGGCCATGTGCAAAAGTTTATAGACACACATGAAACTTCTCAGCAGCCATCTTGATACCCTTGTCCTCTTAGAAAATGTGTGAGGTTTTTCTTCCCTAAAAGTTGTACCTGCTGTTTTATTAAAGAAAAAAATGAAGGAGAATATTATAGACCCAGATTTGCTGGAATTATCTGCTTTTTGACCAGATTGGCCAAAGAAGAAAACTTCAGAAACGAATATACAAATGTATATATAGTATCTAAGATATATTACAAAATGTGTATATATATATGTATATATATTTCCCCCCTGGGACTATGAAGGGCAAATTCTAGAATATGAGAAAATTTTCAAGATTAATTATTAAACAATAAGTGTGTTATTTAAGCAATATATACAAAAGGAAGAGAAGACATTCTGATCTATTATATATTCCAGTATCTTAAAATCTATATTGAAATTTCAGATTTAGAAAATTTCTAGTTATTAAGTGTTTATTACATGTCAGATTTGGTAGATCCATACATAATTTATTTTGCCCAGTTACCCATTTCCATATTTTTTTCTTTTTTTTCTTTTTTAAAATGTTTTATTTACTTTTGAGAGAGAAAGCAAGGGAGGGGCAGAGAGACACAAACACACAGAACCTGAAGCAGGCTCCAGGCTCCAGGCTGTTAGCACAGACCCCAGCGTGGGGCTCAAACTCTCAAGCTGTGAGATCATGACCTGAGCAGAAGTCGGATGCTTAACTGACTGAGCCACCAAGGCATCTCACCCATTTCCATATTTTTGATGAAGAAACACAGAGACACTAAACAAATAACCCATGCTTCCACAGCTACAAGTATGAAGACTAGAATTCAACACTAGGTCCATCAAATGCCTTGATATATTTATGGATAATGTATTCAGTAACATCTATTGGAGTACATAATAATGTAAGACACTGGGTGCCTTGAGTGGTTTAAAAAGAGATGGAGATAACACACAGTTTTGTTTGATGCTGATCTTGCCTTTGGATCTAAACATACTTTGTCAGGTTTTAAGTGTCATTAACAAAACTTAAAAAAGGTCAGATAAAAAGGTCCAGACATTCAGAAGGGGGAAATGTGACATTGGACTAGGTAGCAATTGAACTCTCACCTAAAATAGAGTGAGTTTATGAAAATGTGAATTTCCATAAGAAGGATTCTCTAGGTAGAAAGATGATACACATTCAAAATTTCACATCTGGGAAATAGTATGGCATCTGGTAAATGAAATTAGTTAGATTTTACCAGAGGAGAAAGTGCATGGTGAACAGAAATGAGGTATGAAACTGGTAGGACTAGATTGTGAAGGGCCTTCCGAGTCAAGGAAAGAAGTCTAATTTTTCTTATCTGGCCATTGTGGCATTGAAGATTTAGGAGTGATACAATCACTCTTCTGTCATGCAGCAAGAGTTGAAAAGAGGGAAAAATTTCCTAACGTGAGCTAGGAAGCCATTATCCAGGCATGCTCTAACAAAAGCTTGGTCTAAATGAACAATGGAGTGATGCTGACAGATAGCAGAGCTATTGCAGATGTACAATTGACATGACTATGCAATTGAATCACAGGTGAAAAAAGTAGTATATAAAGGTTATTTCAGGACACATGTCTAGATATAATTAAGGTAGGACCTTCACGTTGCAGACAACATCGTTAGTATCACACAATTCAGTAACATAGAAAGAGGAACAGATTTGAAATGGAAGGTGATAACCAAAGTGTAGGATCATATTATATTTACATCTTACATTTAGACTTGGTTGAGATCTTTATGGGTGGAATTGTCTAAAATATATTACAAAATGTGTGGCAATTTGCTTTATTTTTAATTAACTACCAAAACAATGACTCATTCTATGGACCGTATTCAAATGGTTGAGCGAAAGATTGAGAGAGGTGAATTTGTCCATGGGAAAACTTGAAAGAAAAGGAACTCACATTTGGGTAGACATTTCTGAACATGCCTCATAGGGTTTGTGTGAGGATCATATGATACAATATGTAAGAGTACTTCGTAAACTCTTAATAAAATAGCACATTTGTTCAACTAGTATTTATTATGTAATCTTATGGGTCAAATCTTGTGCAGGGTGCTAAAACTAAAAAATGAGTAAGAAATGGTCCTTCACATATCACATTCATCTTTCCTACATTTTCCCAACAGACTTACTGTTTAGTGACTATCTTCACACTATGGCAGTATTAATTATAATATTGCTTTATTTGATGAGAATACTATGAGGCCAGCACATCTATTATGTATTATTAAACCTTTCTATTAAAAGTGTCACAACCAGACATGGAAAGATAAGCATTTGGATGAAGACTGTCTGGCGTTTAATCGTACTTTCTCAGTGTATGGTCTTGGGCAAATTGCTTATCAGTTCTAATTCTCAGTTCCCTTCTGTGTAAAATGGAGATTAGCACACTTATCTCAAAAGCGTTTGTAAAAATAATTGAAATAAAATAATAATCTGCATAAGGCAGTCAGCCTACTGTCAGACACAACCAATTAATACATATTAGCCATGCTGGTTATTTGAATCGCTAACAGAACTGACATTCCTCTTCTCTCTGTCTTCTTTTTCCTCTCCTCCTCCTCACTCATCTTCTTCTTTCTACCTCTTCCCCATACCTCAGAAGCCTGGGGTCTATTTCAACCAGAAAGCAGGGTGGTTACCAGCCCAAGGTCACAAGATTATGCTGATCTGCCCAGGCAAGAGCTTCCCTGCCAACTGCATTACTTCCCTGGCTATAACCATTTCAAGGCCACAGCTTACTGGGCATCTAAAGATGAAAAGTGTAAAGTTGGAAACACACTTATTCACCAAAATGATGGTTTTGAAATGATCGGACTAGCGGTCTGAGTAGTGCATGCATGGGTGTGTTTGGAGGTAGATGGCGAGGTATTATAGATGTTCATGCATGGGAACTGGTCAAAGGAAATTTATATGACCTATAAGTTATTTCTTTCAAAACCACTTTTAGGAATTATATTCTTTAATTCCTTTTCAAATCAAACTGTATGCAGAATTCCCACCTATACAATAGAATTTTTAAGGGCCTCTTTTGTATGGACACTTCAGTTTCCCTCAAAGGAGTACACTTCAGAAAGCCTTTGATATGTGATATATATATTCTTTTCCTTGTGTTTCAGAGAATGGGGTAGCAAAGCAGGAAAGGATGCCCTTCAATTTTATAGAAAGGCACTACGTGAATCTCCGCTAGACTCTAAAAAGTAAACTAAGAGTCGTGTCAACCTGTTCTCTGTTTTACATCCATGTGGGAAAGTCTACAAATGTTCATGTGGACAGTAAGTGGGGGTCAAGTGCAGTTGGTACACCCTGCTGTTGGCAAGAGCTCAGCATAGCAGATGTTCCTTTGCTCAAAGATAAGTAAACAGGAAAAAAAATCAACATGAGGTCTATAAAAATTCTGCACCATAAGGTACAGGAGAGTATTACCCTGAAAAAGAATTGGAAGAAAAGCTTACTTCTAAAAACTACTTTCTAAAACAAACAGAAAAGTGTTCTGCCTTGTTCATTGTAAGATATAAGAAAATGTGGCCATTGCTTAAATGAAAGTAGTAATGATAATTACAGTAATAACAGTAACAGCTAACATTTGCGTAGTATTTACTATGTACCAGGGACTTTATATAAAATACTTTATACGGATAAAAGGGATTAACAGGATGCTTATCATGATGAGCACTGAATAATGTATAGAATTGTTGAATCATTATATTGCCCACCTGAAACTAATATGACAGTGTACATTAATTATACTTCAATAAAAAGTATGTTAACAACATAAAAAACAAAAAATACCTTATATATGTATATGAACATATCATTAATCTAGAGCTTGATCATTTTTTGAAAACTGAGAACACTTGTAATCAGGGCTTCAAGAGACAGGGCATTGCCAGGCCCCACAAGCCCCCTTGGCTTCCCTTTCTGTCACCCCCTAACCCCACCTCTGCCCTCACCAAGATAAACCATTACTATCCAACAGTGTAAATTAGTTTCACCTGTTTTTGCTTAGCTATCAACTTTATGAAATACATGTCTAAGTTTTTTGCCATTTTTTTTCCTATTGGGTTATCTGTTTCATGGATTAGAATGAATCATTTATATATACCGTACACAGATTTTGTGTTATGGGTATCTTTTCCTACTCTGTGGGGTGCCTTTTCATTCTCTTACTGGCTACTGTTGATGAACCTAATTTCTAAATCTTGGTATACTTGATTTAACTTTTTTTTTGTTGCAATGTGTCTGTGTTTCAAAACTAAGTAATAAAGATGTCCTCTTATGTGTTCTTTTATTTAGTTATTTTTTAGTTTTTCAAGTTTATTTATTTTGAGAGAAAGAGAGAGAGAGAGGCAGGGAGAGAGAGAATATAAGCAGGCTCCACAATGTCAGTGTAGACCCTGATGCAGGACTCAAGTCATGAACCATGAGACCATGACATGACCCAAAATCAAGAGTCAGCCACTTAACTGACTGAGCCACCCAGCTGCTCCTTATGTGTTCTTTTAAAAGCTTTATTGCTTTACCTTTCATATTTAGAGTGATATATTTGGAATTGTTTTGTGTTTGTGGTGTTAGTTGTATACACATCAGGCTGTATTCGCCCCACCCCCATTTCCATATGGTTATCCAATTAGCCCGGTCAAAAATTCTGCACATGACTTTACCATTGTCTTTGTAATAAGTCAGCTGATAATATATTTATAAATCTGTTTCTGGACTTTATTTCATTCCATTAGTTCATGTGTCTATGTATTGTTTGAACTACTTCATAGGTATTAAGAAGCTTAATCCTCTCAACAACACAATAAATAGGTACTATTTAGTATCCACATATTATAGTTGAGGACACTGGGGCATTGAGATGTTAAGTTACTCTACGAAAGTCATTTTGCTTAGTCAATGGCAAATCTATTATAAAAGCTCTGATACATTAAAAAAAACAAGCAGAGATAAGGGTTGAGATGAAAAGAGAATATATTTAAGAAATGACTTCAAGGAAACCAAACTCAATAGCAAAGTAATTTACACATATGAGCTGTGAAGTATGGAATTAACAGGGCAGAAAACTCCATGTTTCTTCAGCTGTTCATGAATCTATATTATTTTGCTATGGCAAGATGTGCTTTATCTTTATCTTTTTTTAAATATTTTTTTACTGTTTTATTTTTTTAAATATTTTTTTAAAGTTTTATTTTTTTTTAATTTTTGAGAGAGAGAGAGAGAGAGAGAGAGAGAGTGTGAGCAGGGGAGGCTCAGAGACAGAGGGAGACACAGAATCTGAAGACAGGTTCCAGGCTCTGAGCTGTCAGCACAGAGCCCGATGCGAGGCTCGAACCCACGAACTGTGAGATCATGACCTGAGCCGATGTAGGACGCTTAACCGACTGAGCCACCCAGGCGCCCCTATCTTTATCTTTTGAAATCACAACTCATCCTTAAGTATCATTTCCATTGAGAAATGAGAATGGTCCATACCATCTCCCTGTACACAGAGGTCAAATAATATAAGTACCAAAAGACAACTATAGATATTACCTGCAAGATAAGTTTTAATGAATTTAGAATGGAGGCTGAAGCTAGATTTCTAATTTTTTGGAGTTTATGGAAAATGAGGAAATGGAGACATGTTAGAATACCTCGCTAGGACTAGCGTGAGGGAGACTGTAGCATTTAGATGTAGAGGTAGATTGAAAGAGAGTATATTCTTGTATTATTTTGTGTTGTTTTGTTCCTAAATACTTGCAGAGGAAAGTCACTAATGCAGAAAAAGATGAAGCTATAGGGGATATATATGTCTGCAAATTCTATCTGGCTACTTTATGTGCTTGTGCCATCTGGGCAATATAGAAACAAACTAAGCCATAGGTCACTTAAATTTTCTGCATTTAAAAGAGACAAACTTTAATGAGAAAAAGAAAACAGAAATTAGTTTCTGAATTATTTAGAAATATCACAGGAGATGAAAACTGCTTAGTAGCTTCCACTGTGTAGATAATGCATCATGATCAATAAATAAATGCTAACCTTACCTTAAGAGCAAATATAGGAATGTATTATTAAAGAGGAATAAAATTGGTTGGCTTCATTATTCCTGCAAATTTAATGGTATGTGTATGGCTTAGAAGCCATACTTAAATTTTAATACAGCTCATTCTAATTGGGCCAAAGACGAATCAAAAAGAAATTTTATATGTAGTTGCTCTTCAGAGACTTTATTACTTTTAATCAGGGAAGTTTCTCTTGTTTTGCATACTGAAATCTTCAGTCATGCTTTAGATCCACAAAGAATTTGGCCTTTCTAATGTTTCCCTATGGAAAAGGATGTTTAAATCCAGCTCACCTAATGTTCAAGAAAAGATAATATTCACCTTCACTATTTATTTTGAAGCAATTAATTTTAATTTTGATATATTATGTTCAGAAGATCATAATAGATACTTGAGTATTCATTACTAAGACTAAGCAAACTAACATACACAGGTTTAGCTCTCTGCCTTCCTTAGTGTTTTTCTCCTTCAGAAATAAATAATTGCAGATATTACAAAGCCCCATCCTTATTTCTTTTCTCTCCTTCCTAGAAATAACCACTCTTCTGAAGTTTGATATTTGTGTGTATTATTTCCTAATATTAAAAAAAAATTGGATGGGGGCACTTGGGTGGATTAGTCAGTTGAGCATCTGACTTCAGCTCAGGTCACGATTTCATGGTTTGTGATTTCGAGCCCTGCATCATCTGACTCGCTGCTGTCAGGCTGTCAGCACAGAGTACCTACTGTCTACAATATGTAGTGCTAAGTGGTATGAGGTACTAATAAATATGAATAATACATGATTCGGGGTCTGCATTTATAAAACTTCCTGGGGCTGGTGATGATTTTGATGGAAAGCTAGAAGATGTGGTGATCGAAAAGTGAATTTTCAGTTTCTATTCTAGAATTTTCTTGTATTATTAAAAAGTCCTCATGGACAGGGTTTAAAACAGCCTCAGTCTTTCTTCATAAATAATATTTTTGAAAATATTTTTACAAAGCTTATTTCCAAGTAATCAATTGATTAGAATAGTTGCAATTTGAGCACTTGTACAATATCCAATGTATTTGGAAATTCTTCAGCCTACTTTCATGCCTTTAATTTCTAGGCATGACCCCTTTTCCAAGATGTTTTGCCATTGTTTTATGGATTAAGTATTTCTGATGTCTCATCACTGCCTTAAGTTCAAACATGATACATTAATTCTACATTTTATTTCTTCTGACCAACAAGCCATTTCTCAACCATTTTATACTTTTTGTTTTTGTTTGTTTGTTTACATATCATTTTGTTTTATTGTTTTCATCCTGATAACTGTACTACTCTTTAACTACATCCCCTGTTCCCCCTGCCCACCTTCCCTCTGGTAGCTATTGGTTTGTTCTCTGCAGTACAGTTCATCTTATTTTTTTAATTTTTTAAACATTTATTCATTTATTTATTTGAGAAAGAGAGAGGGAACATGCAGGGGAGGGGCAGAGAGAGGGAGGCAGAAGATCCAAAGCAGGCTGGGCACTGTGAGCATAGAGCCCTGTGTGGGGCTTAAACCCAAGACCCATGAGATTATGACCTGAAATGAAATCAAGAGTTGGCTGCTTAACTGACTGAGCCATCCAGGCACCCCCATCTTTTTTTTTTTAAATAGATTTCACCATTTTCCTTATCAACCAGTTTCAAAGTTTTGAAGAAATCCTAGCAACTAGCCTCTTGCTCATCTTCCAAAGTCAGAGATACCACATCTCGTTAAATCTACTATCTCATCTACTGCATCCACTGCTTTCTCTCCATGGCTTTCTGGGAATTGCTGCAATAGTCCTCAAAATTCATCTTCCCTCAGTAGTCTTATTCTCTATTGTTTCCTGTTATCACTGCCAAGTAATATTTTAAAAACTTGTATTTGTTCAAATATAATGCTTTAAAAAATTAAATGCTTACCAACTATCTAGAGGATGAACTTAAACTTTGTAGTAGGTTTTCTGCGAGCTTGAAAACCTGGACATTATTCAACTTTTCCACCACATCCATTATTTGACTACAGAAATTTTCTGCTTCAAATAAACTTGTTTATTCTCATTGTATTTGTTTATTTATTTACACCAATGCTGCTTTATTCACCAGCTTCTCCAAATATACTTTGCTAAAGTTATTTTAAAACCTTTTAAAATACTGGTTGTTTTATAATGTTTTATCTGTATTTTGGAGTAAATTGATCACCACTTTTGTATTTATGGCTCTTCTTTTTTATTTAAAAAAATTTAATGTTTGTTTATTTTTGAGAGAGAGACAGAGCAGGAGAGAGGCAGAGAGAGAGGGAGACCCGGAATCAGAAGCAGACTCCAGTCTCTGAGCTGTCAGCCAGCACAAAGCCGGACACTGGCTCAAACCCAAGAACTGCTAGATCATGACCTGAATGACAGTCAACTGAGCCACCCAGGTGCCCCCATATTTATGGCCTTTCTTGCACAACACACACATTCTTCTCTTTCTAGCATTTTATTCATTTTCTCTTCTTTATTTTTTAAAAGTGTTTTATAACTTGTTAACATTGAAATGCATTATGAACTGAATGTGCATCCCTCAAATGTATGTTGAAATTCTAATCCGCAAGGTGATGGTATAGGAGGTGGGTCGTTTAAGAGGAGATTACTTCATTAGGGAGGAGCCCTCTTGCACGTGATTTGTGCCCTTGTAAGAGTGGTCTGAGAAACCTTCTTTAAACTATGTGAAGGTACAACCAGAAGATTGACCTGGAAGATCCTCACCCCACTCACTGAAATCCTGATCTCAGGCTTCGAGCTTCAGGCCTGTGATCCTTTTATTATAGCAGCCCAAACATTAAGACATGTGGCCAGAGAGATTAGTTAGCAAAACAAGTCCAGAAATAGAGAAAAGAATAATACATGTAGAACATGTACATATACCACTCAAATGTACAGCACCTTTTTTTTCTATTTAGAGATCAACAGTATAATTCACTCTATTAATAGAATAAAGAGGAAAAGTTATGTAATCATCTCAATCATTATTGAACTGGCACTTGGCAAAATTCAACACTGCATTATGATCAAACCTTCAGAAAAAAGAAGAGAAAGAAACTTCTGCGATTTAGTAAAGGGCATCTATGAAAAACATTGAGCTAATGTCATACACAGTAATGAAAATCTTCATGCTTTTCTTTAGAATTTGGAAGAAGGCAAGGATTACTGCTTTCATCATTCTATTCAGCATTTTACTGACTTTTCAGGTAGTACAACAAGTAAAGAAAAAGAAATAAAAGACATAATGATTGGAAAGGAAAAAGTAAAAGTGTATGTATTCATAGAAAACAATGTTGTATATTAAAAATATCTTGAACAATTTACAAAAAAGATACAAGAATCAACAAGTGAGGTCTGCAGTATCAAAGTTAAAAATCACTATACAAAAATACATTGCATTTCTAGTATATCAATGAACAAATGGAAAAAAGATTTAAAATAAAAACAATGACCATTTACGGTAGCACCCAAATACTAAATACTTAAAGATAAGAAAATATTTGTAAGATCTCTATATTGAATTATTCCATTTTATGTGTTTTAAAAACAAGGCAAAATTAATTTCTATGCATGTTTTCCTTTCATGAAATGCTGATGTTTAGGAACTTTGTCACCATATTTTCACAATATTGTGAACCCATTTTTAAAATAAATCTTGTCAAGGAATGATTTAGATATTGCTAGGTAAGTCTAGAATAGACCTACTTTTAAAGTCCCTTGTCTTTATTTCTATCTCTATCTCTATCTAAATCTAATATATATATAAATACAATCTATTTTCATTTGCTAAATGAGTAAATTAAACAATCCTAAAATATATTTGCTCTGTTGTAATTATTGGTGTCATGAAATATCTATTTTAAGTAGCTAGAGTTTCTCCAAGTAATTAAACAGCATGATATTATTTATTATCAGTGTGGACTCAACCATTAAAAACTACAATTCCAAACACATATTCTAATAGAATTAGTTTTAATGCTCCTCATTTTTATTATATTTAAATTACATTCAAAAAGTAATCAACCAACTGTTATAAAGTGCATGCTGATTATAGTAGTCTATTTTAAATCCTCGGCGTATAGTCTAATTGTGTTTGTGACTATATGATTAATTAACATAGGAGGCATGTTTTCTAATTTCTTTAGTATAGATAAGTATTTCAGAAATTGAGACAAAATCAAACACTTTACCTCAAATAATTGCTTAATATCTCTCTCTGATTTTAATAACTTGAGTTTAGAGGTCACAGACAATACAAATAAATCTTTACAGACAACTGATATTCTTGACAATATTTTATGTTTCTTTGACCTTGCCTTTGAGAATTTATATACCTGTTCTTCTAACAGTTTTATCAGCAATATCATCTGCTCTTCACCATGATGATGACACTCTTGTCCATCTTACGAATTTTATCATTACCAACAGCAATTGTTTATCTTCCAAAGTCATGAATTAACTACCCCCTTGGCCTGCCAACCACATTTTCTGATTCTCCATGTTACTTATTCAAAGAGATCCACAAATGAGATTCCACTTTTAAAACCACACTGGATTCCATGGTGGTGGAGTGGGAGGTAAATCCATGATGTTATGGGCTAATGGAGCCTGAACGGGATCAGGAGAGGACACACACAGAGCAATTCAGCAGCCCAAAAGAGCCCTAGTGAGGAAAGGAAGGCATTTCAATGAGGAGGTCACTCAGTGCAGGGTGTTGAAACCTAGGCAGGGTGAGGAGGGTATACATGAGGGGAGTTTCAATGAGATGAGGACAACGTGCATACAGGGTGTAGTTAAGTCCGTGGGTAGGTACTGGAGCCAAGCAATATAAAAGATTAATATTCACTCTAGTTTTCTCCATTTTCATATTTGTCTCTCCCTTCTCTGGCAGTAACAAACTTGGCTCCCAGTTTCCTCCAAATATGTACATATTTCATCAATTTTCTGGTATGAAATCAATCTCCTATAGTGAGAAGAAGAGAGAAGGGGGTTTATAGAAGATTGAGAAAATGGAGAAAACTAGAATGATTATTTGAGGTGTTATGTTGTAGATATTGACGCCAATTCATAACTTCACAGTAACGAAATTATATACCTTGAATATCAATGTCTTTACATTTCATTTATCATGAGATGAGTCACAACAGGTGAAATGAACAATTATATGTAGGCAGAGCCCAAAAAATTTACTTGGAAGCCCTATGTATTGATATACAGGCATAGAGAGTGTACACACAAGATTCATGGTGATCCAGAGCAGGGTCAAAGCCTGGGGTGGGGTGGGGTGAGGAGAGCATGCAGACAGGGTATGGGGAGACTCAGCGAAGTCCTGGAGCTGAGAAGAACTTTAATTATAATATTAAGAAATCTTACCATGTGCAAAGTTATTTTTTAACAGCTTTTTAAAGATGTAATTCATATGCCATAAATACTACCATTTTAAAATATATAATTTAATGGGTTTCTAGTATGTTCACAGAGTTGTGTAACTGGCACAACTATCTAATTCTACAATATTTTCTTCATCCCAAAAAGAAACTCTCTACCCTCTAGCAGTCACTCCCACCCTTGCTCCCTCCTGACCAGTGGTCCTGGGCTACCACTAATCTGATTCATCCAAGTTTCGTATGATATTTCTATTGAATGGAATGATATGTATGTATGTATTTATATATTTATTTTCCAAACTTTTATTTAAATTCTAGTTAGTTAACATATAGTATAATACTAGTTTCAGAAGTAGAATTTAGTGATGAATGTGGTAATTTTTAAATCTAATTTCTATTTCTAAGCCTATAGTTATCTGCTTTGCTGTGTTGAGGCAGTTCTCAAAAATAAAGATTCTAAACCCTGAAGAATTCTAATAACTCCTTCTTATGCTTATTGCAATGTTCATGCTTTTGCTTTTATTTTGAATAATTTGTTGATAAAATTTACTGCCCAAATTTCTAATATGGTGTGTAATATATCTTTTAAAAATCGACTATTGCTGCCAAATTAGATGGGCTTTACTTTTATAATGTTTATTTTTTTCCAGCTATAAAAATAATCTTTATCATGGAAAGCTTGGAGCATACAAAAAAAATCACAAAGAAAAGACATTTTCATAATTTTTAATTTCCCAGATATAATCACTGCTAACTTTTGCAGTGGATCCTATTAGGTGAAAATTCATATTCTTCTTGGTATTTATACCCTGTGCATTTTCTCACATCATTAAGTATTGTCTGAAAACATGTCTTTAATAAATGTACAATATGCCGTTAAGTGGTTTTGCATCATTTATAGTCATTTCCTTTTGGTTTCTTATATCTCTTTGCATTATGTGGGAAAAGGAAGTTCTTCTAATTCAATTTTTGAGTATCACTTCATCCATTTCTTCATTACTCTACTGCCCCAAATTCTTTTCCTCAGTGGTTATGTAGGCAGAATTCTAAGATGCCTTCAAGATTCCCATCCCATGATATACACGTCCTTCCCTTGAATATGAGTAGGGACAATGAATATGATAGAATATTGTTAATTAGTTGACTTTGAGTTAATCAATGGGACATTACCATGAATGAGCCTGACCCAATCAGATGAACCCTTAGAAAAGGGCAAAGCATGAGATGTGCTCTCCGACAGGTCTGGAAAACACAGAAAATTGCCATATTTGGAAAGGAGAGGGTGCCGTGTTGAGGAACTCAGAAGGGCCGCTAGTTGCCCAGAGTGGTTCCTAGGTAAGAGCTACAAACAAAACAACCACAAAGAAAGAATTCTGCCAAGAACCCCTGAGCTTGGAAGAGGATGCTGACCCTCAGATAAGAATATGTCCCCAGGCACTATCTTGATTTCAGGCTGGTGTGACACTGAGCAGATATTTCAGCTAACCCCCACCCAGAGTTCTGACTCATGGAAATTGTGAGGTAATAAATTTTTGGTTTTTAAGCCAAGGTTCTGGTAATTTGTTATGCAACTCTATAAAATGAATACAGGTTTTAAAAATATTAATCAAGGGGCGCCTGGGTGGCTCAGTTGGTTAAGCGTCTGACTTCAGCTCAGGTCATGATCTCCCGGTTCCTGAGCTCGAGCCCTGCGTTGGGCTCTGTGCTGACAGCTCAGAGCCTGGAGCCTGCTTCAGATTCTGTGTCTCCCTCTCTCTCTGCCCCTCCCCTGCTCATGCTCTGTCTCTCAAAAATAAATAAACATTAAAAAAATTTTTAAATATTAATCAAAACTGTCAGTAAAAATGTTTAATGGAAGTTTAGATGGATTACATTTTCCTTCTTGGACACTAGCCTGTGGAGCTACCTGGGTGGCTCAGTCGGTTAAGCTTTAGACTCTGGTGGGTTCAGGTCCTGATCTCATGGTTTCATCAGTGAGTTTGAGCCCCCACCAGGCTCTGTGCTGGCAGTGTGGAGCCTGCTTGGGATTCGGTCTCTCTCCCTTTCTCTCTGCCACTCTCCAGCTCTTTTTCTTTTTCATTGTAAATAAAATTAAAACAAAGAAACAAACAAAAAATCCCATAGCCTGTTTTGAACCATCCTGCAGAATCGGGTGTGGTCACATGTACCTCTCATTAACTATATCAGCACAATATAAAACTTTTTCTTCTCTGAAAGCAATGAACATAGTTCTACTATAGTTAGGGAAAAATCTTCACTTTTACTGTTTAATATTCTTTATCCCTATACTTTTGTTCCCAAATATCAAATCTATTTTTTGATTCTTAATAAAAGGTAAAATGATATCCAGCTATAACAGAAATCATCCAATTTACTTATAGTGAAGGCTAAGAAAGCTAGGAAAAAATAAAAAGGTCATGCTCATAAAGCCTTTCTAGAAATCCTGGTTTCTTCTTATTCCAACTGATTTGTTTTACCTCTTATTCAACTGATTTATGATGCCTGATTATCTGGCTTCCTTTGTAAGATATTCTCATTTTAATGACCCTTCTAAAAGATATTCTTCTTCTATAATGGTGGCTTTAACCTTTATTTTTAGTCTTTTGGCATATATAGTTTTAATTAGTTCCAGCCAAGAACATCTTGTTGGCATCAAGTGTGAACAATTGGGGAGGGAGGTGAGGAAAACTTTTCTTTCCATTATTTTAAAGTTGATACCTATTTATATTAATAACTTCTAACACAATTCTAAAAAAAATATTTAATCTCTAGCCTACCATATGAGTTGTTTATTCTGAGATCTGATTATCCATTTCCCAAAATCTAGAGTGGTAAGTAAAATTCTAGAGACTTAAGTGATAAATGTTTCTCATGTTCTCATTTCCATCATGGCTTACATTGCAAATTATGTTAATCTCTAGGGATATCTTTTCTTAGTTGCTCTCATGAGCATGGAGACTTTTCAGATTAGCTTTTTTTACTGCATTTAACTTCCTTTCATTTCTTTTCATGGTTTGATAGCTCATTTCTTTTTTATTGCTAAATAATACTCTGTTTTCTGAATGTACCATAGTTTATTTACTAATTCACAGTTTATCTATTTACCAAGGATATTTTGGTTGCTTCCACATTTTGGCAATTATGAATAAATCTTCTATAAACTTCTGTGTGTGGCTTTTGTGTGGATATAAATTTTCAATTCCTTTGGGTAAATACCAAGAAGTACAGTTGCTAGATTGTGTGGTAAGAGTAGTTTTGTAAGAAACCACCAAACTGTCTTCCAAAGTGGCTGTACCATTTTGCATTCCTATCAGCAATAAATGAGAACTCTTATTACTTCATATCCTTATGAACATTTGGTTCTGTCAGTGTTTCAGATTTTGGCCATTCTTAATAGGTGTGCAGTGGTGTCTCCTTGTTGTTTTAATTTTCCTGAGGTCATAGGATGTGAAACATTTTCATATGCTTGTTTACCATCTGTATATCTTCCTTGGTGAGATGACCATTAAGGCCTTTGGCTTATTTATTAATTGAGTTGCTTGTGTTCTTATTGAGCTTTAAAAGTTTTTTTGTATATTTTGGATAGCGGTCCTTCAACAGATGCGTCTTTGACAAATACTTTCTCCCAGTCTGTGACTTGGCTCTCATTCTCTTGACAGTGACTTTTGCAGAATTAAACTTCTAATTTTGATAAAGTCCAGCTTATCCATTATTTCTTTTATGAAACTGACTTTAACATTGCATTTAAAAAGGGGTCACCACACCCTAAGTCATCTAGATTTTTTAGAGAAAGCAAAAGTATGGAGATAGTTAGATCACTGGTTGCTGGGGACTAGGCAGGAGGGAAGGATGAATAGGTGGAGAGCAGAAGAATTTTAGGCAATGAAACTATTATATATCACATTATGATGGTGATGTAAATCATTATATAGGTGTCCAAATCCACAGAATGTATCACACCAGGAATAAAATCTAACGTAAGCTGCTAACTCTGGGTGTTAATGCTGTGTCAATGTAGGTACAGCAATTGTAAAAAAATGTACCACTCAAGTGGACGAAATTGATTATGCAAGTAGCTATGCATGCATGGGGGCAGGAGGTATATAGAAAATCTCTTACCTTCTCAATTTTGCTCTGAACCTAAAACTACTCTAAAAAATAAAGTATATTAAAAATTATTGAATCATTTGTCATTAACACTTTGTACTTTAACCATATGTGATATGTCATTACCAATATCTTTTCCGATATATAAAACAAACTTATTTTGATATTAATTTTTATGCTTTGATCATATTTGAAGAGGTCAAACACATTCATCAAATACATTCTTTCTCTGATATATTTTTTAATGATTATTTATTTTTGAGAGAGAAAGAGGCAGAGCATGAAGAGGGGAGAGGCAGAGAAAGAGGAGACACAGAATCCAAAGCAGGCTTCAGGCTCTGAGCTGTCAGCACAGAGCCCAGCGTGGGACTTGAACCCACGAACTGTAAGATCATGACCTAAACCAAAGTTGGACACTCAGCTGACTAGGCCACTCAGGTGGCCCTCTTCCTCTGATATGTTGGAAGTAATTACCATATAATCTAGTTCTTTCCTTAATTCTATGCTACAAGATCACTTTTTACTAATTTTCCACAGTACTTATGGCTTTATTTTTTCCTATCTAAATCTTTCAGATATTGTTTAGCATAACAATTATTTTCATATGAAATTGAATCTCTGTACGTTTCTTAAAAGAAATTGATTGTGGGTGTGTTTACACAAAACTCCACAAGGGAAGTGAATAGAATTATTTACATATACACACATGCATATACAACTGAATACAAGTTTTTAAAAATGGAAATACTGAATAATTTTTGTAATCTAGTTGACATTAAACCAATATACCAATGTCAGTTTCCTAGCCTTTTTTAAAAGTTTATTTTCTTATTTTGAGAGAGAGGGGGCAGAGGAGCAGAGAGAGAGGAAGAGAGAATCCTAAGAAGGCTCTGTACTGTCAACACAGAGCCCTACACATGGCTCCATCCCAGGAACTGTGAGACTATTACTTGAGCCAAGATCAAGAGTCAGGCACTTAACTAACTGAGTCACCCGGCTGCCCCAGTTTCCTAGCTTTGATATTGTATTAGTTATATGTTGTCAGAGCAGGGATCTGAGTAAAGATATCTTTATATTATTTGTTTCAAATTCCTTTGAGTCTATAATTACCTCACAATAAAAAGTAAACAAATAGCTTAAGCATATAAGACATGCTCAATATTGGAATTAATATAACCCTGTTAGTCTATCTATTTTCTTAAGTTAGAAGATAAATTTAAAAATTCTACCTTCAGCAAAGAATACTTATCCATTCACAATTTCATGCAGTTTAACTACAAATTTAAAATATATGGGCATAAACTTTCAAAGCCATAGAAACTGACCTTTTTAAGTACAGAGAGATTTTGAGGTGAAAGAAGTATTGTAAAAGCAAACTAATGTTTCCAAACTTAACTTCTTTCCATTAAAGCCAAAAAGTGCTTTAATTAAATACACTAGTAAAATTAATCTATAAGCTAATCAATTGACAGGAATACACTGAAATTTACTCTTTCTTTTGTATTTATCTAGTAGAAATCGTGTTTTAATTAGCTGACAAGATATGCCTTATCAATGTTTAAAAAGAATATTAATAATATATTAATACCTCACTACATAAAGAGACCTTCTGGGTTCCTAGATTATTGATTATATAGTTTATGGTTGGACATTAATGAGCCATCTTTTTTCCTAATGTCCAAGTTTCTCCCCAGTTAGAAGTCCTGTTCTCAAGGTGACATATTTATTCTTTCAGGTCATCAGCATGCCTTTTATTGCCCAGGGATTTGCAAAAGATTGCAAGACTGAGCAGAAAATAACCCATATCTTCAAAGACCTACAACCCTGGGATTATGACCTGAGCCAAAATCAAGAGTCAGACACATCAATCAACCAAGCCACCCAGGAGACCCTGAAGAGATGATTGTAATATATTATCTGATATGACAAAGCTAGATCAGGAGTGCTATGGGAGACTAGAAGTAAAATATACTACCTAATATACCGGGGAAGTGTTGGGGTTTGCATTAAAGAAGCGCTTCTGAATGACTCTCCTGAGAAGGAGGGCAATATGAACACAGGTACAGGACTGAAACAGTGTGCTGTGTGTATAGAGAATTCTAAGCTGTTCTGAGCAGCAGAACCAAGAAGGTTAAGACTGAGAGCAGTAGACGATGATGTTGGAGAACTGGGCAGTTCTGATCAGTAGAGATGTTTTCTGTCATCCAATTTGAACAAATGCTTTCCTTAGTATCATATTATCATATAAAAGTGATTCATAATTTATTTCAACGCAAGCATAACTGCTTGAGGTTATTATAATTCTTGAGGTCTGGTATCTTCAGTAGGGGAAGTAAGGAATTTATTTATAATATAATTACTTGATCTTATACTGCATTTTTTTCTTATTATCTTCAGCACTCTTCACTATATATGTCAGGAACTAAACAGAATTAAATAACTATTGATTTCTTAAAACGAACTTGAAAATATTTCCCAAATTCAAGTCTGTTTGCCCTGCTTATTTGGTACTATTAAACTAACACAATTTATGTAAGTGGACTGCTTCCTGAAAATAATTTGTCAGTGATGTGCTTAGAAATCTGGATGCTTGTGAAATTTCGACACAGTGCCAAATATGCCAACTTTTCAGTGTGTAAAATGTATTGGAATATTATATGTGTCAGTTGATTGCCTTTCTGCAAAAGATTGAAAATGAAGCATTAGGAAAAAAGAAGAGAGTGCTTATATCACCACTACACATTTGGTGCGCTCACTGTTTTCTTTTTCATTCTTCAAATTTTATGGTTTTCAAGAAATGGGAAAATGTGGAAAGAATAATTTTTGAAGAATTCAGAGTAATAAATATGCATGAGCATTTTTCCAATTATTGTGGAAATTGCTTTTTGTAATTTATTTCTGATTTTGTATTAAGGTGTTATAATCACCAGATTACATGTGAGTAAGCTGGATCTACATAGATGTTTTCCCCTGTCAGCTGGGAAATATAAAATAAGTATAGTGAGCAGAATATATCCAGTATAATCTGTGGTACAATACAGTTTGCATTAAGTGTAAATAAAATTAATCTTCCCCAAAATGTAAAACTCATTTATCTTTTGCCTTTTGCAGAACTAAATTTTCGTTTGGACTGTACTTCTCTGTTTTCTCATGTGGGGCTCCTTTAGCTCCAAGAAAGAGGATAAAACAAGTCAGGTTAACTTCAGAAGGGGAATCACTGGAATGAGAAATGGTACCCATTGTCATAAATGGCAGTGAGGCTCTTGGAAAGGCTGACTTCAGGAACGAGCAAGTCATGAGGAACCAAGAATATTGTTCTCTTTTCTCACTCCTTATCTTGTTCTTGTTCTCCCTCATTAACTCTCCCTCTCACCATCTAGAGTGGTAAGATTTCCTTCTTCGTTTCTCTCTTTTGCTTTATTCTTCTGTTCCAGCTACCTGTCTTTTATGGATCTGGTCCAACCTTCCTTCAACATGACTTTATAATTCACAGGCTTGATAGAGAAACCTTAGGTCACAGCTTCAAATTCCAAGGAGAGACTCCAATTAGAACCATTGATCAGGCCAATTACCCACAGTTCTGGGGCATGGCCATAAGGAACTGGGAAGGAGAATCTTTAAAAAAAAAAAAAGTCAAGGGCCCTTGAGAAGGAAATGTGGGAGTGGGAAAAGAATGAATGGAGGAGAAACATTTGTCATTTCTGGTGATGGAATATTTTGTGGGATTCTACACGAAGAAAGTAAGGTTGAAGAGGAATTTTATTTCTGTTGAGGCTGAAAATATTTTTTCTCCAGAATTTTTAATGTATATATTTTAAAAGCCAGATGAACACCCTGTGATCTCCCAACAAATGAGTTCGCATTTAATATCTGGAAAGCTATCAGTCTTCCCCTAATTGTATAGAAAAATCAAACCATTTAGAGTACTATAGGCCTGTGTTTGAATATTGACTTTAACTTACCAGTGTTTGAATATGGAAAATGTTACTTAACCTTCTCTGTTCTTATGCTTCCTAGTTTATAAAAATGAGGGAAATTAAACCTATCTCATAGGATTTATGTATTGATTAAATAAAGACCTCTATCTCTATTACTACCCTAGCTAGCATTTATCAAGTAATACTAAGTGCCCAACTCTCTTAGCTTTGCATATATGGACCTATTTAATCCAGTAAGTAATACAATACAGTTATGGGTCTAGCATATGGTATCTATTGCATTAATGAAAGCTGTAGTCAGTTATGATTTATTTACCTGTGGTGATTAGTCTGTTTCTAAAATCTGTTTAAAAATAGTGAAATATTAAGAAGAAATGAAATTACTATAAATCAGTATATACACTTACATATTAAAATGCATCTATTGCTTGGAGATATGTACTCACCTATAGTTAATATGCTCTTGGTCACCCATCCAGTATGTAGCTAAGTAATTAAAAGATAAAACATCAAGCAATAATATGAAGTATTTAACTTTAAACAAAAGTGAG
Organism: Cryptoprocta ferox; assembly: GCA_028646485.1. NCBI lineage: Eukaryota > Metazoa > Chordata > Mammalia > Carnivora > Eupleridae > Cryptoprocta > Cryptoprocta ferox. Next base: position 95,311,260 of record CM053573.1, on the reverse strand, counting down.
TATTTTATTAATGAGGAAGAAATGTAGATTATAAAATAACTTGAATTTTAATAGAATAGAATAAAATATCATGATATTAAACAAAATAGGTGGATATTTTCACCCTTATCTATTTTGAAAACTATAAAAACAAAAATTAAAATAATCTTTGTATTTTCAGAAAACAATGACACATACATTTATTAAAAATTGATGTAGGAACCACAAATAAACTTCTGAAACATAGAAGCCTTTCAATGGAAATTCTCTGATAAAAAAAGTAAATTTGATACATCTTCTGCAGGATGAGTTAAATGTATACAATTTGTACTGCATGAGATTTGAGGCAATTAAACTAGGGTAGGTCCTTTGTCACTTACTCATTCCTAAAATGCCATTTACCCTGACTACCTAGGGTGGAGACTGTGATGGGTTTTAAGACAATTTTTCTTTCTGAGTTAAAGAATGACACAAGAGGAATGCATTCCTTCCCCATCTGGCACATTTCATTTTACTAGGGAATGTGGTTGTGAGAGCATGGTGATGCCAGAAGCAACATGATGAGCCTGAATACAAAATGTCCCATATTAAGGACAACCAAGAGTCGGGTAGGGCTTGGGGAGGGGGGAAGTAAATAAAAGCTTTAGCAGGTCCTTAGGTAGTCAAGGGAAAGCTTGAAAATGCTTGAAAGAGCATTTCCATAATCATTGTGTTGAGACATTAAAACAGCCATGTTTTATGGCTCCTTATGTGAAATGGTTAAATCTTTAAATTTGTTTTGTTTGAGCCATTGTTAATAACTGTTTTAATCACCTCCTCCTCATCCCACTGGTGTGAGGAAGATTCCTACCCTAGGGTATGGAGATGGCTGAACATATGACAGCCAACTCTGAATGGATGAGATCAACAGCAATTAATTAGTCATGGCCTGGGTAGACGGACACTGCGGACACTGCATGCCATGCAGAGCTAAGAGAGGGTTGCACTTGGGAACAGATACTGGCTGCTTGATCAGAGGCTAATGGTAGGGCTAATGGTGAACAATCAGGGGCTAATGGTGGCATGCTCTGCAGTATCAAGAGGATGAGGTGCTCCTCTGGTTCACTAGGAAACTGTGATTGGCTTGTTTGAATAATCTGTGAACTAAAACCTGCTACACAGGCATGAGCAGGATCTGTATTTGGTCCATTTGGTTGGGCGGTTGTTTGGCTAGTGGAATTGCTCTGCAGTGTCACAGTGAGGAGGGGAACTTGTGGTAAGGCCATCAAGCTGTATGAAATATTGAACCTTAATTTGAGACCTTTCTTCTCAGTCACATATTTAGTTGCTTACAACTGAAAGTGTCTTAAATGATAAAATACTTGACAAAGGGAATATTTAGTGAGCAGCTTGATTGGGATGCATATGAACCTGGCTTTGTAAGTTCCACCCATGAGTACATCAAGATAGCTTTTGATGGAGAAGACATTGACAGGATAGTAAATTCCCATATTAGTATTTTTGGCCGCCAATACTTGGGTGGATCAGTCGGTTAACTGACCGACTCTTGGTTTTGGCTCAGGTCATGATCTCATGGTTTGTGAGGTCGAGCCCTACATCAGGCTTTCTGCTGTCAGCACAGAGCCTGCTTCGAATACTCTGTCTCCCCCTCTCTCTGCTCCTCCCCTGCTAGTGCTCTCTCTCTCTCTCTTTCCAAATAAATAAATTAAATTAAAATAATAAATTTCAGATTATCTGTTCAGTTATAAAGACAGGTTAAATAAGCTTAGTTTAAATATTTGATGAAAAAGGAAACTACTAAGTAGACAAAAAGAGTCTTTTTTCAAGCAAAAAGTAAACTTTCACCATTTTTATACTTCTGGATATCTATAGATTGGAAAAATGTGTTTGTAAATATTTGACATATGTAAAACTAAATAAATTCATAGTAAATTGATTTTTATTTCATTTTTACTAGCTTTATTTGGCCAGGATTCAGATTATATATTATATCCTTTCTTCCATCACTCTGTTACACAAATTCCTTGAAAATTTAATTATGGAATAATTATGGTAAGCTGTTTAGGGTATATGTTTGCCTATGATTCTCCCCACTACATCCTTTTAGGAATTCCCACCTGCAGTTTTTCCATTTGTCTTCCAGTTTCTAGTAAAAGACCTAAAAATCAATCCTTTATGTCAGTGGCTCTGTCTCTGCATCTGTAACTGTCTGTATGAACTTCTGACATCATGCATGCATCTAACCTGGAAACCTCACCCAGAAACTGAAACTTTGCCTGCCTTTGATAATACTGACAGCCCTGACTTGCACTTTCACTCAGTCTCATTGCACAGTATCAACTGTCACTCAGATCAGTACCTCATTCTTATACATACCATGATCATTCCAGGCTTCAGTTCTTAATTTTCTGGCTAACTGCTCCTCTCCCCATATCCCCCACCCTCCACTGCCCCATTTTCTTTACAGCTGTCTGATAAGACTCTATGTAATTATATCAACTGAATTATGGTAGTTTCATGTTGATCCAGTGACCTAAGGTGGTGCAACAAGGAGACAAGAATACACTGAAGCTGAATTATGTACACTGGTTTTAGCTAGCAAATTCTTGAAAAAGTATTTTCATTAATTTTGCTAAAGAGATTTGACCAAATAATTGGAAAGACATAACTAAGTAAAAAATTATTCAAACAATATACACAGTTTAGTGATTTCCAATATCTTGTTTAGGAGTATATTAAATTTCTGCTAATACTTCAGAATTCATTATTTCAAAAGGACATGCAGATTTTGAATTTACATGCAAATAGAAAAAGGAAATGCAAGTCACCATTAATGTTTGCTGGGCAATCCTACATATAATCAGTTTAAATGCATGATTAAAACAAAAAGTATTTTGGCTTCAAAAGTCAAATTTCAGGGGTACCTGGCTTGCTCTCAGTAGAACCAGTGACTGTGGATCTTGGGGTGGTGAGTTCAAGCCCCATGTTGGATACAGAGCTTACTTTTAAAAAAGTTAAATTTTGAAGCACCTGGGTGGCTCAGTTGGTTGAACGTCTGACTTTGGCTCAGGTCATGATCTCAAGATTTGTGCGTTAGAGTCCCACATTGGGCTTGCTGCTGTCATCACAGAGCCTGCTTTGGACACTTTGTTCCCCCCTGTCTCTGTCCCTCCCCAGATCCACCCCCTCAAGAATAAACATTTAAAAAAAGTCAAATTTCAGCAGATATGTTTAAATTCAGAATGTTCAAATAAGATATATTTATTGTGTTTTATAGCACACTTAAAATTTTAACTTCTGATGAAGGATTTACTTTTTTTATCTGAGAATTACCCAAAAAATATTGAAGTAAAAAAACAACATAAAAGTTTTTATTCCCAGGCCATCATATAAAATTATATATAAATTTTATGTGACATTACTAGTAAATGATTTTAATGTTTCATCAGCAAATGCAAGTAGACTAGTAGACATCAGGCTGATATTTTAAACTGTTTTTGACTTTCAGCCAGTATTTCAAACACAGAATATTGGGTGAAACAAGATATCAAAACATTATAGGATATTCCAGTTTGGTGGGGGCCTCAAAATATATTCAATAATTACAGTATGAATGATTTAGATACAGAAGCAAAGAAATTTTGAAAAATGAATTTCTGCTGCCCCCCACCCCCCCGAATATTACAAAATTCAAACCTGATATAGCAACATGGTGTCTGATTCTCCCCTAAGCATACACATGCTCCTTCTCACTAGGTCACTATTTGGTCTAACTTTAGACCAACTGCCGGCACAGGCTGTGGGAGGAGAAGGCTGAGAAGACTGTGGTGCAAGTCAGCCAACAGTGTGTTACCAGGAAAGAATGACTTACCCAGTTCCTAGAACAGTGTTCAATAAATAGCTGTGACTTAGTGCAGTTATATAGTTACACAGAATTTTAGAAGACAGTGCCCAAAGCATGATCCATTAGATAGACAGGACAGAAGGAGTCCTGAGACAGGTTAGATAAAAAAGGTTCTGTGTCTTTGCTAGGTTTATATGTCTGTAAACAGAAAGATTTCAGTACTTTCAGTAGACATATGTGGGGCATTCTATAGGCCATAAGAGAGATACCTGCAAGAATTAAAGAGAATATTCCTGCCTACTCTAGTCAGAAAGGCTGGACTTCAGACTCTTACTTTTAAAGGCACTGGGATGCTAGCATATGTATTATATTCACTGGAGTTAAGGAACAAGACACAACTCTAGTCCTAAGTTTTGAGTAAGCACAAGGCATGTGGGTACTATGTTGGGGCTCAGAGTTTACCCAAGGTTTGTGGGGTCAAGGACAATTCAGACAAAAACATGTGGGACTCTGGATCCTGAATCTAAAGATCTCGATCTACATTTCTACTAGAAAGAAGGGCGGATGTTGCAGGCTTTCTCTGTAAATATTCAATCAATCCTCAAGGCAAGGATAAATAAAAAACGAGAGAGTTTTGGGAGGGAGGGTGCCCAGAGTCAGAGTAAGCAGCACAGAGACCAAAAATATGCTCTATCTACTCTAATATTCTAAGTTTGGTTTATACCTCTAAATGCTTTGTGAGCTACTCCAGAACTTAATCACTTTTACTATTGTATATCTTCAAGAGGATTTCAAGAATACTTTTTCATAACTTATATACTTTTATCATTAAAATACCCTTTGGAGATAATATTATCATCTTCCTTTAAAAATGGAAATGGGTGTGTGTGGGTGGCTCAGTCAGTTAAGCGACCAACTTCTGCTCAGGTCATGATCTCACAGTTCATGAATGCAAGCCCCGCATTAGGGTCTGTGTTGACAGCTCAGAGCCTGGAGCCTGCTTCAGATTCTATGTCTCTCTCTCTCTCTCTCTCTCTGCCACTCCTCTGCTCACACTCTGTCTCTCTCTCCCTTTCAAAAACAAATAAACATTGAAAAAAATAAAAATGAAAATTAAGCTTAAATAAAATAAATGACTTAAAGAACTGGTAAAACATGTAAGAAAATAGAACCTTAGTTTCAAACCTCCTGGTCATGGATAGGTCTATACCACTGGAGTTTCATAAGACACCTATTACGTGCATTGCTTTTTATTATTAACATATTCAGCAGACAATAGATTAAATGACTGCCTAATTTTACCATGACTAATATTCTCTTAAAAAACTCATGTATATTTGTTTTATACTATGTATCTTCTAAAGATATTAGCCCATATGGCATTGGCATAACATTGGTCTCATGAACACCAAAACAATCTTAATATTATTTATATGATTTCCCCTTAGGTTTCTATGACCTTACTAGTGAATCTAAGGTAATAGTTGCATTAATAGATAAATAAATACAGATAGATTTAAAAAGTGTATGTATATAGCTAAAGAGAGAGAGAGATACAGAGAAAAGCAAAGAGTGATGTAGACATTATCTGAAGATTTTAAAAAGATCAATCAATTTAATTATTAGATGCTATATTTTTAATATTAGTAAACAGAATTCAGGCATGCCTAGCTGGGCATATGGGCTAAAGCCAAAGGAATCACTAAATGAGAAATATTTCATTATTTTTTAATCATTATGCTTTTGTTTCATATATTTTGTCTCAGCTTTGGTTTCTTTTGTTATTGTCCAAAGAATAATTTTGAAAGAAAATATTTTGGTTTAGATGTGTGTTTTTATTTAGAGGTATTGTGGTTTTGAGTATTTTCATATCAAATATACTTTAAAATTATGCAATGCTTTCATTTCTCTTGGGCACTTACCTTGAGATGGAATTCTGGTTAAAATGGTCCGTATATAGGAAACTGCAGAACTGTTTTCCAAAATGGGTGTATCATTTGTACTTCTTCCAGCAATGTTTGAGAAATCAAAGAGAAGGCCAAATATTTTAACAAATTATTGTTCAGAAATATGAACTCACATTATTGAGTACCATTTTGCGAATGTATTTACAATGAAGTGTTACAAGTATAGCACGCTAGTAGTGATCTGATTAATGAAGCAATAAAGCCAGCAAAACTCACGTGGCATTTACATATAGATCATAAATGAGTCAAAAGCAAAATAATTCATTGAAAGAGCATTGAATTATAAAAAAAACATGGAAACAAATAAGCACGTGTTCCATATGCAATACATAAACATACGTGTTTTGCTGGTTTCTAGTAAGTGGAACATCACTTGTTAGGTTTCTAACACACACACACACACACACACACACAATTTCTTTATCAGTGATTTGTTTTGGAAATATTTAGTGCATATGCTATATTCTAATGATAAGGAAAACAAGTTCATAGGATAAATACATACCTTGTCAAAGCAAAGATGTTGCTAACATAGCAAATCCTTCAGTGTAAGTGGTTTAAACTTGATAGTGATATAAAGAGATATTCTTTAAAAAAACTCTGATCTGTATGAAACTGATGGATTACATTGACAACAATGTTTCTTGGACTTTTATGTGTTTTTTGGAGTATACTCTGATGGCACAGATGCAATGACTGGAAACCATTCTGGAGTAGTTAGCCAGAAAAAGGAGTTTATGCCAGACTGTATGTCAACACACTAGTTTCTTCACTGCAATTGCTTGGCTGAACCAGACATCGTGTTTTGTGATGTATGTTCATGTGTGGAATTAAAGATTGAAAACTGCTGGTGTTATTTGGTGTTGGTGTAAATGGTTATTAAAAGGTATATTTCTCACAAGAATATTCGATCTACAAAATGAACTCTGTGTTTCTTCAAGGGCAGGAATAAGTTTAATCTCAAATTTTTAAAGATGTGAAACAGACACATCTAAATATCTTTAGACATCAAGATATTTATGCTGTTTTCAATGATCTTAAAATTTCAAAGCAAGGAAGGAAGGCTTTAAGAAAATTTATAATACTAAAAATGTATTTTCCACGTATTGTCATAAAAAGTTCCATAACTTATTAACAACTGCCTATAAACTGGGTGAATACTGATATTGAACATTTATAAAATTTATTACTGATCACCTTATAAATTAATGTGTTGAACTTGTTTTTGGGTCAAAAGATCACTAATAAAACTCATGGATCTATAATCCATTTCATTCTTTAGAAGATAATTTGAACTTAAATGTAAATTGAGGGGGTACATTGTTGAAACTGGCTACTTACAAAAGGTTGAAGATAAAACTTGATAATATACTATCACTTGCATCATTTGATATGAAAGTTAAACATGAATATCTAGAAGTTGCTGATATTAAACTAAAATCTCTTCTTCCTTTTCTATCAACATATCTCTGTGAGATTCATTTCTCTAGTAGGAGTGTCATTAAAATAGTTTTTGAAATAGTTTAGAAATATGTTACCCCTATAAATGCCATGTTATCAATCCAACCTAGATTCAGTAAAGTAATAAGCCAAAATATCATATGTATGATATATATGATACGTATGTATAGGTATCAATATCTGAAGTTGTTTTATGCATCAATACCATTTAATGTATCAATATCTAATCAAATTATATTGATGCATAAAACAACTTCAGATATTAATACATATACATCTCCTAAGGGAACTGCCATTTCATTAATAACTCTATTCTCTCCTCTGCTCTCCTATTGTATTCTCTCTGTTTTTCTTTTTCTTTTCTATTTTTTTTTTCTTACAAGCCTTTTCTGGAGTCCTGGATTTACCTCAGATGCCCCTTGCTTCTCTCCTTGGACACAAAACTCCATTAAGTAGCTTCTTCAGACAGTTCTTCTATATGTTCATTTATTTATTTATTATCATAATAAATTTATAAATGTATGATGAAATGAGAACATGCCATGAGTGGAAGAGCAATTTTCAATATTCAGATTGTCCAAGATACCAAATTACACTACAAGGGAAGGCTTATTATATATAGTGACATAAAAGAACGTACTAGTTATCTATCACTGTGCAAAAAAATTTCACAGATGTAGAGGCTTAAAACAAAACATCCTAATTATCTCTAACCTTCCATGGCTCAGGAATCTGGCACAGCTTAGCTGGATCCTGTCACTCCAAAGTATCTCACAAGGCTTCATTCAAGGTGTGACCCATGGCTCAGGTCCATCTGAAGCTTCAAATGGGGAAGAATCCATTTCCGAGCTCAGGTAGTTGGCAGGATTCAATCCTTTGCAGGTTGTTAACTGAGGGCCCCATTCTTTGAGGATTGTTGGCTAGAAGCACCCTCGATTCCATTTGTGTGGGCCACTCCAATGTGGCAGCTTGCTTCATCAAATTCAACAAGGAAGAGAGTCTGCTTGTAAGATGGGAGGCATGGTCTTATGCAGTTTAAACATGGAAGTAACATCTCATCACTTTTGCTGTATTTCATTCATTAGAAGCAAGTCACTAGTCCAGCCCACACTCAAGGGGATGGGACTGTGCATATGTGCGAATGACAGGAAGAGATCACTTTGCTTCAAAGGGGCCAACTTTGCTTTCACAAAGTCTGTCTTTTCATGAAGGCCTTGGAAACACTAAGTTAAGAGTCAACAGATTACAAGGAAAAAGTTAGTTCTGAAAGAATTATGAGGTTAAGGCTTTAAAGATATGCTTAAGAAACAATTTACACAGTGAGGCTCCTTCCAGTATGCTACATAGATGGAGATATCTACATTTTTCTATTTTCTCAAAGACTAAAACTGAGTGACTACCTTTTGTTACAATTCAGTAAAATTGAAATGTAGGAATGGGATATGAGTGCTTAGTCTTCCATTTTAAATGAGAGACTTTAGAGAATTTTTTCCATTGAAAAGTATTTCTTGTGTTTGCAAAAGTCATTGCAAGGAAGCTAAATATCAATTTTAGAATTATTGTCAAATTCATATATTAAGTTTCTTAATAGTATTTTTCTTATATGATAAGAAGATCTCTCCCTTTATGCAGGTTTTGTCTTTTACTTTATATTTATATTTATTCATATGTGCACACATTCTTTGTAATTTTTTATCATAATGTTATCTTTCCTCTGCATTTATGAATAAAATTTCTTCAATATATTCTCCAGTTAAATACCATTCATCTATAGGTAAGTGATTAACTTTATTCAATGTTATGGTGTTTGTTAATTATAACAATCTTTGAATTATTTATTTCTGGCTTACAGGTATGAATGTTATTATCACCAAAGACTTATGCTTATATATCTTCTATTTCTTATTTTATTAATTGTGACTTTAAATTAAAAGTATTATTTGTGAAAACTGGCATTTTCACTATTACAGGAATGACATGTCAACTTAAATGCAGAATGTTCTTCTCATTAAGAATAATTTATTTAGCAAATAATACTTGAAGTATTTCATTATTGTAAAACAGATAGGTTCAATGATGTTCACATAAGGATTCAGCTAATTCTTAGCCCAGCTATTTCCCAATACCTCCTGGAATCATAAAGTTATTTGGTAAAATACAGAAGTGCCAAGAAATAAGGATCTAGACTATGAAGTAAACAATAATAAGATCCATTTCTAGGATCCATTGTATCCTATCAATAAGTGGACATTCTTGTCAATTGCTAAATTAAGCTCACATTTTATTTAGAAGCTTTATTGGAGTTAAATCTGTGATTTCATTAACTTTGGGAAAGAAGCATTTAGATCCTTCCATTGAAACTGTCGTTTTACTGGAATCCTTCTTGTTAAGGACTTTCTACAATTTGAATTACATATATGATTATTTGTATCCATGTCTTACCTCCTGTACTAGATCCTACACTTCTTGCAAACTGAGTCCCAAAGTGCGAAAAAAGTTTTCTGCACACAATTGTGCTCAATAAAAGTTGGTGGAAAGAATAATGAAATGAAAGTAATACAATGATTTCAGGTTATTGCACTGATGACTATTTAAGCCTAGAGTTTCAGTTTAGACTTACATTATGCTTAACCAACCATGTTTTACCTTTCTTAAACTGAGAAAATGCATTAACCTTTCTTCTCATTCCATAAACCTGGTACTTAATAGCACATTTCTGGCTTTGTAAACAGTAGCATTAGATTGTCATTTGAATGAGCTCCAAGTTTTCCTGTGCTAAGTAAGTATGACAGCTTTGAATACACTCTTATATTTCTGATTCATTCACACCATAGTGATGCAGTTTGGCAAGTAATAATTTCTATTGCAATAAACAAAATGAAAATTCAGAAGTCTAAAATGCACACATTGATAAAAGTGACTCTTTTTTTAATTCATACAAGTTCATTTTCTCTGTTAGAAAATATATTCCAGGAATTTGGTTTGGCTCTTACAATAATCTTTCTTTTGATATCATTAAAACTGAGAAATATTTTGTCACATAATTCACAGAGAAATGCATGCATGTTTAGTTGTGACTCAGGATAAATATGCTATAGGCATCCTTTTGCCTTTATTCTAATTATAACATTTTGCCTTTATTCTAATTTGACCTTTAATTAAGGTGTAAATGGAATTTTTATGAATTCCATTTTGTATATTTATAACTTTTATAAATGATTCTTCCTCCAGTAGTTGGTTAAATTGTTAAAGTATAATCACATGCAGACATAAATATATTATAAATATAATGCAGTCAAAATGACAAGAATGCCCATCTATCAACATATAACCTTATGTTTAAGTTGAAGCTATTTTTAAATCCAGTAATAGAAGAGTTGTAGACATTTGCACTGGTGAACTTATAGTTACATCCTTTCTAAAATTTCCAAGGACTCTGTGCATGTATTTACCTGTGATGATACTGCACGTTGAAAAACTTTGAAAAGAAAAACTTGTGAGAAACATTTGGAGCTGAGCATTTATGAATGAGATTTGAATATCTGTAAGTATAGTACTTTTTATAAAGCCAATTTACCCATTACTTTATGTTGATTCATTAATTAATGCATATTTATTGAACCCTTATTGAACTCCAGCCATTTGTGAAGTATGTGGCAATGTTTTCAACATCTTAGGCAGAAGGAGACAGAAGAGTAAAAGGGATGGGAAGGTAGTTAATAAAGCTGGCAATACATTTTGAGTTGGATTATGTGACACATATGGCAGGTGACATCCAGGAGGCAGCATCTCCCTGCTCTCAGAAGCTCTGCTCTTGAATCAGGCAGACCATGGCTAAACTCCTCAGTTGCCATCTATTGGCTGTGTTGCACAATGACTATTTACTTAAAATCACTGAGCCCTTTCTTTTATGCAAAATGATAAGAATTTATCACATTTGATAGTTCTAAAGTATAAACATAGTATATTTGATGGTTTATTCTGCATCAGGGACAGTGTTGCATTATTTTGTTGATAATGATGAGACTAATCATGGACATAGAAATGGCTATGTTTTTTTTTTTCCACAGAAAGTAATAATCAGAGGCAGTTTTTGGAGAGGTGTTCCAAATGCCAAGATAGGATCAAATGTGAGACTATTTTGCTAAGGAACTATGTGGAAGAGAAATAGTAAAAGAATCTAGGGGAGGCTGGGAGAGCTGTCAAACAGCACGCAAGTATGATTTCAAAGGAAGGAGTAGACAGCCTTAGTATCTAAGGAGTGTTTAGCTGGGTCCTCGCACAGGCTTAGAGTCAAGTCAGAGGAGTTCTGTGTTTTCCCAGGGAAAAGTCTGCCTTAAGTATCCCTGCCATGTCCAGTCATGTGAAGCCTGACCGTGATGGACTTCAGAGTACAGCAGTGGGGCCAGTGGCTAATTAGTCTCCGCATAGTTGAAGGTCTGCAAGGCTCATTTCCTATGATGACCCCACACTTTGAAGAAGTGTGTTGAATGGATTCAAGTGAAGACAGATTACTCAGGGACTACTTAAGAGAAGGAAAATGTTCCTGTGAATGGCGTCCATTTTACAGATCCTAGAAAGGTATTGGACTCATTCATTTTAGGCTCAGTGTTCAATTATTTTTTGTTTGAACCAAAGCTAATCCTATTTCCAATACATCAACGTCATTTCCAAAAACTCCCTTATAGTTTTATAATATGTTGAGGTTTAGGAAAGTATTTATATTATTTATTTTTGCTATTTGAACTTCATAAAATCTATGAAGCTAATGGTGGACAGGAGGAAACTGATATTCAGTGAGCACTTTGGGGGATAATTGGAAGATTTAGGACACCAGAGATTTCCCTTAACTTCAAGCCTGATGGAGTTTCAAGTGTCTCATTATTATCTAGTGGACGCAGTATTCCAGAAATGCACAAGTAAGACAAAGATCAGGTTTTAAAGATCCTCCAAGTAAAGATTATATTATCAATTTAGCTGGTGATGGGGCAAAGGAGAGAGAAGAGTCAAAGACAGTTGTCAAATCTGTGTGGTTGGCAGAAATAGACCACAAATATGATAAAAATAAATAGTTCATATAGTTATGCCCCTCAATGGGGACAATTTGTAAACTCATTATTTATTTAGAGGAGGATTTTATTGAAGCCTGCAGGAAGTAGTCCTTTTAAGCGCATTTGTTATGGGAGCAAAAATAGAGCACGTGTGCAGGTGAACTCTTCCTAGGATTTCAGAGCTTGTTATTTCGTGTTTGAAAATTAGAGTAATCAAACAAAATATGTTCCTATTGTTATCAGATGTATCATTTCAGCACATCTCATGTCAGTTTTGGAAACTGTAAAAACAATGTAGCTATTCACAACCTTAAACAGACTCAGGTGGAAAATCAATTCTATAGGATACAAACTTAGCTACAAGTTGATACATATTTATTGGCACATAATAAAAATGGCAGAGAAAACAAAACTCATATAAAGCTCTTTTATTATGAGTTTCTTTTTACTGGATGGAAAGAGAACTTTATTTAGGTTATCAAAAGTGTAGACACTATTTACCATACCAGAGATACTCAAATAGGTCATGGTGCAGAGACTTTCTTAGGACTGCTATCAAGCTGACAAGCACATACAAGATTTGCAAAAAATGTCATTTTGGTCTCACACTTTCCATTATGGAAACACCAGTAGGAAAGCTAATTTGGGAACTTTTAAACTTTCCCTTGAGGTTTTACAAATATGTTGCCCTCTCTCAATCTGAACTGAATAAATTAAATAATGAAACACATAAACTCACACATTGTCTTTTTCCGTGGATGTTCTTGCCAGCTGTTGTGACTTTATTGAGTAATACATTATCAGTGTGATAGTGTATTTGTGATGATGAATCGCACTGTTACATAATTAGAGCAATTGTGTCCTGATGATATATTAGCTCAATAACCCAGTAGCAGGCAGAAGAAAATTATTTTAGAAATTCTGATTCTACATGATTATTTTTTAAGTATAATGCATATACCATTTAAATAGGTTGTGCTATAACAACTCAACAAAAAATGTTTTAAGCCAATGCTTCCATTTTACAATTGGGAATTATTCAGGCATTGTGGGGAAAAAAAAGGTGGGGGACTTAGTCCTTAGTTAACCACATTTCTAATTCTTCGAACCTGAATAATTATTGTGAAACTCAGTTTTGCCACCTGTATAATGGAGGTAATAATAGTTATCTCAGGGAGTTATTGTAAGGATATTGTGAGTGTCGCTGTATGGGAGGCTTTTGTAAAACATGATTCAAAGGCAACATAATGTAGAGCTTTGGGTTATGGCATGGTTTTATATCTGGCTCTTGAATTTGCCAGCTGTGTTACCTTAGCCAAGTTAATTCCACCGTGCCTCAGTTCCTTCATCTACAAAAAATTGTTACTACTTGAGATGTTATGAGATAATTGAAAAAAATCTGTGATTTCTTAGAATAAGGCCTATTCAATATAAAGGCTTATTAAATAAATAATTTTTTATAAATGTTTATTTATTTTGAGAAAGAGAGAGAAAGAGTGTGTGAATGAGTGGGAGAGGGACAGAGATGGGAGGGAGGTGTGAGAGAGAGAATCCCAAGCAGGCTCCATGCTGCCAGCACTGAGCCTGATGTGGGACTTAATACCACAAACCGTGAGATCATGACCTGCGCCAAAAGCAAGGGTCCGATACCCAACTGACTGAGCCACCCAGGTGCCGCAAATAAATAAATTATTTTAAGATAGTACCTCAAGATATTTTGGTTACTGTGACGGTTAATTTTATATGTCAACCTGACTGGGCCATGGGTTGCTCAGACATTAGTTCACTCATTATCCTGGGTGTTTGTTTGAAGGTGATTTTTTTTTTTTTGATGAGTTTAACATTTATTTGTTTATTAATTTTTTTATTTGAGTATATCTGACACACAATGTCATATGAGTTTCAGGTGTGCAACATAGTGATTCAGCTTTTCTATCAATAGATTAGGTAAAGCAGATCACTCGCCCTAGTGTGGGGGGACCTCATGCAAGAAATTGAAAAGTTGAAAGCCTGAATAGAACAAAAGGCTGACCATCATCTGAATAACAAAGAATAACAAAGAAGTCCCCCTGCTTGACTGTCTGTGAGAAATATTTTGGTTTTTTTTCCTGTCTTTGAACCATAACCAACTGTGGTTGTTCCTGGAGCTTGAGCCTGCCAGCATTTGGATTGGAACAATATCATCAGCTCTCCTGGGTGTCCAGCTAGCCAATTGCAGAGCTTAGGTTTTGTCATCCTGCTTTACCATAAGAGCCAATTCTTTATAATAAATCTCTCTCGTGTATATATACATATGTATATGTATGTATGTGTATAAGTATATGTATAAATGTAACTATTCTATTGGTTCTGTTCCTCTGGAGAACACTAATATATTCACATATGTGTCTCCAACAATCACAAGGATAAAACAAAGATTTTTCTTTACATAGACTCTTACAGTTGTTTATAAATGTGGAAAAATGAACACAAAGGTAAGCTAAATCAACTATACCTCAATAATAATATACTAATAATAAACAACTAAGCTGAATACACATGGTAACAAAGTATGTATCAAAATTACATTATATAATTCTTACAGAAATTTTAGAATTCAAATGACTACAAAATAACTTTATAGTTGTTATAGGATCAAATAATTTTTTTAATGTTTATTTTTGAGAGAGATAGCACAAGCAGAGGAGGGAAAGAGAGAGAGAGGGAGACAGAGAATCTGAAGCAGACTCCAGGCTCAAGCTATAGACCAGAGCCCAATGCAGGGCTCAAACTCATGAACAGTGAGATCATGACCTGAGCTGAAGTCAGACACTCAACTGATAGAGCCACCCATGTGGCCCAAATAATTCAATAACTTAATTTTCTGGTTGTCATATAGTATCAGAGTAGACTTAAATTTATATCATCTTTTTCCAGTCTTTGATTTTCATATCATCTCCAAAGAAGGCCGAACGGATATAATTGCTAGGTAAATGTTTCATTTTTTGGTACAATAATAGTGCTGCAGTTAGGTTTTAGTATTTTTTTTTTTTACTATTTGCCTTTACATTAAAAAAAAATGAATGAGAATTTTCACAACTTCGGTGCCAATGGGAGCAGTTTTGTCAGATATAGAAAAACAATTCATTAATGTGTTTTGTTTCAGCAGCAGCATTTATGCTTTAGATGGAATAAACTAATTACTAATACAGCTGATTTTTATATATTTGGTACTTATACTCTATAACGTCCTCATTAACAGTGGATTAGTTAATACTGAACCATTGCTCCTAGGGGAAATGGAGGTTCATGTTCCTCTGAGCTTCTGGTCAAAACATTTTCATCAATCACACACTGCATAACCTTGTTTTATGTGTGTTTCTGTTTAAAGCCACCCACTTTATTAGGTATATAGGATTGATTCATTAACATTAGACTCACTACCAACAGCACAATAGCTCCTGCCTGAACTAAGCTTCTCCATAAAGGTACTACAGTTTTCTTGTTCTTAGGAACACTAGACAGCACTTCAGTCACTCCATGTGAGAGCCATTTGGAACAACAAAATCACTTACAAAAAGCACAAAACAGTGAAAAGCATGGCACTTAATAGACCACAAAAAGGGTACTTGTTTGTAGTGTGAGAGCTGAAACAAGAAGGCAGAGCACTGACTTGTTTGAACTCACATGGGGAAATGTGGATCAGGGGACTCAAATTTGTCACTGCTCTGTTCATGTGGGAAGGTGATGCAAATGTTGATTTGGGGGTTGAAGATAAATTCCAGCAAATGAATAAATTTGCAAATACATAATCCCTGAGTAAAGAGGATCAATGGTACTTCTACATTTGAAGTATTCTCAGTACTTCAATGTTTCAGTTAGTAATTTGTTTTGTTAACTACAGAATTCTTGTTTTATTCATAGAACGTGAATTTTAAAGAAAATTATTTGAGTCAAAGTGTGCTCTCAAGTAGGAAAACTGAAAATCTGTAACAAAGTTTTAGTGGCACAGATGCAGATGAATTCAGTAGGAATAACACATTGTAACAGTTGCAAGGAGAGTAATTTTGAACATGTAAAATATAAGTTAGATTTAAGATTATAAACAGTTGTGATTCTGAAAATAAAATGTAGAGAATTCTAAAACATGGGTAAATTATCATGCTTTAGTTTGAATATCTTTATTGGTTCAAAACAAATGGAATTTTATGTCCAAGAAGATTTTCAGCAGGAACCAGAAATATAATTATTCTAGTTCACTATATTAAGTATGCAAACTAAAGGCAGAAATCCATAAGTCTTTTTCATATGCAATTGAAGTGGTCACTTTGATGCAGTTATCAAAAATCGAGCAACACTCCTCCTTTTTATCAGGATTGGGTTGAAACAGGGCTTGAGAACTATTACAAATTATGTAACTTATGTACAATATCCTTGAAGCAGTAGGTGTGGGAGGATGTTTACACATTAATGACTGTTGAACTGAAAAAAAATGCCCATATTGCCAAACAATTAATAGTAAGGGCAGAATATTATAAATTACATAATTAGATACACCTGGCTTCAAAATCCATCACTACTACTGTGAAGGTGAGTCATTTCAACTCCATTAATGAATTTCACTGAACTTCATTTTCCATCCAAGTCGTTGGTTGCAGAATAGAATGGTGAATACTGCTATTAGCTCTTGAGGAATATTACCTGACTTTGAATCCCACCTGGGGGCTGTTTGGAAAATTATTGTTTTCTCAAAATGCACCTTTCTCATCTGTTTGAAGGATGTGATAATAGAATTGCCTTGTATTGGTATGGATTCAGTTGCAAATACAGAATCTGTTCAGACTTGGCTGAACAGATAAATTTATGCTAAAGAGCTTTTAGAAATATTGAAAAGGCTGAATAAACAGAGTCTATGCTTGTATGAACAAAACGTAATTTACCAGTAGGCCATGGTCTCCACAATGTGGCTAAAGCACCCTGTGCTACTACTGTAATGGTAGCCAATTCACAAAGATGTCAGATGGTAGTTCACATTTTTGAGCCCGAAACAGTGACATGTGTTGGACACCATGAAAACTACTATATTAAGTTGTTTTGACCTATTTAATAAATAGAACATAATATATGTGTTAAAGGATATATTGTATGAACATTACATGGATTGTAGAGTTTAGATTCCTATGAGCACTGTGAAAAAAATATACTGAGACAGCAAGGCACTTTGATCCAAAAAAAAATTGGAAACTTTTGTCGTAGAAATGTTGGCAACTTTTGTCAAAGAGCTCACAGAAGCTTTGGGGAGAATGAATAAATGGGCTTCCAAAATGTTTCACAATGTTCATGTTGCATAAATGGGCCAGGCACCGGTGGAACTGCTGCTCCCTCCCAAATTGGTAAATTGTCATTATGGCTATTGGCCTGAGAACCTAGTCACCTTGGCTAAAATCCATTTGCCTTGTCTCTCTCCCCACTTGGTTCAATATTTAAGTTTCACATGAAGGCATCTGATTGGTAGACAATCACATTTAGCTCACACTAATTAAAGTTATCTCAAAAAATTTGAATCCTCATTTACACTAGTTCAATAGACTCACTTCAAGTACTTAATAACCATGAGTGGCTATGGTTTTTGACAGTGCAGAAATAGGATGTTCTCATGACTGCAAACAGTGCCGCTTGGTGAAACCATTAGCTGTGTCTGTCACAGTTTTATGTGGATCCTTTCCTACTTACTATCTTTGTTCCATTTTCTTCCTTTGTTCCACATCTTGCATCAGTCTTAGTGGAATATGAAACTCCTTGTGAGAAGACTTTTATATAAACTTAGATTTCTGCCTTTCTGATTCCAATTTCTCAACAGTCTGTTTCTTCAGCTTCATATCTGACTCTTTCTGATTTTCTATTATAGTTATAGTTCAAGGTTCCTCAATTTCAGCACTATTGGTATTCTAGGCTGCCTAATTTTTGTTGTGTGTGTTGGGGATGCTGTTCTTACATTATTAAGATATTTGGAAGTACCGCTAGATCCCACTATATCTACCCACTAGATCCTGAGAGGACATACCCTAAGTTGTGATGACGCAAAATGTTTCCAGCCATTGCCAATGCTGGGGGAGAAAGATAACTGCTAATATGGAAGGCCTATGCACACTAAACCTAAGAAATTTCTATTGGATCAATCATACCATGAAAAAAATACATATTCCTGTTGCCAAGGGATGGCTTCTTTTTTCTCATGTCACTTGTTGCCAAATTACCTTTCTTTGTGCTCCTCTTCTCTCCTTTCTCCTTCTCTTTCTCCCCTATGAATTGTGGCCATTTCTTATTTTTCTCTTCTTTTATTTTTTTAAGAAAGTACACATTTTTAGGCTTATATTATTTGCAAAATTTTGCTTTTAAATTACTGAAACCATGATGTTCTACATATACATACACACACACATGCATGCACAAAACTACCCCTTGGCTATAGGATCTCAGGAGCTTATTATTTTTTAAATACCTCCTTGTAAGGTTTACTGAAATATTTTCTTTCCTCTCCGGAGCAACCACAGCCCAGAGTCTATAGCAATTTATCAAGATTGGGGAGGCAGTGGAGCCTAGCATTATGCTTGCTACCTTTCAGTACTAAAAAAATATATAATGAGGAAATGAACAAAATTAATAAATACATAAACAGCAAATAATATGAGGCAGTGCAGAAGGGAATGTAGTCATAATCTAGAAAAAACTGCAGTAGATGACTAGAGGGTGTTTTGGAACAGCACCAAATGAATTGGTTATGATGAAATGCTCTTCAACTTTGATTACACATTAGAATCACCTGGCAAAGTTAGAAATGTTGCTCAAACCTGGATTCATTCCCAAAATTCTGACTAAATATATCTGGGTGGAGTCCAGGAATAGATTTTTTTAAGCTTCTCAGGTAATTCTAAAATATATTCAGACTTGCTAAAGTTTGCAATATAGAAAGTCACAGGGCGTATGTGTATGTGACTGGTAAGGGCAGGAGGAGACAGAGCTCCAAAATACTGATTTTTGTTATGTAGATTGGTTTCTAATTCAGTAGACTTGGAATATCTGCTCCAAAAATTATAGTGTTTTTTCTTCAACCCCTCCTATGATTATATCTTGTCAGGTTTAAGAAGTACTTTCTTAGCAGATAAATGTCATCTAGAATGAATCCTTGCCTCTGTGTCAGGTAACCCAAAAATGGGCAAGAACTGGATATATTCTGATATATGGATGTAGAAATTTGGATGATAGTAGAGGGTGACCCTTGGATGTGATAAAAGTAGAGGAGCCTGGTTTGGGGACCAAGTTCCAAGGGTAGAACCCAAGGTTAGGAAATAAGGTTGAATTAAGGAAACTGGTTATTGTGTACAGCAAAGGTTCTCAGTGATAATACCAGAGATAGAAGTCAAAGAAGTGGTTATGAAGAATAAGGAAAAAATTAAAGTAAGTATATTCCTAGAAGGCAGTAGTGTATATCTGGGGCTAAGCCTTGAATTGCTTTGATTTATGGCATGACTTGCTAGTAATCACATTAAGCACTGAGCCTGTAGATGGCTAAATGACATCAGTTAAGATATTGGAAGTCTTCTAATAAAAGTGGATAGAGTAAGAAACCTTGAAACACTTTGCAGCTTTTGACTTAATTTCTCATCTATTTTTCAATTTCTAAACAGGATAAAATTTGGATTTTCTCAGGGCCCAGATCATTTTTCATTTTGAAAATACTTTGTTTATAATATTTTCATATTTAATGAGAAGATTAAGTTATTATTAGTTCAGAGAAAGCCTCTAGATTAATTAAAATTATTCCACATAGGAAGAAATCATAAGCTATTACCCTTTCAGAGCATCTTTTAAATATTCAAGTGGAAGCATTAAGAATCCATCACACTCCAAGTCAATTTTGTGTTTTAATTCTCCAAAGTAGCAATAGATATTTTCTTCCTTGTAATTGGCTTTAGCTTTATGTATTAGACAGTACATAAAAAATGAGAACAAACAAATCATAGGAAGGAGCACTTAACTTACTCTTAATTAGTAGCTAGTTATTAACTAGTGTTTCCACTGAAAGACTTTTACACAAATCACTTTTATTTTTTAATTTTTTTAACATTTATTCATTTTTGAGAGACAGAGACAGAGCATGAGTAGGGGAGGGGCAGAGAGAGAAGGAGACACAGACTCTGAAGCAGGTTCCAGGCTCTGAGCTGTCAGCACAGAGCCCAGTGAGGGGCTAGAACTCATGGACTGTGAGATCATGACCTGAGCTGAAGTCGGATGCTTCATTGACTGAGCCACCCAGGCATCCCATAAACAAATCCCCTTTTTTTTTTTTTAAATGTTTTATTTGTTTTTGAAGGAGAGAGAGACAGAGTGTGAATGGGGGAGGGGCAGAAAGAGAGCAACACAGAATCTGAAACAGGCTTCAGGCTCCAAGCTGTCAGCACAGAGCCCAAAAGGAGGCTTGAACTCAGGATCTGAGCTGACGTCTGATGCTTAAATGACTGAGCCACCCAGGTGCCCCATAAATCACTTTTTCCCCCCCACACAACAAAGCAACATCTTTATGTTAACTCAAGTTTATACCATGGTATTTAACTCTTTTACTTTAAGGATATATACTTCAATGGATTCCAGGAGCCATATACATTTAGCTAAAAAGGTAGGGCTTTTTTGTTTTTTGGGTTTTGTTTGTTTGTTTTTGTTTTTTACTACAGGCAGCTTAAATGAGCAGAAGCCTAGAGTTGAAAATTCTAGTTTTGGTAATTTTCCCCCTAGTCTTTTTTTTTTTAAGTTTATTTGTTTATTTTGAGAGACAGAGAGAGAGAGAGAGACAGAGACAGAGACAGAGACAGTGCAGGAGAACCCACAAGGAGGGAAGGGTCAGAGAGAGGGAGAGAGAATCCCCCACAAGTTCTGGCCTTGGAGCACAGTGCCCAACCCGGTCATGGTCATGACTTGATCTGAAATCAAGAGTCAGATGCTTAACCAACTGAGCCACCCAGGGGCCCCTCCCCCTAATCTAATGTTTATCCAGAACTCCCTGGTTGTTGAATCTACTCAGCTTCTCCATGTTCACAGCATTCACTTTTCATCTTTTTCTGTCCGTACTTCCTTAACTTACAGTATTGCACAAACAAACGAGCAATTGCTCAAGCCACACTCACTTGTGACTGATTTATACAGCCTCCCTGTCATCTGATTAAAGTGCACTCTATTCAGCTTGCCAAGAGAAAATGTATTTGTGTTACTTGACAATTAGTATGAGAGTCCTGTTTTGTTACAAACTCCAGATGTATCCCTTCAGGTGTGCATCCCTGTTTGAGGAAAGAATAAAAAGAAAAGAGTCAGCTATTATAAAAATAATCATACTCAAAGAGTTACAATGGTAGCCTTTAAGATAAATGCCCTCAGCCTTTACACTCGCTATTTCCTCTGTCTGAAATTATCT
Organism: Cryptoprocta ferox; assembly: GCA_028646485.1. NCBI lineage: Eukaryota > Metazoa > Chordata > Mammalia > Carnivora > Eupleridae > Cryptoprocta > Cryptoprocta ferox. Next base: position 95,289,513 of record CM053573.1, on the reverse strand, counting down.
ATTAGTTTCTTTTCATGGCTGGGGTCCTTGTCATTCAGGCATCACTCTAAGAAGAACTTCTCAGTTTGCCCTAATTTAAATTATATTGCATTATGATGTTTTCTGCAAACCACTGACATTATCTCATTCTTGCATTTATTTGTTTATATTTTATTTTCTCTATCTACAACTCTGTTCCACCTTAATTAAGGACAAAGCCTTGATTTGTTTTGCTCACTGCAGTTTGCTAACCATCAAGAAAAATGCCTGACCTCATAAGAGGCACATGATTTGTTATTTACTGAATGAATATGAATAAGAGTCTATTACCTAAACTGCCTGAGTTTCAGTTCCCTCAAAATGGTGATAAAGATAATGTCTCTATCACATGATAGTTATGAGGCTTCAACAAGATAGCATGCTTAGGAAAAATGTTCATTATTAATGAGGCTCATGGCAGAGAAAATTGTGAAGTGAATATTCTCCGTGCTTATGGCTAAGAAGTGGCTTTTTGTATAATCATCAGTAAACAGTGTCCACTAACAGTGCTTTTCATCAGAATCACATGGGTTACTTTGCTTTATCTTACTGAATCTCTGAGAATGCTCCAAAAAACTCAGTATTTTTTAAAAGAGACTTCTGGGCTAATTTTATGTACAATAGAGTTTAGGAAGTACTATCTCATGTATCTTAATACCCAGACTAATGAATCTTCTAGGAATAAAATACAATAAAACGTTGGATTATGAGTAAATTAGCCTCTGAGTGGTCTGCAAGATGAGCAAACATTTCTAGCAAATTTTAACTTGATAAATGAGTGATGTCTTGCAATATGAGAAGTACATGACTGAATGTCCCATGATCACAACTGAGCCAATGATTCTTGAATTCGCTTTGATATATAAGTGCTTTGGATTACAAGCATGTTTTCTAACAAATTATGCTTACAAACCAAGGTTTTATTGTACTTTTATAAAGAATTCAGCTCTTTCTTAAAAAAATTTTTTTAATGTTTTTATTTATTTTTGAGAGAGAGAGAACACCTAGTGGGAGTGGGGGAGGGTCAGAGAGAGGGAGACACAGAATCCGAACCAGGCTCCAGGCTCTGAGCTGACAGCAGAGAGCTGGATGTGGGGCTCGAACCTGTGAACCACGAAATCATGACTTGAGCCGAACTTCAATGCTCAATTGACTGAGCCACCCAGGCGCCCCAAAAATTCAGCTCTTTTAAATAGAAAAAGATAACCTCATAATCACGTGCTTTGAGGCTTATACTTAGCATATAACTTCTATTTGTTCTCTCTCAGATGAAAGTGTATCTAACTCTTAAAAAATGTTGAAGTCTGTAAAAATCACTTATTTTGAAACTACTTTTTCTGAAACCTTTTCATTGCTTGTTCTTGCCTCAGGCAGCAGCAAGCCTCTTCTCTGCTCAGATTCAGAATGTTGTTTACCTTTTTTAAGGATTGTCCCTATTAAAATAGGAACAAAACAAAACAAAGATCCTCTTGTTAGTCTTTTACACATGACATTTTTTATTACTCTTTAAGAAAAATGAGCATCTGTGAGTTAACTTATACATTTATGCCTCGTAAGTCTATAAAATAAATGGAAAGCTTTGTCTCAAAGAAAACGAACTGTATGCAGTCACCACCCCACACGGATAGACAAATCATTTGTTATGTGTGGGGGCAGGTGTAGGGAGTTCTTATAAAATCAAATCAAGACTAAGCCTCGGGCAAATGGAATTTAACTGTTTTTGAGAGAATCTGGAGGGGTTTTGATTGTGTCAGGGGAAAGGAGGTGTAGGCAAGGATTAGAAGGCATGTGACATAAATGGTGATGGACTAAAAAGGAGTAACTACTGGTGTTGAAGGCATCTGCTTCTTTTTCACATGAATTTCATCCTATGGGTAGAGTTTGTGTCACTTTTCCCTGCCCAAAGCAGTAATTTGGGCAGAGTTTTGGGAGTATATTTGCCTTTTCCCCTCAATTTAACAATATTGAAGTACTGTAATTCACAGTGTACCTACATTGCACCTTTAGAACAAATCTCTGAGCCTCTTTTGTAATCATAACCATTCCTGGTTATGATATCACTGAAATGCTGAAATTTATGGACTTTATTAATAGAACTAATTTGAGATGGAGTCACCTTGGTGCATTGTTTCTTTGCCACCAGGTGGCCAGCCCCTTTGGCTAAGGTCTACTTGTGTTTTATTCTGAGCTCAGTCTTATTCTATTTTTGAGAAAAAAAAATCAAGAAATAGGATTGTTCATTGCATTAATAGCAATATATATTAATTATAATATATGTTGTAATATAAATAATTATATTCAAATTTTTATTTAATAAAACCTAGATATGCAAATATTATACTCTACAGCTTTGTATTATTTGTATCTTTTTGTATGTCTGATCTGTGATGCATTTGATGCATAAAAATATATATATTGGGGCGCCTGGGTGGCTCAGTCGGTTAAGCGTCCAACTTTGGCTCAGTCATGATCTCGCGGTTCATGGGTTCTGTGCTGCCAGCTAGCTTAGAGCCTGGAGCCTGTCTTTGGATTCTGTATCTCCCTCTCTCTCTGACCCTCCCCTGTTCATGCTGTCTCGCTCTCTCTCTCTCTCTCTCAAAAATAAATAAAACATTTAAAAAATCATATATATTATTATCAGGATGCCTGGTGGCTCAGTTGGTTAAGCGTCTGACTCTTGCTTTTGACTCAGGTCATGGTCTTACAGCCACAGGATTCGAGCCCCATGTGGGCTCTGTGGTGGGTGAGGAGGCTGCTTAAGATTCCCTCCCTCTCCCTCTGTCCCTCCTCTATTTGCACTCATGCCCTCTCTCTCTCAAAAAAATAAAGTAAAATAAATCATATATATTATTATGTAAAAGTTAGTAATATCTGATAAATTTTTTTATGGTCTTGTACTTTTTAAAGTATTTCCCCACACATTGTTTAACGTAATTATTACACACCTGTGTGTGTTCAGTAAGGAGATGAAATGATTTGCTATCAAGGGAATACAGCCTAATAATTCCAAATTCAGATTCTCTCCCCTCAATTCATATAGCCCCTAATTGTTAGTTTTGAAATTTCATTTCTTTGGCAACATGTGGATTGTTTTCTGCCAATGTTTAAATTCACAAAAGATATTTTATTTTAGTGCACATTTTGATCAGGTAAGTTCAATAAGAAATACAAAACACTGGTTCCTTCTCTGTGTGATGAAAGAGCTATTTTAATTTTTTGCCTATAGTGTGTGTATATACAGAGTTTTAGTTTCTCAAAACATAATTAATCTTTCTCATTCTCTAAATTGAATATCATCTTGGAAGATTGAATATATGCTGGGCATTAATAAAATCTCAGTATCTAAGCAGGCTAATGAAACAATAAGCTAATCTCCTCTGGAATAATTGCACATTATTTACATGTTATTTAGAAACAAATTCTCAAATTACGTATAAATTTATGCAAGGTTTTTCTAAGTATTTCACGTTGTGTAAGATAATTGTCAAATGATCTTAAATTCTCATTATGAGTTATATAATTGGAAATTAAAATTTTTGCATAAACATGTGAGACTAACACTATAGAAGATTTAATTTAGGCTAGACCATCCATTTAGTTTTGCATAAGATAGACTTGAGAAATGAACTTTAAAAAAATTTGTTTGTAGAAATTAACCACTAATTTGGGGGAATATCAAAAGATATCAGTCTTCAGTGGCTAATATTTTAATATCATCTATATAGACTAACAAATAGTTCATCAGTAGCAAGTCTCAGCAAGAACATACAGAAACAAAGTTTATTTATGTAACAACTTTGGTGAGGTGGCACCCATACAAAAATTATGAAGTAAAAAGTTGTCTCAGGGTGCCTGGATGGCTCAGATCTCATGGTTCATGGGTTCCAGCCCCGTGTCAGGCTCTCTGCTGACAGCTAGCTCAGAGCCTGGAGCCTGTCTTCGGATTCTGTGTCTCCCTCTCTCTCTCTGACCCTCCACTGCTCATGCTGTCTCTCTCTCTCTCAAAAATAAATAATAAAAAAACATTTAAAAAAAGTGTCTCTAAGTAGCCACTAGAAAAAACACAATCCATATGAACATATGTTTGGTTTAGGAAAGGTCTCTTCTCTGCCCTGCCTATTTTTCTACCAGTTCTGTGGTTGGGTATATTAGCTGATTCTTTTGGTTTCAGAAGTTTATTTCCTCATTTTTCACATTAAGGTAAAGTTTGTTGTATTCTCTGTCCCTAATTTATGTTTTATCATCCTATTAATAATTGATTATAGGCTGTATTGGTAATTTTCTTTATTGATGTATATGCATTTGGAAGATATGCTGAAATAAATGGATTTATCCAGTTTGTCCTATAAAAACTCTGCAATCTTTCTCTCATTCTCTCTTGAAACCAAACCAATTTGACTTTCATTTACACTCCTTAAAAAATTCTGTTTTCTATAGTATCAATGACGTTCAAGTGGCTGAATCCAATGATCAGTTGTTGTGTCTAATTTTTGGTCCTTCATCCTCTCCAAAAGCTCCTTTTCCATCTTCTTTGGGTGGTTTTTCCTCACCTCTGACCTTTAAAAATTGCAGTTTCTATTTCTACTCAGGTCTTAAGTGATGAGATCTCCACAAATGTAAAAGTGATCAGTACACTTGCATTTAAAAATTTTTTATTTCCAGCCTACATCTTGTTGCTATACTTTTGAGTCATACTTCTAAGTACCCATATGATACTGCCATTTGCAAATCTAATAGGTAAACCACACTTAGCTTGTCCAAAATTAAACTTACGATTTTTATCCTAGCAACAAACTTTTCCTCTCATGCTCTTTATCTTCATAAATGGCAACTCTACTTTTCTAATTATTTTTGACAAATGTTAGCCTTTATTTATTTATTTATTTATTTATTTATTTTTAATTAATAAATTTTATTTTTTAGAATAGTTTTAGGTTCACAGCAAAAATGAGCAGAGTGTACAGAGTTCTCATATACTCCCTTGTCCCCACACATACCCAACCTCCCCCACAATCACCATCCTGCACCAGAGTGGTAGATTTGATACAATTGATGAATTTATATTGACACATCATTGTCATCCAAATTCCACGCTTTACATTAAAGTTCACTCTTGGTGTTGCATGTTTATAGGTTTTGACTAATGCTTCTTCCTATCATCTTATGTCTGGCCATCACATATTTCCCTTGCTTCTGTATTCCAAAAATATGCAAAACCTGCAGACTTCTTGTCACCTGTATAAGAGATTATTGAAATAGCCTCTTACCTAGTCTGCCTCAACCCCATGAACCTGTGCTCCACAGAGCCCTAGTGTAGTTCTTTTTAGATCATTAAATCCATCCATATTGGTTTTTCTGGTTTTGCTGTCATCTTCCACTTGCTTATTTCTAATTGCCTATACTAGGCTTCTCAGTGTTACTAGAAACATCAAACATGCACCCATCTCAGGATCTTTGGCACTTGTTCTCCCCTTTGGTTGAATCTCTTTTTGTTTTTGTTTTTGTTTGATTAGCAGAGCTTAAAATCCAACTTCATCCTGGTCTATATTCAAACTTCACTTTCTAAAAGATGAAATCCATGACGACATTATTTAAGTGAAATCCATGGTGACACTACTTGCCCTGCGGTATTATCACTATTAATGTATGTATGTATGTATGTGTGTGTGTATGAATGTATGTATATACGTATCTATTTATCTAATCTATTTTTACTTATTTCTTCCACTACTAGAATATAATACCAAAAAAACAAAGGAGTGTGTCAGCTTAATTCAGTGGAATATCCAGTCTTTGAACAGTGCCTGGAATATAGAAAGCATATAAATAATTTTGAAAACTGTTTCATGAATGAGGGGTGCCTGGGTGGCTCAGTTGGTTAAGCATCTGACTTTGGCTTGGGTTGTGATCTCAGGGCATGTGAGTTTAAACCCCACATCAGGCTCTCTGCTATAAGTGCAGAGTCTGCTTTGGAACCTCTGTGTCCCTCTCTCTGCCCCTCCCCTGCTCTTGCTCTTTCTCTCTCTCTCTCTTTCTCTATCTCTCTCAAAAATAATAAATATAAACATGAAAACTGTTTCATGAATGACATGCAAATCAAAATATCAAGGTTATTTTATGGAACTTGAAAAATTGTGAAGTTGTTATGAGAAGGTTAATGAGTAAAATATGAAAAACAATCTCAAAAAAAAAAAAGCCAGATTTGAACAGACAATTCACTAATGAAGGCATGGAATAATGAATAAGCCAATGAAAGGAGATGGTTAACATCATTACTCATTAAACAATTTAAGTTAAAAGCACAATGAGATGTCACTAAACGTATACTGGCTAAAATAACTGCTGATAATATCAAATATTTTCAAGAATTTTAAGCAAATGAAACTTACTTCGTTGGTTGGCAGGTAAATTTGTATAATCACTTTGGAGAATTGTTTAATGGATTCCTATAAAGTTAAATACTCACTCATGTTTTCAACTCCTAAGTGTTAAGCCAAAAGAAATGATGACACATGTCTGCAACTCTACACAAAAATTTACACACAAATATCCATACCATGCTTCCAGTCCTCCAACCCAGGCAGGCAGCAAGATGTTTGTTCACAAAAGGATCACAACAGCATCTCAGAATTCAGGGAATTGGGAGAGTCTGGCTATCATTAGCAGGGATATGTCAAGAGCACAGTTTAAGTCAAGAATTCAGAAATACGTAAAGAAAAAAAAAGAAGAAGAAGAAGAAGAAGAAGGAAGAAGAAGAGGAGGAGGAGAAGGAAGAGAAGAAGAAAAAGGAGGATGAGGGGAACTGGTGTTACATAGATTAGCTGAAGCATCTAAAACAGATCTTGTGAGGGGTGAGTCTAAGGTGAGTTATTGAAAAGTTTGATACTGAATGGAAATTATGCTCTCTGGGATCACACCATGGACACAGGAGTCCTTGACAGTAAGAATCATCACAAAGGCTGGTGTAATAGTAGGGCTAAATCTAAGAATTAGCTGCATCACAAGGTCATGTGGGACCTATAAAAAATGGCAAATGATTTGGGTTGTTGAGAAGGACAAGCATAGAGACAATGAGAGGTGTTTAAGCTGGAAATACAACATGGCTAAGACACAGCTACCTCTACTCATGGAAGATAGGCACATGAAAATAATTAAAATACAGAATGGAAATTCTATAATAAAGTTATGAATCACCTTGGGAATATAGTTGGGAAGCCATCTAGCTGCATAAGGAGCTAAAAGTTTCTACTGACCAGCAACATTGCCTTAAATTCACACCAATGAGGTTAGTGTTTGGCGGGGTGGGGGGGGGAGGGGGCAGCAAACCATTGTGTTTCTTGAATTCCACACTTAAAAATGAGGACATAATAATTTTATGTAGATGAACATAAAGATAATAAACAGCTGTAGACACATGAGTAGATTTACTAATTATATTTGCCCATTGTCATCAAACATTAAACAGCACATTTTAGGACTGAAATGAAGTATTGATTATGGTTTAGTGTTACAAGGGAGTACAGCTCTCTGGTATTGACCAATCCTTCTCAAACTTCAACATACATACAAATCACTAGGGAATTTATTAAACTATAGATTCTGATTGGAGGTTCTAGAGTAGAATCTGAGATTTTGCTTTCTCATAAGCTCTGAGCTGATGCCAATGCTTCTGGTCGTGGGTCCACATTTACACCTCAACAAACAGATCACCTTCACTGAATATCTGCAAGTTCAAAACAGAAGAAGTTCGCATCCTCTGAAAGAAAAAAACTTGAAAAGAGAAAGGTAGAATTTTCCTATTTTACAATTTTGACTGAATTAGATTTTGTTGAAGCACCTGAGTGTCTCCTACTCTTCAGTTAAATGGATAACTGATGAGAAAGAAAAGTGCAATGGATACGCTTAGTTAGGCTCAACACTTTGTTATTATGGTGATGGTGCTATTTCTCACATAAGTTTGTATTGTTGCTGCAAACATGGCACAGGCTCCAAATTTAAATGTAACATTCACATTTATTAAAATATCTTATGGAGCAAAAAAAGGGAGTACTGAATATTTAACAACTGGGAACATTCTCACATCTTTCCTTAAGTCTCAAATCATGGGCACTCTTTTGTGTAAAATAAAATGTATGGCTCTTTTAAAGAACAACTTTTTTAAATGTTTATTTATTTTTTGAGAGAGAGCAGGGCAGGAGCAGAGAGAGAGTGAGAGAGAATCACAAGCAGACTCCACGTTGTCACCACAGAGCCCAGACGTGGGGCTTGATCTCACAAACCGTGTGATCATGACCTAAATTGAAGTCAAGAGCTGGAAGCTTAAATGGCTGAGCCACTGGGCCTCCCAGTTAAAGAACAGTTTCAATCTCAATGAGCAGGGAAATCTTGTGATATTGAGATGAAGGTACATATTTTGACACTTAGGTAGGACAGAGTTTGTAAAACTCAGTTGAGGGTTGACCATGTAGTTACCAGTGTTCAAACTCCAAGAACTATCTGCAGGAAGTTATTTTGCTACCTGTTGAATGGTAAAAACAAAGCAAACCATAAGGAGCCAAGTCCATATGGTGGAGCTAACTTTTTTCCTAACTAGTAACATATAGCACTAGCTATTTGATTGGGGGAGAGGGGGTGCTTTCTGTGACAGCACTGGAGAGTCTCTTCCATATTTGCACAGAAGAGACTGTGAAAGCTTTTCTGATGAATTATAAACATAATGAAATGTTAGTCAGCCCTGTGATTTTAGTAATTATATTTTTTTACTTGGAAATTATGTTTAGTTATTTACTATAGTAAACATTTCTATAAATAGTTCATGTTACAAATATATTGTGTATATGAATGATACTATAACCACTGTAATTATTCTAGTCCATGTAATTAATTTAATGTTAGACAACATTCGCTTCTGTTTCAGAAAAAGGAGGTAACATAATATCAATATCCTTCCTCAAAATGTATAATGTGAGTATGAAAATATGTTTGTATATCTCTTCACTTTACAGAGAACTTAATTTTCTCATATGTGAAATGGGAAAATAAACATTGACTAAGCAAAGGAAAAAAGGGAACATAGTGCTGCTGAAATGACATTAAAAAATCGTAGTCATGAATATGTATACTAAATAAAAAGCTACTTCAAAACACATGGAGAAGGTATATTACATTCAATTGAAAGTCTTATTTTTCTTCTAAGAATTTGTTTTCTGTTATTGGACTCCTTCACAAGTGGCTATATATTGACAATTTCATCTATTATAGATTTCCACCACATTGAATGTCTTTTTTGCTTTAGTGAAAATAGCAACTAACCTATTTATTTTTATTCTTACTCTAGAGCTGACTTTAAAAAAAAGTTATCTTATTTATAAGTTAAAATTCATTTTCCTGTTTGTAACTACACTGAAAATGTGATTTTATGTTATTAAATTATGTAATGTCAAATACAATATTTACTCATAAATTATGTTTTCTACTGGTAATCACTAGATATGTTCCCATATACATGAGTATCATGATTTTTAAAATTATAGCTTCACTGTCTTTTTAAAATTTAAATTTTTCTTTTATTTTAGAGAAAGAGAGCATGAATGTGTGTGTGTGCGAGAAGGGAAGGGCAGAGGGTGAGGGAGAAAGAGAATCTCAAGCATGCTCCACAACTAGTGTGGAGCCTAATGCAGGGCCCCAAATGGGGCTCAATCCCACGACCCTGGGATCATGACCAGAGCCTAAATCAAGAGTCAGGCACTCAACTGACTGAGCCACACAAGCACCCCTATAGTTTCACTCTTTAGCAAATGTTGATACACAGTGAACTCCTTAATGATGGTATTTTATAGAAAAAGGTATATATTTTGAGTGTAAAGATGATTGTGAAAATTTTATATGGATCTTTCACATTTCTGCATGTTTTGTGAACAGAGGTATTGATAGTTTTTGTCTTGGACTACCTTTCAAGGGTGTTTCAAGAAAACAGCCTTGTAAGATAAAGAGTCTCCATCCAGGACAGAGAAAAGATTTATTTGCTAACCAGTGTAATAAGGATGATGTCTATCTCAGAGGGAAGGTGGAACAGATTTGCTTGGAGCCTCTTTTAAAGATCTGGTGTTTCCTAGGCTCAGGGGTCCTCACTATAATGTGAATCCACCATGCATGCAACATTTACCTTGACCCACTTTTGTCACTCCTGTAGGACTTGGGTGCAAGGAGAATTGATAGTGAAATTTATCCTCCTGCTGTGCTGTGAGTAATCGTATCCTTTGTTTTTGACCCAGGAGTGCTCTGTCTTCTGCTAGCCTATGGAAACTGAGGCAACTTAACTTGGTAGTTTGTAGGCAGGGTAAAAGCTCATACCCTTCAAAATTATTGAGAAAAATTCACTTAAACTATTTCCTTATGGAAGTGTCTTCTAACTGCATTAAAGATTAAACAGGTAGATTTAGTGGTTCCCTAGCAACAGGGATATCATGACTTTACCTTTCCATGTATTCCAAAACTTCGTCAATCTAGTTCTTGCCCAATCTGCCATACCTGAAAAATAAGTTGTTGAGCTTATTTCAAATCGTCACACCATGAAACTTTAGAACCTTTATCTAGGATTGTGTTGATATATTAGTAGTCTTAATGTGATGCCACTGAGAATGTAATGCTATAGTATGACTGAGAAACTGAATTTTTAATTTTATTTTAATTTTGTCAACTTAGACATAAATGTAAACAACTGCCTGTGGCTGTTGGCTACTATAAAGTTATGCTATGATACATTGGGATAATTTACAACAATTTGCTCTTTTGATGAGGAAAAGCATACCAAACAAAATCTTTGCAAATCAATTATTCAAGACTATTTCTCTCTTTATTCTGCTTTCATACTTATTTACTCTCCCATTTCTGTTACTTTTAACACTGAACTATTCCTCTCATCTCCTCTCCCTCCCTTTTTTTTCTCTACTTGGTATCTTGTGATACCCCAGTAAAAGGTCTCACCCCAGGATATGCCTGATTTCAGAATCCAAGAAGTTATCACATTAATTATTTCAGCACTTTCTTCTGTATGTTTTTCCTGAAATATCTGATCATCTTTGGTGCCAAACCTTACTTGTAAGTGGACACAACTTGCCAAAAGTGGAATTCCTATTACAAGATATGGCAGTGAATTGGCTGCTTCATCGTGATCCTTCCAAATGTCTGCACCCGTAGGTATTACAAAGTGGTCAAGTCAGTTTCCCAGAACAAAATGGTTCAATCTCTTTCCAACATCGTGAAACTTACAACGTAGCACAGTGAGAAATGACTCACAGAAAACCATGAGAGCCTCCTTTTTTCTGTTTGCAGAATTTTATGTAGTCTCTCTGTTTCAGTCAGCCAGTTTATATCCATTTTCAGCTCTGCTTAGGGATTGAAAAATTCAGCATATTTTTAGTCTGCTTGTTCAGAAAGAAAAACCTTGCTATTTGGATGAGGAATAGGCTGTTGCTTAGATGTGTGACGTCGAGGCTAGTGTCTGAGTTTTAATTATGCAAATGCTTAAAAAGTTTTCTACTTTCAGTGTCTCCTGTTCCTGTTTCAAGTAATATCTTGTTTCTTTAATTTCAGGATTGTTTAACATGGAATTCAAAAGTCAAATCATTCTAATTCTTGTTGACCTCACCACCACCACCATCACCACCACCACTGCTACCCCCATTACTACCACCACCACCACATGTATAATCACATTAGTGGTCTCAAATTCAGCTCTTTCTGGATGAATAATTTAATCATCACTTCTCTATTAACCTAGCTACCAAAATTTTATTAATAACCTTTCTTATCTTTTGGTCTTGTTTCCATATATCTTTGTCTTCATGGATTTATATTATTTTATTAGTTTGCAGTCATCTTAGTGATGTTTTGGGTGAAAGCAACGTTTAATGTCTGTGTCTGAATCAACCATGTTTAAGTGGATGACTTCTACTCTTCGTCACTAATGGCTTGTGTCTTACATAAAAGTGACACTAAATTTTAAACATTTAAAACAAACACAGCACAGCAGCAGGGCTTCTTGGGATGTTTTACCTAGGAAAGACACCCCAAACCCTACATTTATAGATCCCCAGCCTAGCAGCAGAAGATAGGCCAGGGAGGCTGATTCCTCTCTCTTTCAAATAGAAATTCCTCTGGATCATCAGGTAAGCCTGGCACAACTGGGAAGGAGGATTGATTGGAAGCCCTGAGAGAAATAAACAAGTATGAGAGGCACCCTCTTTTCCTACCAGGCCCTAGACTTTCATTGTGTTTCAGTAGAACCAGAAGGAGAGATCCAGGTTCATAACAATCTGGCCAGGCCCCAAAAGCCTTTTTTTATCTATCCCAGTGAGCCTGAGATTCTCCACCCAAACTCAGAGACATCTGGGGAAGCAGGTGGAACTAGCAAAAGGGACACAACCACAACAAATGGCTTGGTCGCCGAAGCCTCTTTGTTCTCATAGGATCTAGACTTTTCTCTGTTCAGAGACATTAGTGCAGTGGAATGACACTAGTATTGGGTCCCACCACACCCTTCACCAAGAGACACCAGAGGCCTGTTCTGAGGAGACTTCTTTTCCCATTCAGGCAGGGTCATCAGAGAACAGAGGGAACCCACAGAGTCCACATAACCGAGCAGGCCAACACAGCCCTGCAAAGGCTCAGAGAACTAAACTACTATTTGAGCCACAACCCACAAACTATGTCAAAACCCATGTGCCAAACCTAAGAAGGTAAAATGGTTTGGATCTGGAGTTTATCTACGTAATCAAGCAAACGTCCAGAATATAATAAACAAAAATCACCTGTCATACTGAGAACCAAGAAAATCACAACTTGAGAGACTGACACCAACATTAGAGTGAATCTGATGTTGGGATTATCTGATAAGAACTTTAAATCACTAAGCATAAAAATGCTTCAGCAATCAATTATAAATTCTCTTGAAACACTTCCTTAACTGTATCAGTTTTACTGCCAAACATAGTACCATCCTGCTGTGACAACCAAACAAGTACTAAATTAAAGAAAAAGCTTTCTTGGAAACAACTAACATAGTTAATCAATCCTGAGAAAATCTGATTAAGGAAAAAAAAGGTAATAAAATTATACATTTCTAAGATTGTCCAAGGAGATGGAGTTACATATGTGGAAAAAATAAAAACAATTCTAAAAAAGATTATATTAGAAAAAAAGTAGTTTCTTGGATAATACAAACAAAATTAAATGACAAAGAGAAAGAATGGACAATTCACACAAGAGCAAAATCAAAATACTATTAACTGATTATATGGTATTTGCCCTGATTACTGTTCAGAGAAATGCAAACTACAGTGATAATTAGTATATCTTTCAGATTAGAAAACCCTAACAAAACTCTAAAAAATTAATACAATCTAATGGTGACAAAGATTGGGTAGACACTCTTATAAATTACTAGTGAGGGGGTGCAACAATATCTGTTATATTGTGAAATACACATATTTTTGACTATGAAAAAAGAAAATAAATTCTCTTGAAACAAATGAAATCATAGAAGCTCTCAACAAATAAATAGAAGTCATAATAAATAGCCAAATGAAAATTAAAAAATTTAAAATACAATGCCATACAATACCATTTTTTTTAAATCACTGGATAGACTCAATAATAGGATAAGGCACAAAAAATAGAATTATTGAACTGGAAGGAAGAAAAAATCATACTTTTCGAATGTTAAAAATGAAGAAAAATAGACCGGAAAAAAAAAGAATTGCTTCAAGAAAAGAGCAAAAAGTCGAGCATTTGGATGGTCACAGTCCCAGAAAGAGAAAAGAAAAAGTGTGTAGCTGAAAGAATATTTTAGAGAAATTATGGCTAGAAATTTCCCAAATATGGTGAGAGAAAAAAACCTACAGATCCGAGAAGCTAAGCAACTTTCAAACAGGATAAACTGACACTCAAACACATAACTGTAATTAAACTTTCAAAAACTAAAGACAAAGGAAAAAGAAAACTTTTAAAGAAGGCAGAGAGAAATGATGCATTCCCTACTGGGAAACAACAATTCAAATCACAGGAGATATCTCATCCGAAACCATGGAATAGTATCTTTCAAAGGCAGAAAGGAAAAAAAATGTTTACTGTGAATTCTCTATCTGGAGAAACTACCCTTTAGGAATTAAGGGAAAATTGAAAAAAAATAATTAGTTGAAAGAAAACTCAAATATTTTTTGAAGGAGATCTACCCTTAAAAATTAGCTATAATTTTTTTTGGAATAGAAAGGAAATAAAAAAACAAGGAATCTTGGAACATCAGATAAGAGGAAGGAAGAGCAGAAAGAGCAGAAATATGGGTATATACAACAGATTATCGTGTTCTTCATGAGTTTTAGCATCATATTTGGTGATAGAAATAGAAATTATAGCACCATTTGAGGGACAAGGCAATGATATTTAAAAGTGGGGAAAAGAAGAAAACTAAATGCAAGAAAGTTTTCCACAATTCACATAGTAAAATGTTGATACCTGGAAACTGTTAAAGTCACATATACAGGGCACCTGGGTGGCTCAGTTGGTTAAGCGTCTGACTTTGGCTCAGGTCACGATCTCACCGCTTGTGGGTTCCAGCCCTGCATTGGGCTCTGTGCTGACAGCTCAGAGCCTGAAGCCTGCTTCAGATTCTGTGTCTCCCTCTCTCTCTACCCCCCCCCCCCACACTCTCTCTCTCTCAAAAATGAATAAATGTCAAAAAAATTTTTTTAAAAAGTCATGTATGCATATTGTAATACCCAGAGCAACTACTATAACAACTCTTCAAAGAGATATACTGAAACCAGTATAAAATGAATCCAACTACAATCCTAAAAAATATTAGAGTATGCTGAGAAAGGTAATAAAAGTGAAACAGAGGAATAAGCATCTGAGGAAGCAAATGGAAAACCAATAGTAAAGTGGCAGAATTACACATTAAGATATCAGTAATCACCTTAAATGTAAATAGCCTAAATCATACATGAATCAGAAGACATCAGTTGGCAGAGAGGATTAAAAATAAAATGATCCATTTCATTCTCTTTATAAAAACCTCACTTCAGGGGTGCCTGGGTAGCTCAGTCCGTTGAGCACCCGACTTCAGCTCAGGTCATGATCTCACAGTTCCTGAGTTTGAGCCCTACATCGGGCTCTGTGCTGACAGCTCAGAGCCTGGAGTCTGCTTTGGATTGTGTCTCCCTCCCTCTCTTCTCCTCCCCTGCTCACGCTCTCTCTCTCTCTCTCTCTCTCAAAAATAAATGAACATTAAAAAAATTTTTAAAAAAAAGAACCTCACTTCAAACTTAAAGACATAGGTAAACTGAAAGTGAAAGGATGGGAAAAGATATACTATATGATCAATATAAAGTGCAGAAGTAGCTATATTAAGACCTTATAAGGTAGATGATTTTATAGTAATTTTTTAAAGTATTTATTTATTTATTTATTTATTTTGAGAGAGACAGAGACAGTGAAAATGGGGGTGGGAAGGAGAGAGCGGGAGAGAGAAAATCCTAAGTAGGCTCTGCACTCTTAGCACAGAGCTGAGGGCTCAAACCCACTTAACTGTGAGATCATGACCTGAGCTGAAATCAAGAGTCAGACACTTTACAGACTGAGCCACTCAGGTGCCCCGACCATTTTATAGTATTACTAGAAAGAAAGGAAAAGAAAAATAATTGGAAATAAGGAAATGTTTGAAAATATAATGATCAAGAAGTCCTAAAATAAAGATGAAAACCAGCTGTTGGAAATATATCATGAATAACAAACAGGATGGTTACAGAAAAGTCATCTCAAACAAAATTGAAAAAAACCATTAACAAAAAGAATATTCTAAATATGTCTACATTTTCATGAAATTTTAGAAAACCAAACTAAATAGAATATCATAAAATCTTAAAGAGAGAAAAAAACTGAACACCTCCAAAGGAACAAGAATCGAATTATGATCAAATAATCCTCCAAGGACATTGATTGTAAACAGACAATGAAGTATTATTTTATAGGTGTTGAGAAAAAAACTACTTATGTGTCCTGGTCTCAGAGTCAACACCAGCTGCATTGCTTGGTGCTTGGCAAATTTAGAGGCACAAGAGAGCGGGTACATATTTCTCTGATTTGCTCTTAACTTGCGGATAACTTGGTCTAAAGCTGACCTGAATGAACTGGATTCCATCTCCTACTGTTGTCTCTTTGTATGGGAGACGGCCTGCCATTAGATGACAGTGATTTAAAGCAATCCCGGAGAAAAAGTTGCCCAGCCTCTGGAAAGCATTAAAGCCTAAGGAAAGTAGATCTTCCTGTTGTGGAGAAGGAGGCATGAGTCCCAAAAGAAACTGTGATTGGACGTATCCTCTGTCCCTGGGGTGAAGGCAGGGCCTAGATATAGCCAGTTTCTGGCCAGGCATCTTCCAAGATATTAGGTAGCTAAGACTATTTATCTATTTATATAATTTGGATACTAACCCCTTATTGGATATATTGTTTGCAAATATCTTCTCCCATTCAGTAGGGTGCCTTTCGGTTTTGTTGATGATTTCCTTTGCTGTGCAAAAGGATTTTTATTTATGCAACCCAACACCAAAACAAACAAAGAAACACGCTGGTTAGAAAAATGGACAGAGTACTTGAATAGACATTTTCCAAAGAAGACATACAGATGGCTAACAAACACATGAAAAGATGCTTAACATCCCTAATAATAAGGGAGATACCCACAATGAAATATTACCTTACCCCTGTCAGAATGACTAACATAAAAAAGATAAGAAATCCTAAATGTTGACAAAATGTGGAGGAGAATAAACACTTGTACACTGTTGGTGAGAATATAAACTGATACAGCCACTGTGGAAAACAGTATGGAGGTTCCTCAAGAAATTAACAGAAATACCATTTGATTCAATAATTGTACTACTTCACCCAAAGAAAACAAAAACACTAATTCCAAAAGATTTGTGCACCCCTATGTTTATTGCAGCATTATTTACAATAGCCAAGATATGTGCCCTTCAACAGACAAAAGGATAAGGAAAATGTGGTACACACACACACACACACACACACACACACACACACACACACAGAGGAATATTGATTGCACAGCCACAAAAAAGGGATGAGATCATGCCACTTGCGGCAACATAGATGGACATAGAGGGTATATTGCTAAGTGAAATAAGGCAGACTGAGAAAGACAAATACCATATGATTTCAGTCATATGTGGAATCTGAAAAACAAAACAAATTAATAAGAAAACAAACAAAAACCAGAATCAGACCTATAAATACAGAGAACAAACTGATGGTTGCCAGAGGGGAAGGGTGGTGGCAGGATGGGCAAATGGGTGAAAGGGAGGGGGAGATACAGCCTCCAGTTATGAAATGAATAAGTCACAGGAATACAAGAAACAGCATAGGAAATATAGTCAGTGATATTGTAATAGTGTCATATGGTGGCAGATGGTAGTGACACTTCTGGTGAGCACAGTATAATATATAGAGAAGTTGAATCACTATGCGTACACCTGAAACTAATGTAACATTGTGTGTCAACTATACTCAAGAAAAAACTATCTCCACAAATATTATGTACAACAAATCTGCTACTTGAAGATGAAAGTGAAACATTAACCATTCTAAAAAGTGATCTGGCAGTATTTAGCAGAATTGAATATTTGTATTCTCTTTAATCCAGCAGTTTCATGCCTTGTTTATATGTACCAGAAAGTTTCTCTGGTGTGCATAATAGGTCCATAAGGGACCATGTAACATTTGTTTATTGACTATATTTGTGGTACTTAAGAGTAGGAGGCAACCTATGCCTTCATTTCTAGGGTAATAAATACATTAAATATTATAGATAGAATTCTCTCCAATGCCATGCATTTAGAAACCACACATAAGATGCACCTAAAACAACAAATATTAAAATATAGTTTTACAAATAAAAAGTAAGAAACAGGAAAAACAGGGCACATAGCACACTTATTATTATACTTTAAATTTGAGACAAATAAGAAAATATTACTCTAACAGGAAATGTCATTATCTAAGGGCCTACATCAAACCTTGGTACCTATTGTGGACTTGAGGAAGTATTAGATGTGACTGTGGAATGTAGATTAAGGAGAAAGATAAAATAAAATAAATTCAAGAAAGAGGATGATCTTACAAACACAGATGATGATAATTTCCCATAAACTAAAGAGCTTCAAAAATTAAGGTCTGTGCAACTGCCATCTTACCAATCAACCAATGAAAAAATTTAATTTCTTGAAAAATAAGTTATGATTTCAGTAAAATTATTATCAATTTCCAAAGGAAAAAATGTTATAGCAGAAAATTTTACATTGTGACTTTCTTGTGAATTTAATAATCAGTAAAGAAATCTTTATTTTTTATAAATATATATCTACATTCAAATTAAGGGTAATCATGCTTCATATGATCAAATGATAGAAAATTATCTGAAGGGTTATGTTGAAGTTAGATGACTGATCTTGCTGATTTTGTTTTCTCTTCATTTACTAGTATTATAAATATTGCCTAAATGATGTTAATCTTGTACTGGTTAAATTACATGTCTAATACTATCCAAATTAACCTAATCTCCTTCAATTTCTTACCTATTTATTAAGAAAATATGAGTATATGCAAAAGGGAAATTGTATAATGAAATAAAAATGTTTTTGGACTCAGTAATATTGGGATTACAAATAACAGGTTCACCTCTTTCTAAATTTGTAATGTTGAAAGCGTAATTTGAAGTCTCCTCTTACATGTAAGAGAAATCCTATGTAATTGAGTGATTGCTAACATTAACTGATATAACATGCAAAACACCTAAAAGAATGTCTGGCTAGAGAATGAATCCCTTACTCTCCTCCCAAATGACAGCACAATGCCAAAACAGTTACTGATGACTCAGATACTACTTGTGATGCAATATGAATGCTAAACTGTGAAACTGTTAAAACACTAAATATTTGTGTTAAAACTGTTAAACTAAAATATTAGTATAATGTGATGACTTAGCATCTTTTAATTTTCTATTTTTTAAAATTTTTAATGTTTTATTTAATTTTAAGAGAGAGACAGCGTGAGCAGGGGAGAGTCAGAGAGAGAGAGAGGGAGACACAGAATCCGAAGACAGGCTCCAGGCTCTGAATTAGCTGTCAGCACAGAGCCTAATGTGGGGCTTGAACCCATGAACTGTGAGATCATGACCTGAGCTGAAGTTGGACGCCTAACCTACTGAGCCACCCAGGTGCCCCTATTTTCTATTTTTTTAAACATGTAAACAGTATGTAGATCTGTAAGGCATTAGTCTGAAAGGCCTTTTGGTTTCAAATTTTTATTTGTTTTATTTTTATTTATTTATTTTGAGACAAAGCACACTAGCCAGGGGGAGGAGCAGAGAGAATCGCAAGCAGGTTCCACCCTGTCAGTACACAGCTCTATGTGGTGCTCAAACTCAGGGACTGTGAGATCAGGACCTGAGCCAAATTCAAAAGTTGGCCACTTAACCAACTGAGCCACTCACACAATAGTATTCATTTTATGTTTTATGTCTTCCTTCCTTTCTTCCATCCCCCTTCTCCTCCTCCTTCTCTTCTTCTACTTATTCTTCCTGTTCTTCTTCCTCAGCTTCCTCCACTTTCTTCTTCTTTCTCTCATTTTGTTAAAAGAAATATAGACCATGTCTTTCATCTATTTTATTATAATCCTATTTCCCCCATGACACATAAGGAGAATGAGAATCCAAAATCTATAAAATAATTTTCCAAAAGTTTTTAAATCAGTTTCTCAAAGACGAGAGGTAAGGCGAAACTGATTTTTTTGGATTATAAATCCACTACTTGTCAGGAATATTGCATAGATAAAATATTGCTATTAACACATTACTGAATTATTGAATTTCATTGCTATTATTTATTTCCTACTTGCCTATCTTTATAAATTCCTTAATTTTTTCATAGTCACCTGGTTTGTTTATTTTAGGCAGAAAGAACAATTTATCAAGTTTTATATCAGGCTATCGTGTGTAATATCATAATTAATTTTAACTTTTAATATGGCATCTGATTTTCTTTTTAAAAAATTTTTAATGTTTATTTATTTTAGAGAGACAGAGAGAGAGAGACAGAGAGCATGAACTGGGGAGGGGCAGAGAGAGAGGGAGACACAGAATCCAAAGCAGGCTCCAGGTCCTGAGCTGTCAGCACAGAGCCGGACACAGGGCTTGAACTCATGAGCCATGAGCTCATGACCTGAGCTGAAGTCTGACACTTAACCGACTGAGCCACTCAGGTTCCCCCGCATCTGATTTTCTAAGTGGCCACTGTATTCTTCTTACTATGTTATTAATGTAGAAATTATCCTGAAGCTAATTTAGTTACACTAAAGTTTTAGATAGGTAGCCCTTGGTTCTTGGAATAATCAGCCTATAATATGTGAGTCAGACAAAGCCTAAAACAATCCATAGACTATTATGAAATGGATTATTTGTAAGAAGAATGCTGCCTACCACCGTTAATATACAGTATTAAAAGCACAGCATTGATACTTTGAAAACTGCTAGTCTAAGAAAAAGTAGGCATAAATGAAATGTGAATCACAGTTATGCATTTTCAATTCTACCTCAAAGTTTTTTTAAGTTTATTTATTTATTTTGAGAGACAGAGAAAGGGAGGGGCAGAGAGAGAGGGGGACAAAGGATCCGTAGCGGGCTCTGTTCTGACAGCAGAGAGCCCCGTGAGGGGCTTGATCTCATGAACCATGAGTTCATGATCTGAGCCCAAGTCAGACGCTCAACCAGCTGACTCACACAGGTGCCCCTACCTCAAAGTTTTTAAGGGGAAACGTAAAAATTTTCATCATTCTCTTTAAGAGGACTTCTGCAAGAGTAAAAGTAGATGATGTTCTGATTTGTTTGTTAGACAACTCTGAATTTTGAAAAACTGGTAGAATATAAACTTGAAAAAAGAGAAATATGTATTCTAAAGATAAGGATGTGTTAAGATTTGGAGAGTGTAGATCACTTACACCACTTATCAATCTGTCGTTAGAGTGAAATACCACAATAAATCACTTACAGAGTTTTTCCTATTGTGTGAATTCTCAAGATAAGTTATATTTTAAGGAGAACTTCAATGCTATTGGGCTTTTGCTTACCGAAAGTTATATACTTAAAAAAATGAAAGTTATATAAAAAGGTTTATTTCATCTCACTTCTTTATTCTCCTTTCGAATTTTACCTTTATGATTGACAAGTTAGAATACAAAATCAGAATACACAGAGAGGAAAAGGATAAAAAAGACATTTGCATTTCATCGAGACTAAGTAGCATTTACCTATTTTAACTCTTCTAGTAACCTATTTTAAAGTCGATTATTTTCACTTTGTGTTTATATGCTGAAAGCAATTACAAATGAAATATTTTAAAGACATCAATATATTGACGTGACTATGAGCTACTCTAAATAACTGGATATTTAATCATGGAAAGAAAATACAAAATTCTGGAAAGATTGGAGCTGAGTTTGCCTTCTGTTTCCTTTTGAACTTTGCAATTTCTCTGCCTATCCAGAATTCTGTGGATGTTCCGTGACATTACGGGATGAGCTAAAATCTCTGGGTGAATATTAGAATCAGCATATCTTAGAGAAACCTTAGTCCTTTGGGATCTTTTGACTCATATGTGAAATGCCAATACAGTGAGGACAGTGGGGACATGAATAGATGGGCGGGGCCCTCCTCAATCCTGAGGCCTAAGAGTAAGGAGACCCAGGTACACGATTCTAGTGCCTTAGCAGGTGAATGGCCTTAGCAGGTGAATGGCAGCCTGCCAAATTCTGCACTGCAATCCCACAGGAGTTGAGAATGCTTTTCATGCCATTTGCTCCCAGTTAGATGATTCTGCACCAACCAGGCCGGAAACTCAAAAACCATCATAAACATATGATAATAACAATAAACCTAAGGAGTCTAGATAAACGGTAGAAGCCTCAGTTAAAACAATATTAATATAGGGCATGAAAAGCAGTCATTGGTGTTGACAAGCTGCAGCTTGAATAATGACAAAACATTAGTAAATTTGAAAGCAGTATACATACATGGAAAGCACTTGTTTAAGAACTAGAAAATATAGGAAAAATGTTATTTCCCTATGAACGGTTTAGGAAATGAATTGAGGAAGACATAATCACAGTTGAGACTAGAATATTTGGTCTAAAATATCAAATCAAAAGAAACACCCCAATGTACAAGAGAAAAATAGTTTGATAAGTCAGGGACAAAAAGCACAGTAGGAAAATGTGGAAATGATCTGACGTGGCAATTCACAAAGGAGCAAAACCAAATGGTGAATAAGCATATGAAAAGACACTTAAACTAATTAGTAGTCAACAAATGCAAATTAATGTAATATTGGACAAACATTTTATACCCATAAGACAGGCTATTTTAAAAGTTGAGATAAAACCTACTATAGATGAAGAATCAGAGAAAATCTATCTTATATACAACTGATGGCAATGTAAATAATTATGGAAATCTTAGAAGCAAAATGATGACTTCTATTAAAAAATAAAAATGCGTATAGACTCTGAGCTCTCATTCATATTTCTGAAAATCTATCTCATAGGACTAATTCTACAGAATTAATAGATGTATAAAGTTATGTATTGCAGCATTGCTCAGAGAAGAAATAGGAATGAAACAACAAGAATACCCTTCAATTTGTCAGTCTTAAATTTAGAAAGCTTCAAGTAGAGTACGAAGCATATTTTATCCCTGAACCAGTTGAGAGTAAGTTGCTGACCTAATGCCCTATCATTCCTCAATAATTTAGTACATATTTTCTACAATGACATTCTCTTATATTGTCACAGTATAAATGATCGAACTTTGAACATTAACTTTTATGGGGGCGTGTAGGTGGCTCAGTTGGTTGAGCATCTGGCTCCTTCTTGAGTTTGGCTCAGGTCATGATCTCACAGTTTGTGAGGTTGAGCCCTGCCTCGGGCTCCGTGCTGACAGTGCAGAGTCTATTTCAGATTCTTTCCCTTCCTCTCTCTCTGCCCCTCCCCTGTTCGTGCTCTCTCACTCAAAATAAATAAATAAACTGGAAAAAAAAGCAATTTATAAAAAAAAGAAAATTAACACTGATATATTATATTATTAATATCTAATTCTCTGACTCCATTCAACTTTTACTGGTTGTCCCTATTGGTCTTTATTGCTCAAGAATCCAGTTTAGGACAATATGCCAACATTTTGTTAAAATGTCTCTTTAACTTCTTTTGATCTGCCTCTTCTTAACAGTCATGATCCTGACACTCAAAGATTACAGGCAAATTATTTTGTAGATTGTCCCTTAATTTGGGATTTTCCTCATTGCATTCTATCTGTAGGCACATGACTTAGATTTATCTGATTACCAATGTTAAATTTAATCGCTTGATTAAGGTGGTATCTGCCAGGTTTCTCTTTTGTAATATTACATTTTCCCTCTGCAATTAATTCATAATACATAGGAAGGTAATTGGAGACTACATAAATATTCTATTTCTTTTCAAATTTCAATTTATATGTATATTTATTTACATAATCATGCAGTCATGATTCCCTACTTTGGTTTAGGAGTTACGATCTGTTCTTATCTGTATTAGTTTCTGAGGACTGTTGTGAAAAAAAAAGGTACCAAAACAAAGATGGCTTAAAACAAGAGAAATTTATTCTCTTACACATTTGGAGGTTAGAAGTGCAATAGCAAGCTGTTATCAGGCCATGCTCTATCTGAAGGCTTCAGGGAAATACCTTTCTTTCTCCTTCCTACTTTGTGTTTGCTCCTGGCAATTCTGAAGATTCCTTAGCTTATAGGTGCATTTCTGCCTCTATCTTTACATGGCCTTCTTCATTGTATATAACTCTGTGTGTCCTCTTCCCTTAAGGACACTAGTCCTTGATCCAGTATGAGCTCATCTTAACCTAATTATACGTACAAAGCCTGTATCCAAATGGGGTCAACATTTTGAGGTTCTGAGGGGACATACATTTGGGGGGACACTATTTAACCTACTACACTATTATAATTTCTTTTGATGTGCGTATGTCCCAGATTTGGCTGGTAGGAACCTATAATGCTGAATTTTGTGTCCTTTTGATATGTCCTGATTGTATTTTGAGCATTTCCTTATTTTCTGGTATAA
The DNA here is from genome assembly GCA_028646485.1 of Cryptoprocta ferox. Taxonomy (NCBI): domain Eukaryota; kingdom Metazoa; phylum Chordata; class Mammalia; order Carnivora; family Eupleridae; genus Cryptoprocta; species Cryptoprocta ferox. Next base: position 95,265,258 of record CM053573.1, on the reverse strand, counting down.
TAAGATGTTCCAGGGTCATTTGCTACTTTATTTTAGCCCTGGAGTCTACTGCTTCTCTAGGTATCCTTCATTCCTTTTAGTAGTAAACAGTATTTAGAAACTAAAATCTGACAGTAGATATGTTAATTGCTCTTGAGTTAGGATGCTTCAATGTTCACTAAGTGGAAATGGGTTAGAGAATGTGTGAGTACACATGCAGATTTTTTCTTTACTTAGCTTGGGCTCACATGCCTCTACTCATTTCTCCTTAAGTTGCCCTTAGAGCAAAGGCATTCTTCATCATGTGGCTGGGCCACCTCTCCATGTAGAGCTCATTTTCTGCAGGGTCCAATAATGAGGCCCTCCTCATTATTCCTGGGCTCCAACACCTTTCTCAGGGCCACCATAGCTTCCTTCTCTCCCTTGACACAATTACTTTGCTTAGTTCCACCTACTGGCTATTGGAGAATTTAGTTTAAGGAAGGAAGAAAGAGAAAGAGGAACTCCCCTTTGGTTTTAATTATTCCATTATTTTCTATTTTATTAAAATTTTAAACAAATGAACATTTAACCTTGTAAATCCTTACAATTTTATTTTTGTTTTCTATGATCTTATTTCTTCCTTTGGATTATTTGCTTACTTCATTTTCAGTTAAATCTGAGATTGAACAACGAACTCATTAAATCTCAGTCTTTCTTCTTTTTAACATATACATTTTAGACTATTTCCTTCTAACAACACTTTCCCTGAACCAGAAAACTTTTATTGCACTTTTTATTTCTAAATGTTTTCTTAATTACTGTTAAGACTAACCTTTCAACTATAAAATATGTGGTCAGAGAACCTGTTTTAAGTAATATTGTTTCTTAGAAATGTGTTGAGCCTTGTTTCATGGAATATTATATTATCAGTTTATATAAATATTCTGGGTATGATGGAAAATAATGGATATTTTCTAATTATCAGGGACAAAGTTCTACATATGTCTATCAGATCAGGCTAATTGTGTTTTTGAAGCATACTATATATATATATATAATAAATAGATATTATATATATATATTTCCTCTTTGACTTATTTTTATTTATTTTTTTCCATATGCTGCTTTTGTGTGTATATGTGTGTGTGTGTGTGTGTGTGTTGCAAGTTTTTATTTAAATTCCAGTTAACATATAGTGTAATGCTAGTTTCAGGAGTAGAATTTAGTAATTCATCATTTACATATAACACCTGGTGCTCATCACAAGGGCCCTCTTTCACCTGTTTAAACAATCTATCCCCCTACCTTCCCTCTAGCAACCCTCAGTTTGTTCTCTATAGTTGAGTCTCTTATGGTTTGCCTCCCTTTCTGTTTTTTCCCTTTCCCCTATGTTCATTTGTTTTGTTTCTTAAATTCTACATATGAATCATAGGTATTTGTCTTTCTCTGACTGACTTATTTCATTTAGCTAGCTATTCATTACTTCAGTAAAAAAAGTCACTGAGCACTACCTCTATATCAGGCATGTTCAGTGTGCAGGCTCCATCCACGTAATTGCAAATGGCAAAATTTCATTTGTTTCCTCTTTAATTTAATTGTCAATAATTGAAAGAATTCTGTTCATTTTTTCTTGAAATTCTCTCAAATTTTGCTCTATTTTATTATTTACTACACCCTCTTTTTCTACCACTGTTTTATATTTTAAAGTTTATTTGTATGATTATATTATAGCTTTACCAGATTTCTTTTGCCTCATATTTGTTTTTTATGTCTTGTCTCAGACTTTGATTTCAGTCTATCTTATGCTTTCTACTTATCTTTTATGTAAAACAAATAGCTAGATTTCTTATAAACTGTTTTGGTGATTCTTGACTTTTTTTCTTTTTTTGTGTTTGTTAAAATTTAAGTTGGATGACTTGTCAAAAGTAAATATCCTAATACAAAGATCAAGACATAGACTAATACCCCTGTCCTTTTCATCACTGTCCTCTTGTCACTACTCTGTGCTCCGCAAGGATGGCCAGGGCTCTTGACTTTAACACTATAGATTACTTTTGCCTGCTTTTGAACATTATATAAGCAAATTCAAATAGTACATACTTTTTTTTGGGCTTCTTTCACTCAACATTATGTTTGTGAGATTCATACATTTTATTGAATGTATTTATAATTGTTCATGTTACTAATGGGTAGTGTTCTAATGTATGAATATATCCCAATTTATTTATACATTTCATTTTTGATGAATATTTGGATAATTTGACTTTATTAATTATGAAGAAAATGTAAATTAAGTAATCAGCTTCATTCATCGTCAAGGTAATGCATATTAAACTGCCGCATTTTATACCACTACATTGACTCCAGAGTGAATAATAAATAAGTGAATGAATGACTAGGTGGATGGATGGATACATAGATAAAAGGTAGACAATATTATATACTACTAGTAAGAGTATACTATACTACTATTATATGGATACAACTGCTTTGGAAAATTGCTAAAGCTGAATGTAATCATACCTTATAAGCTGAGCCAGCAGTAGTACGCATAGATTATATCCAAGAGAAAGGTATACTCATATTCACCAAAACACATGTATAAAGAAATTCATTTTCTGATTTGCAAAAGATTTTACTATTTTATAAACTTACTATTACTTCTTGCATTTAAAACCAATTGTTGGGGTCAGTTTTCCAAAGTTCATCACCTGTAATTTTTTTTTCACAGTGAAAAATTAATGTTTTTGTCTTTTGACATCCTTTGTCACAGTCAAGAAGTCTGCTATCATTCTAATCATTGTTTCTTTATAGTTAATCTCCACTTTTTCTGGCTGTTTAAAAGATAGTTGCTTTGTCTTTGGTGTTCTACTGTGTCTATATGTTACAATATGTTATTATTTTTATATATAGTGTGCATCCTTAATCTATAGATTCATGTACTAAACAAATTCTAAAAAGTCTTTATTATTTCTTAAATCCTACCTCCACTCCATTCTGTTTTTTTCTTGAGGACTCATATTTATGTTATTTTTTTCATATTCTTTTTAACCTTTTCAAGCCTATCTCTTTCATGTTATGTTCTAGGTATATTCTTTTTCTAATGCTTATTTATTTATTTTGAGAAAGAGAGAGAGAAAGAGAGAGATTCCCAGGCAGGCTCTGTGCTGTCTGCATAGAGCCCCAAGCAGGGCTCAATCCCTCCAATTGTGAGATCACGGTCTGAGCCAAAATCAAGACTTGGATGTTAACTGACTGAGCCACCCAGGAGTCCCCTAGGTATATTCTTTAGATTTATATTCCACTTCATCATTTTTCTCAAGTCAATTTATTTAATCTTTAATTTATTCGTTTTAAAAATATTTCAACAATTTTATTTCTCATAGTTGCATATTTAAATCTACCTATTAATTCATAGTAATGTCTCATGATCACTTAGCAATTGTGTGTTTTATATATTTAAACATTTCATATATTCAGTTATAAAGGCTACATCTGATAATTTCAAAAAATGCAGCTAGTTGGGACGAACTAAAACTATTGTTTTTTGCTGTTTTTTTATTGTTTTGTTTTGTTTTGTTTTGCTAAATAACACAAATAATACATTAACTTTATGATTTTCAATTTATTGCTTTTTCGTAACTTGTGAGATCCTGTAGACCTAAATGAGGGAGGTTTTCTCTGGAGAAGTGCTTTTGCCTTTGCTGGTAGCAACAAACAATCTCGGATCAGTTCCTCCTGAGAGTCTGCAAAAGTCTCAAGCTCTGTTTCTCCACTCTGAAATTTACAGTGCTGAGTATCTGATAGTAGGGATGTTGTTCACATCTGTCACTGAGGCAATCTTACTTCTTGTTGCCTACAGTTAGTATTTTAGCTTCCTACTGATGACTGGTTTCCATCCTAAGGAGTGTGTATATGTGTTTGTGAAGAGAAGTCAGCCTGTGAATTCTCCACCTTTTAACACTAGCAATGTCTCAAAATGTGTGTACATAATTTAAAAAAAAAGTTGACAGCTCATACAGTGGTCTTTTAAGTAAATGCATATAAATTGAAGTTGAATAGATTGAAGATTTAAAGAAGGTACACTTAAAGAACTTCAGAGAACAGGCAGTATGCACATATGACAAACCTCTGAAGATTGTTGGTGAAAAATGGAACATTTGTAAACACTCCCGTAGTTCATGTTTACTCCTTTCTCTGTGTGCACCACTATATAATATGTATGTCCTGTTTATTCTGAAAATTAATCAATCTACTTTTGCTCCCTTATTGATACTGTTTCTGTTCTCATATTCCATTCAAGTCAATATCAGGATGGTTACTTAGTTTACATTTGAATGCCCTACTGTCTGTCACAATTCCATAAGTAGCATAAATACTCATTTAGCTGAATATGTTATCAACAGTTTCCTAACAAAATAATCTGATATTGGATATTCTCCACTAAAATGGACAATTATAGACAGATGCTGATCATCTGTGTTTCTTCTAGAACTTCCATACAAACCAAATATTGATGTTAAATTGAAACATTGAGAGATTAAATTACTTCTGTAGTTATTAATGAGATACATTGTGTCCCTCATGACTCGTATGTTGATGACATAAATGTCTTTGTGTTTTCTGCATGAATAACCTTTTACAGCCTAGAAACTGGACATAGTCCTTGGCATGGATGTACTAGCCATACTGGCAAACAGTAAGTTCTAGCTCATAAAAAACTCATCATTTTAATCTATGCCCTTTATTTCTATGCTAACTGTATTGCACAACATATTGATTTATCTCCCTAAGAATAACATGCACATATTGGTTTGGAAATGCTCTAATATTAGAATTAGCAGTCTTACTGTCTGGATTCTGCAGTGTTTTGTTCTGTATCATGTATTTTGTGGTTTACAATATTCTATATCTTGAAATTGTTCTATAATGATCCATGTAAAATATATCAAAATAAATTCAAATGTACATATATAACTTTTTCTCAGGACTAATATATTGCACTTTTTACAAAGTAGTTTATCAGATCTCATAAATTGAATCTAATGGAAGCATAAGTTGTCTTCCAGATTTAAACACAAATATTTTAAACCATTATTATTCATACACAGTTTAAAAGAGTTTTTTTTTTCTGATCTAAATATCATGTTATTTATATTTACTTGTGCCAGTAGTCACGGCTATGTTGATTGGCAGTAAAATGGTGACTCCTTGAATAAATAGAAATTTAAAAGCCTGTTTAAAGTATGAGATTCTTTTCATAGATGCGTTTTCACTGAAAATATTTATAAAATCTCCTAAAAATAAATCAGCCAGAAAGTAACAAATAAGTCTCCAGATTTTATAGAAAAAATTTTAGGAAAACCTCTAAATCATATTATCTATGACAATAATTCCTTGCAAAAACACATAGTTTATTCTCTTAATTTAAACATACTTCTGTAACCTAAGTTAAAGAAAAATTTCTCTTTTAATTCACTTTTTGAAATTTTCAATGGGAAAATATTCTACTTAACTAGTGCAGATGAGATTTTGAAGGACTGAGCAGAGGGCTAGCAAATTATTGTAAAGTAAAGGGTGATCCAAAGACCCTGTGACAATTGTTTCTGTTAATTTATCAGTATTAATAGACAAAAATAGGTAAGTGTGGACAATATTTGAATTTCATGTTTTTGAGTTTTTATATGTCTAGTAATTAACTTGGGATAACCTAATATGAAGTCAATAGAATCCAAACAATATATATATATACACATTTTTTTAATTTAGGCATATTGGCATCCGTTATTTCTTCCACAGACATTTGGCAAATTGTTATTTCTTGGAACCTGTCATTTATAGACAAAAGAGTTCAGTCATGGTGCTCAATACTTATTGTATAGCAAAACAGAAAGATTGTTAATTGTTTTCTATAATGTCAGCTAAATAAATACAATTTGTTAATATTTTAAACATAACAGTAGGAAGTGCTGAGAGAGAGAGAGACAGACAAAGTGTAAGTGGGGGAGGGGGGGAGATCGAGAGGGAGACACATAATCCAAAGCAGGCTCCAGGCTCTGAGCTGTCAGCAAAGAGCCTGACGTGGGGCCTGAACCCACGAACCGTGAGATTATGACCTGAGCCGAAGTTGGCCGCTTCACCGACTGAGCCACACAGGCGCCCTGAGAAATTTTATCTTTAACAGAGTACAGCTAGTTTAAGAATATGATTATAGCAATGGTGTAAATGATGCACAGCAGTTAGGGGAAGCATTTTTCCATTTATTGGACAATAGTGAATCCATCCGTATGTATATGTATATGCATCTATATACACATGTATATATGCAAATAGAAATGTTGAAATGGAAGCTAAAGAATTAACTGTGAAGAAAAACTAATAATATCTGCACAGTCAAATTTATGTATAAATAAAAATATCTCTATATCTCCCTTATTTTGTGGTATAACAGGAATGAGAATTCAATCAGATTAATAAACGGGTAAATGTCAATGCAGAAATTGTAGACAAAACACTTTGCTCAGTGAATTCCACAGTGGATGAATTGCACGATGATGAGGATATGTCTCCAATTCATAACTACTGAAACTTTACCATTTAATAGTTTTCAAATTATTTAAGAAATTATGCTTCTCTTTTTTTGATCCATAGCCAAATGTTCTGGAGAAGATGACAATGATATTTTGGTCTTCTAAGAAATATATTAATGCACCAAATATAATACCTTTTTTAAACATAACATTGAACAAGAGTCTGGGATTAGTTTGGCACACTCATGATTATTATGATAAAACAAACAGTTCATTGTCCTGTGGTCCTACAGAAGGCTATTTTGGAGCTATCCAGTCATCTAAAGTGTTTCTACAAAGTTCTTACAGTGTTGGAATGTCTAGTCTTCTATCTTAAGCCTACTTTTTTGTATAAGTTGATCTAGAATGTGGATGTGTCATCTTGCTTGGATTGCATTTGTGGACCTTGCACTGCTGGCAATTTCGCCGGCTAGCATATAGAATGACCCTTAGTCCATTTTGTGCTAAGTGTCACTTTTCTAGGTTTCTCTTAGTAGTAGTTAAAAAAAATGTTGGGTTTACTCATAAGCACAAAAAGAAGGCACATTCCATAAGTAATTGGTCAACGGTCCATTCCTCAAGATGAAGAATTTTTATTATTTCAGTGTCGTCGTTACAATAAAGTATCTAAATTGAACATTGATCTCATTTATTCTTATACTCAATAGCATATTCTAGAATGAATTGGTGTTCACTGTCTCTGGCCTCTTTCAGAATTCACTTTTATTTTATTTCCTTTTGCTTTTAAATATCAACTTTGTATTCTGTCATCAACTCATTTTGCCCTATTTTTCCAGAAAAAAAAATCTTGAATAAAAAAAAAAAAACTTGCTCACTTTGTGTGGCTCCTTAATACTTCTTCTCTAAATAGGAGGAGTCATATCACTTATATTTTTAGGAGAAAAAAATGTATAACTAGAGAACAGATGGTACAGTAGTTCCCAAGATTAAAGGCTTTATTCACAAAGCATTTGTGGGCCATTTATGTGTGCTTTTTCTAACTTTCTGGCATTTTGCCCCCAATTTGCTTAGCAGTAGTTCAGATGTTGTAGAAAGTTTTGTGTGACATTATCATTTGTTGAAACTCACATGAAAAGAAATTAAAGTTAATTGAAATAATTCAAGGGAAAAAAAGTTAAAACTCCAATACTTAACAACTATAAAAAAGCCATTAACCCTGCAAAGATAGCCTCCTACTGCAGAGAAGATTAAATTTATATCTAAAAAATGTTTACATTTATTTTTATTTTTAATTGGTGAGGATTCAGGTGACAAGTTTTCTGACCTTTAACATTCTTTTTATAGAATTAGATACATGCTATTCACTAGAGTTAACTCTTATGGAAATTGAGTTACTTAAATTATATATAATTTTAAACTTTTTGAAAGAGAAGGAGTAGGAGAAATAAAAGAGATAGGTGCATAGTGAGGCACCTGAGGAAGAAGGTAAGATGCAAATGAAGGCTGAAAGAATGAATATAAATTCCTTCAGATTAAACAATTCCTTCCATGACCACCAAATATTGTGTGGTTTTGTGTATATAATTTTTTTCCTGATTTGCTTTTTAAGATTGAGATTACATATTCAACACAAAGAGAAATAAGTATAAATTAATTTTGTATGTTAACCAGATTCCTCATAGTCTGTAGCAACATTATGAAACACAAAATCTTTAATAAATTAATTTATTTCACACAATTACTAATATTGTATTTTATAAAATGTGGAATTTTTCATCATTTTAATGCATATGTTCATATTTTATTTTATTTTTCAGATTTATCGAGATAAAATTTACATATAACCTTGAATAAGTTTAAAATGTACAATGTATTGATTAGATACATGGATATATTGCAAAATGATTACCAATATAGAGTAAGCTAAAACCTCTGTCATATCATGTAATTGCCATTTCTTTTTTGTGGTGGGAACATTTAAGATTTACTCTTTCAGCAACTTTTAAGTACATCATACCATATATTATTAACTATAGTCACCGTGCTGTGCATTGTATCTCTAGAACTTACTCATCTTATAACTAAAAGTTTGTCTCTTTGACCAACACTTCCTCATTTCCCCACCCCCTTTAGCCCCTGGTAACCACCATTCTGGTCTCTGTTTCTACGTGTTTGTCTTTTTTAGATCCCACATATAAGTGAGATCATTCAGTACTTGTCTTTTTCTGTCTAACTTATTTCACTTAGTATAATGCCCTTAAGGTCCATCCATGTTATGTCAGGATTTTTTCTTTCTCATGGCTGAATAATATTCCAATATATTCCATTATATGTATACACACATATATATACACACACACATATATATGAAATATATTCTGTTATATATATATAAATATATAAATAAATAAATATAAATAATGTTCCATTTATATATTATTTAGTATATATACACATACTACATCTTTAATCCATTCTTCTGCTGATGGACACTTTGTCTTAAAAAAGAACCAAGATAGATGTAGGTGGAGAGTGGGAGGAAAATCAGTCTCCTGTCCCAACAATCTCCACTTCCAGTCACTCCTCGAAAACTAATTCTTTTAAAAGCTTCTCTTTTAAGTTTGTGTGTTGATTATTCCCATAACTCTAAAGCATATGCTGATGACTCTATTTTGCCTTATTACTTAAAACAACATTTACACTGATACCCCATTCAAAAAAATGACAATTTCACTTGCTGATACAACTCCTTTTTAGATTTCTTTCATTTTTATAATTATATTGCTATTTTACTATGTTTAATTTTTAAAATTTGATATTCTACATCTTCATACAGTCATATCACGACTCTACATTGTGGAATGTGAGAATATGAGATCTTGTGCTTTTCCCACCCTTTGCCTCCTCTTCTGTCCCAATCTCTCTCTACAATACCTTTATCTTTTCATTTTCAAGGCTTAAAACATTTGTATTATGTTTTATTTATGTTTCATAATCTTGATTATCTGAAGTTAAATCTAACTAACTTGTTAATTACTATCACAGTGGACGTAGGAGACACTGCCCTGATCTCCCTTCTGAGCTGCTTATAGTGAAGATTGCCCTCATCAAATTTCTTTTGGAATTATCTCAATAAGGAAAACTGCCTTGTTCTTCCAAAGGAGGCTTAGCCTAGAGACTGAATGAAATGCTGTGGTATAAGGCTTCACACCCTCATCCCCATCTGAGGCAATGCTACAAGACAGAGTTCAAAATTCTCCATCTGTTTCCCATAAAACTCAACCAGGTATCAGAAGTGGTCTGAGAAAACAAGTGCTAAGATGGGGTTTGGGCCCAGGTTGATTCATGGACTGCCTCGGTCATGAGGATGACATATCTAGTGGTAGTGGGAGCACAGACAGCTCCTGTCACAAAAGAAGCAACTGTTAAAGTTTTCACTGTTGTAAACCAAGATGGCCCACCTGGAGGAGAGGACTGCACTAGATCATGCTATGTATCAGAATGTAGGGAATTGTAGGGCAGGAGAAAATGTAATTATAAGCACAGTAGAATTGTATGGCTATTTCTGAGCTCAATTGCGTTTGAGGGAAAGCATAACAAAAAAGATGAGAGTGAGCAGTAACTTGTTCATTGAAAGTGAACTGTGAAAGACATCCTTGGTCTCATATAGAGACGCTCTTATTTCCTGTAGCTACCAAGCAGAGAAAGGAGAGGGTAAGGACTATGAATTTATTTTAAGAGTAGCTAAGCTGCATAGATGGTTAAATGTTCAGTAAAAGCTAGGCTGTTTTGCCAAAATCAGGGCCTTAGTCAAGAAAAACAGAATCCTGAACCAAGACATGGGAACATCTGGATTGATGAGTCCAAATCATGAAACCCTAGATTCCCCTGAACCATCTACTTTTCTTTAAAAAAAATTTAATGTTTATTTCTTTTGGAGAGAGAGAGAGAGAGAGAGAGAGAGAGAGGACGAATGGGGGGAGGAGCAGAGAGAGAGGGAGATACAGAATCTGAAGTAGGCTCCAGACTCTGAGCTGTCAACACAGAGCTTGATGTGGGGCTCTAACCCAGGAACCGCAAGATATGACCTGAGCTGAAGTCAGATGCTTAACCAACTGAGCCACCCAGGCATCCCTACTTCTAACTCTTTATTAATGGACAATAAAAACAACTCTCTCCTGAAAGGCAGTATGCTTTTCCTCATAATCTACTTAGGCCATTCATCCTAGTTAAGTCACAACAGAAGCCAAGCAGAGGAATTCTGAGCCCAATGAGAATGAAGGGTGGGTAACATGAAGGGGCTGTGAGAACTCGCAGGGCATTGTCAGGGATCTGAAGAGTGCACATATTCCCAGTTCTGTGGGTGCTAAATAAGGCAGTCAGAATGCCAATTATGATAAAATATAATATACCAATCTCCCTCAACTTATGATGGGGTTATATCTTATAAACCCGTTATAAATCAAAGATATCATTAAGTCAAAAATTCATTTAATACACCTAACTGACCCAACGTCACAGCTTACGCTGGCTTAAATGTGCTCAGACGCTTAGCTTACAGTTGGACATAATCATCTAACACAAAGCCTCTTTTACAAGAAAGTGTTGAATATCACATGTAATTTATTGAAGACAGTACTGAAAGTGAAAAACAGAAAGGTTGTATGGGTACGGAACAGTTGTAAGTCAGTGCTTGTTACCTTTGTCCTCGAGCGGCTTACTGGGGATTATAGATCGCTGCTGTTGCCCTGCATCAGAAAGAGCACTGTACCACAACTCGCTCGCCCTGGAAAAGATCAAAATTCAAAATTCAAAGTACAGTTTTACTGAATGCATATTGCTTTCACACCATCAAAATAAAAAGTTGAAATATTGTAAGTCTGGGCCATTTGTATTGATGTAGGAGAACTCTTCCAGGGTATGAGACTTACCATCTGGCAAAGATGTTGAGAGATGGTGTGAACATGCTTCTCAGAAGGTCCCTATATGCATAAGAAAAAGCAATTGTCCACCCTAAGGTAGGTAAAATGTCAAAATTACAAAGGTAAATGATGCAAGAAGAGATTAAAAGGGTCAGAGAGGTGGGCATAATAGATTGGATCTAGTATGTGAGGCCAGAAAATACCCAGAAGCTATATTTCCAGAGGGCCTGGAAGATATATCATTTACCAAAGCAGTAAGAAATGTATTGATGGGAGGGGCACCGGCATCACTAAGAAGTCAGTGGTGTCTCCCCTGAAAGCCAGGGCTAATGTAGGAGATGCCATTGTAGAACTAAACTCATTAATAGCACTTAAGATAATAGGAACCTGAATTAAAGCCTAATAGCAATGCAATTCTCAAAGTTCTGTAAGCTCAGTCTTTGAAATAAGTAACAAGTTTGGAGAGATAGTCAAGGCGATCTGACAGATAGGAATAGACCACAGTGTACACAGGGAAAAAGGGCAAATCAATTTGTGTCATCAGAAGTCAAAGAAGGATGATCATGAGGTTTAAGGTACTCACCCCAATAAAAAGTCAGTAGTGCTTTCTGGGTTTCTGAATCTAAGCCTGTTTTCTTATATAGATTCCAAACAACTGAACAAGAGATGAATCCTCAGGAGGAAAGACATCGCAATAACAAAGCAAGTCTATTTGGTAATGAGTTTCATGATCCATGCCAAGGGGACATATGGCCATTTATTCATGTACCTCGGGAAAAAAGGATACCCAAACATTTCAAGGACTATTGGACACAGCGTCAAATTTGTCATTTATGTCTGGAGATAAGAAGTGTCATTAGGGCCCCATGTTATATGGCAGTGCACTGGGACAAATAATAACTAGCCTTGGCATGAGTCCAGCTCATGCTGAATCCACTGGATTTATGAAAATACATGGTGGCCATTGCCTAGACACAGAATTTAAATTGGAAGAGATGTACATGTTAGTAGGCAAAAAACTCATATCAGATCTGAACACAGCAGGGTGAGGACTATTATAGTGAACACAGCCAAGTAGACAACTCCAAAAAATTCTCTACTTTCCACTCATCCCAAAATACTAAATTAAAAATCATATCATGTTGTAGGGAAAATGGGAGAAATTTCTGCTACATTTAGAAACTTACAGAAGAGGGGTGCATGGGTGGCCAACTCTTGATTTTGGCTCAGGTCATGATCTCATGGTTCCTGGCTTCAAGCCCTGCAGCGGGTGCTGTGCTGACAGTGTGGAGCCTGTTTGGGATTCTCTCTCTCCCTCTTCCTACCTCTCTCTCTCTCAAAAAAAAAAAATAATAATAAACATTTAAAAATAAGTAAACAAATAAAGACAAGAATACAATATCACATCATATCAATTTCATTTTTCAATCTTGTCTATACACAAACCAGATGAATCCTGGATGATGATAGTGGACTATCATAAATTCAGCCAAGCTACAGGTGCAGCCTCTGTGCCAGATATGGTGTTTTTGTTAGTGCAGATTAACAAACACAGTGCCAGCCACATGGCCTATAGCTATTGATTTGGCAAATTAGTTCTTTTTATGCATATCAGAAATATGGATCATATTCAATTTGCAACAAACAAATAATAGGCCTGTTAACTCTTTCACTTTCTCTCGTAATGTAGTCCATAGACACCTGGGTCATTTGACATTTCATAGAATTTCATGGAGTAAGAAATGGTCTATTGAAGGTGTTGATAAGGCCATGAGCCAAGGAAAGTGGGTGGCCTTTAGAAGCTGTTCAAAACTTGACAGGTTCTATGTCACCTGGTATATGGAAAGGGGCATGACCCTTAGGTGTGGAATGTGTTGCCTCCAGAAACTGAAAAGTCCTCCAAGATCTTCTGTTTCCCTCTTTGTACTATGGAATGCAAAATGCAACAATTTGTCTCTTATTTTGGAGGGAATGCCTTGGCTTGCCCCCCATCACTGGACTCTTGCAAACTTTAATGGTAAATCTTTGCATATTTTGTAGAATTTATCTCCCATTCTCTAAAGGGCATTTATCTCCTAGAGAGCGCCCATATTAGCTACTTCGTGTTCATACTGGCAAATTAAAACAATGACTTGACGTGATGGAAATGACATGGTAATCTATAGGTTGTTCAGATGCTCCAAATCTCTTAAGGAGACCTATATCTGTATCTGTATCTATATCTATCTATCTATCTATCTATATCATCTACATCCATTTCTATCTCTCTATCTCTATCTCTATATCATCTATATCTATATCTATCTATATTTATGTGTTTTTATTTTAGAGAGAGTGTGAGCAGGGCAGAGGGGCAGAGGGAGAGAAAGAGAACCTTAAGCAGGCTCTCATGCTCAGGGCAGAGCCTGACACAGGACTCAATCCCACAACCCTGGGATCATGACCTGAGCCGAAATCAAGAGTCAGTTGCTCAAATGACTGAGGCATCCAGGCACCCCTCTCCAGGCTATATTATCACCAGGAACAGCAGTGTTAACCCTGGTGCAAAACAGTAAAATAATATTTTTATCCATTCCAGGTAGATATGTTTTTGTAATGTTTTACTTGATGGGACTAGAAATGAATGCATTTTTCAAGCCAGTGGTCTTAGACTGTGTATATAACCCCATTAATCTGGTCTAACAATAATATTTAACCGGCACAACAGCCGTGTGATGGTTATTTATATGTCTCAACCTGACTGGGGCATGTCATGCCCAGATATTTGGCTAAAGAGTACATTCCCCAACTCTACTATTACCTAGCTTCTCATTAGTTTCTGCCAAATAGGAGGCACTAAAGGGGAGACTGAAACAAAGAAGGTAAGAAGGCATTTTCTTATTTTTTCCTGCTCTGGTACATATGCCTTAACATTGGAGGACAGGTGTCTCAGCTTGCATGGGCTCTCCCAGAATTTTTGAGTGTGTCTGTGAGAGTGTTTCTGATTGAGATTAGCATTTGAATTGGTAGACTAAATAAAGCAGACTGCATTGCCAGAGATGGGTGGGGTTCATCCAATCCACAGAGCACCCAGAGAGAACTAAAAGGCAGAAGAAAGGAGGAGGTCATTTTGTGCCTGACTGTTGAGCTGTAACATCAGTCTCATGCACAAGAATTGGAATTCTGTAACCCTGGTTCTCGTGGTTTCTAGGCCTTTGGATTTGGACTGGAATTACACTACTGGCTTTCCAAAGAGAGACAACAGGTTGATAAAGAACCTGAGAACAGAGATGTTAAGTAATCAAGTTCACACAAGTAGTTATGGTGCTACAGCTATGTTTTATTTGTTTGGTTTACCACTTTTTACAGAAATAAATTAAATTCTATCAAATGTTTCTTCATTTTTTTAACTTAATAATATCTCTGCTCTTTGGTTTCTTGCATTTTTCTGGAAACTACCCTAACATTAAAATGATAACTCTATATTTTCCAAAATTTTTGTTTCCCTGATTTTAAATTTGAATAATCGTAGTGACTTCTGCTGCCCTCCAAGGAGCTATAGTTAACAGCGAATTACTTTGTAATAACACCTGCTGATTATACTTGAATTCTGTGATGGATGACACCAAGAAGTACTGATCATGGACATTGCCAAAAGTCTTGGCTTGTACTTTTTTACATATTCTCTTGACTCTACATCTTCATTTTTCTAGGTAGAAATTTCACCCTTCATTGAAATTCACAAATTTCATATGATTTCATGAAACAGACAATCATTTCATGAAACAGACAATGATTTTTGAGTAAATTTTTGTGCCTTTATTGTCACTGATTTCACAAGATGAAACATTCTTCCTGGACAATCACTGAACTTCATACAACAAAACAATGTTTATCATTGCTCTTAGTGGGTCTCTTGTGCCACACGGCAGTTTTGGTATGCACTGCTTTCCAATGACTTTCCCCATCCACACGTGCTATTTCTTTATATTCTCCCTTCGTGACTTGCCCTGATTTCCTGATTCAAGATCATTCTTGTTTGCCTTTCAAGTTTCCTCCATTCCAGACTAAGCCAATTTGATTCCTTGATTTCCTTTTAAATTTCCTACATAATTAGCTAATTTCCACATGTGCCTGTGAAAGTGTTTGCTTAAGGAATATGAAGTTTACTTGAATTTCTTAAGCTCTTACTCTCTCTTCCTATTGTTTTTATGATTGTTGAAACACAACTTTTTGAAATTTCTTTGTTCTCATTTTTTCTCTTAGTTAGGTTGGAGGCTATTTATTGTTTATTCCTTTACCCTAAATAATGGACGTTGGAAGCTATGTATCACTTATTTATGTATTTCTGCCTTTCACTATTGTAATTTTCTCGGTGCTTGGGATAAGAACTGGAAGTCTACATTCCTCAACTCTGTTACTACTAGTTTCTTATTAGGTTCTCCTAAATGGGAAGCACTAGGGGGGGATTGAAACAAACAAGGCAAGCAGGTACTTTCTTCTTTTTTCCTGCTCTGGTGACATGTCTGAGCATCTGAGGACAGGTAGGCTCCAGCCTCAGCATGCATGGCTTACATGGGCTCTCTCAGAATCACCTGCTATGTCCCCTTAGGCACTCACAGAGCAGGACCTCCTGGCACCTGAGGACGTGAGCATACCTCCACCCGCCCCCAGCCCCCCTTCAGCAAATATATTCTAATCACATCACTTCTTACTTCTTTTCTTCATAGTGCTGTGTATTCAGTTACTATATAGGTTACATTTTTCCCCCACTGTTAAAAAAAGTCAGCCTTTGAACACCAATTAAATAATCAATCATTGTCTGAAATTCACTTTGTAACATATGTGGTATAAGAAATACTAAATTCATTTGATTTTTCTAGTGTTTGCTTTCTACCCTCACTGCTTTTATTATTTTTAAAAGTTTTATTCTGAAATTATTTTTTCTCATTTTAACCTTTGATTAAGCCGATGAATATGTATTAGTCAGTTTTGTAACTGAAATTAGAAACATTGGCATTTTACATGGAGCAGAACAGCCAGAGAATATAAAGATGTAATTGTTACAAAAATAGCTACCATATCCAATCACTGTGTCATACACCTGAAGCTAATGTAATACTGTGTCAATTAAACTCAAATTTAAAAATTGCAAAAAAATTAAAAATAATAATAAGATAGCTACCATTTTTAAGAGAATATTAAGTATAAATTTTTAAAAGAAATATTTCACTTATTCCTTTTTAACAATCTTGTGAGATCATTATTTTCCAGTTTTAAGGACAAGGAATGTATGGCTCAGAAGTTAAATTAAACAAGTTTGTAGAGCTAAGAATTAGTGGAAACTGCTTTTGAGCGCTGGCATAATCTTTCCAGAAGCTTGGGTTTTAACTACTATGAAATGTTTGCATAGACTTTCAACTTCCGACCAATAAAGAGGAAGCTTCCGGTGTGCTTTAAGCATATCCTAATACTTTTATTGTCCTTTTAATTGAAATGCTCACATTTTCTAGTGAAAACTTGGAATTTCTGCATCAATTTTATGAGAAGCATCTCGCGTTTTAGATTAGAGTGATCAAAAATCTAAATACGCAAAGAATATCCATCATTTGCGTGTTGCCTCCGCTGAAGAACTTTGGTTAAAAAAAACTTAACTTCTTACTCCCAAATTTCCAAACCATTTCTGTAGACATTGCTTAACCTAGAAGGCATTTTTAAATGCTTAAACACTTATTAACATAATATAAACACTTATCATTACAATATAACAAAAGAAGACATTCTGAATAATTGAGAGCTTAAAATCTAGAGTGACTTAAATGTAATAGTAAGCATTTTATTTCATTTACAATCATCATAGATTTAGCCAAAAGTTGAATTTTTAGAAATAGTTAAGGTTTAGCTTGGCCAAAAGGCTGAAAGAGGATTTTAATTTTAAAAAATCCATGTGTGTATAAAACCTTACCAATAGCAATTGAAGTGAATTGTTATTTTTAGGAAACTGTGAATGGTAATCTATAATGTAACCCTCTTGTTTCATTTTTATCTGCTTCCAAACAGTGTCTATTTTCTCCTCTAACTACTCAAATGTCCGAAAGTCTCCTACATATCTTTCAGCCAACTTGACCTTTGTTAGTGGCAAAAAATACAAATTAATAAATAGAATTTGAAACCTCACTTAGTTGTAATTTTTAATGCTTTTGTTAATGATTTTTTTTTTTTTTTTTTTTTTTAGAAACAATGCTTGAGTCCTCATTGTGTACTGTTGGAGGGAGGAAATTTTTCCTCTGCCTTTCAAAGGTTTTCCTTGCTAGTCTGGGGATTAAATCGACAACAAACAGATTATCAGGAGAAAATCAAATTTTTGTATTGGAGAAAATCAAATTTAATATTTGTAGTTATGGGAACTCGACGTATATGAGAGGTCAAAGACAGAAAGATAAAATGGGTATAAATGCCATCATGAGCTAAGGAAAGGGACCGGTGTCTGCAGCTTCAGAAGAGAGGAGGGCAGGTCACAGGGCAACAAGAAGAGCAGGTATTTGGTAATTAGATATTCGCCCTACCATATAGGTGGGTCATTTAGGTAAGATTTATCTCTGGTAATAGCTCAAATTCTGGAAAAGACACTTTAGATTCTTCATTTAGTTAAGGGTGGGGTAAAACTTTCTCCCGAGCCTTCAGGGTCTCAATTGTCATTGGCTCAAAATAATCCACATGCCAAAATGGCACATTTTGAAGTGACTTGTTTTGAACCTCCTCAGTACCCTCAACTATTCTAAGTACTCTGTAAAGATGAGTAACACATAGTACCTGACTTTAAGTTTCTCAGTTATCAGAAGAGATAAACACAGAAATAGATGAGTTCATAAAGAAGCAAATGGGTTAGGGATATATATGTGCTAGCAATGGTTAAAGTCCTATGTATATATAGTGGGGAGAATAATTCTGAGCAGCTGAATATTTTTTTACTATTAAAATAATATTTATGTATATCTTTCAGAAATTCATTAATGCTTGGCCCTTAAGAATAAATGTTCTGTTTTATTTAAATTTTGTGATTCCTGAGCAATTATTTTTTCCTCCTAGTCTGTCATTCCAGAAGAAATCAGGCTGTCCTAATTTCAGAGTCACGAATGTAGAATCATTACTTCGCTGGTTGTAGTTTGCCATAGTTGTAAAAAAAAACCCCACAAAACAAAAATAATATATTTCTATGGATCAGTTCTGAAAAACTAAATGTATATTATAATATCTAGACTCATAGGCAGTAAAAGATGGCACCACAGTCTTTGGGAAGTGAAGCATATGAATTAGTTAGAAGTGTATCTAAATGGGAAAGGTTTCTGGGGTGTCCAGAATCAAGAGAGCAAGTGTATTGCCAGCAGATAAATGGCAGCTTTTGATGATACAATGCAATAGACTTTAGACAAATGTAATAATTTGTTCTTAATTTTGATTCTTATAAAATGATTGAATATAAAAATTACTTTTATATTTTGCTGCATTACATCAAAAAATTAAAATATCAAACTTTATATGATGACCAAGAACAAGTTTATTGATCTTTTAATTTTTTAATATAAAACAAAATATTGATCTGGAATGGCTAAATCTTTGATGCTATTAATCCAAGGAAACGTCAGTGAAATAGATTATGTTGTGCCAAACCTTATCTTTGGTTTTCTCATTAGGTTCTTTAGGAAGTTGCATTTATTTTTTGGAAATACTAACATGTTATTCCAAAACACACTTTTAGTGTTTCAGCATTCTTGGTTCACTGCTAAAGCTAAAGCCTTTTTTGTGACTGGAAAATATTTATACCCCATGAAAATCTGGATCAATAAACATTAGTGAATTAAGAGCATTTAATTCTGAATATAAATACCAAACCCAAGATATATCATTTCTTTCCACAAAGTCTTAATATTATTTTATCTTTTTTATTATTTATCTTCTTGTTCTTCTGCTATAGTTAAGGATGTAGGCAAGGTATGGTCATAACATGCCTTGTCTCCACTTTAATGGAAAAATCAATGGTTACTAGTAATTCCAAGAATATTAGATACAACCACTGTCTTTCATAGAGTTCTTAGGCCAAGACTCTGTAACAAAATGTAATTAGGTATTAATATAAATCTCAAAAGCTAAGTTATATTTCACCAAATTAAGCATAGATAATATATTGTTTAAATTATAATTTCTGAGTGAATTGACCAGAGGAATTAAAACAAATGTTTATTGACTTTCTTGTCCTTAGGATCTATTGTCTTTCCCTGATTTGTTGCATGACAAATAGTCATCAGCTTCTTAGGATATTTTCTAACTTGTAGCTGTGAAGAAAGCATTGCCTTGTTCCTCTTTCTCTGTGTGTCTTTTCTTTCCTGAAATATGGAGGTGAAGTCACTAATTTCATTAGTGGGAGGATATCCCCAAATTAGGCTGTATACCAGGAAAAAAAAAACCTGATTAACAGAGGCATGGAGAAAATTGAGGAGGAAGGTCATGAGATCCACAGAGACTATTTAAAAATTCTTAAAGAACGCCTCAGCCACAATCCATGATTCTAGCAATGACCAACATCCTCATCTCCCTGATCTTCCTGCCCAGCTCCTCCATGAGGTACATGACAAAGTCCACCAACATGCGCTTGTACAGAGGCTTGTGAGCCAAAAACCAATGTCACAATCTTCCGCTGCTTTCCCTCCAAGTATAAAAAAGTTCTCTGCTGCATCATCATGAGGGACATATTGCTTTCTGGTCAATCTTTACATTTTTTCAGCACCAGTGACCACTGTTGACATCTGAATCGCTTCCCGAGTTACGCTGCCCCCCTTCCTTCTGGGACTGCAGTTCTAAGCAAGAGGCTACTATTACCATTAAAGTTTCTCCAGAATTTAATTTCTCTGTATAGATGGCCAGCAAACAGTGGGTTAATGGATCCTGGGTAAAACTTCACAAATAATTGTTGCCTAACACCTGTTAGCTAATACATTGCTTTCAATTCTTGGTATTTTTTCTTCAATTCTTTAGTTCCACCTCATGCTTGAGACTAATGTGGTTCTGGAAGACTGAGCAAAATATAGACAGTTCTTCCATCCTCTTCTAAGACCAACTCAGTTGCACAGTAACCTTATTGTACCAGGGTTATTTAGATACTGACCAAGATCTTGCCTCCCTCTCACCTGTTATATATTACCTTCACAATATCTCTAATTCTCAGTATATGAGAGAAGAACGCACATTTGTAACTATCACTACCAAGATTTTGTTGGCCTTTACAATGGTTTCATATTTTTGTAAATTTTTTACACATATTTTATTTTCTCTGGTATTTTTATGATTTCTATGCTTTTCTTCTCTTCATTCCACTCTTTCTTACTCCTTCTCTTATGAAATAGTGAATATTCCACACATTGGTTTCTATTCCCATTCTTTTAAATAAATACTTTTAAAACCTCTATGGAAGGGGTCAGGAAACACTTTCCATAAAGGGCCAGATAGTAATATTTTATATTTTGTAGACCATAACATATAGCCTCTGTCATACTTCTTCAACTCTGCCTTTGTAATGCAAAATCAGCCATAGACACTATGCAAATAGTGAGCATGGCTCTGTTCTAATAAAACTTTATTGATAGGAACAGACGGTGAGCCATGGCTTAAAGATTCCTACTCTATATCACATGCTTCTATTTAAGGAGAAAAAAATGACTACATTCTCAGTATTTTATTACTTCGAAAAGAAAAACACTGTTAAAAATTCTCTTTTTGTTGGAAATTTTGGACTTTTTGTTAAAATAAACAAAAAAATAACAATAACAATGAAAATGCAGCTATGTAACAAGGATCAAAGAAATCATAATTCAAAGTTTATTACAGTCCACAAATAACCTACAACTGTCCTACAATGTGCAAAAATACATGTGACATCTAATTGTTCAACTGGAAATAGCCTAACTTTGTCAAACAGTTGCTCTAATGAACAAATACTCTTACCAAACCATCAATATCTTTGAAAAATTGATTTAAATATGAAAATGATCTTCTATTATGCCACATTCTAATTATCTTAATTTCTTTGTTGCCTAAGTCCTACAAGGCTGGCTTTGAATTTTTGCATCATAGCCACTCTAAAACTTATGCAGCATCAGAATCTTCTAAGACCTAATGAGTTTTTGAATTACTCTGAATGTAATGAAGAGTAACAATAGGTAAATGTGACAAGGGGAAAAATCAAACAAAAGAAGAAAAAGTTATTTCGGTCTAAAATTCACTTTCCAAACCAAGAATAAATTATCATAATAAACAAAGATTATTATAATTGGAATTATGCTGACAATTTATAGAAAGTAACTTCCCTTCCTGTACTTGATTTTTGGTTTAGTGTTTAGACAAATACTGTAAATGGTACCAACTTACAATATGTAGGAAATCATGGCTTGCTTTATGTATAACAACTGTATTTACTGGCATTTATAATAAATGAAAATTTCTTTGAAAATAGAATATTTTTTCAATTCTGTATCCCAAGTGCCTTATACATAGTAGCACTCATTACTAGCTGAAGTTATAAGTGAACAACTTTATAATTACTTTTTTATTAAATATGCATCTCCTTTGATGTTGTGATTTGTAATTATGTAATATAATTTGACGACTGTTGCAAACTTTTTCTATCCTGAATAAAGACATATAGCATAAAGAAAAACAATGATGCTCCCCTTCCTTTCTATATAACTTATATATTCAATTCTTAGTGGACAAGTTGCTCTTTGGGTGTTGTACAAATAATGAAGAGCACTGTCTTCAGAACTGAGCAATAAATGGCACAGATACCATCTAGGAGTGGAGTTGGTTTCAAATTGGTATTTTGTATCCAAATTACCGTAAGTCATTATATATAGAAGCAATGCAAAACCATTTTGAAACTAGAAATCCTGAGTTGAGATAAATTTTAGTCTGGGTATAAAAAAATAAAGAAGCAGTGACAAAAAATAATGTCATTGAATAGCCACAAAGGATGGTATGCCCTCAAGTGATTTAAGGTTGGGGGCAGTAGATGAGAATTAAAAAGAAGCACTGAAGTACTTCCACTGCCTAAAATTTCTTGTGGTCTTACATATAGTTTTATCTAACGTAATAAATTTTAGTTATTATTTGAGGAACTTTGGAGAAGTTTACATATACTCCACTGTACATAACTAAGATCAGGAAATCACTAACTTAGTTCTATTGTTAACTTATTTGTATTTCAAAGTTCCAGATGTTCTCTTAAAAAAAGATCTTGATATTTCCTCTGAAGGCTAGAGCTTTTTAAAAAGAAATTTATATTCTAACAAGACATTTGTCTTTGTTTAAGGTCATCCTTACAACTTTGAAGAGAGAACATGCTGACAATTTATGAAGCAAATGTCGTCTAACTACCCATAGAATAGGGCAAACTTATATTACCTGTCAAAGCTACACAAAGAAATTTCAGGAAAAGACAACTGTACAGAGAATGTATCTATACTCTTGTCATTTTTCCCCTTTATGCTGAATATGCCACTAGATATTTATACAGAATCAGATTACTTCTCTGAATAGAAAATTATCAATGAAGAGTCTAACAAAGATGTGTAGGTTACCATTTTAATTTACTTGAAAAACTAATCATGATCTTATGGTATATCTATTTCAATCATTAATCACATGATCCAATTGGGGAAAATAACACACCAAAGCACAGTTTAAGTTCAGTTTGTGGAATATCACAAGTGCCTGAAACAGTACTTGAATTTCTATAAATGACCAATACATATATATTTGATTGAATAGCTAATCGACTCAAAAATTGAATGGGCTGTCTCTCATGTTAGTGAGATTTCTTTTTGCTAGAAATTCTTAATAGTGGAGGTATTAAAGGAAATAGATATGAGAATATAACCAGATTAAACGTTTTATTCTGGATATATATGTAAAATGGCCATTTTGCTTATGGTGATATCAGTGTCTAAGCAGTTAAGTATAACTTTCATGTGCAGGTGGAACACAAAGAATAGATAATTCTGGTTGTTTACAGATAATCAAGAGCTACTATATATGAATTAAAAACTATTTGAATCCTTAGAAAGCATGCATTCTACTTCTGCAATTTGTGGTAGTAGTTGCTGTGCAGAAGGCGAGCCATATGCCCTATTCAAGGCTTCTAGTAGATTAGAGAATTAGGACTGTATTACTGACTCCTGGGTTAGTGCTCTTTCCTTTTTTATTAGCATTTTCCTACTACATCTAATACATTTTCATGACCTAGAGACTCAAGTCTATAATATTTCAAATAAGCAAATATTTAGTTGTAACTTCATTTAAAAATATTATATGCTGGCATACATACATTTTTATTTTGATAAAGTTGAGGCAAGAGGCAATAACTAATGGATAAGTATTATTACTCAAAGGTCTAACAATGAAAAACTAATAATCAAGTAATAACCTGGACCTTCAGCATCTCAAGAAGAAGACTTGCAGACTACAGGTGACTAGATTTTGCAACTTTTCAGGAATTAAAACATCTAGTGATTACATGGCAATGGGAGGGGACTTCAGGATCCATTAAAATCATGACTGTGAAATGAAATTCTAACTCCTCAATTGATATTGCGAGAAAGGCACCCCAGATCACAATTCTTCAAAACCAAAACATGGAAGGGATAGAAAATATTAGCACCATGTTAAATTCTGTTCATTAAATATCTGGTTGTTAAGGTTGCCAGACCAAACCTAGATGGAATCACAGTAGACTGTCTATATAAATCACACAAGGTTAACTCTGTTTCTAGTACAGTTTTTCACAAAGCTTATTGAAGTTTATTAAAGGGGAAAGTGGCTTTCAAGGTTTTTAACAGCTTGGAACGGACTCAACTACTTGGTTCCATCTGTGGCTTATCTGGATTCTACATGCCTTAGTTTGAATATATTATGTGTCCTGATGATGTCTGAACTGTCCCCAGTCAGGAAAGGTTTTCTCTCAATTTTCATTTTCCTGTTGTTGTTGCAGAGGTGCACCTCTCTCTCTCTCTCTCTCTCCTCTGTTGGTATATGGGAGGGATTGTCATTAACATGCATGAACCTGAAGATCACTAACTGGAAGCCATGATCTACATGGTTGCCAAGTCAGCATCAAAGTGAAGAAGTATGTTTATCAATGTAAAAGAAATGAAACTGGACAGAGAGACTCACATGGAAAGTCAAGAGGGCTTTCAATCACAATTCCAATGTTTGAAGGAACTGAATAAAAAGTTAACCATGGAGGAGTAATTTTAAGTCACATTTATGTGATTTTCACAGCTTTGATGCATTGCTTCTGGATTAGAGTACAGGGATTTGCTAAAATTTCTAATAGCATAGGGTTTCCAAACAGGTGCATGGCTACCAATGCATTGTTCATGGATTATTGTCTGCACAAGGCTGACAGATAACTGCTGTGTGCCACTTCAAGTGCTCTTGACAGTGCTACTGTGGTGAGAAGTTCCATGAACGTTGCATCCAACTTTACCCAGGTGCAACCTCACCTGAGACTCTAATTGTGTGCCTCTCACTTCTTGTCACAGACCTGCTCTTAAATACCCCTGAAACATTTGGAAACCCACTGAGTACTCACGGAATGTGCAATGCAGAAGTGGTTGCTGCTGATACCCATGGGATCACTCTTGACCAATGGGGAATAAAAGCCAATAAACTAACAAATACTGTCCTTCTTTGTACACCAGGTGGTCAGTTTGTGACTGAGCCACATAGCTCATATATATGGCCAACATGGTAACATGCATTCCTTCTTTCCTTTTGATCTCCCCTCATCCCTACTCCCTGATGTCACTTCTCAAATAAACTACCTACAGCCCTGTTTCTCAAGGTCTACCTTTAGAGATCCCAGCTTAAGCAGCCAAGATTTATCCCTCACAGTCCTCACTGTAGTTACATAAGTCTTCTCTTACCTGGGGCTGTCTTGCCTATTACACACCTTGAAAGCAGACTCAAACTTTATCCAAGTATGTTGTACAGTTATAATCATTTTTTTAAGTGCACCATGACCTGAAAAAGTTCAGAAACACTGCAATGAGCTACAAATGTATGAGGGCTCGCTATTTGACTATGAAGCTCGTAATTTACAAAGAACTAACCAGAAATATACAATTTATAAAATTTCATTTCAGAAAACAAAATGCTCTTGGTTATTACTCTATGCAATTACATTACTAATTTAGAGGGTAACATTTACTAATTTTTATGGCTAACAGAGTAAGACAAAAGGAAATTGAATGTCTAAGGTGCATAGAGGAGCATAATGACAAAGCATGAACATGAATAAGGTGACAAACCACAAAGTAATAATGGAACATTTGAATTTTAGCTCAAATGTGACTTCGTATTACTTACCATGTAGAACAACCAGAAGGTCACTTTTGCATTATATTTTTAATACTAAAATGAAAATAGTTACCTTTATAATGGTAATAGAGCCAAACCTTGTGGCATAACCACATTATACTCTTCTGCCCTACTTTCACCATTTATATGGATTCCTTATGCCTTGAAAAGATGATTCTGGAATAATTCAAAGCCACTATTGAGATTCTTTAGAGTGATGTCTTCTTACATCATACATGAAGTCCTATAAAATTTGACCTTCCAGTTTAAGAGCTTCTAGGACAATATTTCATGAAAAAACAATTCTGTCACATAGGAAACAAGTTTACATATAAATATTATTTCTACACATATCACTAGACTTTAAATTTTAAATAAATTTGATGTGAATTATGTTTCCCACTAAAAAAAAAATCACTTTCATTGTCATCACAACCTGGTTTCATATGAATATCATTTTAGATGTCCAGTCAAACTTTCCACCTCTCATTCCACTATCTTCATAATGGGTATATGCATATGTGCACTTATTTATAATTACATGTGGATAAATACACATACATTTGTTTATGTTTAATATAAATATATTTATTTGTAAAGTATATATGTAATACAATTTTTGTATATTGTAAGAGAAATTTTTTAATGTTTTTATTTATTTTTGAGAGAGAGAGAGAGAGAAAGAGAGAGAGAGTGAGCAGGGGAGGGACAGAGAGAGGGAGGCACAGAATCTGAAGACAGCCTCCAGGCTCTGAGCTAGCTGTCAGCACAGAGCCCGATATGGGGCTCGAACCCATGAACCGTGAGATCATGGCCTGAGCCTAAGCCAGACGCTCAACTGACTGAGCCACCCAGGCGCCCCAAAAGAAATTTGCAAAGTTTAGAAAAAGTGGGAATATCTTCTTCTCACATCAGAAGAGATTGTCTTGGGGCTCCTGGGTGGCTCAGTTGGTTAAGTGTCCAACTTCGGCTCAGGTCATGACCTCACAGTTTGTGGGTTCAAGCCCCGCATCGGGCTCTGTGCTGACAGCTCAGAGCCTGGAGCTGCTTCAGATTCTCTGTCTCCCTCTCTCTGCCCTTCCCTCACTCACTCTCTGTCTCTCAAAAATAAATAAATGTTAAAAAAATTAAAAAAAGAGATTGTCTTGTTCTTCCCTTGAAGACCCCTGCTAAGCTAGGTTCTTCTTTGTCATCTTGCATGGGTTGGGGCTCAGTGTGCATCTTCTTGGCTGACCAGGAACACTGTAATTATAGGATATAGAACTGTTGGGTTTCAGCTGCTGCAGTCAAGAGCTGAGGCTATCCTGCCTTGCTTGACCAGATGCAGGCAAAATCTGAGCTTATCTCTCATGTGAAACTGATTCTGATATCAACCCACTCTTTTAGTGTCAGATTTGATCCAGGATGTCTCTTGAGTTCCCAGAGAGGTATTCTTTAGGTTCTAGTTTTTCCAAATGAATAATTCTCAAAGTTGCTTGGGACCATAGAAGTGTAAATCGATTTATTTGTTCCCTTTACAAACTTGCAACTCATTGTTTTTACAAGCTTACTTGTCTAACCTGGTATCAAGGAGATTTCTTTTTCTTACTATCAAACTGAAAAATGTCTTTCCCCTTACCTTCTTTCCCAAAGTTTTAGGATTGGTTGTCATGGAGCCAAACACTAGCAAAGATTCTAAAGAAGAGAAAGAAATTAACTTTCTTGAGAAAGCACTTCCTGGGGTGCCTGGGTGGCTGAGTTGGTTAAGCATCTGACTCAATTTCGGCTCAGATCATGATCTCATGGTTATGAGATCAAGCTCAGCATAGGGCTCTGTGCTGAGTGTGGAGACTGCTTAAGATTCTCTCTCTCTCTCTCTCTCTCTCTCTCTCTGTCTCTCTTTCCCCCAAAAAAAGTTTCTTTGGGCAGAAAAAGACAAACAGGACATAAACCGGAAAAAAAATTGAGGCTGAGTGATGTTTCAATAAAGTTGTCCAATATATTACTTGTTAAATAGTCATGATTCCAGTTCTTAAAAGTAAAGTGATATTTTCCATTAGATTTTCAAACATCCAATGTGAAACATTCAAAATCAAAACTGTAAGAATAAAATTTTCTTATGGCAAAAATGCCTACAGTGTTACAGTGAGAACCACTATGAAAATAGTCTCTATTTTCATGTTTACCTTGTGACACTGAAGAAAATGAGATATGCAATAAACATTTAATAAAGGTATTGAAGGTCAAAATCTAATTATATGTCTTTTACTCTAAGGCATACTTGTTGAAATACGCTGTTAAGTTATTAAAGCAAGTACTTTTAGACAATTCAAATTTATAAGGTTTGTGCATTTTTATGCTTGTTTATATTAGACCCCATTTGGTATATGATAAAAATTATTTATTTTTCAATAACTTCCATTTAAAAAACTGTTTATTTAAATGTATATACATATACAAAAGAACACATATGTAAGTATAGAGCCCAATATATTTTTCCAAATGAAGACATCTGTGTAACCAGCACTGAGATTAAGAAGCATGACATTAGCTCTACCTTAGATGGACTATTGTCCCCTTCCATGCAATATATCTTTTCTAACTGAAGATATTCATTCTTCTGACTTTTAGTCTCAATGTATTAGTTTGGACCGATTTGTATGTTAAGTAAATAAGATTGTGCAGTTCACCCTTTTCAGTTTGGCTTCCTTTATTCAATCTGATGTTTATGAGATTTATTCTTATTGCTACATGTAGTAGTATGCCTTTTATATCTATTGCTTCATAGTATTCCACTCTATCAATATACCAAACTTATTTGTTCATTCTCCTAATGATCTCACATAGTTAGTGGACAGTTTAGGGTTATTAAAAATTGTGCTGTTATGAATATTTAATATATGTCTTTTGGGCAACATACATAGGGATTTCTATTGGGCATATACCTAGCGATGAATACTAGGTCATGTGGTGTGCATATCTCAATGGCTAACAGATATTGCCTAATACTTTTATTTTTCTTAAGTTTATTTATTTTGAGAGAGAGAGAGAGAGAGAGAAAGAGAGAGATGAGGGGGACAGAGAGAGCGGGAGAGAAAGAGAGAGAGAATTCTAAGCAGGGTCCGTGCTATTAGCACGGAGCCCAATGCAGGGCTCCAACTCATGAACTGTGAGTTCATGACCTGAATCAAAACCAAGAGTTGGTCGCTTAACTCGCTCAGCCACCCAGGCCCCCTGCCAAATACTTTTCTGAAGTGCTTGTACCAGTTTATACTCTCACCAGCAGTCCATGACAGTTCTGGTTGCTTCGCTTAATATTTTCTGTCTTTTCATTACTCTGAAGTGCATGTAGTAGTATTATGTTGTGGTTTTAATTTGTATATCTCCAATGATTAATAGAATTGAGTGATTTTTCATGTTTATTGGGCATTTAGAAACCTTTTATAAAGCATTTGTTCAACTATTTGTCCATTTTTTACTGGGTTATCTCTTTGTTTTTATTGATTTGTAGTTCCTGTTATATTCCGGATGATCCCTTTGAGGATATATATGTTTTTAATATTTTCTTCCACTTAGTAGATTGCTTTTCTTTTTTTTTCTTTTAATGTTTATTTATTTATTTTGAGAGAGAGATAGAAAGGAAGAGAGTGAGCAGGGGTGGGGGTTAGAGAGAGAGGGAGAGAGAATCCTAAGCAGTCTCTTCTCTATCAGCTCAGAGTCCAACACAGGGCTCCACCTCATGAACCATGAGATCATTACCTGAGCTGAAATCAAGAGTCAGGTGCTTAACTGACTGAACCACCCAGTTGCCCCTGGATTGCTTTTCTATTTTCTTGATGGTATCTTTTGTTAAATGTAAGCTAATTAATTTTAATAAATTTTATTTTAACTTTTTCTTTCATTATTACAAATTTTGTGACCTTTTAAAAAGCAATCTTTGCATACTCTAAGGTCACAAAGAAGCTCTCTTATGTTTCCCACTAAAAGTTTTATTGTTTTAGTTTTCATTTAGATTTTCAATCCATCTGAAAAGAACTTCTGTGTATGGTATGAGGTAGGTGATCTTTTTATAAAGATCAAAAGAGCTTTATAAAAAATATCATCTACTCCCTTTTATACCATACCTTTGTTATAAATTAGGTGGCCGTGTATGTGTAGATGTGTTTCTGGACTCATTCCACTGTTAGAAATCTGTCATGTGGCCCCATGAAATATCAACAGAATCTAGGATATGCATGCCTAGGGAAAAGGAGTAAGATTTTGGTGAATAGTTAATAATAGCTGTCGTAGCATTATATTACATGTATCAAAAGCAGACCTGCTTGGTTGAAACACAAGTGAGCCATATGTACCACTCAGTAGATATTTCCTCTGTCCCTTAAAAACACAGAAACAAATAACACTAACAGCAAAAATCCTTCTCCAAAAATCTAGGTTTTCACAGAATGCCATTTGGAAATTATTACATGAAAATGTACGCATTTACTCAGCAATCTCATTCTTGGAACTCTATACTGTAGAAATAAAAGCGTATACCAAAAACAGTTGCATTACAAATGTACCCATTGATTCAGCAATCTTATTTCTGGGACTACATACTATAGAAATAAAAGTATATTTTAAAAACTATTGTATTAAACACATATTCATTGTCTCGGCAATTCAATTCCTGAGACTCTATACCAAAAAATAAAAGAATATCATGTTGAAAGCTCTGTTCTCAGCAATTTGTTCTTTAAAATGTCTTCTGAAGCAGTATTTGTAGTAGCAGTGGCAAAACAAAATGAAATGAAAATCAAACTAGAAAGAAAATGGAAACCCTTTAATAGGGAAGTAATAGAAGGGATTCATAAATATTTTAAGATGATGAAATATGTGGCTCTATCTTAGAACTAATTCTAGTTGGAGTGTAGGAATTTCCACAGTGTATTACTAGATAAGAAAAGCAAGATGCTAATAATTGTATGTAATAGGAGCTCATTTTCCTAACATAATGAGAAAATAACCAATATTTTTAAGTTCAGAGGGCATGTGTGTGTGGAAGAGTTATAATGTAAGCATAATGAAAGGTATCTTTGTGTTTAATCTTTTACAGTTGTTACTTGTCATGACTGGAGTCAAGTGAGTACTGGAAGCAGGAATACCATAGAGACCACATCCTAATTTTACCCGGTAAAAAAGCATTGATGATACGATAGATGAAATTATATCAGACCACCAGAGTATACATATGGCGAAATGACCAGACATTCAGCACAATTATCATGATTTGTGTGTTAGTGTGGTGTGATTGAAAGTGGGTTTTATTTGTTATATTTTCTTTAATTTTATGTCATTTCTGATAAATGTGGAGAGGCTCCTACAAAACTCTATTTATAGATCCTCTTTTTTTTCCTAATGCCATCAATATAAACAACACTAGGTAGAAAAAAAGCCAGAGATGATAGATTCAAATTAAAGTCTTCTTATTTGAATAATCCTTGCAGAATTGCAAGAATTCATGTATTTTTCACTTGTTTAAAATAAGAAGTTCTAGGCTAAATCTTTCTTTGTGCCCATTAACTTTGGTTGGCAAGAACCTGATTATTAGTGCACGAACACGCACGTGTGTGTGTGTGTGTGTGTGTGTGTGTGTTGTGTTTATTTGGTTCAAATAACTAAAATGGCTTGCATAAATGTGGGTGGCTATGTTATATATCATATAATTGCCGAAAATATGAGACATGCTTGAAGAGCATTTCAGAAATGCGCTTTTTTGCATATGCTATTTTAATTTTTATTTTTATATTTTACTTTTCTAATTAAAGAATAATTGACATACAATATTATATTAGTCTCAGGTGTGAAACATAGTGATTCAATAGTTAGATATGTTATGAACTGGTTACCACAATATTATCTATTACCATCTGTCACCATACAACGTTGTTACAATCTTACTAAGTATATTCCCTATTCTGTACATTACACCCCCATGTCTTAATTTCATAACTGAGAGATTGTACCACTTAATCCCCTTCACCTATTTTGCCAGACATGCAGTTTTAGTCATGACTCATAACAATAACTATTGTACCAATACTGTATTTGCAGAAGCTTTTCAAAGAACCTAATGAACCCAAGGGAAGATTTTAATTTCTCACTGTTTGGCAATACAAAGAGAATGGTGTATATTCTTCTACAGTTCTAAATAATTTAGATGAGTGTTCTGACTTTTAATGAGGCTTTCTCATCATTTTCCCATTTGAATATTTTTAGTACATTTTGGATGTGTGTTGGCTTCTTTTGACTCATTGTGCCTTGCATTGAAAAGAGCTGCACAACAATCTAACAATTCTGTAATGGATTCTTATACTTTGAAAATTCAATTCAATTTCAGAGCAGTAAGATTTATTTATTTCTCCATCTGTTCCTCAATCCATCAATCTATCTGTCTATCTATTATCTCTCTCTCTCTCTTTCTCTCTTTCTCTCTCGCTCTATGTATCATCTATTTTCTACCTAATATTTGTAGATTAGGTAGAATCTTTGCAAATTTCTTTTTTCAATCAAAAAATCTGATCTAGTCAGAGATGCTTGGATGATTGCATTGCTGAGTCTGAGAAAGGGGTTCTCTGGTGAAGATGTCATGGAGGGGATCCCCTAAGGAAGGTGTCATTAGTTGTCTCAAAGAATTTTGTAGCTAAATTAGACAGAATTTGAAATTTATTTCATGAGACTGAGAGTTTTTTTTTTTTCTTGAAAATATCAGAGGGGGTAGCAGATGTCTTATTATTGCTCCTGTAGAAATAATGTCACAAGACCAGGTGGAAAAAATTTCCCCATGACAAAACTGGAAAGCATGGTAGAGGAGAGCCACTCCAAGATAGAAAATTAATTGCTCTTCTTTTTGTAGTCATAGTCCTAGTTGGATAGATTATTTGAAATTTCGATGTTCAGAACTACGTGAAATCTAGGTTAAAGAAAATTCCATTAACTTTCTGTCTCCATTCTTTTTTGAAACCACTATATCAACTTGATCTTTTCAAACTACTACTTAAATTTGCCTTTATTCTTATGTAACATAAATAAAATCACAATTCCTTAGTTTTGCTTTTAAAGGCTAGTGTACAGGGGCACCTGGGTGACTCAGTGAGGTAAGCGTCTATCACTTTTCACTCAGGTCATGACCTCATGGTTCCTGGCTTCGGGGCCCACGTTGACCTCTGTGCTAACAACCCTGAGTTTGCTTGGGATTCTCTCTCTCCTTCTCTCTCTCTGCCCCTCCCCTGCTCACACTCTCTCTTTTGCTGTCTCTGAAAATAAATAAATAAACTTAAAAAAAAGAATAGAGGCTAGTGTACATACAAAATTTGTAATTTATGTTCTTTTTATTTATTTGTTCAACATTTGTTGACTAATTGCGGTATAAAATTTCTTGCAAGTTTGCAAAGGACCCACAATATCTTCTCTTGCTTCTCTTCAATTCTTCTGTTCTATCCAAACTCTTTTCAGACTCAGAATTCCTGCTGCTATTATATACTACTCAAATTCCATGGAACAGTTAAAATCAAAACATGTATAATGACCAATCATGTTCACAATATGTTATTAGGGGAAAATATTCTCTTCATTCTGTGAATTTTTACACATATCACAGTTCTCTGCATTGCTGTTATTTAGGTGGAAAAGTTATCTGCCCTGCAAGATTACAGAATCTAGATACAGGGCCCATTAGTTCTCTCATATTGCCTTTAAAGAATCTATTCTTTATATTTTCTTTCTAGAATTTATAGTATTCCATAGTATTTTTTGTTAACCCGTCCCTTTGCCTTTTTCTCTTTCTTCTATTAGAATGTAAGTTTTCTAAGGACAAGGAACTTGGCTGCAGATAGTTTCCATATTGCTCATGCTAAACATAATGCCTGACAAAAATATAGTTGCCAAAACACAGTTATTAAATTAATTGAAAACTTATAATTCATCTTTTACTAGATAAATAAAAAACTTGTGTGTAGGGAAACTCAGGCTGTTGTTTGGTACTGTCAAAGCCCTGCATTAAAATATCTATTTTGTCTTTCACCTCTCCCATGACTGATATCCTCATAGTTAAATATTGCTTAATTCCTAAGGAATATTGCAAGACTGGTAATTTTTCCTATATTTTCACTTTCCTTTTTATACTGTTTGTTTTAAAATAATTTTATATTTTCAGAAAAGTTGCAAAGATATTACAGAGCTTCTGTATATGCTTCACTCAGCTTCCCCTAACCATAATCATTGTAAGAATTTAACATTAATGCAACATTATTAACTAAAACCATGGTTCCACCAGATTTCCTACTAATGTACTTTTTCTGTTTCAAGTTCTAATCCAGGATGACACATTGCATTTTAATCATTATGTCGCTTTATCATCTCTAATCTGTGACAGTTTCTTGGTGTTTCCTCCTTATTCATGACCTTAGTGCTTTCAAAGAGTACTGTTTTTTGTTTTCTTTTGTTTTGTTTTGTTTCATAGAACATTCATCATTTAGGGTTCTTTCAATATGTCCTTATTAAACATTTAGGTCATGTTGGTGTTACAGATTTTGGAGAAGGATACAAAAAGGTAAAGAGGAAGATGTACTTTTAAATGGAATCAAATAACCTGTGTCCTACATGAAAACATTCCAGAGAAATAGAACATACTACTTGTCCAAACTAGGGAAGCAGCCACCAAATCTGGCAACAGGATGTTAGTTTCAGGGCAGATGGCAAAAACAAAAACTTGGCGACTCTGGTGGGAGTTTAACACACAATACAAGGGCAAGATAAAAGGATACAACATAATAAAAGTTTAAGTTTTAAAAATCATCATTAGTTTTACATAGAAATAATTATCACAGTTTATCATAGAAATAATTTTATAATAGCCCAAGTTTCAAAGCATTGTAATCCTTCATATATTTCATGACTATTTATATGAACTTTCCACTAAAATCATTTCACAAATATTTACTCCAAAATTTTATTGGGAAACAAATTAAATTTTAAAATAAACTTTATTTAATATATAGTAAAAATTGTTTTGGTTGCTTGTTAAATGTTTCAATGATTTTCTGAGTTGTCACTATTCAAGATAAACCAGTTTATCACTCACTCCAGCTGCCAGCAATTTTTCTCCATTTGTTTATATTCGTTGCATGACAAATCAGGAAAGACAGACAATATTTATTTTTCCACAATTCAGAATTAATTTCACAAAAATTTGAAATAGTAGTGGTATTTTAATTATATACCTCATCATAAGTTTTCAAAATTATACTAAAGACATGTTTCAGAGGCCGATTTTTTATGCAAGTTTCATTTTTTATAAGGAACTAAATGTGTATTTCTAAAAAGGGCACTTTTAAAGTGATATTTAAACAACATTGTGTTTCTAACTTACCTACCATTTTTGTATAGCTCAGATCCATTTAAAATTTATAATCATAGGGACTCCTATGTGGTGCAGTGGGTTAAGCATCCCACTTGGCTCAGGTCATGATCTCACAGTTCATGAGTTTGAGCCCCATGTCAGGCTCCGTACTCTCACTCCCTTTTTTCTTTCCCTCATTGCACGCTCTCTCTCCAAAATAAATAAAAAATTTATAATCATAAATCTAATGCATTTAATGTTCCTAATATCCAAATATTTGTTTTCTTATTTTAACTAAGATTTTTTTTCTGGGAAGACTAGGTTGAACTTCAAATTATAATGTAATTTATTTTATGATCCCACAAATATTCAACATTACCTCCTTGAGAGTTCTCCATTCCAATAAAATAAACATGTCCTGAAATCTTGTTGTATACTTACATCTGTGTATAACTTTAATTCATTATTAAATAATGAATAACTATTTTAAAATGTAGACTTACACAATTTAAAACATTAAGCTCACTGTTGCAATATAAGGGACTCTGACTCTAGGAAAGTTCACCTACAAAATGGGTGTGATAATCACACTTTCTACTTCAAATCATTTTTTCTACTGTCTGTTGTCTAGATTTAGCATTTTTATAATAATTTTTAAAATAAATGATAAAATCCAGACTAGCTCTTTAATCTAACTGAGTTTATTTACACATAAATAATTTTTAACTCCTATTTTTGCATAATTTATTTTCAAAGTTTGAAAACATTTCATAGGTTTATCTTCCATTAGAGGTTTGTTGAGACTTGATATCTCTGTCTACACAATTTATTTCCCCCAGTTGAGCAGTTAAAACAATATTATAACATGTGCACTAACAATCATTATCATTATGTAATAATTTAAATATTACATAATGATTAATCTCAAATAATGGCATATATATGTATAAATGTGTATATGAGCTAAATATTCAGATTAAAGCCTTTTTTAATCCCCTTCTAGATGACAGTACTAATCTTTCCTTCAGGGGCTAACCGGTGTTTTGTAATAAAATTATTTTACATTTTATTTTTATTTCAAGGGCCTTCCTTGGCTGGAGTTTTAGTAACTTTTAGAACCTGGACACACAGATGAAAGTAAGTACATAAAATAATGGTTGTGATTAAAGAAAAATCTATAACTCATGATGGGAAATATTGTTGACTATTGTTTAACTTAAACTTATTTCAGCCACCAATAACAGAGAAATCTACTAACAGTATCCTAAATAATATGTTATATTATTTCACAATACTAAGTAGGTGCTTAATTTAGAGCAGTTTGATAAAGCAAGTCTCTTAGCATGGATCACAGATACCTGGGAGTCTCAGAAAAATGTCCAGGTAGCCATGAAATCCAAAAATATAAATAATAATACTCAGATATTATTTGCCTATTTCACACTCTCTCTCTCACAAGACAAGAGTGATGTTTTCCAGTGTCTACATTATGTATGATATCACAAGTAGGCTGAGTGCACAAAAAGATATGAGAATCCAGCCATCTTCCATCAAGCAAAGTCCTAAAAGAGTTGAAAAAATCTAAAGTAATGATATAATTATTTCATTTTAGAAAATATAGTTCTAACACATAAAAACATGTTATTTGTGATAACATGTAATGATTGTAGTATTTTCACTTTGAAAAAATTAATAACATTTTTTAATCTTTTCATTTAAAAATTCAAATACATGAAATATTGGTAGATATAGCCCATATAAACAAAAGCTCTTAGGAGTCCTTAATAATTTTTAAGACTATAAAGAAGTCCCAAGCCTTTGGAATTTGAGAGTTGCTGGCTTAATGATACAAGTCATAGAGTACCTGGTGCTTTTCATCAACTAGTTCTATCATTACTATAAGCATTAATAATTTCTCCTCCATGACCCTCCTCATAGTTAGGAATTGCTGAAGTAATCCCAGGCATCACATGTAATTCTGTGATGCAGCAATGACAATCAATTACTCCTAGTTTCTTTCTTTGATGAAAGAGGCAAATGTTACTCATGACCCCCAACAGAATTTATCTCATGCCCCATTGGCTGGGAAGGGATAAATGACTATGTTAATCAATCACTTTCAAAGGGAATGAAATCACTCTGATTGATTGAGTCCAATTTTCATCCGTCTCTAGGTAGGGGAGGAGGGAGAGACACTTGCTGGAATCCTTGCCCAAGTGGAGGCTGTGTTTTCAAAGTCAATATGGTCTCTAGAAGTAAGTCATACTCTTAGCTGGGAATGTATGTGGATAAAGTGAGTGCGTCATTTACATTTGTTGTGCTGAATTTATTTTTGAAAATCAGGCAGGTATTAGGCACTGACCATCTCATAAATAGCTCTGTCCACAGTCTTGGTTCAACTCATGCTATTCTGAGATTCTTGGGATTTAAAATTGAAACCTTTATAATTAACATTTAAAAATTAATTAAAGTAGTAAATGCAGCTAGCTAAGTGAGTAAGTAATTTCTAAAAAGGTAGCTTGAAACAATAATTTGGTGGTAGGCATTCAAATACAAAGAGGTAGACGATTCAAGATAAAGTTAAGACCACAAATCTCAAAGAGTTTTTGGTGTATTTAAAACAGAATATTTTAGGGGCCCCTGGGTGGCTCAGTCAGTGGAGCATCTGACTTTGGCTCAGGCAAAGCAGCTCAGAGCCTGGAGCCTGCTTCCGATTCTGTGTGTGTCTCTCTCTCTGCCCCTCCCCTGCTCATGATCTGTCTCTCTCTGTCTCTCAAAAATAAATAAAAATATTAAAAAAATTTTTTTAATAAAAAAACAGAATATTTTATTCCTTCCTTGAGAAATGCATATTTTTCCAACATGAAAATAAAGCATATATGTGAAAGTGTGTACAGATTGTAAAACACTAAAAAATAGTAGCATCTTATTATGTTTGTTTTATAGTTGCTAATTTATTTATAATTATGTTTGTTGTTTTACTTTGATTTGATTCTGAACCTTCTAAAAGCAATGGTTTGTGATGAGATGTTTTAGCTAGTAATCCTGGTTCTGTGCTAAATTTCTGACTTCTTTCATATAGTGTTGATCTTCATCTTCTAATTTATATAAGCAATTCATAAAATGGTTAGATTAAGAAAAATGACATCTAAAATACTCTGAGATGCCAAAATTTCTTCAATAGATATAGTATTTAATGTTTGCAAGTGTTATAATGACTTGACTTGAATTGGTTGACCTTGTCATTAGTTTTTTTGGGGAAAAGATTTGAAGACTACATGTGTTAAAGAAATTATATTTTAGATGCCTTTCACAAATAATGTGTATGATAACTTTATAGGCATTTAATTACTTTATCTATTTTAGGTGTAGGCATAACCTTGCCTGCCAAATATTAAAAAATTCTTATAAACATTTGATATAGTTCTGAAAGTTATGATCTCAGTTTTCATTTTAGAATAAAGAAAGCACGAGAGACTCTTGAATACTGAAAACAAACTGAAGGCAGAAGGGGGAGGGGGGAAGGGGAAGGGGGTGATGGACATGGTGGAGGACACTTGTGGGGAAGAGCACTGGGTGTTATATGGAAACCAACTTGACAATAAACTATAAATTAAAAAAATATATATGTATAAATATTAAGATAGAATAAAGATTCCAAATAATATACGTTGTTATTATAATGTTCATGAAATTTTTACACTTTTGCAAAATGTAAATTAAGTACTTTGGGAAAATTTTCAATGTCACTTCAAATATATTTGCATACATATTTGTCATATAATATTGGAGGGAGAGTGCTACATTCTCCTACTTTTCAGTGGACTGTCAGTACTAATAATTCTTTATTGGCAGGTATTATTCATTTTGTTTTGTAGATCACATGCATATAACACCGAGATATTATGATATATTAGTCTGAATATAAAACATTTAATGTTACTTAAATTAAATACCAGTTTCCATAGTTGACAATATTTCAGAGTACCTCCAGGCATAATTATGGTTTTTTTCCAATTTTTGGAACAGTTTTGACTTATGATAACCTAAAACTAGTACATATCTCTCTTTCTGCATGTATTGACAAATGATTTGACTAGAAAAAACAACACATCTGATTTAAAATGAAAATGTTACATCCAATTTATATCTCTCCATAAGTGAGTGCATAACTGGATAAATCAATTCTACAGTTAAATTGAGTAGTAGTTATAAGAATTTAGTCAAATCAGTCAATTCAACTGTATTGGTGAAATAATTTATGATTTTCCCTATAAATCTGAAGTTTCCAATTTACATTTAATTCTATCTCAAGCATTTCCCATAGAGAAGTTGCTTTGCTGATGGCAAGTTAGTATCACCCATGTCTCCAGGGGAATTAGTTCAGAATGGTGATGCACTACAACAAAAGTAAAATTAAATTGCAGTCGTCTCATAATAGTTTTTCTGAATCATCTGACAACCTAGTTAGTTAACATCACCAACATATTTTCACTCTTGAAAGCCTAACAGGTGTTTGGTAGATTTTCTTCATCTGTTACAAATCAGTACTGATTCCAACTGGACATGTTCCATTCAATAGATGGACATTTTTTATACTTGTAGATATCCTGCACCTGTTCAAACAGTATCAGCTCCAAACCTGTCTTCTTAGTTGATGCTGGCTGTTCTGTTCTTGACACCTGGCCCATTCGATCCACATCATTGTCTCTATAGAAGAGATTTATTATACACATACTCTTGCACCTGTCTCAAATTATCTAAATCTGTCTATGTCTGGCACAATGTCAGTCTTAGTGGGACTGTGGAGGGATAGGTTGACCTGTGCTGAATCACATTTTTGCTTCATGACAAAATGATATATTCTCTAAAATCTTCATAACTTTATCACAGTGAACATTAGCTATGTTACCATTAGAGACAATCTTAAAGTGAAGATTTCATAATTGAATTTTTCCAATTTTCAAAACAAAATAGATATATTTAAAGCATCAGAAGATTGAGAATGTGCTTATTATATAGGAATAAGTTGGCCTCATTACCTTTAGTGCGTCTGTGTTAGGCAAGATAACTTCTTGGGGGAAAAAAGAGAAATCATGCATTTTCATAGTCCATGAGACTCTGTTAGCTAATATTGATCCCTAAGGGAGGCGAAGAATGGAATAAATGGAAAGGAAAAAAAAAGAAAGATGGAAGAACAAGTTCTAGTTCTTCTAAAAATGGTATTTATGGGTAATATGTGTATTTTACGTAGTGGGACATTAAAAATTCTGAAGACTTGACTATCTTATTGTTAGGATGTCTCCTTCCTTTGCTGACAACTATGGGAGTTAGAAATAAACATTAGATACATGTATTTTCAGTTTTCCTGTAAGCCAAAAGAAAATTCTGTGTCTCAATAATGTCACATACCCAAAAGTGATTAAAAAAGAACCCACGTTGTATCATCACAAAATAGATTATTTTTTAAAATAGACAGGGTTCCATAATACAACCCATAGAAGTCCAGTTTTGAAAGATAATTGAAGTGGCCCATTTTTTTCTTGAAAAAACTGTAGAAGTGACTTGGTGAGGAAAAACAAGTAGGCATATCATAAACAAAGTGAGCTAATAGGTGATACCCAGGTACCTGAGAATGTGGGTGGATGTTACCAAAACACCAGTACACATAGGACTAACTGAGGATCAGCATCTGTGTGATGAAAATAGTGAGACATTAAAAGATATTACTGACAAATTCGATGAAACAAAGACTCTGATATCATCATCAAATATCTATAATGAAGAGGACCCAATTCTGGGTGAGTAAACTTACTCGGTTACAGTTAGAATGATGGGTAACATTGACAGAAGTCCTTCCATGGTCTGATTTGAGAGTTAGTCTCTCTCTGTGTCTGTCTCTCTGTCTGTCTGTCTCTGTCTCCCTTTCCCTCTTTCTCTCTCTCTCACACACACACACGCGCCCGCACTTGTGCACACACTGTGTCTGTTGTTATTAAGTTGCCATGCATGGATAAAACAGTACGGACATTGCCTACAACTTTAAGGATCTCAGAGATATTCAACAAATATTCCCTTCCAGAAAGATAGAGCTTTTTGTTGTGAGTAAACTCTTGGGTGAATGAACCACAAATGAGCATGACAGGATCACTAGGGATAAAGTAGAGAAAGTTGAAATAGCAGGGAACAGAAAAGGCTCAGAAGAAGTAGATTCCAGAAGGTACTGTAACCGCAATACCCAACGTATATGAAAGTGTAAACACTAATATGGAAGGCAAGACCAGTAGGTAATAAAGCTGAAGACAGATGGCTTGTTGCAAGGCTTATCTCTGAAAGAAAGAACGGGGGCTACACAAACAAGGCTTCAGAGTAATAAAAGAAATCTTTGAAGTAGAAAAGAGAGAAGGAGAAGGTGAAGGAGGAGTAAGAGGAGAGAGATGAGATGAGAAAACTAGCCTAGTCCACAATCTTCGCTTCTTCAGAAAACCCAGACTCTTTTAAACATCAAGCAAAAAAAAAAAAAAAAAAAAAGGAACAACATCCAACACCATATAGATACTATAAGAAAAAAAGATGTCAATGAGCCAATAATTTTGTTAGACATATTGAAAGCATTTCTATAACTTGACAATAAAGCACATGATAATTGTAATCCCTAATATTTTAAAATGAATAAAATTAATAAATAAAGAAAATTAAAGTTTGAAAAACATCACAAATCACATACACTCAGAACAATATGGGCAGTGACAGAATATTAAGAATAAGATTAGAACTCAAGAAGTGTTCAAAAAGAAAGGAAATCAGAAATGAAGACTAAACTAGAACAGAGCAAACATCTGAAAGCAACGTAATAAACAATGATACCAGCATGTAGAAAAATAATAAAAAGTTAGACATCTAGAGAAAATGAAAAGATTTCACAGGAAAATTATATAAGACACGTAAAGTTATTTAGCATATTTTTAATTCCAGCCACTTCCCTCCCCCAATAAAGCACCCTCCTCTTCCTTAAATGTGAAAAATAAATCAGAATAAATATATAGACCTAAATTAGGAGAACTTCCTATATTTCAGAAACATATTGATAGGGCATCTTATGTACCTGGTGTAACATATAGTAAGTAAATAATAGCAAATATTAGAAACAATTTAAATATACATCAAAGATTGAATCAACAATGACACATACGTATACACAAAATAATAAATAGAAAATACATCCATGTAGTGATACGGAGTGGTTGCCAAAATTTTTTCCAGTGAAAAAAGTAACTTTAGTTTCTCTTACTACATAGGTAAGTCAGTAGGTAGGTAGATGATGGATAACTAAAGTTGTTTTTTAACCTTGCTGGATCACTGGCAAGAAAGTCAAAGAAACAGGTATGTTTTCTCTTTACTTTGTATTTATATATATCTATTTTATATATTGTATATAATATCCAGATATAGAGAGTGTGTATATGTATGTGTATCTGTCTCACTCACTTTTTCCTAATATTAATATCATTCATAATCATAGGATACTTATATCAAAAGTAGGAATTTAACATTAGCATAATACATATATAATTTTAAAAAATAACTTTAAGAGAAACATTAGAATAATAAACAGTGCTATTAAAATGGTTAACTATAGTGAAAAGGAAGAAAAGATAAAGGGAGGGAGGCAGAGAGGGAGGAAGGGTGGGAAAGAAACTCTGAAATTGGAAAGTGGGGGTAATTTTCAGGTCCATTTGTTCCCTGACTCCTTACCAAACCATTCCAGTGCATGGAATTGGGGATGCTTCTTGGATGATTTTGTACGAACCTATG
Organism: Cryptoprocta ferox; assembly: GCA_028646485.1. Classification (NCBI taxonomy): domain Eukaryota; kingdom Metazoa; phylum Chordata; class Mammalia; order Carnivora; family Eupleridae; genus Cryptoprocta; species Cryptoprocta ferox. Next base: position 95,222,284 of record CM053573.1, on the reverse strand, counting down.
ACAGGGAGGAGTTCAAAATCACTTTCCTGTGGTTAAGGGTTAATGAAGACTACAGAAAGTATATAAAACATTGAAAATTATATCTGTTCTTAAAGACTAAAATTATCAAGACCACAGAGAACTCTGATCCCTTCTCAGTGGAAAAAAAAGATTTTTTAAAAAAGTTTATTTATTTGAGAGAGTGAGAGCACAAACGAGAGAGGGGAAGAAAGAGAGGGAGAGAGAGAATCCCAAGCAGGCTTTACACTGTTAGGCAGAGCCCCATGTGGGTCTCGAACTCACAAACTGTGAGATCATGAACCAAAATCAAGAGTCGGATGCTTAACCTGACTGAGCCACCACAGTGCCCTCAAACTGATTTTTATTTTGTCTTTGATTGTTGGTTTCCCCCTACTTATGCTTTAATGGAAGATTTTGAAACTTACCCTAAACACCTATCCCAAATATCTTCTCTATGATTTTCTATCTTAATGTGTAGAATCTGGTGTATAAGCCTTTCAGCCAAACCCTGGAATTTACCCTGGGCATATATGTATTTGCCTGTTGCAAATATTTAGATAGATACTAAGTTTTATGATGTGTATAAAATATGAGTTATATTTAAATATACATTTATTTCCAAGGTTATGGCTCTCACTATTCATATTAATAAAATATTTAATAATCTAATCATCAATTAAAATAAAAATTATCTTAAATTCTATTTCTTTATTAACAGTAAGAACAATCACAATTTTATAATATTATCCTTGAAAATTTAGCTAACATGCTAGTACTACTGAAAATCTTCAGTTGAAGATAATTGGTGTTGTGAAAATGCCTGCACATTTCCAGTATCAGACACCAGTTTTCTTATTTTTTTAAAGCCTATTTATTTTTGAGAGAGAGTATGAGTAGCGGAGGGGCAGAGAGCAGGAGAGGGAGAAACCCAAGCAGGCTCCATATTGTCAGCACAGAGCCTGACATGGAGCTTGAAATCACGAACTGTGAGATCATGACCTGAGCTAAAATCAAGAGTCAGACACTTAACCAACTGAACGGATGCAGGTGCCCCCAGACATCAGTTTTTAAAACATATATGCTTATTTATAAAGTAGTTTATGCCTAATTGTCAAAACAATGCAAGTTCTCTTCAGTAAATATAGTAATACCGGCTGGAAAGATTTAGTAAATAGGCTAGGAAGAGAAAATTATCCTCAATACATTATTTTATTTTATGCTTTAGAGATGACAGTAATTGTCTAGTCTTTGGTAAATGAGTTACTGTGTATGAGCCTGAGTTTACTCACTAATCAAATGGGATTAGGGATTTAGTATCTGCCTCATGGAGTTGTTGAGATGACCTGTGACAGAACTCAAAGCACTTGAAACACTATGAATAAAGAATGTTACTGTTATTATATCTTTATAATCTTTTCTCTCTATTTATTTATAATATCATACTGTTGGGATCGTAATATACATAATGTTTTATATTTGCTTTTATTTACCTAATAATATATTGTGAAAATCTCTACTGATACATAAATTTTTAAGTATATCTATAGATATATAAATGTACTGTGAAATTTCTACAGATAAATAGATTTTAAAGATATATAATTTCTTTTTTAATTTGAGAGAGAGAGAGAGAGAACACTAAGGGGGAGACAGAGAGAGAGAGAGAGAGAAAGAGAGAGAGAATCTTAAGACGTCTCCATGGTCAGCACAGAGCCCGACATGGGGCTGGATCCCATCACCCTGGGATCATGACCAGAGCTGAAATCAAGAGTCTGTGCTCAACCTACTGAGACATCAAGGCACCCCTAAATTTTTTTTAGTTTATTTTTTAGAATGATTTTATGGTCACAAGAATATATATATTTTTTATTATTTTATAAAAGTCTATTGAGTGGAAATATTTTACCTAACAAGATATTTCAATTCTGTAAAGAAGATAATTCATATTTATTATCTTTGATCCATTGTAAATCTTTGTATAATACATATCCTAAAACAAACAGGTCTGTGATATTCTCTGATTATTTTCCTTAAAATGAATATGTACATGTCATATAACTGGGTGAAAAGTAATGACAACTTCCATAGTTTTCATCTGTATGTACTTAAATGTACTTAAATTATCACTTTTTTCCCTAAATTGGTTGTTGAACGTAGAAACATTGAACACGTGTTGTGTACATATTAGTAACCGGTATTTATTGTTGATGAACTGATTATTTTATCTTCACACATTTATTGTAACTGTGGAACTTATTTAACTGTTATACATACACTTTCATACCAAACATTTAGATCTTAACCAGTGAACTAGTTGTTAATTGTATGTCATCGACAATCATTTTACAGATTTCTCATAAAGTTACTGAATGGAGAGGCAGGATATTAATTTTCCTTTTTATATATTAATCATCATTTACTGCATAAGATTTCTTTTAATATATATGATAAAAATTTTAATGTAATTATTCTACTTTTTTCCCATCTTAGAAAAGAAAACTAGGCAAATTCAGATTCAGTGAACAGAGTAGGGAAATGCATGTCTTTTAATTTTTTTTTTGTTTGTTTATTTTTGAGAGAGAGAGAGAAAGACAGAGAAACAGAGAGAGACAGAGCATGAGTGTGGGGGGGGTGCAGAGAGAGAGGGAGACACAGAATCTGAAGCAGGCTCCAGGCTCTGAGCTGTCAGCACAGAGCCTGACGTGGGGCTTGAACCCATGGTCTGCGAGATCATGACCTGAGCTGACGTTGGACACTTAACCTGAGTCACCCAGGTGCCCTGAATGCTTGTCTTTTGACTTCACTAGGGATTTTAATGAAACACATAGAAATTAGAAATGATATGTTTCTAGATATGTTTCTAAACTTGATACTCTTAACTTTCTGGCAAGGAGAGGTGATTTGACTATGTGTTTTTTGTTTACTTTTTTTAAAGAATGCATTGATTCAGACTTTTTTTCTCAAACACTTTCAAACCAGACTTTTCTGGAGACAAATATTTCCCCTTGTGACTAGATCATCAAAAAAGAGATATTTGCTTTTTTTTAAAAAAAGCTTAAAAGCTTTTGGATACCAGCCATTTTAATTAATTTAGCACCAAGAATTCCTTGCAGTGTTATTTCTGGAAAGACTTCTTATAATAATTGTAATTATTTAAAGAGGAAGGAAGGAAGGAAGGAAAGAAGGAAGGAAGGAAGGGAGGGAGGGAGAGAGGGAGGGAGGAAGAGAGGAATGGAGGGAGAAAGGGGGAAAAAAAGGTCTTGATTTTAAAGTGTGTCCTGGGGATCCTGGGTGGCTCAGTCAGTTAAGCATTTGACTCTTGATTTTGACTCAGGTCATGATCTCAGGGTTTGTGAGATCCTACACTGTACTGACAGCACTTGGAATTCTCTCTTTTCCTCTCTCTCTCTCTGCCTCTCCACTGCTTGCTTTTTCTCTCAAAATAAATAAACTTTAAAAAAAGTTAAAAGAAAATAAAGTGTGGGGTGCCTGGGTGGTTCAGTTGTTTAAGCATCTGATTTCTGCTCAAATCATGATCCCCCAGTCCATGGGTTCGAGTCCCATGTCAGGCTCAGTACTGACAGTTCAGAACCTGGAGCGTACTTCAAATTCTGTATCTCCCTCTCTCTCTGTCCCTCCCCCACTATTTCTCTGTCTCTGAAAAATAAATAAATGTTTAAAAATTAAAAAAAAATTAAATAGTGTGTCCTAACCATTTGTTGGGGGGGAGGGTGGTAGACAGGGTCAGTTATTTCTTATTAAATCATTGAAAAGCTCTGGCATCATGCTTATAATTTTATATAAATTGTAGGCTACCTAACTCACAAAAATAAGCTATATTATAATATGTAACAATTCTATATGACACGTGTCTGGAATTAAGATCAGAGGTCACTTTAAATAAACACAAATATTTTTCTGAGTGACTAAGCCAAACAGGGCACATTCTAGAAGCTATAGATAGAAAATGTATACCAGAGATTTACTATCCAATTTTTACTTTCAGAGAACTCCTGGTTTGAGAATAACATATCTACTATAAGTTACCTTTTCAATAAAGGCATTAAGGTAGACATGAATTCTCAGCTTAGCTACTTCTTCCTACGAACTTCTCCCTTTTCTGTATGCATAGATTCCATTCACCTCTATGTCCTGTGATATATACACATTTTTCCATATATCTGATATCTATAGCTCTTTCTATCTATCTATATAAACAGATAGAAATGGAAACAGAGATGTTAGCCCAGTGCTTATAGAAAAATTGGGACTTAAGAAAAGCTGCAGAACGACTGAATGGTCTAAGAACAAAATGCAATATTACTTAAATGAAAAAAGTGCTTTCTTTATATTTACTGAACATGGCTGAGTGATCATTATTTTCTAAGACAGTAAAACAGGCAATGAGATAAATAAGTATAGTGAAAGATGATAACAAAAAATAATCAACAAAGGCTAAAAACTAAAAATCAATATGGATACGCAAGGTGATAATTTCCTCTGATGGATTATATAACAAGTAAATTATCAGAAATAACACTGTTGATCATAAAAGCATTACATAAATGTTCATGAGTTCCTGATTATGAAATATGAAGGAATATCTTTCAACTTTTAAATATCCCTTGATTGTGTCCACCCTGATAAATACTTATATTAGTAATGAAATAATTATCAAAATATGGGGACTCAGGTAGGATGAGAGACATCATAACTGTACTTGAAATATTTACTAGGAATGTGGTTTGTCCTATTTAGTATAGAATCCATTGGGTCTTATGGAACCCTGAATGATAAACTTTATAATTTGAAGTGACCATTAAAAGGTAAATTTAAACTCATCTATGAAAATATTTGTGACGATAGAGAAAAATAGGGGCAGTAGTATAGTCAATAATAATTTTCTGTCTTGGAAAACCAAATAAGGATTTTAAGAAGTCAGACAAGTAGGACAGAAATGAAATGCTGGTTTGGACAATTCACCAGAACAAACTAAAATATGGATGTCTGAGGTGATATAAGAATAAACATCATCATACTGATACACAGCTTTATCAAACAAGAATTACCCAGCAGAGTTCTAATTTCAAGAAACACTCCAAAGAACATCATACTTAGACCTGGGAAATAATAAATGCTTGATTACAGTACATGCTGCCAAGAATTAGTTTAATCAATAATTCCAATTAACTTGGTTAAATTTGAATGGTAATTTTCTTTTAATTTTATTTTAAATTACAATATAAGATTGACTATTAAATCCCATATCCCATTTGATGTGCAGATATCAGAATATTTAACACAGGAGTAATGTATCTGTCCTATATTTTCAGGAAGTATTTTTGCTTTTAATTTTAAAAAAGTCACTTTTTCATGTACTATTGTTGCTTTTATAAGTTATTTACATCTTCTTCCAGAAATCCCACAACTGGCATGGTCATTTCATAAATTGTGGATATTGGTAAATCCTGGAATCTGAAGTATATGATCTAAGAGAAATGACTCAATGAATAAAATTCTGTCACATGCATTAAAACTACCAGGTTTATTGATCATCTCTCTAGATAATAAAAGTGGATTAATTCCAGTTTAAATGTGCCTTCACTTATTTTCTGAGTCTCTAGTCCATGGACTAGTGTTATCCAATAGACTTCTCTGTCTTAATGAAAATGTTCTGTATCTACACTTTCTCATATGGTAGTCACTGGCCACATGGAGCATTGAACATTAGAAATGTGGCTAGCAGGACTGAGAAACTAATTTTTAAACTGTATTTTATTTTAATTAATTTAATTAGAAATAGCCTTCTGAGGGTAGCCTGAAAAGCAGAGCCTGAAACTGTGGCTTGCATAAGGTTAGTTCATTAGGGAATGACATTTCAGGGAGCAGGAATGATGGACAGGGCAAAGAAAACAAAGAAGGAGGGCAGATTAATATAAGGATACATTATGGAATTGGTTGCCAATTGTAACCACTGAAGCTCAATGTAACTGATAGGGCTTCTTAGGGGGTTTATGAAATTCATTTCAAAACTATCCACAAAAGATGGAGGGGAGGAGCATTTCTCCCTCAGCTCTCATTTCCCATTGATTCAGAATCTCACAGGCTTTAACTTCTTCACAGTTTGGGTGATATATGAGAACTAAGGAGGTTCACTTGGGGTCACAGGGGCTTTAGAGGAAACCAATAATAAGAAGAGTAATGGATATGGGCCTTCAATGAGGCATCTGCATGAAGTTGGTAGATACCTGTGCAACCATGGACACAGCACTGTGGAAATAGGAGTTAGAGAACTAGCTAAGCAGTAAGTATAAAAATTTTAAGTAAGTGATTAGAATGGATATGGTCTCTGATCTTGTAGAACTATTATGAAGTGGAATAAATAAGAAAATAAAGAATAGTCAAATGAAAAGATAATTAGAAATTGGGATGGGTGCTGTTGAGGAAAACTAAGGTATATGGCAAGAACATTGTAGGGAGAGGTTAATTTGATAGGGTCATCAGCAAGCAAAGATCTACAGAAAATACTATTAAAGCTAAAACATGGATGATGAAGAGGAAGTCAAGGAGAAAATATTGTGCAATCAATCAATAAAAATGTAAAGGAAATCGTGTTTCCAAAATACCCCCCTGGGAGTAGAAAAAAAAATACCCAAATACCCAGCCCACTCAACAGATGAGTCATTATACTCATCCTATCAACTCAACAGATAGATTCAACCAATCCTTGATAGATTTGTACAGTTGTTAGATCTGTATCAGATTTTTCTTGGTAATCACCAGGAAATTTCTTTATTAAGGAAATAAAAATATATAAACCCTATACTGAAAATTAAAAATAGTTAAAGCCATATTTTTTGCTTTTAACATTGATGGCAGGAAGCATCTTAAAAATGGTAAATTGTTCATTGGAAAGACAACAACAAAAGATCGTGAAAGCTAGAAGAGAAGAAAGGTATTTTTAAAAAGACAATTTGACTGCATATAACAGAGAAATGAAACTGGGGGTCTCTTTTGATCACTGGTGCGTGAAAGTTTGACAGATTTCAAAATAGAATATGACAGTGCCGGAATAACATTATTGAATTTTGGTGTCTAAATTAATTTGACTCTCCTTGGGAGTGTAGATTACCTTTATTTTCTAATATCTCAGTATGAAAGATTTGATACATTTACTTGGAGAAATTAAATTTAAGATAAGAAACAGAATGTTTAAGCCAAGCCCGTGAAGCACCATTTACCAAGTATGAAACCATATATTTAGACTTCAACTTTTTAAAACTATGCTTTACAGGACCTCGACTTCTTCCCATCCAACCCCACCCCCATCCCTGGAACATTTTATTATGCAGGAAGAATTGTCTTTAAAAGTTTGCATGCAACTTACTAAACTATTCAAATTTAAATTTGAAACAGATATTTTGTTCAAATTTTAAGTTACATTCTCCTTTTTACTCTGTGAGATCACTTTATTTTTATTTTTTTATTTTAGAGTGAGAGAGAGAGAGAATCTTAAGCTGGCTTCCTGCTCAGTGTGGAGCCCAAAGCGGGGCTGGATCCCACAACCCTGGGATGTGACCCAAGCCGAAATCAAGGGTCAGATGCTCAACCGACTGAGCCACCCTGGTGCCCCAAGCAGTTGTCACTTTTTAACAAACACAATTACCAGGGAGAAATGTGTATATTTGTTTATACAATGCTCACAGCAAATTTATGAAGTAAACACCATTTTTAGCCTACTTTTACAGAAGGCAAAATGAGGCACAGAGATTATTAAGTAACTTCTTTATTTTGTTCCGTTGTGTCCTTAGAAACTGTAACAGTGTCTGACACAAAACACCAGCTTAAAAACTGTTGTTGACTGAGCCACTCACCTTTTTATGTGTCACTCTGTAAATGCTAAAGAAAAACTCACAATTTTAGCTTTCTCCCACATGCACCCAAAACAATTATTTGGTCTATAATACCCAAATAAATACTCATTTCTTCTTGCTAAAAACCTAGGAGTCATCCTTTAGTATTTTCAATTTCTCATGCCCAATGTCCAATTGATTCATCATAGGTTAAGTAGTTTCTTCTTTTAAAATACATTTAAAATTTGTTTCTTTCTGTCAATCTCTATTGCCACTAGGGTCTAGGATAATATCTTTAAACACACATAGTAGCAATGGTCTCATGGTGTCCCTCCTGCAAAACAGCTATTTCTGTCCATTCTCCACACATCTACCGGGCTACTCATTTTAAAACAACAAACAGATCTTGAAATTTCCCAAAACTTCAAATTAATATCATGGTTGATGGAATATGCAAACTTTTCACTTGGTATCTAAGAATCTTTTCAACTGAATGTGTCTGAAATGTAACACCTGGACATTCCCCTTAAACCTGCCCTAGCCTTAATCTTATCTTCCTGTAATGTCCTCCTTGACCATCACAATACAATTTGCAAATCATTCCCCATGGAGCTATTTCCTATTCCCCTCAACTGTTTAATTTTATTTATCACCTAACAATAAACTAAATATTTTTCTCATTTATTGCATCTATTACCTACTTTCTCTCACATGACATGTAGACTCCATAGAGAACATTCTCCAGTGACTAGAATAGTTCCTGACACATGATAGGTACTCACTAAACATTTGTTGAATAATTGGATCAATCAATCATGAATGACCTACCAGACACTCTGATATTTTGTACCCTTTTTACCTCTCTAACCTAATCTGGTGCCACTCTTTTCTCATTTTCTATAGACACCCATGTGTTCACTCTGCCTGGTGATTCCTCACATAACAGGATATTTTTAAATCTCTCAGGACTCAATCTAAAGTTCACTGCCTCAGAGAAATCTTCCTATTAAATTATATCCCATTTAAATTATATTTCTACTCTGAACAACTAATAACCCATAACCAACATTCATAACAATTCATAGCACTTACTACAATCTATAGATTTAAAAAAATTTGCTCCTGTACATAATTCTTATCTCTATCCTTAATAGAATGTGTGCTTCTTAAGGGCATAAACTACCATGTTTATCATTTTACCTTCAGTGATCAACCTCATGCATGGGATACATTTGGAAGAAAGTTTTTTGAGAGAAGAAAGGAGACTTTCAATTTAATATAGTTATCACTGTATAATGGAATTATTGGAGGCATTTCTAAAATATTATTTTTCTATAGGAATCTATCTACATTTAATTAGTCTACTCGTTTACTTTTAAATCTTAAAAAGATTTACACATTTTATAAGGCACAATAACATTGATTATAATTATTATATCCTTTATCTTTTGCCAGACATTCTTCACACCATGTGTATTTGGAAAGTAACTTTCTAGGCAGGTGGATCCTAGTACACTGGGCTAGATCTACTCTCAAGCAGAAACCCGCACAACAGCATGGAGCAAGCGGCTCTTACCAGACTTTATTCCTGGAAAAAGCCCTGTAGCTTTTGTCCTTCTAGACTTTGTCAGTTGATGACATTTAAAAAATTCTCATTTTATTGGGGAGATTCTTTGAGGAATCTCCATATTATTTTCCACAGCAGTTATACAAATTTACATTCCTACCAATAGTGCTCAAGGGTTCCTTTTTTCGACATCCCTGCCAACATTGTTATTTCTTGTCATTTTGATACTAGCCATTCAGACAGGTGTGAGGTGATAGCTCATTGTGGTTTTGATTTGCATTTCCCTGATGATCATGATATTGAGCATTTTTTCATGTGTCCCTTTATCTCTTTTTATCATAAAGTTTGCTCTCTGGGGTCTTTCAGTGGTAGCAAAGAGACAACTCATTCACCCATGTTTTAATATATGAAGTTACAACCTCTTTGCATAACCCAATTTATTTATGAGGAAAAAACTCATTTTTCTAAGCAGGCCTCATTTCTCTCTTCACTAACCTCCTTTGTAATTCCATCAATATTTTCACCATTCCCTGCAAGTGTTCGTGATTTAATATAATATTCTCACTGTTTTACTCTTGCACTAGTTTTTATGAAATCATATTAGATATTACATCTAGTTTCTGTTACACACTTTGTTTTCTTCATTTGTCTAGTCTGATGTGCCTGCTTATTTCTCAGACCTGTTTATTTGAAGAGTTCACTTCCATTTTGAGTCACTTATGGCAAAAACATAATTCCCTTTCAATTTCATTTCATTGCAAAAGTACAAAAAACACAAAGTGGCAAAAGGCACATCGTTAACAGTTTACTCACTTTGCTACTATGTGAAAAGACAAACACGTTTGAGTATAACATGAGTTAAAAATACAATATGATTTAATTTTGATATTATTTACTTAAAACATAAGAGGATTAACATTTAGTTCATTTCATATGCAAAGAAAAATTTTGACAACATTTTGTCCTGTGTTTCAAAATAGAAAATGTTCCAGTTATGCTGATCTTTGCATATGAAATTAACCAAGAACCCACCAACAACATGCAGTTTGAATGAATATGTTCAAAGAAAGAGTAATAGACTTTTCTGAGTGTTAAATTTACTAAAATAATTGAATTCCCCTTTATTAAATCTAACTAGCATTTATTGAGCAGTAGGAAAACAATTGAAATAGATATAAAACAGCTACATTCTGGTTCATTTGCTTATTCAACACATTTGTTGTTGTGGTTGAATTGTGGGTTTTTCTGTTGTTGTTCTTTTTTTTACTGCTGGTGTGTTCACACACCATGTTAGTTACTAAGGATGTAATCTGAGCAAGATATAACATTCTTAGGCCTTAATTGTTACCTTTTGACTCAAATACTTATTTATTCTTCCCAGTATGAAGCACATAAAAGGCATTTGGCCAAGACTTGATGTGTCAAGACCTGTGCAGCATCTCATATTTTGCTCTATTTGCAAAGTAACATGTTAGCCTGCAGGTTCATAGATGCTATCGGAAGGCATAACAGTCTTAGGTCAGAGACAAGAGACTTCCCTTGTCTGTTCATAGCACAGCAAGAAGCATGTGTGTCATGTCAGCATTGGTTCCCCTTGACCCACGAGTCCAAAAAAGGCTTGACCCAGATGGATACTGCACCATTAATAGGTTTGTGTCACAGCTGTTAGATGAGGAAACTCCCAATCTTTTAAGCAGTGTGCTGCAAACCTGGGCAAACTTTGGCTGGAGGAAGATATTATTTTTATCGTCCTGGAAAGAAATTTATTCTATGCCCTAGAAAGGTGACATTATCTCTATCTTCCAATGTCATTTGTTACACAAATCCCTTGAAACATAATCCGGATTATAACCTGATCCAATACTGCAGAAATACCAAAAAGCATGGTCTTCTACTATGTATTACAGGAACATGTGTATTGACATTAAGGAGTTCACAATATAGTAGATGTGAAAGGAACACAAAAGTGAAATAAGCTAATAATGTTTTATTTTCTTAATTTTATGTAACTTTATACTTTCTGAAAAGAAAGACACCCCTAATATTTATGCATTCAAAGTTGTGTCTTCATTTATGATTTCTTACTTTAGTTTTATTCTGTTTTTAAAAAAGTAATGCTTATTTATTTTTGAGAGACAGAGTGAGGACAGGGGAGGGTCAGAGAGAGAGGGAGTCACAAAATTCAAAGCAGGCTCCAGGTTCCCAGCTGTCAGCACAGAGCCCAACACGGGGCTCAAACCCACAAACTGCGAGATAATAACCTGAACCGAAGTTGGATGCTCAACTGGCTGAGCCACCCAGGCACCCCACTTTAGTTTTATTCTTAAAAGGTTTTTCTCTATATTGTAGAGTTTAGAAACACTATTTTGGTTCTAGAATTTGGTAGAGATTTAGAATAGCCATAAAATTATCCATATAATTTGTGAATGTCAATTGAAAGATAAATAGATTCATGGAGTAGACATAAAGTTAGGGAAGGCATCAGTTTCATCGGTAAAGGCTTGTAACTGTAATTAAAAATTAATGTCAACATGTAGGTGAATTGTATTTTAAAAATTAGCATAACTTAATGAGCCATTCTCCAATGCATAGTAAACTTTGGAAAAGATGATGTAAAATTTATAAGAACCTGGATCAAATAAGGTAAGGATTGTTTGTGAAGCTTATTGAATGGAAAATAAAACTATATATTTATCATACCTTAAAGAGTCAAAACAAAGAGAAATTATTGATATGTGTGGCTTTCAAAATATTTTAAAGCTATGTATTCTTTAAACTTTTGATTTAATGGAGGGATAAGTAAAGTAATAAAAAAAAGAATAATTTAGTTCTACCCATTTTTATTGTTTTAATATTCCCTGCAGTATATTTGGCTAATGTTCTTAATTTGTTGTATTCAAGAATACATAAAGGTCTTAGTACCAGACAGATACATTATTTTTACTATTGCCACATCCTTATATCATAATTTTAACTTAGCTGGAAAACATGAGAAATATATTTATAAAAAATATTGATGCAAATCAATATGCATTAAAATATAAAAAGTATTCCAGGAAGCCAAAATATGACTTCTAATCTTTCTTAAGTATAATTTTTAAAACCCTTCCAGTGTAACATAATAAAAAGATAAAAACATCTACTTTGGAAGGAACCATAAATCCATAAATATTTCTGAACAAGTAGTTTCTATCTAAAATATATATATATATATACACGAAATTTACAAATATATACAAATTTTGAAAGAATAGTGTAAGAATTCCCATTTACCTATCAATGACAATAATGTTTTATCTATACATCTTCTTCCTTCCTTCCTGATTCATCATATTAAATCCACATACCATTTCCTTTTATTCATAAATATTTCACAAGCATAGCTTTGTTATTTTAATAGAAACATTTAAAAATTTTAAGTGTTAAAAAAGCAAAGGACAGGAGTAAACGTAGTTGAAGTTGTTCAAATCAAATATACTTTAAAATTATGCTACACACATTAATCAGATAATGCATCTATGAACACATTAGATTATTCATTAAAATATATACAAAGAAACATTGGCCAAACCCACAGACCTTAAAGAATTTACAATCTATTTAAGCAAATAAAACCCAGACAAATGAATAATAAAGTAATTTGAACCAGTGGTCTAGACTACTTACCAGATAGAATATTAAGGCAATCCATAATTAATTGAAATGGTATATAATAAATTTGTGAGTTCAAAAGAGGAAGCTAAAAGATGGTCTATTCAGTATTAAGGAGGTGGGGGGAAAAGCAAGCTATAACCAGGTAGTTTTGAAAATGCATTACTTATCTTTTTGAAATAACTGCCAGCATTTTAATGACTATTAGCCATTAAATTCATCTAAATTCACATTTAACTTAGTTTCCTTTGTTTGATTATGCTTCCATTGTTCTCATATAGTGCTCTACTGGAGAGCACACTCTCAAGAAAACAATTATGCAAGAATTCTCATCTAGAGCTCTGCTTTTAGAGACCATGACCAAACATGACCAAAGAGATAATACAGGGGTCACCTGGGTGGCTCAGTTGGTTGAGCGACCAACTTCGGACCAGGTAGTGATCCCGCGGTTTGTGGGTTGGTTGCCCCTCATCGGCTCTGTGCTGGCAGCTCGGAGCCTGGAGCCTGCTTCAGATTCTGTGTCTCCTTCTCTCTCTGCCCCTCCCCGCATTCATGCTCTGTCTCTGTTTCTCAATAATAAATGAAAAAATGTAAAAAAAAAAAAAAAGAGTTAATACAGGAGAAGACCAGACAATGGATATTAAGGATGCAATTCTGGAGTTGTATCATTCTCCAACTACTTGGCAGTAAAGAGTCCATCATGCTATATGCCAGTACTTACTTCATCGGCATATTGGATGAATATTGGTAATATCTGCAGTGCTGTAGTAGTGTAATTACTAGAATGTACATCTGCCTTAAACTGGGAAAATTCTTTTAAAATATTTGATTCTACAGAGTTGGCCAATATGCCCTTATTAGAAAATAACTACCCTTAGCTTTAAAAACTCTAAAGAAGACTTAATTAAGGAAAGAGCCTCAAAAGTCAGTTCTGACTTGCTCAGCATTTTCCCCATCTTCCATCCTGTCAAATAAACAATAGTAGTAAGGCAGCGTGGCCTGACTGGAGAGTTACAAAGCATGCTAAGAGAGATGAGGGATTATAATCCAAAGGAGCTGCAGGCCATGGTTAACATGCACTAGAGAGCAATCAGTCTTATGTAGTCAAGCTGATTACATAAGTCTATCTACCTAGAAAGGACAATTATTGATCCTGCTAAAGAGTTGCATGTAGTCAACACAGTTGATAAATATTGTATTGTAAATTTGTATTTAGGAAAATCACCCTAAATGGAGGCAAAATAAAGTTTCTTGAAAGTGGGCACAAAGAGATGCAATTGATTTGAGAATATCTCCTTTTATCAGTTTGCTTTGAGTTTATAAGATATCTCATCATCTATAAAGTGATACTCTACTAAAAATGTTAGGATCTGTAGAGACTATAAATTGAAACTATCAACCATTTTAACTTTATTTATCTTAACATACATCTTTGAAGAATACTGCTAACAATTATATGAAAATAATTGAAAATAACAAGGCCATGTTGAAAACATCTATTTTAGAAAAATAGATTTAGAAAAGTACCAGGATATATTTCTCCTCCATCCTGATGAAATTCCTTTCCCAATGACATTAGAAACAAAAGAGCCAGGAAGCTGACAAAACATATGCCAAAAATAATTATTCTATTTACCCAAAATGTGAATGTTCAGCTAATCAACATAGGGAAGTGTATGTACGTTTGTTGATGTGCATGTGTGGTTACCTTTAAGGTATATACATGTATTTCTATCTTTTGGACAAAAATTTATTTTTGAAAATAATTTTTGAAAAAGAACTAGAGTGTACATCCAATAAATATAATAAAATCAATGTGTTTGTCATTAAATCAGTGTTCAAGTATGATACAATTTAATTTATTGCCAGTTCTTCTTTTACTATCAAAAGTATCCTGGTGTGGAAGATAAACTGATCAGTTACTTTACTCTTAAGAAACTTGTTGGTATCACCTGGATGTGAGCTTTTTTAATTCTTCATCAGTATCTGCTACATATTCTGTCTCCATTTATTAATTTTTTAAAAAAATACACTGCTAAGTGTGGGATTGAATTTTCAAGTGTCCAAATCACTGTCTAATCTGTGCTTCCTTATCTATTTCTTTTTTAGCATTTTCTATAATATCCTGTAGATATGCCTAGGCATTTACTTGTCTAGCCTTTGTGTCTTACCTGATTTGATGAGCCAACCTTAAAATGTGATGTATAACTTTCTCCAAATTAGAACACAACTTTATTGTTATGTCTACTAATACCTTTTTTATATCCATAGTGAATTAAAATACACATATACCAATTAGAGTTAGTCCTCTCTGTAGTATGTAATGGTGTACTAAAGCAGGAGGGTGAACAGCAGACATGAAGAGAATTGCGTTTCATTTCCCATGGAAATGCAAACTTCCTCTGATTGTGCTCAAGAAAATGGCTAAAAACATGGTGAATTGATGTATGTATTTCTTCTGCATCCTGATGAACTTCCTTTCCCAAGGTAGCCACATCAGGCACAACAAAAGCCATGCATAAAACAATAACTAGTTACGCCTGATGTCCCTCAATTGCCACATTGCCACATTCTGTACACCTTTGCACTGGCCACATTTACAGTATTAGCAAACAATTAGTAGGTAACATGTTCTCTGCAATTACCAATATTTTTATTAAAATACTTCTTATTGATCCCCAAGGATATTGTATTATTTTTGATTTACAATAAACGATTCTTGGTTTTAGTAAAACCAAGTTTCCCGTTTAACATGTCTAAATAATAGCCATGTGAGGAGAATGGAAAATGGTTCCAATTAGGTTATAATAACCACACCAATGATACCTTTTAGCATTGTGGTAACCACACTAGATTTTTCATGATAAAATCTACCTTATACATTTAAAAAACTGAAGAAAGAAAATGTGAAATTCTAATAATGCTTTTATTAATGTCTATGTAGAAATAAATACATATCATGAAGAAATTTGGGGCCATGTTGATCTTTAAAAAAGTAGGATTCTTTATTCAGTTGAAAATAGTATTGATGAAGTTTTGGGGTGATGGGGGGTTTGTGGGGTCCAGAGCTGACAGCCAAGAAAGAATTCTTTAAGATGTCTTTGGTGCAAAAAAATGATTTTATTAAAGCATGGGGACAGGATCCATAAGCAGGAAGAGCTGCAGAGCTGCACTGGGGTTGTGATGGGCAACTCATTCTATACCCTCAGGTTGGGAAGGGGACAGGGATAGAGTAAGATTCTAAGGTACTTTGGAAGCAAGGTTTCCAAGACTTTGAGGGGCTAGTTGTTACTAGGGAAACACCACTTATTACCGTTTAATAAAATCCCAGTCATGAGACCCTTCAATGTATATTGGGGGAACATAAGCTTGAAGCGTGTATGATTGCCAGCATACATCTTGGGGCATTTGAGATAAAGGAATCCTCAAGGTTGGGATAATGTTACGCTAAGTTTCTCTTTTGCCCCTAGCAAAGTGTCATCATCCAGGCTGCTGAGCTCCCGAAGGGGGATCACTCTGGGGGTTTTAAGGACTTATCAATGGGCTGTGGGCAGTAAGGGGATTTTATTTTTCATCTGCCTTAGTTTCCCACATTACCATGGCAAGCACTTAAACTCTTTTCCTTTGTTCTTGGGTAGCCAGGAGTGTCCGAGGCATATCACACATATACCACCTGGAGGGAAGGGAGTATGTGCCAGCCTCTATTTTGCCCTCAGCTTGCCTGAAGCTCCCTCAACACTATGAGCTAAACATTTACCTGCCATTAACTTTGAACATTATAGAAATTGCTTTTAAGTCCACTGATAAGAGAGGAGTGATGTCATTTATGATGGTGGAGTAGGAAGATTTGAAGGCAGGTTGTTCCAACAAAGCAACCACTGAAATGGGAAGAGAGATTGGAACAGGCTATTTTGAAACTCTGAAGCCCAGTTGGACACACAACTGGAGCATTCTGGATGAGAGAAAGACCACCATTCTTAGGTATGAGTGGTGAGCATAAACATGTCCTCGGTCCCCATTTCTCAACCTGGCCTGTGCTGTAGGCTGAGTGGTTAAAGTTTCTGGAGCAGCTGGCTGGTGCTCCTTAGGCCACAGCAGCTTTCCCCTCTGGCATCCTTGGGGAGATTTATTTTTTAAACTTTTTAATTTTTTAAATGGCTATTTATTTATTTTGAGAGCGAGAGAGAGCGAGAGAGAGAGCGTGGATGAGTGGGAGAGAGGCAGAGAGAGAATCCAAAGCAGGGGTTGAATCCCACAAACAGTGAGATCATGACCTGAGCAGAAATCAAGAGTCCAAGGTTTAACCAACTGAGCCACCAGGCATGTGTCTATGGGGAGAATTAAAGGGCAAGTGCACTTTTTTCTTGTTTCCCTTTTGGGAGCCAGACATTTAAGAAATGTCTGTCTCAGCTTACTAGCTGACCACAGAAATAATGAAACCAATTTGCTACCTCACACAAAGCAAGAATACACACTTTTCAAAAATAGGATAAAAAAGTCACAAGTGGACAGTACCAATCCTCTAGAGCAGAAATAAGCAACTCCGAACAAGGGGAGAACCAAATTCCAGAGCTACTACATTAAAGTCTCTTTTACAAATGCTGCTGGGTAAACTAAATAATGTACATGCAAAATAATGGAGTGGACCTTTGCTTTACATTATAAAAAAAAAAAAACTCAAAATGAACCAAAGACCTAAAAAGAATGAAAACTATAAAACTCATTCACAGAATGGGAGGAAATATTTACAAATCATATATCTGATCAGGGATTAATTACCAGAATATATAAAGAACTCCTAAAACTAAACAACAAGAACACCCAAACAGCCCAATTGTGATATGGGCAAGGGATTTGAAAAAATATTTTTCCAAAGAAGAATTAAAAACTGGCAATAAGCACACGAGTATGCAAAGAGATGTTCAACATTATTAGTCATTAGGAAGATAGAAGTCAAAATCTTAATAACACTTAACCCCACTATGATGGCTGTAATTAAAAAAATTGCTAGTTGGAATGTAAAATGTTGCAGCTGCTATGGAAAAGATTGACAGTTCTTCACAAAAGTTAAATGAGGAATTGTTGCATGACCCATCAATTCCACTTCTAGACATATATTCAAAAGAATTGAAAACAGAGAGCCAAACTGATACTTACGCATCCCTTTCATAGTAGTAGTATTCAAAATAGCCAAAAGGTGGGAACAATCCATCAAAAGATGAATAGATAGGGGTGCCTGGGTGGCTCCATTGGTTAAGCTTCTGACTTTGGCTCAGGTCATGATCTTGCAGTTTGTGAGTTCAAGCCCCACATCGGGCTCTGTGCTGACAGCTCAGAACCTGGAGCCAGCTTTGGATTCTGTGTCTCCCTCTCTCTCTGCCCATCCCCTGCTTGTGCACTCTCTCTCAAAAATAAATAAAAAATATTAAAAATTAAAAACTTAAAAAAGATGAATGTATAAATAATTGTGGTATATACTCATAACAAGAAATGAATTCTGATACATGCTACAACATGATGAACCTGACAACATTATGTTAAGTGAAATAAGCCAGACACTAAAGGACAAATGTTGTATGGTTCTACTTATATTAATTATCTCAAATTGGCAAATTCATAGAAACAGAAGGAAGTGGTTATCAGGGGCTGGGAGGGTAGAATATGGGATGTCACTTCTAAATGCTTACAGAGTTTCTGTTTATGATGATGAAAAGATTTTGGGGATACTTATACTACATTGTGACTCTACTTAATGCTACTGAACTGTGTACTTAAAATGGTTCAAATAATAATCTTCATGTTATTTATATTTTATCACAGTAACAACTAACTGATAAAGTTTATATTTAGCATATACTTATGCATACAGATTTTATGAGGCAAATTATTACTTTTTAAAAATAATATTTAGCAACATGATAGAGCCTCAGAGTTTTTTGCTACAATAATTATAGCCAAGGATTTTTAATTATCTAAGTATAGTTCATAATACAAGCCTGCTGATATCTTTTACATTACAATAGTAAAAAGAATCCACATAATATATTATTTTAGAGCCATTTCATAAAAACACTTTAGGAATATAAACCTGAGATCTGTATGTCTGCCTTATAAGTAGAAGGAAGAGCAAAATAATGATATCCAAGAGTGATTTCTCAAATGACCTCAGAGCATTAGTAATGTAATCTTCATATAGATGCAGAAATAAATCTTTAGAAATTGATATTATTCAAAAATAATTATTTCCTGCCTTACAGTTGAGCTCATAATATAAAAAATCCATAGAAAAATTTAACTTTAACATTAGTGGCTTGATTTTTCTCATTATATTTTAAAATCCAGGATATTCACAAGGTAATCAGTTTGTACAAAAACATGTCTCCCTGATACTTTTCACCACTTTAATTTTTTACCATCAGTCTATTGTCATTAGAACTTATTATTTCAAACTTTACTTTTTAAAATATATTTGAAAGATGAATATTACCTACTAGGCATAAAATACTGCTGTATAATAATATAGACCTGGAAATCTTAATTTCTACTGAATTTAGTTGTAACAGGGCAGTTCTATCTCTTTCTTTCTATAGTATGTCATCCTGATCTTCAAAAAGTGGGGGAAATAGTATAGACTTTAATTTTAACAAACCAAATACATTTCACTTGATTTCGATTTCATGAAGCCATTTAAAGTAAGGAGGGCACTTGTGGGGAGGAGCACTGGGTGTTATATGGAACCCACTTGACAATAAACTATAAATAAAAATAAATAAATAAATAAATAAAATAAAATTTCTTTTAATGAATGAGACTTTAAAATGAGCATTATAAAGTCTTTTGTATTACATTTAAATTCTTTATTACAGAATCTAAAAAGTTTATTTGTTTATTTTGAGACAGAGAGAGAGAGAGAGAAAGAGAGAGAGTGCATGGGAGCGGGGGAGGGGCAGAGGGAGAGAGAGGGAGACCGAGAGAATCCAAAGCAGGCTCTACACTGTCAGCACAAAGCCCGACGTGGGGCTCAATCTCATGAAACCTGAGATTATGACCTGACCCCAAATCAAGAGTTGGACACTTAACCAACTGAGACACCCAGGCACTTGCCCCTCCACTTTTTAAATTAGCAAATGATTTGCTTTCCTACTGTGGCAGGCAGAATTTTGGAATTGTACCCCAAAAATGTCCTTCTGTAATCCTCAGAACCTATAAAGAAAATGAGATTGTATTATATTGAATGGCAAATTGATCTTAAGATAGGAAAATTATGCAGGTGGGCCTGGTTTAATCACATAAGTCCTTTTAAAAGCAAGGAGCATTTCAATTTGATGGTAAAGGGGAAGCAGAGAAACAGAGCAGGAGCGGGGGAGGGGTAGAGAGATGGAGGGAGACACAGAATCCAAAGCAGGCTCCAGGGTCTGAGCTGTCAGCACAGAGCCATGTGCAGGGCTACAACTCACAGACCACGAGATCATGACCTGAGCTGAGGTCAGATGCTTAACCGACTGAGCCACCCAGGCACTCCATAATGAGTTATTTCTAAAACAGAGGGAGATATTTGATTGTAGATAAGGAAATGGTGAAGTATTCTTCTAATGGGCATACTTCAATTTTCTTCCAATTAGAGGCTTATCAGGGAAGTTCCCAATAGCTATGCTTACCATCAAAGTAATCAGTCCACTTACTAACATTTTGAAGGTAAAATAACTGTTGAATTTTATTGATTATGTCCAGCTATATTTCTACTAAAAGTCATACAGGGTAGTAAAGGTTTTCATGTAATTTGGATACCAATAATTACCTGCTCCACTGGTTCCATAATCTCTTTTTAGGATATGGTCTCTGTATCAGTCAGGGTTCCCTAGAAAAAGAAAACAAATATGAGATAGATAGATAGATAAGGCAAAGAGCTCTCATCACAAGGAAATTTTTTTTCTGGCTTTTTCTTTTTATTGTGTCTCTGTGAGATGATGGATGCTAAACTTACTGACATAATCATTTCACGATATATGTAGGTCAAACTGTCATGTCGTGTACTCTACACTTATATAGTGACATATGTCAATTATGACTCAATAAAATTGGTAAAAAAAAAAATTTTGTCCAAGAAGGAAGAGGCCAAGATATAAAGCTCTACTTCTCTTGTCTGTACATAAGGGCCTTGGCAGTTATATAAATCAGTCATTCAATAAAACAACTCTTTACCTGCCAAAAGAAAAGAAAAAGAATAGGACTCACAGAGTAGTCGAAGCACTTAAAAACTATATAATAATAATACTTTGTATTAATTAATCACTCCATACATATTTTAGTCATTTTAACTGATAGCTAGTTAATGGCAATTATTTTCCTCTAGCAATAAAAATCTAGGTTCTGAGTTTCTTTTCTCCTTTTGGAAATGAAAACTTATTAAGAAACTTTAAGATATCACTCTTACACCAGGTTTACCTTAAGATGGTTTATAAAGGTCTTAATGATCATTGGAATTTATTAAACATCATAAAATAAGGGTTTTTATTATAAATACAGTAAACTAAAAAGCAGAATAATTGAGCTTATTTAATTTCAAACGACAAATCAACTCACAGTTCCTGAACTCTGAATATTGTATCAATTTTATACTACACTATTCCGTGTGTTTTCAAATATGTACTAGGGAAGTCCAGACTACTTTTAATGGCTTTTCTTGCTGATATCTTTATTTAAAGCTCATCCTAAGCAAAATTAGGCAAAACTTTAGTTGAATCAATAGATTATGCTTTTTGTTTCCCAGTCTGATCCCCTCTCGCCTCTCCAAGGTATATTCCTGTTCAGACACTCCAGGCAAATAGAGCTAAGCTTCCATGCCATGCATAAGGGCTATCATAAATACATAGTCAACTACATACAGTATAGCTAACAGATACAAATGTGAACATATGATTTAAACCTATGCTATGGTTTCCTATTGCAAAATGAAAAAGATGTCTTTGTCTTTCGATGATTCTTAGGGGTAATGCGAAACAAGGATAAAGGTGCATTGTTTGTTTATGTACTATGTGGAAAGGGAGAAATAACATTTTCAACCACATAACATAGAGTCTGGTACATGGCAACTGTTTAGTACATGATTAGATAATGATCAAATTGCACCACACTCTTTTTCCCATCATGCCATTAGAGATAGTCATGATATTTAGTTTTGGTCAGCCGTGGATAAGGGAGACATTTTGGTCAAGTTTGTTGTTTTGTCTTTAGGTTTTCACTGTTGTCACAAGAGAGTGACACATCCCATCACAAGGAGGAGAAAAACACTCCCCAGTGGACGCAGCTAATAATTGTAAAAGCAAGAATTAAAATCCAGGTAATCTATCCCTAGAGACATTGCTCCTAACCACCATATCCCAAGTTTGGTGTCAGTGATTTAATGGCAGATGGTTACTTTTGACAATTATCAAAGCTTTATTCTCTCCTATGACAGTCTGATTTGAGTTAGAGAGATGCTAAAAACCATTTCAACGGTGAATTATTTTTGGGAAAGAAATCTTTATAAACTTCAGTTTTAAATAAGTACTTGGAAGTCCAGCGTCACCACTGTGAAGAGAGGTTTTGTGCTACGATTAAATTCTCCTAAGCATTACAAAGTACAAATCATGGAGGTGTAATGTAAATTAGTAGAGACATAATGTTAAACTCGAAGCTGAAAAATTCTTATGCTTCAAAAAGTAAAAAGATATTTAAACATTTGCATAAATATTTTTATTTTTTTAAGTGTGAGACTTTTCTTAACCTTGCAAATAAGTGTTGATGCATTTTGCTGAAACTTAAAAGGAAAATGCATTAGGTTGATGAACTTATCATGTTACCCCCAAGTAAAGGAAAATTAGAAAGCCTATTCCAGGGGACTTTAATGGTTTAAACTGTATCAGCAATAAGAAAAGGTTAGTTTTTAATTGGAAAGTTGGATATTCAACTAATGAAATTAAAGCTTTCTTATGGTACGCATTTCATTTAAAGCACACTGATATAGTTGAATTTTTGCCAAGAATAATAGTTTTTGATGACTATTGCTATTGCCTATAGATTATAGCAGTATCCAGCTGAGAAGTATTACAGTTATTACTACTGTGCCACACAGAAGTTTCTGTGTTTGACTTGTAACTTTTAAGTTTGTGGAAGTAAATATTATCTTTGGGAGATATTATGGGTATCATTTTAATGACACTAGACAAATTTAGGCTACGGCTTCAAGGGGTCAAAACAGCCAATAAACTAATTTTATTTAGAGTAAAAATCAGTTTTTATCATTTGTAGAGACTAGCGAGGCCCTCATGGTCCTGTTGTGGCCACTCTTTTCTTCCATCCTGAATAGTTATTGCCATGATCTATTGATTGTAAAATACTTTTAGTATCATCTCTGTTATTGATGGAATTATGTTTTTTCAAAATTCGTATGTTGAAGCCTTAAGCACCAATATGACTATATTCGGAGATGGGGTCTTTAAGGAAGTAATTAAGGTCAAATAAAGTCACAAAGGTGGAACCCTAATTGAATAAGACAAATATTCTTACAAGATGAGAAAACAACACAAGAGATCTCTCTCCCTCTATGCACACAGAGAAAAGGCCATGTGAGGATACAGCGAGAAGATGTCCATCTAGCCAAGAAGAGAGATATTACCAGAAACCAACTCTACCAGCACCTTGATCTTGAACTTCTAGGCTCCATAATTGTGAGAAAGTAAATTTGTGTTGTTTAAGCCCATCCAGTCTATGTATCGTATTATGACAGTCTAGCTGACTACTACAAATCTGAATTAATCTAAGAAATTGAATATAGTGCTGTCTTGTCAAAGGATTTCTAATCTGGGTTGGAACTGATCTCACTGATAATGCTAGCTATTTTTCTCATACACGATACTAAAAGGTTTACTAATTATGAACTTAGGTTACTTAAGAGGCTTGGATTTACTGTTTCTTTTGATGTTGCTGATTTAGTCAAAGACTTTTTGAAACTAAACTTAAGGAAAGAATCATCTCATAGAAACTTGAGGAAACTGTCATGAACAAATCAAAAGTATAACCCATATGGATCTCCCAAACTAAGTTCTGACTCTCTCCAGGCCACCTGCCGCCACCTTCCAAACTACTGAAATCAGCCTAAAACGGCTAAGAAAGGAAATCCTCAAACATAAAAATAAGTCAGGAAATGGCAACAGTAAGGCAAAAGAGAGTGTGAAGTAGATGGAGCTGAGGTACTACTGAATTTAATTTATAATAAAGGAGACAGTTTGGGATGATTATATGTGAATGAGCTCTAATCTTTGATTTCTTTTTTCTTTATTTTTTCAACTCCAAGAGCTGGTCCATTTTTTTTTTTTCAACCCGAAGAGTTGGACCATTTACATCTTTTTAATACTCCGATCAGCCATCCGGGCTTCTGCCAGAACGTCTGCTACCTAGAGCCCAGGGGAATGTGTCCCAATTTACCACAGCCCAGGCAAGCAAGCCAACAGTAGTTCACAACTAATTTGTTTCCCTGTCAAAATACTTAAACCATATGTTTTAGGGCACCAACAAGAAAACCTAGGAAATAAAAACTTAGAAAATGTCAAGTGGGAATGCTTATTTAACTACTTACTCTGTTAGAATCTGCATTATATTTATCTTAAATATTTCCATGCCTTTATACCTACCTCTTTTTATAGAATCCATTGTAAAATTATGATTTGCGGCTATCAAAAGTCGATCTCTGAGTCTTTCTGTTCATCTTTACACAATGTCAAAAGTGACCTTTATTTTTTTTTTTCAAGGCCAGGAGACTCTAGTTCACATGTGGAATATTCCAAAATAATTGTTTCTCTGTATTTTTAAGAAAAAAAGTTTGTGTTCCAAGTTCTCCAGTTGTTTTTAAAAGCTCAGGTATCTATTTCCATCACTCAAGTATTACAAACAGAAAATTACTTTCAGCTTTTGATTATCCGAGGGTGTTTTTCATTGGAATCTCTGTAGTATCTTTGATTTTTTCAATTTACTACTGGCTGATAATTTTCATAAAGCATGCATTGTATTAAAATAAAGATTTAACGGAATGCTTATGACCATTCCAAAGAGTTACATAATTTGAACTCATTGGATTTGTTACCTGATGTCATTGGGTTATGTGCTGGGATAATACTAGAAATGGGATAGATGTGTAAAGGTGAAAAATAAACCTAGTAAAAAGATGCTCTTTGCATAATTGTTCATAAAGTGAAAAATTGTAGATAATCTTAATGTCTGTCAATATGGAATTATTATTTTATATCCATAGTAGAAAATATAAGGCAGGGCTTTAAAAAATTATACAATTCTATGAACTTAAAGATTTTAAAAACATATTAAGTGACAAAACAAAACTAAAAATTTTTTATGTCTTATCCTATTTATGGGGGAAAAATTGACAAACCAGAACAATTTCTATGTGTGTTTGTGTGCATATGTATGTGTATGTGCATGTGTGAATATACACATATGATTATAAATGTGTAGAAAAATATTATTACTATAAAACTCCATTAAACTAGGAAAGAATTTTAAAAATCATAATTAATATGAGAAATATAACACAATCTCATGACTCCAACAAAGTCAAAAACAAAAATTGAGTTTGAATAATATATTTATAGCTTGATATACTAAATATATAATCATATGCATACATTTATATATGTTAATCATATTTAAAATAATGCTAAATATGTATGTATAATCTTAATATATAGTTTAGAAACTATTAAATTCTAGAACGTTGTAATGATCTGTATTACTCTTACCAATAATTTCTGACCAGATTTCTTATTGACACTTATTAACAGAAAGAATATTTGCTGCTTGATAGCAATTAAAAAACAAGCGATGTGTAATACAAAACAAACTTATTAATCAGTGTAATGAATAAAGACAATTGTTTATCCACTTAATGTTAATTCATTGGGCAATTGCTAAGGAATTACTATTTATGCAGAGTTAGCATAGATGTAGTTCTGTTAGTGAATCAAAATCAAACCATGATGGATATGTTTATCATTTCCTAATAGTCTTATTAGTGTCAAAACAACAGCAACAAAACCTAAAACAACCTAGGGACTTAGTTAATTGAAAAGCGTTGCAAAGCATGTTATATAATGGACCACTTGCCACTTATTTGAAAATCTCCCAAACAACTGGTCAAGTTCTGGTTATCTTTTCAAAATTATCTTTGGTTATTATAGACCCATTTCTATCATAAATGAGAATGGAGAAAATTCACTTTAATCATGTTGTCCTTAATGTACCAAGGCTATAATAATATTTTATAAGGCAGGTTTGGTGCACACTTTCCTTGATTGTCACAAACAAGTGAATCAACAGATCTTCACGTAATTGTACTAGTTACTGTTGTCCCAGTCAAACAAATTAATTTATTTTTTAATTTACATCCAAGTTGATTAGCATATAGTGCTATATAATGACTTCAGGAGCAGATTCCAGTGATTCATTCTCTATGTAACACCCAGTTATATATGAGACACTTGCTCATCTGAACAAGTGTCTTCCCTAATGCTCCTTACCCATTTAGGCCATTCCTCCACCACAACCCCTCCGGTAACCCTCAATTTGTTCTTTTTATTTAAGAGTCTCTTATGGTTTGTCCCCCTCCTTGTTTTTATATTGTTTTTTGCTTTCCCTCTCTTATGTTCATTGGTTTTGTATCTTAACTTTCTCATATGAGTGAAGTCATATATTTGTCTTTCTCTGACTGGCTAATTTCACTTAGCATAATATCCTCTAGTTCCATCCAGATAGTTGCAAATGGTGAGAAATCATTCTCTTTGATTGCTAAGTAATACTCCATTGTGTATATATACCACATCTTCTTTAAATAAATAAAAGGAAAAGGTTTGAAAATTTTAAAAAACAAACACAATAAAATAAAATAAAATGAATTAATGAAAGTAAAATAGAATTTTAAAAATTAACAAAAAAGTAAAAAAAATATAGTAGAAAAAATTTAAAGAAAAATCTTTTATAAAAATGGAAAATAAAAGTAAATTTTTTCTCTTTCTGTATTCAAGAATAAGAAAAGAAAAGAAAAAGAAAAAAATTGAATAGATATATAGCAGACAGAATGAAATATGATTGAAATTACATCCAGTTTTTCCTAAAGGTCAAATATGAAGCACTTTATAGTCTATAAACTGAGTAGACAGAGAGATTTGTGGTGTTCCTCTAGAGCTTGGTTAGCCCAGTTGGGCAGAGGTTGGTGTAGAGGCTTCGTTCTCCATTTGATGGTGCTGCTTAGTTCAGTAAACTAGGTGGATCATTGTACCACATCTGCATATATTCAAGAGGGGTGAAAATGGTGTTACCCAGTTACCCAGTCTCTACTATCAAAACTCTATTCTCTCGCCGACCAGCAATCAAGCACCCCTCCTTTGTTTTCAGCTTCTTTCCACTCCCCGCTTCTACACTGTCCTTGACCAAGTCATCAGCCTACCAAGCAGCACCTCCCTCCTGAGTTTTATCTCAGATGGGTCTGTGTTTCCAAACCCCTCACTTCTGAGGGCCCTGTGGCTTTGACTTGCTCAGACCCTCTGGGGGAGGGAGGGTCTTGCCAAGCAATAGCCTGGTGCCTGCCTGCCCTCCAGACTGTTTGCCAACCATGCTGCTGCCGATGCCCATAGACTGTGGCTGGGTGCCAGCCTACCCCAGAGAAAGCTCACGCAATCTTGTAGTAGCAGCATTTCAGGGATTATGATAAATCACAACACCTATCTGGTGCCAGGCTTCACTCTTAATGTCCTTATTCCAAAACCAGCAAATGTGCCTGTTCTCTAGGGTCGGCTGGGACCTTTGCTTGGGGGGGAGGCTGCACAGTCTCTACCAAATGTCCTTACAGCAGGAAAACCACCTCTCCCTGTGTGGCCTGAGCACTCCTCAGACCTCGCTGTCTGCTTCTGGGGATTCGCCTTTCCCACCAGAGCTCTACCAGGTATCGAGCTGTGGAGTTTCAGACTCTGAAATCCCCTCCCTGTTTATAGAGTCTCTCCTTTCTTCTGTCTCCCTTTTTTTTGTTCAGTCCACTCTTTCTCTTTCTCTCCAGCTACTTTTGAGGGGGGGAAGACCTTTCCCATACTCTTCGCCATCTCAGTCCTCTCTCTATCAGCAAAAACAGCTCCCTATACTCGTGGCTTCTTTCTCCCCCAGTTCACCTCTGTGCTGTGTACCTGCTGAGTTCTGTGGTTCAGGTTATACAGATTGTTGCGTTAGTCCGCCAATCAGTTTTCTAGGTGTGCAAGATGGTTTGGCGGTGATCTTGCTGCATTTCATGGACAAGAGAGGCAAAAACTAATTCCATGCTGCTTTGCCATGTTGGCCCCTCTCCGATTCAAAATAATTTTTGCAGAAATGCTGACCTTGTTGCCAATTGTACTTTTGCATTTAGTGATTGAGACCAAAACAAAAATTACTGACAAATAGTTTAATTGAAATTTAAAATTAACAAATAGTTTAATATATTGAATTATATCTGTATTTTCTAATTTTAAAGAATCCAGTATTTCTACCTCCAAAGTAAAAGAGTTAATTGAGAATCTATCATATTACCTATTAAAGTAAAAATATTAAAAATGTTTCCTATGATTCCCTTTCTATAAGGATCAACCTCAAATAGGAACTTCTTTACTTATCTGCTTGCTTTTCTCCGAAGAGTGTCCTTTGTACACATATGGTCATATCACCTTCAGAATTTTAGCCTCAAGGAAGAGATAGCACCATGTAGTGGAAAGAAAATTGGGAAGGGGTCAGGAGACCCAAAAGGTTGTGAAAAAAGCTCTATAATTCAGAGAGTGGGTTCTGGAGCTGGAAAGCCTAGAAAAGAATTCTGGACCTCCCAAGTAATACATGTGTGGCCCTGAGCAAGTTAAATAATCTCTGTATGTTTCTTCCTCAGTTTCTTCATCTGAATAATGGATATTCCCACAGATTGATTGTAAATATTGTATCAGTTAATGTTTAAAACCTGCTGAGGACAGCCTTCCTGGCTCACAGCAAATACTCTGTAAATGTTAGCTAAGATTACTATTAATGAGTCTATATCTCTCATGTTTCTCTTACAAAAACATGTAAATCTACTGGGGCCTGGGTGGCTCAGTCTGTTAAGCTCCCGACTCTTGATTTTGGCTCAGGCCATGATCCCAAGGTTGTGGGCTTAGCCCCACGTCTGGCTATCCACTGAGCATGAATCCTGATTGAGATTCTCTCTCTCTCTCTCTCTCCCCCCCTCCCTTTGCCCCTCTCCTCAGCTCACTCTGTCTCTCTCTTTCTCAAATTAATTTTTTTTGGTAGATCTGGAGAACATTTTAGCCTTTTATAACATTAAGATGTTTGGCTCTAAGAGTCATATATAAATCTGCCTTAGGAATAAAATTAGTGACTATTTGACTCCTAAAGTTGTCTTAGAACAGTCCTCATTTGTTAATGCTAAAAAACAACAATAAATGTACCATGGACTATAGGGCTTCTTAATCCCAGATTACACTAGAAGCACTGAAAGATATTTTAAAATTGCTAATATCCATGCTCTGGGCCAGAAGAATTAAATCAAGATCTAGAGATGGGGCTTGAGCTTGGCCATCAATATAAGGTTATCAGATGAGCTAATCTAAAAAGATATGGTATTTTTTCTTTCCACAGTTCTACATTTTTATTCCTCCCATTAAATTTTATGAAGAGAAATAAAAATACTCATAAACTGTTAGCATGTTAATGATAAATTGACAATAAACAAAACAAATACAAACAACAGAAAGAAAAACAAAGTTGTTTTTTTTTCCCTCTAACTACCCAGTGAAAATATTTACTTATTCAGGCGTCTGAGATCTTCCCCCAGGAATCTGGAGACAATTTTTCACACATTCGTCTTCTCCAAAGTTCTCTTACTGGGCCTTTTCTGCTTCAGGTATTAAAATCCTTCCTTTATCATCTCTTTTATGTCTCAAACTTTCACTTTTACCTTTATTAAAGTAATTATTTATCAGTATATTTGTGTTTTTGTTTAATATCTGGAAATCCTGGACACTGCCAATTTCACATTTTCAATACAGAATTATCCTCCTTCCAAAAAAGCCCCAAATCCCAAATCCAGATTTCTTCATTTCCAATTGTAGTGCCACTCTTTTCTCAAAATAATATGTTAGATTTACCTTTTAATCATAGGTCTCCCTCATGCTTCTGACCTCCCAAACTGAACTTGTTATACAATTGGATATATCCTGTTTATTAAGTTACATATTATTTATTTACTTATTATGCCTGCAATATTTTTTATAAAGAACAACTTAAATAACAATGTACTCATTTGTCTATCCACACCTTTCAGTTTTTTTCTACCCAAATTCTCATATTACCTCCAGATTTTTTGTTTTGTTTTAATTTATTTTTTTATTTTTTATTTCTTATTTTTTAGTGGGTGTTTTCACTTCATCCCCTCCCTACAGTTATGGTCCTTACAGAGATAATTTTGTAGCTATGTAATAGCTTAATCACTGACTACTGGCTGTGCTGTTGTGTACTCTAGAAATCTTGAAGATTGACTATAACACTCACCTACTCAAACATCTCTAGTCTTCCCTTTACTAACCCAAAGCTGCATTTGTCACTATTGACATTCATTTCCCCACTATACAACCAGAATATTCACTAAATTGTAATCCAAATGATCTATTGATAAATCTTTCGAACTCTACACATTTTGTTTAATCCATTTGAAAACACAGCTAAACATGTTTATGTCCTTATATGATTCTCCTTTTCATCATATCCAGTTTTATATTAAAATGTTATTGAGGGCTGGGATTAATTATGTATTCAACTCTGTATTCTCTCAATGACCTTATTAAGAATAACATTTAATTAATTAAAAATATATTGAATATGTACTAGCATAAAATGTCTATGGAATCTAAAATATACAGTAAAGATAAAGTTGCTAAGGCAATTTGAACATTTTTCCTGGGGAAATACTTTGCAAGTCATAACATTTGAAAACTACATAGAGAGGAATATGTGTAGATATAAAGAGAATAACTTATAAATGATAGAAACAGAATTGATTTCTGGTCCAGTATTTTTTCCAATACAACACAGTTGGTCCTAATTTCCCACCTTTTGGTCCTCTGAAATAACTTCAGTGGCCACAGTTTATAAATATAGCATAACTAAGAAGGATATTGTTGAAGAAGTGCTTTAAATGCTACCTTGATTAAGGAGCATCTGGGTGGCTCAGTCATTTGACTGAGCCTTTGGCTTGGGTCATGATCTTGCAGTTCACAAGTTTGAGCCGGCCTCGGCCTCTGTTGACAGCTCAGAGCCTGGAGCCTCCTTTCGATTCTGTGTCTCCCTTTCTCTTTCTGTGCCCCTCCCCTGTTTGAATTCTGTCTGTCTGTCTCTCTCTCTCAAAAATAAATAAACATTAAAAAAAGTTTTAATGCTACCTTGATTGAGCCCCTGCAACCATAGCATATAACTTCTTTAATCTATCCTAACTCAAAAAATGCTATAGAATTTTTTGAAATAAAAAAAAAAACTGTTTAGCGAGAAACTGTAATCTACAAACTGTCTCAAAATTGGCTTGTGTAGTGCAGAGGTAGGAAATAATTAAAAGAGAGCATTCTACTGGAAATTGTATTCACTAATTCAAAAACACTTACCACAAAGCCAGGGGAAGCAATGGCATGGGCCTCCACTTCTGCTCACATCCAATACATAAAGTGTTAAGTAATGGTTTCTACTCATAAATCTTCCTAACCTTAAGCTGATTCAAGATATTAAGAAGGCTTTACTCTTTCTTTCTCAGCAATGTCTCTGCAGCAGTTCTGGATCATGAACCTTGATTGTTAGAAACCATAAAAATAAAAAGACAAAATATCCATTTCAGTTTAGACAGTTTTGTGGAAGAGCAGGTGGCTGATAAAAAGCCCCAGTCCTTGGTGTGGAGGCAAAAACAGCAGTTGAAGAGCAAAGAGCACCCTTTCCTGTGGAGTTTAAATTAAATTCAGATTTGTTTCAGCAGGGCCTTAATGGAATCTGTATGATTGGGACGCTTTGGCTTAGCTGATATCTCCACATGGTTTTGCTTTAGCGAAGCCTATTTAGTCCATTTTGTACACTCAGTAAAACGGTACTAGGGATAACCAACTGCTAGATATATTAATTGTATGGTCATTTGTGATTTTGGGCTAGAGTTCTTAAAGGTGCAAATTATAAGAAAAATATAGCATTAGTACCACCATAGTTGCTTTTTCTATTTATTGCCAGTAGTTAGTCTTCAGTGTTTTACTTTTTCAATCACAACTGCCAATCCTACTGCCTCATATCCAGTTAAATCTCCACTGCTTGAAGAAGCTCCTTCTGTCAGTAATTAAGGAAAATTCTGCCTCTGGAAGCACTGCCTGGCAAAGCGGATAGAGCCGCCACTATGAACACAGTGGGATTTTACTGGTGGTAACTTTTAATAGATGTTTCTTCTTGTCACCACAGAGAAGGGAATAAAAGTCAAAAAGGGATGCAAATTTGACAGATAAGAAATCAGGTAAGCTGTTTTTGTTTTGTTTGTTTTGCTTTTAAATCTCCCGTAGTTTTCTTCCTTTTACAATAACTCTTCATATATTTTTCTTTTCTCTGGTATGGATGGAGAGCTGTCAGCTTCGTAGAAGCATCAAAGGCAGACTACAATAGGCTTCCCTACCAATGAATGTGTTTGCGCTGTAAAACTCAGTCATGTGATGCCTTTAGGCTGCGGGCAGTTTAGGGATGGGCTTGATTCCACTACCTGTATCCTTTGGTATGTTTTGAGCAACCCAATACAGACAGGAACGAGTATGCAGCCAAGGATATTTAATTCAGGAATATGTCTGTATACTTTGTGGGTCATGAAACATTAAATAGAAAGTTATCCCATTCTTATTTGGAAAACTTTTAAATTACAGAGGCTTTGTTGTTTGGGAGGCTTATCACAAGATGCCCTGGATATTGTACAGTAGAAGAGAAGTAATGTGTTATTTATTTTGTGTTTGATGTAGATAATGATCTTAGAGGGGCTCCTGGGTGGCTTAGTCAGTTGAGTGTCTGACTTTGGCTCAGGTCATGATTTAATAGTTCATAAGTTCAAGCCTCACATCAGGCTCTGTGCTGACAGCTCAGAACCTGGAGCCTGCTTAGGATTCTGTCTCCATCTGCCCCTACCCTGCTCACAATCTCTCTCTCTCTCTCTCTCTCTCTCTCTCTCTCTCAAAATTTAAGAAAAATGTGATCTTAGAATATGTGTGTTTTTGGTCAGTTTCACGGTCATTCAGTTGTATCATCTTGGATGAAACATGAAGGACGTTACAGTGAGTACAATAGAAGAAAATTGAAATCACAATGAAAAAAATTACAAAACCAGTGGATTAATAATTGGGAGACTGAATATCAATAGCTGATATTTATTGAAATTGGTTTCACCATTTGCAGTATTTCAATCCTCAGATATAATGGCCTCCACTCTAAGTGAAGCTGTCTGGAGGCATCAGAAGAATCCCTTCTGAATAATTTCATTATTCATAATCTGTCTCCACTGATGGACAGAGTGCTGGTTCTGGTTCTTTAATCTTGCCAAAGTGAAAGTGATAGATCAGTTCAATAAAATTTTAGAGATTAATCTAATGTGAGGCTCCTATTATTTTCTCCAATTGTCCCTCCAAAATGGGGCAGAAACTGTTTTCTGTGCCCGATTTTTAAAGATAACCCTTTGTACATAGTCTCCATATAAAAGTCATAATCATGCAAAATATTCTTGAAATATTGGAGCACCAAAAATTTTGTATTTGTTTATTGAGCTGCTGCCACTATTCCAAGTCCAAATTATCCATGCCTACCTTGGTTTCTTTCTGTTTCCATTTCTCTAGGCTTTCACATTTCCCTTTTCAAAATGGGAAGTTATTTTCTGACTGGTACATTACTAATGTGAACTGGGTTATCAGGATGAACCAATTTTCACTGCACTTTGTACTATTTATCACATGTTCTCAAATGTAAAATAATGAAATTAAGAAATTTCAAAAATTATATATGCACTTTATGTCATAAATTAGTTTAAAATATTTCTAAGAATGTGCACCACTTGATTATTTTTCTTAGAAGTTAATAATTTGTTGGACTATCATGAAAAATAAAGTTTTATTTTTCTATTATATTAATGCCTCACAACTTTGGTAGTTTTGGTTTTATGACACTTCAAAATATAAATGTGTTGACATGAAATTGTGTTTACATATTTCTATTAATTAAAAAATCAATTTTCAGCAGAATATGTGCTTATAATGCCAGCTATTTTTTGTTAATTTGTATTTCAGGTGGTCCAGACAGATAAACATCTAAGTGATAACAGAGATTGTCTATGGTTTTGGAAGCATGGGTGTGCCCCCCTTACTCTGGATTACTAATATTTATTGTTTTCTTTATATTAAGACATTTATTTTTTAATAACAACCTAACCATGATTCTTAAGAAGGGAAATTGCAAAAGAGTATATTTGAGATATTTTGCTGATAGATACAACAGCTTTGAATTTTCTGAAAGCACCAAGCCTCATCTGATGGTGTTTGTGTGAAGGATATAAGGATTCTTAGTGAAGCCAGGAGTTCTGACACTTGAAGGAGAATTGTTTCCTTATGGTTTAAAGGATGTACAATGCCCTTTCTCTTTTGCTTGTTGGAAAATGAACAGTGTAAGAAAATGATATCTCAGAAAATGGTACTCAGTTGCCAATGTCAAAGCCAAATAGACTGTAAGGGCTTAGAAAAAGGGCATCAGTGTTACTTTCTTAGATATGGAGGGGAGAAGGACAAGTGGATGAGAAATAATTATTCTTTTTGAGACCAACAATATGGGAAAAGGTTGATAGAATTTTAGTGGATGATCTTGGGCTACTGGTTCCTTGTATGCAACACACTTCTCTCCTGATTTATAGAGCAGTGATAGACTACTAAAAATATCACCTTTAAGCTTAGGTAGAAATAACCTAAAGCAATGGTCAACTTAGTTTCTGGATACAGCTCCAAATTCATAACAGAAACCACAACATTTGGAACCAAGTTGTTTGCAAAGGCTTAGCATTTTAAGATATACATACATGTATGTTTATCTGAAAAGGTTCTTTAGCTATCTTTAACAAATATAATGCTTGGTAAATATTTGTATTCGTTTTCTATTGCTGCTGTAACAAATAACCACAAACTGGGTAGTTTAATGTAACATAGATTCATGAATATTTGAGACATCTTACTTGAAGTCAAGAAATTCAAAATGGGTTTTGGTTAAAATCAAGGTGTCAACCAGGGCTGTGTTCCCTCTGGGGGCTATATGAAAAAATTTGTTTCCTTGTCTCTTCCATCTTCTAGATGCAGCTATATTCATTCACTTGTTACCCTTTTCCATATTCAAAGCCAGAAATGGACAGCCCAGTCCTTTTCATAAATAACACTATGACACTGACTCTTCTGATTCCCTCTTGTACCTTTAAAGATGCTTGTGATGACATTAAACCCACTGGGATAATCTCACTATTTTAATGTCAGCTGATGAGCAACCTTAATTTCACCTGGTACCTTCATTCTTCTTTGTCGTGAAACATAAATATTTACAAGTTCTTGGGATTAGAACATGAACGTATTTAGGAAGCATTATTCTGCGTACAACACAGCCTAATGCAGAGTTCCTGAACAGATCTCCAAATTCATAACAGCAACCACATCTTTGAAGCCACATTCTTATTTGCAGAATCTGAGCATTTTGAGATACACACACACACACACACACACACACACATTTTCCTAAAAGGTTTTCTTTAGCTGTCTTTACCCATCAAAAGTTAATGCTGGGTAAAGTTAAGCTCTATTAGTTTCCCATGGATGCTGTAACAAATTACCACAAACAAGATGCCTTAAAACAACAGAAATTTATTCTCTCACAGCTCTGGAAGCCAGAAGTCTGAAATCAAGGTGTAGGGCTATACCACCTTCAGAGCTCTTGGACCTCTGGGAGGAAGCTGGTCCTTGACCACAGCACAGTTCTGAACTGGACTGGGTGCTGGGTTGGTTTGGAGACACCCAAGGATCTGACCCCTGACCCTTTGTGACTGCTGACCCCTGAGCCACCTCCCCCAACCCCAGCAGGGTGCCCAGGCCACTGCTTCTCCCTCCCCCAAATCCAGCCTCCAGACTACAGGAGCCCTTCCCTTCCATACCCACTTCCTAACCAGGGAACACAGCTATAAGGGGTGGGGGCCATGACATCTCCCCAGAAGTCCAGGCCATGGGAGGAGGTGGAACTGACCTGGGATGGCACTCCTTGGAGACAGTCCGATGGAGGACAATGGTTTTGCTCTCAGCTCTGCTACTGCCTGAGGTGGGGGTAAAGTTGAGGGATATCTGGGACACACCTTTACCACCCCTTGGGTCTCAAAGAGGCCAGGTGAGCACTATCTTTCTCATGGTGCTGTCGCTGATGCCACTGGGGTATGGAGGTCCCTCCCCTCCCCCACACCAGAATGGTGTATTTGGGGGGATTGAAAGCACTTGAACTTTTTATTTTACTAAAAGCTTGCTATAAGTAAAAACAAACAATAACAAAACAAAACCAAACCCTGTGTCTTACAGTTTCTTGTGGCTGCTGGCATTCATTGGTTTATAGCCATATCACTTCAATCTCTGCCTCTGTCTTCCATTGTCTTCTCTTCTCTGTGTGTCTGTGTAATCTCCCTCAGCTCTCCTTTTATAAGGATATTTGTTATGTCATTTAGAGCTACTGGATTATCCCAAATGATTTCCTCATCTCAATATTAACTTAATTATATTTGCAACGACTCTTTTTCCATAAGATAATATTTACTTGTTCCAGGGATTAGAATGTAGACATTTCTTTTGGGCTACCATAAGGACATAGTATATACCATAGATATAAATTAGAAAACATGCATAAAAGTGTCAAAATAATTTTCCCATCATACAGGAAATAGATAAGGTCAATTTCTGGGCCAAGGTATAGAAGAGCCTGAGAATTGAAAAATACTAAAAAAGTGGTAAATTTAGATATAGAATGATGTTCCAGAGAGGGCAATAATCCATGTCTTATGCTAGCCTAAACTGCACGTGGTAGGAGGAAGGGAGGAAATAGGAAACCTGGTTAAGCTTAGGGATCCCTGAATGTGTAAGGGCCATGTCTTTTGCTTCCTAAAAAAAGAGTCTGGGAGACTGTAAACCTCTTAGAGAAGTTTAAACATCTGCCTTAATGCCAGAACAATTGAAAAACAGGGGAATTAGGTACCAAATTAAATAACAATTTTGTGGGATAATTATAAAACTACTAGATATATGAGCTTAAAGACAGACACACAGAATTTGGACCTCCCAGAATGGTTTATAATTGTACATTTAAATAGTTACCATGCTACTGAGAGAAGCAAAAAATGGAGTACCTGTGAGCTAGTCAACTTGGAGAGCCATGATGTTTGAAAAGAGGATCATGCTGAGAGAGCAGAGTAGAGATAAAAACAGAGGTAAGAGTTAACAGAAGCATTGGAGATCCAAAGGCAGCACAAAACTTTCCTGACAGCCAAATACCAGAAAGGATTATGTACATTTGCAAAGTCCTGCAGGGGTCAGAGGACCATAATAAACCATATGTCTTATTTCCCTGGATACCGGGAAAGTACATGGAGCCCTGCAAATTAGGTCCCTATTGAGCCGATACGTAGAAGGAGAAGAAGGAAGGAAAACCCTGTACTATGTTTGCCATCAGTTCAGAATATTCCACTACCAAATGTAAGTGGAAAACTAATGAGCTGAATTAAGTTCACTTACAGAAATATAC
Source organism: Cryptoprocta ferox (assembly GCA_028646485.1). Lineage (NCBI taxonomy): Eukaryota > Metazoa > Chordata > Mammalia > Carnivora > Eupleridae > Cryptoprocta > Cryptoprocta ferox. The sequence goes on along the minus strand of CM053573.1, from coordinate 95,184,307 downwards.
AGTTTTATTCTTTTTTCACATCTGAACTTTGTAAATGTGTAATTTGTACACATTACACTTGTCATCCTTCTACATTTTCCAATCAAGTAGTAGTGTGGGCTATGCTAGAATGTTTTCCATGTGAGAAAACTCACTAAGAGCCAGAGAGCCCGTTTTACCTCTGTCTAGCTTTATAAGATCACTGACCTAACATTAGCCTAAAAAATAATTTCTCTGCTTGCTTTTATCTAACAGGGTTAGAGACACATAAGAAAGGGACACAAAAGATCATATACTGTAAAGATCATTAACTCTACCCACTAGAAACCAAATCTTCAAGATAAATTAAGGGTGTGTGTGTGTGTGTGTGTGTGTGTAAATTCTTGCTATTGTGTGTGTGAATTAATTTTGTCATTTCTGAAGTCCTTTGATCTTCACTCCAAAATAGGGTTAAAGATTATATCAACAGTAGAACCTTGATTCATAAGCTCTATGAATTTTTTTAAGCAAATTAATACTAGAGCCAGGAAAATTTACTATAGCATTTGGGTTTCAATGCATTTCTACCTCTAAGACAAGAGTTTGTGATAGGACAGTGTTTAGTATTTGATTTATCTGCTGTTTTAGAGTCAACCAAGTTTATTCAACACCTTTAATTTTCTGTCCTTTGCAGCCTTCTCATTTTTATTCTTGCCTTTATCATAAATGTTTCATAAATAAATGATACACTCAGGGGAGAAAAGAATATTTCACACCTATGCTGTTGAAAATTAAACAGGCATTCTTTGCACACATTTTAACATCTTTAGTGTGTGGCCTTACAACTTTATTTTCCTATGAGAATCCTCTTTATGAACCATAAATAGCATTAGTTATATAAACCTAAGTCAGAACATTTTAAATGGCTCAAAGCAATAACAGGGCAAACGTATTCTTTTCCTATAACTTGTAGTGGTATTTAGTAAATTTGGTGTTATAAATAAATGCATAATTATACATTTTATTTCTGTGAATTTAATAAAATTGTGTATGGTAATGGAAATGCCAAAATGTGTATAAAGGAGTTATTTACATTTAGAAAAATATAATATATAACAGTATATATTTTAATAATATATGAATATGCAATAAATAGACAATTTAAATAAACAAAATAACATTTGAAAGTCATAGAAATGAAAGAAATACTTTCATAACTCTTTTCTGAATGTGAATAATGAAACATTTCCAAGGAATTATTCCCTCTTGTCTGTTTTAACTCTGTGTAAGGAAAAGAGTTGTGTTTGTGCAAATATAGCAACGTTTATATTTATTTATATATTACAATGATACTCCTGATGAAAACTAAAGATTGCCTTAGCTATTAGACCACAACAGTCTATCTTATCTTAAAGTTATATCTTGTTTAGAACTTAGAGTTTTGTCTGCACATTCTGTAATTGTGACAGAATCCTTGGAAAAGCATAGATGTTGAGTAATTTTAATGATTATGAAATAATTTTTATACACCATGATATTATTATGGGCAAAGGAAGCATAACTTCTAATATGTCTTGTAGGACTTTTATTATCATATTCTCTAGATACCTTTCTCTTTCTCACATTATCAAGCTTCTTTCAATTTTTATAAATCTAACCATATTATGTTTGGTTCACCTGCATATTTCTTTTAATTATGTCATTAACTTCATTCCATGGAAGGGAGTTTTCTTAGGGATGCAAAGTCTGATTCTGCATAGTAAGGCTGCCATTGTAACTGTTGTGCAGAATACACCCAGCTACCTTCTGCCACCCCGAATTTATTTTAGGGACGTTAAAGAGGTCAGTTGTGTCAAAAGCCCTTGATAGTTTTCAGTCAGGTGAATTGAGAGTTGATTATTGTATTTATCAATAGAGAAGTTCATACAAACATTGAAAGGGAATTTTTGATAGGAATAGTGGAGGGCAAAGTCTGCTCGAGAGGTTTAAGTAAAAATAAAAGCAGAAAATAATAGGACATATTGAGCAAAGGAAATTCTTTAAGATTCTTTTTCTAAAAAGGAAAGAGAAAATTGGGGTTGCAGCAGAAGGGGGAATATATGTTCAAGATAGGTTTTTAATTTTGTGTCTGTTAATTTTTCATAAACCACAAAAAATAGCTTTTTTTGCATGCTGGTAGAATAATCCAGTAAAGTGTCAAAATATATCTTTCTATCTCCAGATAGAGAGAAAAAAACCTGATAAAAAATGTTGTTGTTTAAAAGGTGAAAGGGGCTGGGTTTTTAGGCATGTGTGAAACGATTGGCTTTACTGCTTCCAAGAAGAAGGAAATTTCTTTTTTTTTCTTTTTCTTTTTTTTTTAAACGTATTTATTTATTTTGAGAGAGACAGAGAGAGCAGGGGAGGGGCAGAAAGAGGAGAGAGAGATAATCCCAAGCAGGCTCCACACCCCCAGTGTGAGGCCCAACACGGGGCTGGAAGCCACGAACTGTGAGATCATGGCCTGAGCCAAAACCAAGAGTCAGACACTTGACTGACTGAGACACCCAGGAGCCCCAAAGAAGGAAAGTTCTGTAGCAAGTTAGTGTGATAAGGAACTTCTGCAAGATCTTTTTTAATGGCTTTTTTTTTTTTTTTTTTTTTTTTTTTGCCAATGAGGTAGGAGAAATAGGCGGTCAGCTGAGAGTATGCAAAGAAAGGAAGTATTTAAGACTTGAAAAGAGAAGAATGAAACAGTCATCCAGGAGAGAGAGTAAATAGAATAAAACCATATTGTAGCAATCCTTATTTATCATCTGAGGCCATTCAAAATTACTAGTCATGAACTTAAAGTGGTTCCTGTCAGCATTGTTTTGCATCTTAAATTCAGCTCTGTTCCACTATATAAGTGTAAAACATCCAGGAGGCAGCAAAGTGACTGGAGCTAAAAAATGGTAATAATGGACCATGAATTCCAAGTCATGTAAAAAGGAATATGACAACGTGAAGTTGGGAGTTTCAGTGGGCCAACTATGATTTTTACCTAGAGAAGTGCCATTATCAGATCTGTGTTTGTTCTTAAACTGTGAAATTTACCATTGGATTTGTAAGATCGTAAAGCCTGTATTCTGGACCAGATAATTTTTGTAACTAATGGCTCAGATACTTATATATGCAGAGATTTCTGAGTAAAATTTCAGTCTTTTTCCTCCACTCTCCCCCAAATGGTTGATGAGATTTTGTTTTAGCAATTGTAACATGCCAATGAACCCTGGCATTTAAGTTAATAAGGTATAAATGAAGACATAGCTTATTCTCTGAATGGTTCTAACAGCCTGCTGGGTTTCATCAATCATGAAGCAGCTCATGCTGGGACTAAACAACAAAGAAAAATATCAAAAACAAAACAAAACAAAATGGTAGAAAGAGAAGGACGTTGCTACTATTAAGTGGGTATGGGAATATATCTGTAACACTAAAATGTCCGAAAATAGCATATGAATATCTACAGAATGTTTGAAAGACACTATAATTGTTTTCTCATAAGGGAAATGATATATAACATTTTTAAAGATTAAATTTCTAGCCCATTATTATCTGAATAGATTAAAAACCAAATAGAACAATTTTGTAAAATTAAATTTATGATAATAATTCCATTTACATAGAAATGACTTCATTCTTAGATGATTTCTATTTAGTGTGTTAAGTAATATTTCCGTGTTTCCAATTAAGGTTTTGCTTCAGAAAATATAAAATTTAAGTGATATTATTTAAGAAAAGTGTATTTATTTTAAAATGTTTTTAAAAATCTCCAACTTAAGAAAAAAATCTTTCCTTAATGAATTTCCTTTATAGGACTTAATAACATAATTTTTGTTTTAAGAAGTAGTTTAAAATCTACCTCACCTGTCTAGCAGAAAAATAATTTCTTTGTGCCTGTAAGTCAAGTTCAGTTTCCAAATTATAATATCCCTAGGAAAATACTATCTTATTTTCCCAGACTTACTCATCTAACATAATGGAGAATTAAGTAATTTTTCAAAATGAAATAATCTAAGTAAGATAAAAGGAATCTAAAACACACATAATTTCACTTACTAAACAAGAAAAAAACACCTGAATTATATGTCAGTATAATACATTGCTAACAATGTCTTTATATTACAATTGTTCCACTGAGCCAAAAAACATTCATTTATTAATTATAATTCCTTCATTCAACAAACACCACCCTTGTTAATGTAGCAGAGATGTAACATACACAAAGTGGTGAGCAATTATAAGGACACAGACCAAAGATGTGAAAATAAGGAAAATATGCTTCCTTTTAAGATGGTGTCTAGATTATGTCTGGGAAATGTCTCCCTTATCTGCTATTGCAGACACATAGCAATGGTTTATAAATAATTAAAACAGCAAATTACAAGCACAGAGCTGTATTTAAAAATAAGAGTATCTCTGTGATTTAAAATGCAAAGTATTGAACAACGCAGAAAATGGAGTCTGCTGATCTCTAGCTTCTGAAAACAAGTAGATGTGGCAAGAAGTACAAAGTAATGGGGATTAGAAATTATTCAAGCCAGTAATTGTGTTGGAGGAGTGTGCAAGCTTGAGACAGAATGCCTGAATCCAAAAACTAGAATGGGCTTCCCCCATTCAAGAACACATCTAAAAAAAAATTTCACTGATAACTCTTTGAGCAATGAATTATTTGAAGCCTTATCCATGGCAGTACAGAACAATGCAAATACAGCATTAAATCCAGGAATGGGCCAATTCACTGATGGGCTTGCTCATTGGATCTGATTTATTTTCAATACCTCTATCACCATAACCAAGGAGAAATGACTAAAATCTGTAAATCTTGTTCAAACATGGAGATTCCCCATTGAGCAGAGTAAGCAAACACAAAACTATTAGACAAAGGTGAATGCAGAAAGGGGGCACAAAGAATGGGATAGTACACTTTCCACCAATGATGAAGCTGAAAATTAAAATCCATGAATATTTCAAAGAAACACATAAATAAATCTATTACCAAAACCAAAAACAGAAAGATAATTTTGACAAAATCAATATGATGTATCAATGAAAAGGAAAGTTGAAGTAAGGTTAGGTTCCTAAGACAGAAAAAGGAAAACAGATCATCTAAAACAAGCTAAACAAACCAAACCAACAACAATAAGAAACTCAAGATATTAGAGGCACCTGGGTGGTCCAGTTAGTTAAGCAATAGACTCTTAATTTCGGTTCAGGTGATGATGTCACAGTTTGTGAAATTGAGCCTCGCATCAGGCTCTATGGCAGATGGTGTGGGGCCTGCTTGGGATTCTCTTCCTCCCTTTTGCACTCCCCTCCCTCCCTCTTTCTTTCTCTCAAAATGAATAAACATCTTAAAAAATTTTAAAAAACTCAAGATATTACAAAAAAATAATAGGTAAAAATAAAAGAAATAATAACGAACATGAAAACTACCAATTGCTTACCAGGAAAAAGAAAAAAACAGTCAATAGAAAACAAAAGAATACCTATGCGTATGTATGTGTGTGTGTATATATATATTTTTAATAGTTATTCTTCATTTTGATTTTATATACATACACACACATGTTCATACACACAGGTGTGGATGTGCATATTTGTGTATAACTAAAATTCAGTTGCTAACACTGAGGAGATTAGGATTAAGAGATTAATTATATATGTATTAGTATATTTCTTACAGAAAAACAAATCTGAGTCATTTTTGGCAAAATACTTTTTAAGATATTTTGGTAGTGTCACAGATTGTTTTACTTTATTATATTATCTTCTATATATTTAGACATATGTTTATATTCTTGAAATTAATATATTAATTAATTAATAATTAATATATTGTTTGAATAACAAATAATGAAATAATTAACACAGAGAAAGCACATTATTAATGATTCAGATGCCTGCACTTTTCTAAAGTTGAGGTTCTATACTACTTAATTCTTTTACAGGCAATTAAAGCTTTGGTACAAAAATAGTCTGGGACAGTAAAAGTTTATATATGTGTGAACAAAGTAAATAAAAAATTAAAAATAAGTAAAAGAAGGGAAGCTTGGGTGGCTCAGTTGGTTGTGTGTCCAAGTCTTGATTTTGGCTCAGGTCATGATCCCGGGGTCGTGGGATGGAGCCCCACATCAGGCTCCATGCTGAGTGTGGAGTCTGCTTGAGATTCTCTCTCTCCCTCTCTCCCCTGCTCATGCACTGCTTCTCTCTCTCTCCTTCTCTCTCTCAAAGAAAAACTAAAAATTAAATAAATAAAATTATTTTTATATGTGTGTTTGAGTAAGTGTATTGATAAAACTCTCATTAGCTTGTAATATAAATACTTTATTATCAATATAAGTACACACAGATGTGTAAGTACATGTATGCATACATATATCAACATAAATATTTATGTGTTCATAGTTGTAATGCATATGTATATATGTATACATATATAAATACAAATATATATAAAAGAGAGGAAGAGAGAGAATTAGCTCTGAGAAAGAAAAAAAAGAAAAAAAATCTGCTCTTCATTCATCAGGCTGGGATGACAGACACAGACAAAGCCAGATGCCTAGTTAACAAGAAACAATTTTTTCCCAAGGTCACTGTGCAACTTTAAAGTATCATAGCAATTTCTTCTTGGAGTGACTACTTTCTTATTCTGTGCAAAACTTTGTTTTCTATCTCCAGAATCAAAGACTAACAGAAACTCTGTTGTTTGAAATAACATCAGTATAAATGTAACATCCTTTTATTGCCTGGAGGATCTAATTGGCTTTGACACAGAGAGGCAGTCTTGATTTCCAATCCAGATGGTGAATGCCATGTAAAGGTTCCTAAACTCACCTTTCCGCATTTATCATAACTTTGTAGTTTTCAAAGAAACAGAAGCCAGAGACAGCCATAAACAGCCAGAGCTGATACTAACTCACTTACATACAGTGTACTTTGATTTGAGTTTATCAAAACCATTTAGATTTTACCTGAACTCCACTCTTCCTCCAAATTTCATAATTACTCCATCTTTTCCAGTTTTTGGTGAGATGTCCCATAGTGGCTTTAGAGTATGGTTTCTCTCATTGCTATGGGTGAATAAACCTAATTTTTTCATTTGCTAGGTCTGTCCCTTATAGTCTTAGGATTATCGGGCTTGAGATAGATGATAAATGAGATAGATAGATAGATAGATAATCACAATCTCATTCATAAACAGATATAGACATCTCAAATAATAGTTCAGTAAATGGAGTCAGAAAAGTAGAAAGAAATATTGTAGCACAGAAGGATAGCTCAGCTGGCAATGTAATCCACTAAATAAATAGGTTTAAAAGAAAAAAATGGAGTTCTGGATGGCTCAGTCGGTTGTGTGTCCTACTCGTGGTTTTGGCTCAAGTCATGATCTCACAGTTGGTGAGTTTGAGCCTTATGTCAAACTCTGCGCTGACAGCATGGAGCCTGATTGGGATTCTCTCTCTCCCTCTCTCTGCTCCTCCCTTCCTCTCTCTCTTTCTCAAAGTAAAGAAACTTTAAAAAAATAAATAAATAAGGGTGCCTGGGTGCCTCAGTCAGTTAAGGATCAGACTTCAGCTCAGGTCATGATCTCGAGGTCCATGAGTTCTAGTCCCGTGTCAGGCTCTGTGCTGATAGCTCAGAGCCTGAAGCCTGCTTTGGATTCTATGTCTCCCTCTCTTTCTGATCCTCCTCTGCTCACACACACTCTCTCTCTCTTTCAAAAATAAATAAACATTAAAAAATGAAAATAAAAGGTAAATAAATAAAAGAATAAATGATCTCAATAGATGTAGAAAAGCACTTAATATAATTCAATATTCATTCCTTATATTTAAAAAAACCCCAAATTCTTAGATAACTGTGAATTGAAAGGAACTTCTTTAACATGATCAAGTCCATTGAACTAATCTACTCACCAAACATCACTAATAATAGAAATACTATAAAATAATTCCATTAAATAAAAGTGTAAGGTATGGATACCTTATTTTACTTTTATGTAGATATTGTTCTGAACAATGCAATAAGATAATAAAAATTAAAAGTTAAAGATATATAGACTGAAAAGGAGAAACATTCCAGTGTTTATACATGAATGCTCGCATGGAAAAATACATAAAAATTCCAGAGAACTTTTAAAAATAAGTTAGTATAAGATGAGCAAATGGACTAGATACAAGATTGACATTAAAAAATGATAATAAAAATAATATTTTTATATGCCAATATTTAAAAAAATTATTCAAATAGAATTAAAAATATAACATATGAAATATGTCTATCCAAATATGTTTAAGATCTTTACTGAGAATAATACAAAACATTTTTATATGTTACAAATGTATATGTTTACATGAAAAAATAAAGATGCTGATTTTCTCATAACATCTATATATTCAAGGACATACTTAAACAAATCACGAATATAGTTTCTTTTCACAGAACTTTAGATGCTGGCCCTAAATCTCACGTAAAAATAAATGGCTAAGAATGGCAAGATAACTTTGAAGAATAATATATGAATCTTTCCTTATTAAATTTCAAGATATACTATAAAGTTAAGTAAATAAAACAATGTCATTGGAGATAAAGCACAAATAGGTGAATGGTACAAAATAAAGAACTGAGGAGCAGACCCACACATTTATGGAAACTTGATATATGATGGAGGTGACTTTACAACTTAGTCGGAAGAGGGTCGACTACCCAATAAGTATTTCTGAAAAAATTGGCTATTAGAATTTTTACAAATATGATATACTGCTGATGTCTCTTTAATATTGATCTGGTTTTGCTTAGAAATGAAACATTTTACTTTGCTCTCCTTTATGAACAACTAAGTCTGATGATGGCAGCACCATATCTGCATGAGAGAAGGAAAATGCATGATCTCTGGGACATGTGAAGTCTATGTTTACTCTCCAGAACATTTCTGAACTGTTATTGAGCTTGGAGCCATGCCTGTGCTTCAACTTGCCAGGAGTCTGAGCTCCAGATGGGGAGATCATGGGACATTATTATATTTTGGATTAGGATTTTAGAGACTTTTACAGTAGCTTTTTTTTTTTTTTAATTTTTGATCAAGGCACTCAACTCTTACTCTCATAGAATGTTTTAGACAATGACTTTTCAGAAGAATGTCCTGAAGCCTAGGCAGGTATAATTATTTGGCACAAATGTGGGCGATAGACAAACAGTTCTATGTCTTCTGAATCTATTTCTTTATGTACCAAACTAAACTAGATATACTATTTTTAAATCAGTTTTAGTTTGTACCTGTAATTTGAGCAGAAAAAAATAAGAATGCCCTCCACATCTAAGAGTGGGAAGAAGGATAGGTGCACAAGGAAAGAAGACCACCTTTGGAGTTTAAGCCTAGAATTGCTAAGAATGAGACTATGTCTTGGAGAATTGCAAGGTGGAGTGTCTGGATGCAGCTCAGCAGCAACTCTGCCATCTGGAAGCTTTAATTCCCTGCAGCTAGACACTTTTAAAAAGCTGCTCATCCCTTACGGTAAACTTAGCATTTCTGCTGTTCTGGCAACAATGCACTTGGTGTGCAGGCTGCCGCTGGCTATTAAGTTATTCTTGTCAGATTACCTCTTGTCCCAGACAGGCTGGAGCCTGTGGAGTGAGGTTCATGCTGGGTGCAGCGTGCAAGGAGCCTGTGCCAAGGTCAGACAGAGCTGGGTATGACTCACTGGTTGCATTTTCCAAAGATGTGGGAGCAAGTAAAAGGTAGCATCCTGGAGAGAAACCACGACTATGTGTAAGACAAGCTTACAACCAAGTTTCCATGAAGCGGGGGGGAGAGAGGAAAAAAAAAAAAAAGGGACAGAGATTGAAAATCTAATTATCAAGTAAAAGAATTACGACTGGGAGACAAATGAAAAGAGCATCTGGTGCTTAAACACAGATTGTGGAGCAAAACCTTCAGACTGAAAGAATAGCATTAGGAGCTTTTAATAGGGCAGTCATGGCCTCAGGGATGGAAGGAAAGAAAACTATACGGAGTAGAGACATTGGATAATCGTATTTTGAAATACTTAATTTCAAAAATAGTCGAATAATGTCTTCCTTTATTATGCTTATGAAAATTCTATATACATATATATGACACATTTATATGTCATATGCACATATATATATGTGACAATAATTACAAACACATATGACGATAATGAAATAAACAGATATGGGAAGATCTCACAAGTATGTTCTCATAAAAACTCTGACTAGCAAAAGCATCAGTTCATTTAGGAAATCGCATGAGTGAATGCTTTCCAGCTGTGAATAGGCACTTAGAAACTAATTAAAAACAAAAAATAACTACAATGAGCAGGAGACTCAAGATATTCCAAAATTTGCTAGCTCTACCATAGAGAATTCTGTATGATAAGCATACAACACATTTGTTTAATTAATTAAGGATATAAAGAATGCTTTGAACTATAGAGAAACTTTCATCTTAGGACATGCATATTTGAGTATTTTAATTGATTTGTTTCCTGTAACAGTCAGAATTTTTAATTGCCAGCATCAGATATTGGCTCTGGCTAATTTAAACAGAAAGGGAATTTAACAAAGGAAAACTTGATAGCTCACACAAATTTGATACACGTCTAGAATCAAGTTTGAAGGCAATATAGCCAGCAGTAATATCAAGTATCACCTGGGGCACCTGACTGGCTCAGTTGGAAGAGCATGTGACTCTTGATCTTGGTGTCATGAGTTTGAGCCCCATGTTGGGTGCAGAGATTACTAAAAAAATAAACTTAAAGTTGTATCACCTAATAGTTACATAAACAGCCATTTGCCAGTGTTCTCAAGAACAGACACTGCGAAGTGCACCTCCATCATCACAACTCTGGATGGATGCTGGCCGTGTTGCTAAAACCGTTACCAGTATTGCCACCCGAATGTGGGTATGGCTGCCTTCCCTGAAGCAGCCTGCGTGAAAATAGCTTCCCTGTGGTCACTGTTTTTTGTATTTCTAACTACAGAGATACGATCATCAGTGAGGCCTACCTAGGTCATGTGTCAATATCTTGACTGTTGGTGTGCTTAAGAAAAAAAGATAACTGGCCTTATAATATTTAGTAGTGGAAGCAGGTCGCACCTTATTACTTTGGTGGTGACTCATAGTCAATGGATTTACAGTCTCTTAATTATTTACATAGATATGATCTAGCCATTTCAATATGATAGAGCCAAGAATCTTATTTTTTTTAAAAAAATTAATGTGTATTTATTTTTGAGAGACAGAGAGAGACAGAGCACAAGCAGGGGAGAGGCAGAGAGAGAGGGAGACACAGAATCCGAAGCAAGCTCCAGGCTCCGAGCTGTCAGCACAGAGCCCAACGCGGGGTTCGAACTCATGAACCATGAGATCATGACCTGAGCTGAAGCAGGACACTCAACCAACTGAGTCACCCAGGCACCCCAAGAATTTTGTTTTTTTATTACATATATGATAAACAGATTTTGTTGCAAATTAAAAAAAAAACAAGTAACAGCTATATATCATAAGGGCAGAAATTTTGAGTATGCAATGGTGATATTCAGACACTTTGAAATATAAATAATACAACTGGGATACAATCTCAGAAGATTAATATGGTCATCTAAATTTGCATATACCAACCCATATTTAAAAGACATTACTTCTTCCTGACACATATGGTTATTGACTTTCTCTAGATTCTCATTTTTAACTACACGCATATTATAATAATATTCTATATGATTCAATTATATATAGTATATATCTTCATAAATACATAAGTTAATGTGTGTGATTGCATATTATAATCATACAGTAAATTTTAATGTAATAATAATATATATTCATTCTTAAAAATAAATAAAACATCAAAATTTGGATTGCCTGGATGACTCAGTCGGTTAAGCATCTGACTTCAGCTCAAGTCATGATCTCACAGTTTGTGAGTTTGAGCCCCATGTTGGGCTCTGTGCTGACAGCTCAGAGCCTGGAGCCTGCTTAGGATTCTGTGTCTCCCTCTCTCTGCACCTCCCCCTACTCACACTTTGTCTCTCAAAATGAATAAATATTTAAAAAATTAAAAAAATAAGACATGAAAATTTACTATAGTCAACCAAGAAAATGTTTATTTATTCTTGAATTCAGACTAAGCTTTTCTGACTCATATATGGACACATGTGATTTTAATATTAAAAAAATTGTTGTGAGATAGTTCATGCTTTTATTAATGTTGAGTAGAATAAATAGTAGCTGTCATGTGCTTTATAAAATTAGTATTTATTTTCTTCCTGAAGTCTATGTGCTTCTCTAGGACAGGAAAAAAATGTTATTCATCCTGACAACTCAAGGTATTGAGCCTCACAAATAAATGTCTACTTAATGCTTGTCTAAAATATAAACCTTAAAATTATACTTAGTTTAGGGGCTGATAATAAGGTTTGATAGGGAAATCTTAATGACATTTTACATTAATATTAGTAAAATTATATTTTTGTATATTATGTTAATATTAATAATTTCATTTTTGATCAAAAAAGATATTAAAATTATATCTTTTAGAAATATCAAACTCAACTATTGAAAAACGAAAAATAGTGTTACCTTTCAGGAAATTAAGATAATCTCAGAATTTAAAGTGTAACAGCAACCACTTGATTCAAAACATAATCATTCCTACCTGAAAATGTAACCCAGAAACAAAGGACCAATGGACTCTTGAGGATTGTCTTACTCAGCTTGTAATATAACTGAAAACAGAGAAAAACTTATTTTAAGGGTCATTACCAGAAAGCAATGCCAACAAACATCACTATTTATTTAAATATTTATGTACCTGACATCAGAGCATCAAAATATATAAAACAATTAATAACAAACATAAAGGAACTAACTAAATTAGCACTAAGAAGTCAAAATTTTACTATTTGTAGATGACATGATTCTCCCTACAGAAAACCTGACTCTATGAAAAAACTGCTAGAATTGATACATGAATTCAATAAAGCCACAGGATACAAAATCAACATACAGAAATCTGTTGCATTTCTATATGCCAATAATTAAGCATCAGAAAGAGAAATTAAGGAATCTATCCCATTTACAATTGCACCAAAAATGATAAGATACCCAGGAATCCTAGGAATACACTTAACCAAAGAGGTGAAAGACCTGTACTGTAAAAACTATAGAACAGTGATGAAAGAAATTGCAGATGATATAAAGAAATGGAAAGACATTCCATGCTCGTGGCTTGGAAGAACACATATTGTTCAAATGACTCAAAGAAGTCTACACGTTTAATGTGATCCTTATCAAAACACCAATAGCATTTTTCACAGAGCTAGAACAAATAATGCTAAAATTTGTGTGGAAACACAAAGGACCCTGAATAACCAAGCAATCTTGAAAAAGAAAAGAAAAACTGAAGGCATCACAATTCTGAACTTCAGATTATACTACAAAGCTTTAGTGATCAAAATAGTATGATACTGGCACAAAACAGACACACAGATCAATAGAACAAAGCAGGAGACCCAGAAATGAACCCACAAGTATATGGTCAATGAGTCTTCAACAAAGCAGGAAAGAATATCCAATATGCAAAAGACAGTCTCTTAGAAAAATAGTGTTGGGACAACCAGACAGCAATATGCAAAAGAATGAAACTGGACCACTTTCTTACACCAAACAAAAATAAATTAAAAAAAAAAAAAGATGAAATACCTAAATATGAGACCTGGAACCATCAAAATCCTAGAGGAGAAAACAGGCAGTAACCTCTTTGACTTCAACCATAACAACTTGCTTCTAGATACATCTTTTGAGGTAAGGGAAACAAAAGTAAAAATAAACTATTGAGACGTCCTCAAAATAAAAACTTCTGGACAGTGAATGAAACAATCAACAAAACAAAAAGGCAACCTTCAGAATGGGAGAAGATATTTGCAAATGATATATCTGATAAAGGGTTAGTATCTAAAACCTATAAAGAACTTCTCAAACTCCACACCCCAAAACTAAATAATCTAATTAAAAATGGGCAGAAGAAATGAATAGACATTTTTCCAAAGAAGACACACAGATGGCTAACAGACACATGAAAAGATGCTCAACATCACTGATCATCAGAGAAATATACATCAGAACTACAATGAGATATCATCTCACACCTGTCAGAATGGCTAAAATAAAAAATGTAAGAGGGGCACCTGGGTAGCTCAGTCGGTTAAGCTCAGGTGTTGGCTCAGTCATGATGTCATGGTTCATGAGTTTGAGCCCCACATTGGGCTCCATGCTGACAATGCAGAGCCTACTTGGGATTCTCTCCCTCTCCCTCTCCGTCTCCCTCTCTCTGCCCCTCACTCCCCTCTTTCCCCTCTTTTTCAAAATAAAAGTAAAAATAAAAGTACAAGAAATAATGCATATTGGCGAGGATGTGGGGAAAAGGGAACCCTATTGCACTGTTGGTGGGAATGCAAACTGGTACAGCCACTCTGAAAAACAGTACAGTTTCCTCAAAAAGTCAAAAATAGAGAAGCATCTGGGTGGCTCAACTGGTTGAGCATCTGACTCTTGATTTCATTTCCAGTCATGATTTCATGTTTTGTGAGTTCGAGCCCAGTATCAGGCTCTATGCTGACAGCAGGGAGTCTGGTTGGGATTCTCTGTCCTCCTCTCTCTCTGCCCCTCCCATCCTCCTTCCCTCTCTCTTTCTCTCAAAATAAATAAGCACATAAAAAATGGATTAAAAAAAGTTAAAAATAGAATTACCCTATGATCTATCAATTGCACTACTAGGTATTTACCCAAAAGATAAAAACATACTAATTCAACAGGATACATACACCATGATGTTTGTAGCAGCATTATCTACAATATCCAAATTATGTAAACAGCTGAAGTGTCCATCCACTCATGAATGGATAAAGAAGATATGGCATACATATATACACAATGGAGTATTACTCAGCCATAAAAAAGAACACAATATTGTTATTTTCAATCCCATTGATGGAACTAGAGAGTATTATGCTAAGTGAAATGAGGCAGTGATAGAAAGACAAATACCATATGATTCCACTCTTATATGGAATTTAAGAAATAAAGCAAATGAACAAAAGAGAAAAAAGAGTGAGACAAACCAGGAAACAGACTCTTTACTATAGAGCAGAAACTGATGGCTAGAAGGGTGGAGGTGGGTGGAGGGATGGATAAAACAGGTGATAAAGATTAGAGAGGGCACTTGTTGTGATGAACACCGGGAATTATATGGATGTGTTGAGTCACTAAATTGTACATCTGAAACTAATACTACACTGTATATTAACAAACTGTAATTTAAATAAAAGCTTAAAAATATAATCTTAGGATTTAAAGTGTAACAGAAATTACTTGATTCAAACCATAATCATTCCTACCTGAAAATTTAACCCAGAAACAAAGCACTAATGTACTCATGAGGATTGTCTTACTCAGCCTGCCTCAGGGTTTCCCCTACTACATTCCCACCTTACTGAATTACATCTAAATGTAATATAAGTGAAAAAGGGGAAAAAACACATTTTAAAGGTCATCAACAGAATGCAATGCCAACAAACATCACTATTGATTTATGCTTCTGGTAACCAAAGTCCCATATTCTTGCAAGGTATAACTAAACTCTATCAATCCTGGCAGATTCTTCAGCCCACCTTATAAAGTAAATTAGAAATGTTAGGTAATCAAATAATGCCCATTGATAAAAATAATTTTAAAAAATCGTTAAAATACACAATGTAAATTTAAATTTTTTTTCCATTTTATTTATTTTTGAGAGGCAGAGAGAGACAGAGTGTGAACAGGGAAGGGGCAGAGAGAGAAATAGACAAAGAATCCGAAGAAGGCTCCAGGCTCTGAGCTAGCGGTCAGCACAGAGCCCGACGCGGGGCTCGAACCCACGAACCACGAGATCATGACCTGAGCCGAAGTAGGAGGCTCAACCGACTGAGTCACCCAGGAGCCCCCACAATGTATAATTTTTAACTTTGGCTTAAAATTTAAGTTTTTAAAAAGTTATTTTTATAAAATATTTTTAATTTTATTTATTAATTAATTTTAAGTAAGATCTGCACTCCACATGGGATATTAACTACAACTCTGAGATCAAGAGTTTCATATTCTACCAGCTAAGCAAGCCAGGTGCCCCTAAAATTCAAGTTTTAAGCCAAATCATCTTCTGTAAAATCACTGCAATAACAATATACCAATTAACTGCCAATAATCAAGGATCCTTTTTGAGCTTTGAACTGAACTTCAAATTATACTTTTGTTTGTAAGATAATATTATCTCTACTGAATAAATGTCTTATCTTGTAAAATTTGAATGCTCTCAAACTTAATTCTACTTCTTAGATAGTTGTGCTCAGGCTTGTTATTTCCTCATCCCCATTTCTTTCTTATTTTACATATTACTACTATGCATCGAATACTCCTATGTATAATTTAAATATTCACAGTGGATTAATACCATACATTTTTTATATGAAAAGTATGATATTCTATTGGAGCCAAACATAACACTTAGGCTTGATGGAAAGATATTTAGAGCCCTGATTCAGATTATTGTATTAAAATATCAATCATTCTATGACTTTATCACTATGATGCCTTGTGGAGATATAAATATTTTTTGGTGGGGTTCACTGTTGCCAATTTAATTCCTACATCACAAACCTCTTGTTAGTAGGTGTGATTCTTTAATACATTTGATTAACGTGTAATAAAAAGTTAAAAAGTTGGGGGTGCCTGAGTAGCTCATTCGGTTGGGCACTCGGCTTTGGCTCAGGTCATGATCTCGCAGCTCGTGAGTTCAAGCCACACATGGGGCTCTGTGCTGACAGCTCAGAGCCTAAATCCTGCTTCAGATTCTGTGTCTTCCTTTCTCTCCGCCCCTCTCCTGCTCTTGCTCTGTCTCTCTCTCTCAAAAATAAATAAACATTAAAAACAAATTTTTAAAAAAAGTTAAAAAGTTGAATTCTTCTGTCTGGGGGGGTGTATCTCTTGATTGAGTTGATCATTATTATTTTTAGTGTGTGACAAATGACAGCATTGTTTAAGCAAATATTAGCATTCATATCAAGGGCACAAAACCTCACAAAGTCATAATTGGCTGATAGATATGTATTATTAAAATGGGTTCTTCATTGGAACGTGACATTTATCTTAATTGTATAGTGCAAAAGTACCATATGGATTCAAGAAAGGTAGAAGCCAAAAGTAGATGGATTAATACCTTTAATTAGCAACATTCAGATAGTTGAAGAAACTGAATCAACTAGCTCACACATTTCAAGGAGACAAAAACAGGTTTTAAATAATTCCCATTACCCAAACAAGAGTACCATTTGAACAAGATTGAGGTTTAAATGGCTTAAAATTTTAACGAAAAGTTAAAGTATGCACTAGTAATGATTTTGTAGTTCATAGATTTCAGTCCTGGATCAATTCTATGTATAGACTCAGCTAAAAGAGACACTTACCATGCCATGAACACATTTCCAAAAATAAATAATGTTAAATATGGATGACACTTGCTAGGACATCATGTACTAAAACTCTGAACATCCCCTCTCATTACCAACATCATTACACCACAGGGAAATGCAGAACGATGACTTCAGAGCAAAAGGTGGCAGTCCAAATGCATGAAAGTGTGTGGGTTATGCTGCTACCGAACCTGAAATCACACACTGCTTATGAGCGTAGAGGGTCTGAACTACAGAAGTGTTTAGGCAAGAGAAAAGACAAATTTATTATCTAATTTTTCTTCTCAGCAGGAATGAAGTTGATTCTTATAAAACAAAACAAAACAAAACAAAACAAAAAAAGTGTCACTTCTCAGTTAACCTTAATGTCCATATTCCTGCTTCCTTTTGTGTTGTAGTGTGTTAGTCTGAGGGACTCAGAAGCATTTGTGCCAAGTGGCTGAGAAATATTTTGCCTCATTGTACAAACTGTGCAATCCTGAAAATTGGATAGACAGATGGATCAATCAGTCTAGATAAAGCATTCAAGAGCTATGAAACTGATTCTTAACATAATTATCTAATGGACATTGAGGATTATAGAGTTGTGAGTAGTTCCATTTTTTACCAAATTATTTAATAAGATTCATAATTACATTTTCAAAAATTTAATTTTAAATACTCAATTTTAATAATTTTTATTTAAAAATGTATACTCAATTAGAAATTGAATTTTGACTCTAATATTGACAGCTTGTTTTAAAGAAAAATCTTTATTTTTCTTATAATTTTATTTTTAAAAACTTTAAGTTTCCTTACTATTCAAATTATATATTTTAAAACACAATAATATTTTAAGTCTTTTAGATCATTATTGATTTTTTTAAGTTTATTTTTTTATTTTGAGAGAGAGAGAATGCATGCATGGGAGCAGGGGAGGGGCAGAGAGAAAGGGAGAGAGAGAGAGAATCTGCATCGAAAGTGCAGAGCTTGATGCAGGGCTCAGTGAGGGACTAGAACTCACGAACCACTAGATTATGACCTGAGCTGAAACCAAGAGTTGGAAACTTAATGGACTGAGCCACCCAGGCGCCCCAGTCATTGTTGTTAATAGTGGTTTAGTCAGGTTTCTTCTTGCCTCTTGGGTTTTAACTTCCTTTTCATACTGGCCATTATAGAATCCAAATGGCCTAACCACAGAGACCTCCTCCTCTCCTTTTTCTTGAAACATTTATTTAGGAAACTTGTAATCATGAATTGTTCTCTGCGCCATTTAAGAAGTAAATCTCTTTTAAAAGCCTCTTGCCCATATCACAACCTAGGACTTTCTCAAAGATCTCGGAGTCACCTCTTCTTTTTGCATAAAGGAAGTATAGGCAATCCTGCCTAGGAATTCTGATGAAATCCTGATTTATCCAGGGGTTATGGACAGGTGCATGCCTTTCTTGCTGAGGAGGACACCTAAAATGGGCTGCTTCCCTTATCTTCACAAAAGGAACACATTAAAAAATAATGCTCTGTGTTTTATGCCCCAAAAAAGTTGCTTTCAATACAAAAAATATTCCCTAAAGTACATTAATGAATTTGATAGTTTGAACACTAAGATTTGTCCGATTCTATTCTTATCAAAACTGAAATATCATCCTTTGTTGAAATCAATTATTCTCATCTCTTGATATTATCTGTATTTGCTCCTAAAATAGTATTGATATTTTCCCAATATCCTATCCAGAAGTTTAGAAAGGAAGATTAAAAAAAGAAGAAGGAGATTTCACAGATATTCAAGCAACTCAGAAAATGGAATATGATATATCATATAGCAGAGAGAGTTATTAAATAATTCATTTTCCACAAAGTTTGCCTTTGAAAATTACTCATGATAACCATTGCTCAAAAATGCACATTCTTTCATGAAAATTGAAGTACATTAGTGTGGTTCACAAATGTTAAGATGTTAAATTGTGCTCCAGTGACTAGCATACACCATCTCTTAGGTATAAAACAGACACCGGGGAAGCCAGGCTGTCTTTTTGGTATTTTATGGAAGGGACTCCATTTCCAGTACAGATATTAGTACTTTTGATGTGGGGTTATTGAGCATAATGGTCAAGAAAAAATTCTTGAGATGTCTTACCTGAAAAAAGGTGCCTTTTAAAAAATGGTTATTTATTTTTGAGAGAAAGAGAACGAGCAGAGAGAGGAGCAAAGAGAGAAGAGAGGGAGACAAAGAATCTCTGAGCTGTCAAGTGCAGAGCCCGATGCAGGGCTCGGACTCACAAACTGTGAGTCTATGACCTGAGCTGAAATCAAGAATTGGACACTTAACTGACTGAGCCTCCCAGGTGCTTCCGTAGTCCAGCTCCAGCAGGTCCAGGGCTCCCCGAAGGACAGAAGGTATAGGCAAGAGTGAGAGGTTCAGATAGTTCCCAACAAGCGCCTTACTAAAAAGGTGCTTTTTTGTTATAGCACGGTGGGGGGGCGGAGGGTGGCTGGACCCATGGGCAGAAAATGTTACACTTGTAATTGTACTTCTGATTAAGTTTGTGGGAGGGGTAGAGGTAACAGAAGTCTCTGAAAGGATTTCTGTATGTTAAAAAGGAGTTCTAGGATCCTGGAGGTCTGACTATTGTCATGATAAGGTTGCTTTTATTCTCTAGCAAAGCATTAACATTAAGGTAACTGTGAGTTCCTTGAGGAATATCACACTCTGCATGTATCAGGTATTTATCAGTGGGCTGCAAGTTATAAGGAAATTTAATTTTATCTACATTTCTCTTGCCTTTGTTCTTCTCATCATTTTCATAGCATTTAATTATAATATAAAAATCATTTTTAAACTGTTAATGACATACTCCCTAGATATCACTGGTTAATGATATTATATTTTTATACAGAGCTTTATGATCCCGAAAATAATTTATAAAACAATCTAAAATGTTGCATTTCAAATATAGCCTATGTGCATAATATGTTTCAAGTCCACTTTAACAAGAAAATCATGTATTTTATAGAACCTTTCCTTAGATCATCATTTTAAAAATGTTTCATTGGTCTCAAAATATTTTTCTAGAAGTTGTGGTCCCTCAGATTATTAATTTAATGTACCAGGATAGATTTCAAAGGTTTGCATGAACCTTAAAAATTTTATTATTAAACACAAGATGCCTGATGACTTGTGGAAGTGGTATCAGCCTCAACAAAACTTACACTCAGAGGGAAACCTTTGTAAAAATCATTTTTTGAAAAGAAAAGTAGAATGCCATAAAAATCACAATGTCTTCAAGTTCCTCCTAATTTTGTCATCTTCCCATCATTTAACCCCAGGGAGTATCTAACTATTTGTCACATTCCTGGCTGGGCCAAAGAAAAAGAGAAAGAGGTATAGATTTCCTATACTGTGCTGTGGCTCACTAAATTTCTGTTAGAATATTAAACCTCCCTGTGGGTAACATAAGATCTTTCATAGCATTAAGCCTCTGTAATGTTTGGAGTTCATGCTATTTGTATTCACATGTGCAAAATAGTATGAGAATTAATGCAAATGTTATATCTTAGTAATCCTTTTTTCTCTTAGTAATTTTAAATAAAAATTATAGTGACAAATATATGTGTCAATATAGTAATCACTTCAGAAGAAAAGGATAAGTAGACATTAAATAGCTTTTATTATGCTTTGATTGATGTATTTTGAAAGAAATACATATATATAGAGAGGAGGGAATGTAGTGTGAAAATTAAGCTCATTTAATATAGAGTTGGTCTAGCTTGTATGAATTCTCCCTGCCTGTTCTCTGATCTGTAATATGGAAATAATAGTAATTGTGCCTTGGTAGATTTGTTGTGAGAATAAAAGTAATATGTGAAAAGCAGTAGCAAACTGCCTGGTGAAGCTATTATGCTATGGGTATTTCATTATCTGTTGTAATGTTAATGAAACTCTGGCAGTCTATTCAAAATAGAAAACAATAAAATAATTGTGTCTATTACATATGGTATCCTTTGTTGAGCATCATCTTAAGTATGTTTGATCTCAAAATGGAGCTATGAAAAATTTTATTCTGTATGTTTTTAAATGTGACTTTTTGATACAAGCTTTTTAATTCATGGCATTTTGAATTGTTCTCCACTTCCTTTAGCTGCAACTCACACTGAATTAATGTAGAATTCTCCCTACTGATGTTGCCTTACCACAAGGGTTCCCCCATAAAAACTAGGAACTCATGCCACATTTGCACAAAGGAAAGGAGTTGAGAATAGAAAATGTATATGATTTACTGAGGCTGAAAGCCCCCTCAATTTCATGATTATTTGAGCATGAAAATTGCTTGAAAATATTTATGGTTTCAAATGAATAGATTGTACTCAGGGATGCAAATTGAGGCCTAGGAAACCTTAAAACTTATGAAAGTTTCTAACTTTCAGGCCCTGGACTAGAAGGAAAAAAAAAGCTTCTTTGTATTTATTCTAAAGTTCAATTTAATAAACAATGCAGAAATTTGAGAACAGTGTTAAAAAATACTTAGTTTTCAAAGAGCTAACTTATTTACATTTAGCAGGCATTAATTATGTAAAGATCATTCTTCAAGACACTGACACTTAACATTTATTACATATACAGACACACATACGCACACATATATTCTTCATTAAATAATTGCCAAACATATAATTAAAGTTAACAATAATGAAATTAAAAATGGGATATTAAGAGATGCAGGGAATAGAAACAGAAAATACTTTGGATTTATTCCCAAAATATGAAGTCAGTCACTGGGAAGTATATAATGTGTAGTCTTATTACTAGTGATAATTACCCAAAAGAATAGTGTCACTAATAAGCAAATTAAGCATCTAAGGCTCAAAAGGCAGATAGTTTGAGGAGTACCACATGGTCTCTTCAAAAAAAAACCCTAAATGCAAAGAAGTAAAATATGTATATGGAATATCCATTGGAGGTAAGCATGATAGAACTGCATTTACTTTTATACAAGGAGTTTTTAAATCATGAATATTATGGTACTGGGGTGAAGATAAGGAGAGAAAATATTCCTACTGAATTTCTTCTGTAATTAACCCCTAATTAAGAGTTGGTGCTGATGTAACAGCTCTATAATGCTAGACATGGAACAAGACCAAGCAAAGCATTTGGCCTCAACCAGTCAAAAATAGAGGAGAAATTTACCAAGAAGATAAAGTATGATTCTTTGGGTGGCATAGAGACCATGGATATAAATTCTTAGACTATACAGACAGCATATACTGTATGTTTACTATGTGTATATCTCCATTACTTTTGAGGGAAAATTTTGCTGGATATAGAATACTAGGGTTTTTTTTTTTTTTTTGGGCAGGTTTTTTCAAGACTTTAAATATTTATGCTAGTTGTTTCTTGTGTGTATGGCTTCTATCAAGAAGCCTGCCATAATTCTTATTTTACTTGGCAAGAGGAAAGCCTCTGGGTTATTTTCAAAATTTTCTCTTTGACTTTGGTTTTTTCTGGCAAATTCTTTTCCCCTGGAGAGTAGGCCTTTGATATGAAAGGTTTGGATTTATTTTTCAATGGTTACTCTTCCCCTTTTCCTTCCAATGTTCTGAAAAGATCTTTCTCAAATCTTCCCAATAAGAAAATGGTAAGGTTCCTGGAGGTAAAGCCCATATAAGTATGGGAAGTTTCTTTCCTTCTTTCTTTTTCTCTTCCTTTCTTTCTCTCTTTCTTTTTCTTTCTTTCTTTCTTTCTTTCTTTCTTTCTTTCTTTCTTTCTTTCTTTCAGGAGTTTCTTTTAAGATATAATCAGCTTTCAGTAATTCATCAAAATTACCATTGAAGTGCTCCTTATAGCTTCTGCTCCCAGTAGGCAGATATTTGTTGGGCCTTTACAAGAGCTTATGTCTCCAGATTTCATGGTAGTGTTTGTCTGGCAACTTCAAAATAATTGATTTTCACCTTGTCTACCTTTTTCTAGGTGTGAGGACAGACACCTTCTAACAACTTCTAACTCTCCTTATCTTTCAAGCTGAAACTGGAAGACTCTTTGTTTTAATTCCAGAAATTTCAGTTTTTATCTTGTGTTTTCAATATATCACTATGTTTCTCATATTTTGTTAATCTTTTCTACAAGCTTATATTAGAATATTTTTCATCCTATACCAACTGCCATATTATTAAAATGTGAATCTTATTGAAAAGGAAGTAGTCCACCTTGCCTCCATACTTGCATTTGGTCTACAAATCAGTAATTGGAAAGTGATTTAATTTCTTTTCTTTGTAAAGGGAAATGCCTTTATGTAAAGGGTATTAGTGGAGCCCTAGGTTAACCTATGAAAAAGTGAAAGGTAACTCTTGTTTTCACATCAGCTTCAATCTCTCTCAATCTCTCTCAAAAATAAACATTAAAAAATTTAAAAAATAATGTCTACTTTTCACATTGTTGAAGAAAATAAGAATATATATTTGCAAATATACATGATAAAAATGTAAATTTAAAAATAGCTAAAGTAAGTTATATATGGTATTCACATTCTTAATCCTGCTCTTTTTTTGCTTAGAAAAATTTGTGTTCTTGCCTGTTCAATGTTTTCACTCAAAACTGGGTTGGTGACATTTATTTTCATAAAGTGAGTATTAAAAAAATCTACATGAAGTACATAAAACTGAATATAATTTTAGAAAATAACTATATATTTTAAAAAGGAATTTTTCATTCTTATTTTGAATCAATTCATCTTTATGTGTGGAAACAATTTAAAACAAAAAATGTGACATCTGAATTTAAAAATTATTTGTTAATTATAGATACTACACCTAATAATAAAGAAAATTAAATTAATGCATACAAACTTTATAATAATTCTACAAAATATAGAAGAGAAAAAATTGATTTTCAAAGATTATAAATGTAGAAGATATTTCAAATATTTCTACTAAAAATTCAGAACCATTCTTAGAGGAGAGAATGGAATAAACAGAAGATGAAAGAGGTAAAAATATAGCATTAAATAACTTATTTCAGCTAAAAAAATGACCAATGTTAAAATTGTTCATGCTAATTGAGAAGTGACTACATTTCAGGCAAAATTATTGAAAAAAAATCTTCATGTATATAGCCTGATGACAGTATCAAGTTTCACATTCCAAGATCCATATAAGTATTGTAAAAATATATTTTTATTTTACATATACAGTAATATATATATCATATTTGTTCTAGTTCTTCCTCTTGATTATACCAATAACTAACTAACTAGAGCAAGAACTACTGAGATTCAAAGGAAAATCTTGGGATTAAGAAATTCATGACTTTATAAATTATTAATTTCTGTTTGAAGAAGGAGAAAAAATACTCTCAGGTATAAACGTTTGAAGAAATAGATGCTACATAAATTGCTATGAAAAAATGAATTGAAGAGATACACCAGAGCATAAACATTCTAAATTTAAGAATTGAAAAGTTGAGTGTCACATAAAAAGTTAGTGCCAAAATCCACATTTACCATGAAAATGAAGTAAATAAAAATGCGAGGTTTTGGAGAAAAATAAAATATATACACTATAAAATGTGATAAGAATGTCTATTTTTCAGGGCACTTAGATGACTCAGTCGGTTAAGTGTCCATCTTTGGCTGAGGTCATAATCTCACAGTTTGTGAGTTGGAACCCCACATTAGTCTGTCTGCTGTCTGCACAGAGCCTGTTTGGATCCTCTGTCTCCCTCTCTCTCTGCACTTCCATCACTCATGTTCTCAATTTCTTTCAAAAATAAATAAACATTAAAAAATTAAAAAAATAATGTCGACTTTTCACATTATTGAAGAAAATAAGGATATACTTTTGTAACTATAAATGATAAAAATGTAAATTTAAAAATAGCTAAAGTAAGTTATATTTGGTGGGTATTCACATTCTTAATCCCTCTCGTTTCTTGCTTAGAAAAACTTGCATTCTTGCCAGTGGAATGTTTTCACTCTCCAACTCTTTGACTAGGTCTAGACTAGTTTTGTTATATAAAATTGCTAAATATGGTGAAAGCAAACTGAATTTAAAGTAGAGAACAATGATCTACATAACAAAAGGTAGATGAAAAAGAGAAAGGAAAACAAATCTTTGAAGAGTGTCAAAAAATTTTTTGGATGAGTTAAACAGGGGAAGGAAGAATTGTTCAAGACTATTGCAATAGGGGATATAGATTGAACTTGACTCAATTGAAACAAAAAGTGAGAGAGTTTTTAAGCCTCAGGGTGAGCTAATGGAAAAGTGCTGGAGGATGCTAACAGATGGTTGGTCAATGTGGTATGGGTGTGGTATCTGTTTGCCAACTGGTGTTTATTGAATTTGGGTTTCTACACTCCCACAGAAACTGGGAGATGTCGCACATTCTTTCTTGATGGTTACATTTCAAAGAAATGGCTCCCAGAACCATGAGAAACACATTCTTGGGTTGTAGCATGGGCAGAAGACTAGAAGATTTACATCTTAAAGAGCAGAGAAAAATTTACAGTTGCAAGGTACTAAAATAAATCCTCCATGAAAAAGAATGTCAGAAGCTTATTTTCAGGAAGAAGACCCTTTAAAGTTAGTCAAGCTGAGGGGAACTTTAACTGTTTTGGTGAAGGACTAGACCTAAAAAGGAGTTTTGGTGTTTGAAGCTAGAGAAATGCTGAAGTATAACAGGGCTTCAAGAGTGAGGATGAAGAGAGAGGGTCTTTTAAGGATACTATGGAATTTTACTTGGATCCCCTTCAAAAGTCTTCTAGAAAGGCAAGTAAAGAATAAAAATTCTTTCTTTATTTAAATGGAGTTGGTTGACTTTTGTTTATTTAACTGTAAATTAATCTAGGGACTGGGTCACAAGGGCCCAGATATTTATTATTTATGTATTTCTGGATCTGTGGAAGATTTTGAAATGAATGAAAAGAGAGAGATAGAGGTACAAATGATAGAGCTAGAGACAGATTGATTGATTGGTTGATTGAACTGTGGGTATGCTGACTAGTCTTTTAATAAACCCACCAGAATTTTCTTTCTTTCATTATCTGAGCTACTTTACCATTCTCTAGGTTGTTGATAGCAA
Source organism: Cryptoprocta ferox (assembly GCA_028646485.1). NCBI lineage: Eukaryota > Metazoa > Chordata > Mammalia > Carnivora > Eupleridae > Cryptoprocta > Cryptoprocta ferox. The sequence goes on along the minus strand of CM053573.1, from coordinate 95,157,753 downwards.
TAATAGTTGAATGTTTTTTCTGACATATATGCAAATTAGTTATTTCTGTTTGAGGGAAATTGTTTTTCCCTCAACCTAATTTTGCTTCTATTTGTAAATTCATTTTAGCATTTTTCCTCTCTCTCTTTCTCTCTCTCTCTCTGTGTGTGTGCAAGTTTGTGTATAAAACTTTGAATTCTCCTTTGAACCAGTTTTAACATCTTACTAGTTTCAATAATTAATTAGTTAAATAAAATCTTTCACAAGTTTGTGGGGTTTTTTTGTTTTGTTTTGTTTTTTTACTTTTATCAGAGTTACAATCATACTGTCTTAAAATTTATCCTTTAAGAGTTTTTAAGCAAAGAGAAACTTCCTGGTGAAATATCAGACCACAGAAGTTAAGAATATTTGAAAAGCTTCCCATGAGTTAAAGGAATAAAAATTACATTAAAGTAAAAGTTCTTGTACTAGGATGCTGGAAATCAAGGGGCAAGGCACAAACATTGTGAGAACAAAAGGATTATGAACTAAAATTCTTTACACTGAGAAAATAGTCTATGATTTAAAAATGCACAGGTTTTAAGTGAAGATTAATTAAAAATGTTAATGTCATGGTTCCTGAGAAAAAATTAATACAGAAAGTTCAAACTACCCCAAGACAAAGAATAAAATTTTAATTTCAGATCTTGACTTCTGAAAGCAATGAGAAAAAAAATTGTATAGAGAATTTGGCTTTATATCCTAAATTCCTTAAATAAGTTTGCCTTGGCATTTTGGTATTTTCATTATAATTTTTTTCATTTCAATTTCAAATGTAAATGTGGGCAAAGTAACTTTTCAGAAAAATACCTTAAGTGAATTTTTAAATCAGTCAATAGACTGTGATATGATTTTTTAAATATAATTATTAAACTTTAATAATGTCAAAATCCACATCCACAAACTTAAATCTATTCTAAATAAACTCTTAACAAAAATCCACATTAAAATATTAGCTACATAAGTTCAAATCACAATTTACAATAAAATACTATACATGATTTGGCCAGATGCCCACTTTTGAATGAACAATAGTACAGAAAGGAACCTAAAGATTATGAGGAATTAATCAAAATTAGAGAGTTTGGGTCAGAAGCAATCATAACATAGCAACAGAGAGATACTGCTCTTGGACAGATTTATAAATCTTAAAGTACTATTGTATTCACTAAGCTGATAATTATGTGCTTCATGTAGTGACAATGTGAAAGAATTAATTTAGAAGAAAATAACATGTAGCCAAAATTCTCTGAAAGTGTACTTAGTCATATGATTTTTCAACTAAAATTAGCAAATTAAAACCATAATAAGATATAACTACATCCTTATTAAAATGACTAAAATAAAAAAAATACTAACTACCCCAAATGCCAGAATGGATTCAGAATTCAGTAGCAAATAGCCCACATAAGAAGAAGCCTTTATTTCTCCATATCATTCTTCAATAAAAGGACAAAGACCTATCAGGGAAATGACTAATTTAGGGCTGGAGTAAGGAAAATACAAGGTGAGCCTGTAGTAAACTGTAGGGCTAGAAAGTAAGGAAATGCTAAATAAGTAAAAAATACTTGAAAATGCCCCCATGACCAAACCTGAAGCAATTTAAGTATAAAATAGGAATAGTTTTGGATTAAAACCCTAAGAGTAACATAAATATCCATGAGTCCATACTGATATAAATGAATGACTCAAAAATATGTAAATATGGTGAAAATAGCCAATCGGCCCTACAAAAAAATTTCAAACAATTGTTGAAAGAATGAAGGGATTGGAATTCACCATGAAAACACCATAGTAATAACTGCCACAGGCAAGATTCTCTTATAACTGCTAAAATTAATGAAATAAACTTTAAGAAGAGATAAGACATTTGCATATCATTAAACGATCTCTCCCAGCATATTCATTATCGTGACAATTTTAACACTTGTCCACAAATTCTGTGTTACTCCTCGCTCTTAAAGATAGAGCTTCGTTCTCATTCTCTTGCATGTGACCTGGATTTAGTGACTCACTTTGTATACACAGAGTATGGAAAGGAAAACAATAGTAACTTTTACAGTGGAGAAATTTGTCAGGCACTACCTTAACCAAGAGATCGAGTTTAATGTTACCAGTAGTCAAGGTGATATCATGTACTTTTTGATATGATGTTATGAGAAGGGCATTTCACTCATGTGACCTTTTTCTCCCAAATCTACAAACCCAATTTAATCATGAGAAACCATCAGCCAAACCCAAACTGAGGGACATCCTGTATTTTATCTGACTATTAATCTTTAATTATGAATGGAAAGGCTGATAAATACTTAGAGTAGATTAAGGAGACATGATGATTAAATGCCATATGGTATCTAGATTGGTTCATGGCTCCAGAAAAGGACAATAGTGGAAATGCTAGCGAAATATGATTAAAATCTGTGGTTTTGTTAATACTATTGTATTTTGATAAGGAAATGGTTATGCAAAATGCTAACTTCAGAAAAGGTCAGGTGAAGGGTATATGGCAACTACTTGTACGCTTTTTACAGCTCTTTTTTAAATCTAAAATTATTTAAAATAAAGAGTGGAAAAATAAAAACAAACCTAATTCAAATTTTATGACATTAAACAGGCCTCTTTCCTTATATTTTTTTTGCCACCTCTGTTTATGACTAAAGAGTGCTTTATTAGTTAATACTCACTGTAAATGTGGATGTCTTACTAAATTACCTAGCTTACACGTACTTGTTTACAGAAAGTATAATGCCCACACAGGGACAGATTTTGTTCATTCTTTCTTTCTCTTTTTTCAGCATATATAAATTTGGAGCTGAAAAATTTCACTTGAGTAAATAACAGAATGTGCTTTGGGTGCATAAGAGAAAGCAATACAACTACAGAATGTTCATGTTGGCTCACATGGGTACGTGGTACTTTAATGCATGCTGTGAATTACTTGAGTTACTTCAAAATTTCATCTATTATCATTCAATATGGAGTATGCAAATCTAGAATAAAACAGTCCTGTTTATAATTTACATGGGGCCATGCAGGTGTTGCAGTGTTTTCAAAATAACTTCAGGAACATCTACTTACAATTTTAAATAAATCTTTCATGGTTACTGGTGAGATTATGAACATTTTCTGTTCAATAGATTACCCCTGAATATAATAGAAATGGAAAAGCAATTGGAGTAGCCTAATATTAATGTAACCAACACCATGTTGCTTGGCATATCCCCACAAAAGTTGATTTCTAGTTAATCTTGAGAAAATGACTTTACTAAATATGTATGCTTGGACAGTAAATGAAATACTCTGTTAGGTAATATGATTTCCTTTCTCTAGTGTTTGATGTAGTGTGAAGAGCTAAATCATATGCTCAAGAATACACACCTCTTTATAAATGCAGAAATAGTGACCAAATCAGGCATGGTCTTCTCTTCTGTAGAATTCATTCATTGTCTAGTGGACAATATAGATGAAATAAAAATGAAAAATTAATTGTGTGGTTGCAAAATTAATACAATATTTGAGAGAGCAAGCAGAGCAGGAGGAAAATAGGGTTATACTACTTTGAAGAAGTGGAGCTGGGAAGCCTTGTCTGTGAAGGCGTGAATTAAGTCAAGACATGAATAGCGAAGAAAACCTAGGATGCCAACACTGCTCCAGACAGAGATAATAGTATGTGTAAAAGTCCTGCAGTGAAAAGAGTCTAGATTATCTCAGGGAAAAAAATGTACATAATCGTAGCAAGTAAGGGGATAGTGTTGGAAAGGATATCTACTAACCGATCGATTGATTAGTTATTTCATTCAATGAATATTTATCCATTCACTTGTCAACCAGTTTAAGAAAAACGCATCTGGCACACACCTTTGAAAGACTTACGATACAGTGGGAAAGAAAGGCAGTGATCACAATTGTTACACAATTGTAATACAACTAGTCCATGATAAGACCTCATGAAGGAGAGGCTTCTTGGGGGCTTACAACAGGAGTATTTGACCTAGTCAGGCAGGTTAGGGAAAGCTCTAAAGAAGTAAAAATTGTGCTGATATCTTAAAAAGGAGTACAATTCACTTGATCAAGCGAAAATAAAACTATTTTCCAAAGAGAAGAATATAGATACAGAATGACCTTTGGTGGCAGAAAATACAGGAAGCTCAAGGAAATAAAAAGATTTTACAGTGGCTAGAAAGAGGAGAGTGAGGGGAGCTTTTGTGACAAGGGTGGAGAGAAAGGTTGGGGCCAGGACATAATGGCTTCATAGTCCCCTACAAAGAGTCCTATTCTTATTATAAGAGTAATGAGCAGTCTTTGTACAAGAGCAATTCGAGTGCCCTGATTAAAGTTTAATAAAGTTCAGTGTAGAGTACAGAGAAGAAATAGGAAGGATCTATCATGGGTGTTGGTAGACCATCAGGGACTATTGCAATATCCCCTTTGCAAGATGATGATGGTCCATGCTAGGGTGGCAAAAGCAAACTTGGAGAAAGGTGATTAAGACTCAAGATAAATATATTTAAGGGTAGAATAGGTAAGCAAAAAAGATGATAGTTTAAATTCAGTGAATAACGGTACAATTCACCAAGAAGGGCAAGTACAGTGGCTGGGCAAGGCAACATGTTTAAAAGGAAAATTAAAAGTTGATTGTGAGACATACAATTCAAAATTTCTCAGTTCACTCCCTTATTTTATTTATGTCTCAGCTCAAATGCCACCTCCTCAGAAAGTCTTCTGGAAATTCTATCTAAAATAACTCTGGTAGCCAGTAGTACTATCACCTCCACCACTTAATATTCTATGGCACTTCCTGATCTTATGTTATAAACTTCTTTCTTTATTGTCATTTTTCTCCAGTAGAGTATAAACTCCATGTGATCAGGAACATTTTTTTTTAACATAAAATATCTAGTATGGTGATAAGTAGGTACATGGTAGGTAATAAGAAATATGTAAATGAAAAAATGAATGGATAGGTAAGTGAGTAACAAGTAAGGGCAATTGGATATGAAAATTTAACTTTCAGGTATAGATAGATATATTATTTTATACAGAAATAGAAAAATAGCCAACAGCTCTGTAACCAGAACTACACCAACAAAACAATTATTTCCTGTGTCTGGAGGGGACTTACATCAAGAGACTGAGTAAAGGAGAAGAATATTGTTACTGTACCCACAAATTAAATTCACAGAAGAAGAAATGATGGTTTAGTCCCAACTGTAATGGCATCATTTGGATTTGAGTTTAATTTCAATAATTTGGTTTAGGTTAAAGTAATGTTTATGAGTTGATCTAAGACTCTAATGAGCCAAATGATTTTCTATAAACCCAGATTCTGGATTTCTACGGGGCAGACGTTATAACTGGAGAGAAATCCTTTGTTCCTGTAAGGGTCCTAAAATGGAAAAATAAAATGCAATACAAATACAATACCAATGTTTTACCTAATAAACAATGAAACAGTAATTTGGTACAGATATTTTTGGCAAAAATTCTATCACTTGCTTATAAGAATGCTTATTTATCAGTGGTAACAAAATTGAAACAGGGTCTCATCTCAATGTTATTTAGGGATTGTGTAACTGAAATAGCTGATCCAACCGTATTGTTGTACTATACATTTGAATGTAAATCTCCAGTAAATAAAAATTTTAACAGAATTTTCTAAGTTCCATAAATGAGATGCAGTATGGAAGACAACATTAGAAGGGAAAGGGGGCCATACTTGGCCCTAGTTGGCGAGCTTTGTAGGAGAGGTAATGCGAGCTGAGATCAATGGGGATGCACTGAAATGGAAGAGTGTAAGGGGAGAAAAAAAGGGAGCAGAGGAGAGCTTGTGAAGATTGATGGAGGCATGAAAAACATGACACACTCAGAAAGTCTGCAAATATTTGCCGCAGTGTAAATGTGTTTGAAGGATGGCTAGCTGAGCCCAAACAGATAGGAAAACACTGGTAAGAAGGGTCTGGCATGCTCTGCTAAACAAAATGTATTTACACTTTATGAAATGTGGTACCATTTAAGGTTTCTAAATGGCCTGGCAGCATTTGTATTTTAGAAAGGTCACTTCTAATTTAGTTTGAGGGAAGGTCTATATCTGAGCAAATTAAAACACTATTTAAAAATAATGCCTTTCAAGGCACTCTGAATGGTGGAAGAAAGTGAATTATACCTTAGGGATCTAGCAGAGGAATCCCAAAGTACCCATTGGCTTTAAGGAGGAATCTGGAATTCAACTTTATAAAATAAATTCATGGGCTCAGGTCATGATCCTGCAGTTTGTGGGTTTGAGCCCTGCACTGGGCTCTGTGCTGGCAGCTCAGAGCCTGGAGCCTGCTTCAAATTCTGGGTCTCTCTCTCCCTCTGTCCCTCCCCTGCTCTCACTCTGTCTCTCTCTGTCTCTCAAAAATGAATAAATTGTTTAAATAATTAAAAACATTAAAAACAAATTCACATAAATATTCTAATCTACTCTGTAAACATTATATTTGCAATTATTTTTTACTAATCATAACACTTATGCTCCCTGTTAAAATTGTTCTGAAGAGAGTTGAAACCCCGCCCCCCCTGAAAAAAAATGTCAGTTTACCACTTGGCATCCCAATATGAAAACACTGGCAAAAAAACAGTTAAAAAGTGGGACCACACTCAACTTGACAAATATGAAAAGAAATATGCTTAAGATGTTGGTAGAAAAGCTATATGTGAGTGAGTCTATGTAGGCAACTGAAACTAACACAAACCAAAGCAGAAATAATAAAACCAGAAATGTTTTTGCTACAAAATTACATAGGATAATTGTGTGTGAAAAGGCTACCTGACATGAATATTGTGTCTATAAATCCATACGTTATATGGAAAATTACATTTTAGGGATGCTTTCCTTAAAGTCTTTAATTTACTTAAAGCTGTATTTTTTTAAATTCATGTGTGAAACAGACTTTCTCTCTGCTGATTTTATACTGTATTACAAAATTTCCCTGAAATTTGCACTGCCATAGTCTACATTTCAAGTAATTTAAAATTCTTGACTTTGAGGAGCATGAAACACAGCTAAATGTTATGCCCCCATTTTTATTGCAAATACTCAAGTAAGGGGTGCCTGACAAAAACTCTCTTACACTTCTTTTTTGCCAATTACATTTCTCATTCCTGAGAAACAGAAAATGAATTGAAAACTAGTAATAAATATACAGTCTCATTTTCACCATGCTCTTCTTCTATACCACCAGGGGTTTTTATTCTCCAAGATATTTAATTCAAATTTCTAAACTATCTGACACCTAAGGTTTCATCTAGGTCTGAAATCTTGTGATGTTGAGATATATCTATAAATGTATTTAATGTGTTAAAAAAAAAGTTTGGTTTCATATCTGCTTGGCTGAGAGAGGAATCCCCAACACAGAGCAGTGTAAATGAATATCATCAGGTATAAACTCATGTCTTCCTCATCATTAACATTTTCTTTTGGTTTGGACAATGTCATGATCTTTGTCTTCTAATTACCAAACAGTATTCTCCACATACCACACACTGTTATCTACAGGGTCTGGCATGATATGTTTGCAGGTCTCCTTGTAAAGTTGCACCAGACCAACATTTAAATATTCCAGGACAGTACTCTCATCCCATCTGATTCACAGAAAACATTCTTTTCTCCTTCTTATTCTCAGTTCCGTTTCTTGGGACCAGTACTCTTCTTTGTATCCTACCCTTCTTTGAAGACACTCATGGAGGTGAGTCTGTGTGTCTGCATGCCTGTGCACATGTGGGTGGAGGTGGCATGGTCAGGTTCTTGTCAGGTGTTGCTTCATTTTATTACAAAAGCAACATCCAGGTCAAAAAAATCAAGCCACCATCTAACTTTGCCATGTTCAATCACTCATGGTAATTTCCATTTCAGGGACCTCTTTTTTCTCCAGGAGTCCAGGTTCGTTCAGGGACAACCTTGGGGAATCAAGGGCCTAAAAGAAGTTCAAATCTGGTAGCATGCAATAGTTATATAAACAAATAATTGTACTATGAGATCATGAATATTATGTCAAAGGTATTTGTTGAAGGGGGAAGAAAAGTTCATTTTTTTAAGAAAGCAAGGAAAGGAGAAACAAATTTTGTCTAGACGAATTAAGACTTACTTCCAAAGCCTCATTTGACATTTTATAAAGTGAAACGTGAAGGGAAAGAAAGGCAAGACTAAGCAAAGAGAATAGCAAAAACAAAAGCATGAAGATGTGTAAGTTTAAAGAAATGGTTCTCAAATTGGTCCACAACCATCAATATCACATAGAAACTTAGAAATGCAAATTCTGGGGCCAGCCCAGATTTATAGATTCAGAAACTCTGGAAGCAGAGATTAGTAATTTGTGCATTAACCTGATCTCCAGATGATCCTGAATCATGAGAAAATTTGAGAACTACAGAGCAAGTCTAAAAAAATGTAACAATTTCATATACAATAGTCCACCCTTATCCATGAGGGATATGTTCCAAGACCCCCAGTGGATGCCTGAACCAAACCCTATGAGTATTATGGTACTCATAGTACCAAACACTGTGAGTATTATGTTTTTTTTCCCTATACATACTCACCTATGATAAAGTTTACATTTTAAATTAAGCACAGTAAGAGATTATTGAATAGAACTATTATAACAATAGTTATAATTATAGTTATAATATAATTATAACAATGTACCATAATCAAAGTTATGTTAATGTGATTCCTCTCTAAAAATATTTCACTGTACTCTACTCACCTTTCTTGTGATGATGTGAGGTGATAAAATGTCTGTGTGGTGACATGAAGGGGGTGAGTGACATAGACGTTGTGATATGGCATTACACAACTATTGACTGTCTGATGATAAATCAGAAGGAGGATCATCTGCTTTCTGACTGAGGTTGATTGCAAGTAACAAAAACCGTGGAAAACAGAACTTCAGATAAGAGGGGTCAGCTGTAGCTCAAATGTAGGCTATAAGTATGGATGCTGAAGACAAGTTTGGGTTTTACCCAGTAGGCAATTAGAAGACATTTGATGTCTTAACCGTCAGATTGACATGCTCATGACAGTTTCAAACACATAACCTTGATGGCATCGTAAATATTTAATCAGATTGGCAGAAACAAGACCGGTCACTGGGGAATGAATAAAGACTGAACATGAACAAAGGCCGGAAGAATGAAGGGTAAGGGATAGATGAATGAGAAACTGGAGATGTAGAATTTGCCAGATAATGTGTAGTTTTTCAACAGGATTTTCTGGAGTCAGCTTTAAACCAAAGAAAATCAAATATAGGAAATTATAAGAACCTGAGCATGGTCTGATGGAGGGATAAGGTTGCTTGAAGGGGTTTTGTGTTAACCCTACAAAGCAAACTGGTGTCTTGTACCTAAAGCAATGTGCAATATGCAATATGGAGAAAACACACCAGAATCACTGTCTTGCGCTGACAATTTCCAGTCTGGACTGAGGAAATATGGAGGTTTCTTCCTGTGATGTCGCACCTCATTTTCTGTCCCTGTAATGCTAAATGCAATATCATTGTTTTCTTTTAGTGGAAACCAATGTTTATGCATCTATTTGACCAAGAAATATAAAGTACTCAAACATGTGTTCCAACGCAGTAAAGTAAGTGCCAACTGGTAATAAACTAATAGACTATTAGATTACTGTGTTACTGAAAGGTCTTTTTTTAAAAAACTATCATTTTTTGCGTCTCCATTTAATCCCAAAGAGACAAAAAGTCTCTTTTTACCTTCATTTTAATTTTTGTCATGCAATGTGAATCATTGACAAAACATTTTGGCACCATCCAAATAACTTCATTATCAATATTTTGAGCATAAAATCTCAAGACATATTGCATTTCATTAGTGTAATTATTTTTGTTACAGAATTTGTGATTTAATTTATTTTTTCCTATCCACGTCACCAAACTTTGCTCACTTAAAGAGCTTTAGGAAAATTCTTTAAAGGAACTGCCTCAGCTGGAAGTTATGTCCTTTTTCCCTTCCTTTTCTGTTTCTAGCTAAAATGTGGACAAGATGATTGGAGCTCCAGCAGCTGTATGGTAAATGAGCCTACGTGGAAGATAAAAATCATAATGATGAAAAGTAAAGATAGAAATTGAGTGGGCCCTAATTATATGATGCTTCCTTACCAGCACTGGATTGTCTAAGCAAGCTTCTTACAAAAGAAAAAAAAAATCTTATATTTAAACCACAGTTATTGGGGTTTTCAGTTACCTGCAGGCATGCAGTCTTGGGATACATTTAAGTTAACCATTAAATTTCTGGACCATGTGTTTGTTTCTACTCTTTTTTGTTATTTAAATCATTGTCGTTAGAAAATTCTTATATCTAAGTACTCTATTGTGTCTTTCTTTTTCATTAAACATTATACTGTAAACATCTTACTATGCCATTACATATTATTCCACATCACTGTTTTCAGTTTCACACGTTTACTATAATTTATTAAACAGATCATCCATTGTAGAATATTCCCCTCTTTATTTCACTCTTGTGGACAGCAGTACCTGAAAATACAAGATTTTCAAATTCTAGTCAGCATTGTGTCCTATGAAAAAACAATAATTAATTGGTCAAAAGCAAAAGGTTCATGTCAGGTAAATTTTTCTACACAAAAATGCCATATTGTGAGTGGGTTGTCTAAAACCAGGCCCAACATAACCCGAAGCAGTAGGAATAATAGGCACAGATAACTGATGGTCAGGAATGTGTGATAGGAAGGATCAATCCTGATCATTATGGTACAAATGCTCATTTTGCTCCTGCAGGATTCCACCAAACATTGAAAAAAGAAAAACGCATATTTAGGTGAGACCGTTCAGATACAAGTTTGTTATCTCACGTGTCATTGCTTACCATATTATGTTTTAAAGCTAAAATAGACTTATTTTGCACAAAATAGATTAAATCTTTTGTTTGTTTTGAGAGTTAAATCTAATGAATAAATCACTTTGCCGATAGCTCTCAGTTTCAGATTCTTCCATCACCGCACTTGCTCCCTCGTACACATAATGTGATACTGCAAAATGAGAAAACTGACAAGCAAGTAGAACAGACATAATTGCTTGAAATTTAACTTCAGAAAGCAGAGAATGTTTCCCAAACTTCAAAAATGCCAATTTCTTTTGGTACATCATTTTATTTGTTGTTGTATTTGGCTCCATTTTGATTGAAAACAGTAATGCTTTTTGTATGTTCCAGATTTTTTTTTTCTGCCACTGTAGTGTGCACATCCAGCTACATGCAAACACCTCTCATTAAGGTTATTCTAACCAGTCCTATATATATATAAGTATGTATATAAGTGTGTATATATATAAATATATTTCTCTGATAACTAATACCACTGATTTAGCCATCAGACACAATTGTTTTATATTATTTTCCTTTATGTTAGTTTATTACATGGATATTTTGTGTTATTATTTAGCCTTTGTTTGGTTACTTAACTACTTTTTAAATTTTTGATATTATAGTGTGTTGTCTGGACATTTCAGGCATTCAGGGAAAGTCTTGATGACCAGAGAGTTGTATTTGACGAAGAACTTGTGGCTTACCAGGGATGTAATTTTTCAAAAGTCTCCTAAGATCTGAATACAATCCCTTCATCTGAATGCTCTGTTCTTTCCCTTCAATGCATTTAAGATTTTTTACATAATTTTTTAAACTTTAATTATGACCCCTGCATCTGAGAGTAAATTCCATGAAGGTACAGATTTTTATTACTTATTAATTATAAAATTATTTATTATTAATTATCACAGATCGAGTAGCTAGCATAGTAGTTGGTACAAAGCAGGTAATGAGCATATATTTTTAAAAATAAATGTAAAAATGATCGGCAGAATAAGGGATAAAACTGTAAGGAACTAATACAAGAGAGAAGAAATAAGACAAAAGTCATGGAGCACATGAGATAAAGTTTGTCTTTATGTCTATCTTAGTAAAACGTGACCAAAGATCGATTTCTCAAAGCTGAAGACTTGGAAACATTGTTGTTGTATTATTGGGTTTCTAATTGACATGAGATAAAGTTTGTCTTTATGTCTATCTTAGTAAAACGTGACCAAAGATCGATTTCTCAAAGCTGAAGACTTGGAAACATTGTTGTTGTATTATTGGGTTTCTAATTGACCCTGAAGTAGAATGTTCATAGTAACACAACTATATATCGTCTGTTTCTTCTAAAGAAAGTGTGAATTTACTAAAAAGGGCCTTGTTTGATTTTATGTTTTAATAGTATACAGAGAAAATGGTGATATATATTCAGAGAAGTTTTGCAATAAATGTCTCTTTCATAAGTAGATGGTTTTTCTTTCCCTTTGAAGTAGTAAATTGCTTCAATCTGCATCATAAAAGTACTATTGGTTGCTCTGTGTATACATATAGTTTCTACTGCTCTTGATGCATTTTATCTTTAAATTCATTTGATGAATCAAGCATTTTTCAATATTTACATATTTTCACAGAATTCATATTAGGGACCTCTTAAGTACCTTATTTTTATTAACAAAGTTGCCAATCTTGAGGTGAATGGCATACTCTTAATCAGAATTTACAATTTAAAATTAATGATGAATGACAAGCTGTATTTTCATAGGGATAATATTATTTTGATCCTGTTATGACCAGCAACTCAGTATTCATTCTGATAACCTAATCAAATTATGTTATGAAAGCTAATATGCTTAATTGTTATAATAGGAAAATATCCTCTTTGTACCTTTTTTTCCTTTCTTTACAAAACACTAATCTGAAAAGATAAAAGAAACAGTATTTATATCAAATGGATATCCGGAAATGTCTATTGGCTTCCAACACTTCCTTTCAAAGTTGACTTCCTACTCCCATACTCATGGTAGTCCTTTTTAGTCACAAGCACTAAACTGGACTATACTATCCATACACTGCCATCTAGGCATCCTTTGACTCATGTTAAAGCCTGGTGTGAACAAGCAAGCTTGTAGAACTGAGTTTTTCTTCAATAACTAGCTGGAGGGTCTTGTGGAAACTGAACTTGTGATCTTGATCTAATGAGCACAAGATTGTAATCCACAAGTCAAAGAGTCTGATCATCACTTTACACTCTCACTCGGATTTCTCTAATGCATTTATGCTAGATAGAACTTGTGGACTGGCAGCACTGAACTTCCTATGGAAATAATTGGCTGTTAGGAAAGGAAACACTGACTGATGTGTTTCTTACATTTTTAAGAAGCTATTTGTAAACCTTTCTTAGAGTTTGACAAGTCTTCAAATAATAAAAATAAATCAGTTTGTCATCAAGTCTCTATGTATTGACATATTAATGGAGCAAAACGCACTAGCAGAAATAAAAGTTATTACTCATAGTTTTGTGATTCAGCCTTACTGTATGAACCAAAATACTAATGGTGATGAAAAGCATACTGACCTCACTGCTAAAGAAACAATGAAAAAGGAAGCTGACATAAAATCGCTCTACTCTTAAGATCTATAGCAGCAGTTTAAGGCACTAGTATGAGTGAGTAGTGTACTTTAGATATTAAAATATTTTAAAAGTGTCTTCATGATAGTGTAGGCAAACACAAAGAGGGTAAATGAAACAATGATAAGATGATGATGAAACAAAAAAATGATTTTCTCTAGGGACATTTGATTTTTTCATGCATGATGAAATCAAAGCATACATCTATCAAATTGTATAGACACATATTTTGAATAAAATAGTTATCCAAACATCTAAGAAGTGAAGTAGGAGTTTGTGACTTCTGGGTAAATTTGGGTTGAGGAGCTAGATAATTCAAATGGGTACAAAAACTTGATTTCAGAAAAGTTTACTTGAAGTTGACCCTATTCTGGAAACAACAAACCAAACACTAAATAATCTTCTTAAAGTGTACTGAAGTGAAAAGACCTACACATTTCCCAGATATATGATAGAAACATAAGCCCCAAATGTGGATTAAGCTCAGAAGCAAATTCCACTGGAACTGGCTTTAGTGATATCAAATTCAGTATTTTGTGAATGAAACAACTATTTTAAGAGTGACCCAGTATTATATATATCTGATGGTGTTTCTTTGACTGCAGCTGATTGAGATTACCATGAGAAATATCAAGAGTTACATCAAAGAGAAGTCTTTTTTTCCAGATTATGAAGAAAACAAGACAGATTTACTGGGTGCTAGTGATCCATACTCAGATGACATTGATGATGAGATGGACTCAGAGGTAGAAGAGATTTATAAAAAGTTTTGTTTGAAATCAGAGCATAAGGAAAAACAGTAAGGCTACATTTCAGCATATCAGGTTACTTTATTTATTTATTTTTGAGAGAGAGCATGAGCAGGAGAGGGGCAGACAGAGAGAGGGACAGAGGATCCAAATGAAGCAGATTCTGTGCTGACAGCACCAAGGCCTGTGCGGAGCTAGAACTCACTAACTGCGAGATCATGATCTGAGCTGAAGTCAGGAACTCAACCAACTGAGCCACCCAGGTGCTCTGCTTATCAGTTTTATTTATTTATTTATTTATTTTTATTTTTTTATTTTTTTATTTTTTTTTAATATTTTGCTCAATTATCTTTTGCTTATCAGTTTTATAAAGCAGTTTAGGTTGCAGTGACTTATCAAAACTCAAGAAAGCAAGAATATGTGTCACACTTATACCAAGTTAAGGATGTTGTTATGTTACTAATGTATGTAACTTTAGTTCTGTTTAATGATATCGCCAAAATAAACTTTATTCTCTATAACTTAAAATGTATGTGTATAAATATGATAGTTTATTGTGTACAGTTAATTCCTCTTTGGGCTATAATAAAATTGATTTTGAAATTAAAAAAATAAAAGTGCTAAGCAGCCTGAATACTAGAATCAACTAACTGGAATCCACTAATTCCTTGTGTTGCAAATGTTAGAGTGGTCTCCAACTATTTAAGTCTCAGTTTCTCTTTCTGTAATGGGGCAATGATTAAAAAGAGCAATAACAAAAAAACTACTTATTAGATTTTCTATTCATTAGACAAATATTAATTATAAACCCATATAGTGTCAGATATTCTTCAATTTACAGGGTAGGAAACAAGATGCTCACCCCCTCATAGCTTACATGGGCTGTGTGATTACTAAGAGTGGATAGAATTTATATACTTAACAGTACACCAAGAATCGACTATGAAAGAGATTTCCTATAATAAGTATTCTGATGATTCATATTATTACTTCAGTGAATTGTGAACTAACATCAAATCCTTTGTCATGCAATAATTGTGGTTTGATATAATAAGGTAGAAGTGCAGGTGACCAACACTTGGTGACTGATAATAATTACATTTCTCACACTTCCATATATAATATATTTGACTTTGATGATGCATGAAATGTGGTCTGAGTTTGTACCTACTTGAGAATTGGCCATGATCTGGCAACCTATTGAAACGTATCTAATCATTTTATTTATACAAGTTTGGAAGTAAGTATACTTTCTGAAAGTTTGCTTAATTTATGAAAGCTTTCAGAATCATAAAGTTTAATTAATTTTTAATTGGGCTAACATAAAGTACAGTCTTTATGGAGCTCTTTATATTTACCACTCTAATGGATAATGTGCTTTTATAGTAAACAACAGAGTATATTTTATTCACTGAATCTCTAAGAAGTTAAGTCCATTTTAAATAAAGAATGACTTACACATTCTCGGAATTATATTTTGAGGATAAAACTGAAATGCAATGACAAACGAAACTTAAAATTATCTCCATGACAGGGGGAACTAAAAATAGCACTTGTTTATTATTAGAATTCTAAACTCTTGCTCACTTGATTCTAATAAACTTCATTTTCTCTTTCATTACATTTTATCATTTATTCTTCTCAACTTTTAAGTTTCTATATAAATAATAATGCCACTGTGTAGATCTGTATTATTTCTTTATGGCTGCTATAACAAATTAACACAGACTTAGTGGTCTAAAAGAGCATTCTGTTTTCTTAACAGTTCTAACTTCTAAGAACTGTTAGAAGATTAGAAGCCACACTGAGCCAAAATCAAGGTGTAGGCAGGGCTGCGCTCCTTCTGGAGGCTCTGGGGAAGAATCAGGTCCTCACCTTGGCTAGTTCCAGGCCAAATGTTCCAGAATTAAATGTGGGAAGAAATATCTGATACCTGACAGTTCCCCTTTCAAATACCTTGTATTGATGGCATTTTGCACACAATGAAATACTCATTTTTTTGTGTATGTGTATGTGTGTGTGATTCTTTTAACCATTGGGACTATGTTGTAAGGGCAGTAGGTGGCTATTTCCCCATTTCCCCATAGGTCAGTATATTTTCAGAAGAGGCAAATGTCTTGTCAAAGGTAAACAGTAAATAGCAGGACTAAGCCCTTTTGAATCCTTGATTCTACCTCTTTCTCCTTTGACCGCAATACATCCACAGAAGTTAAGCCCTTCTCTTCCTGTGTAAAAACTGTGAAAGACAATTAACACGTTCCTGCCTATTTTCATGCTCTACGGCAATTGACAATTCTCCTGTTTTCTCAGGTCCTACTCTGCTGAATACTTAACAATAATGACAACAGCACACCCAAAAGGCTATGTTGGGCCATCCCAGTGATTCCATTTCTCCTCTTTGGCATATGTTTGCTAATAATTTTGATTTGTGACCAACAACTTAAAACATGCTTGTAGCTCAACGGCCTCAGAATTCATAAACACATTTGGACAGATATCATCTGCTGTTAGTTCTGGGGAAATGACAAGAGGCAAATAGCATTTAGCATCATTTAAGAGTTATTTTCTTCATTAAATTTTCTTCCTAAAGTGATTGGTAATCTTAATTTTTAAAATGCCAGTAAAAGACTCAAGGTTTCTATCATCTCCAGCATTATACAATCTGAAGTTTAAATTCATTAAATAGTTATGTGGAAAAGGGAACAAGTCATGTGCAATAAGCTAAAATTGCTGACACAGTGTTCATAATAGGCTCTTTCCCAGAGGTTTTATTGTAGTTATATAAGAAATCATTCACTTATGAAGTTCAAGGAAACTTTTTGAATAGTTTTATTTTTTTTATTTTTTTTATTTGGAGGGGGCTACATTTTTGAGTAATGTAGCAAGCAAGTATGAGACACTGCTTACGATAATTTAACAGTGAACACTTGGGCCAATACAGAATATGAGCTAGCCGGCATTTTCTTATTTTTTCAAGGTTCAAGACTTTTGAAGCTTCCTGTGGTAAAAACCATTTAAAGTTTGTAGGAAAAAAATGATTTCTATCACTACTGAAAACAGAGACCTAAGTGCTGTTTCTTATCACTACAGTTACACTTTTCTCTTTCTGACATTTTAATGGAAGTATACAGAAAATATTATTCAATACAATTGCCTTGTAATGCTTGGGATTTGGGGAAAATTAAATTTTACAGATTTCTTTATGCTTCCATCATATTCATCTTCCTTCTTCATAATTAATTCAGACTTGCCAGTAAGCTCTCTGTTATTTTGCCTCTCTTGAGAGGTTTTCGTAATGATAAAATGGAAAATTTCTCAAGGTAAGCATATGCAATTCAAAAGAAAACCATCTTGGAAAATTAGCATTATATCATGTATTATTTTAAGAGTTTTCTTAGGAATGACCTTCCATCAGAAAGAAGAGAGCACACACATTAAACATTTACTGAGAAATTAAGTTTTGGCAGAGAGGAAAAAGAGAAAAACATAAAATCTAGATTTAGACATTGAACCTGGATTTGATGAGCACGGCAAGGAATAGTTATTCAGTGTCAGCTGTTTATATTTCATATAATCTAAAAATGCATATACTTAGCAGAACTAAGTTTGCTTAATGAAATGAAACAAAATAATTAAAATAAAAAAAGGAAAATAACTCATTTCACTAAAGAAGTTGTTTTAAATTGAGCAATTAAGTATGTTATTATAGGGAAAATGTTATTTACTTAGTATCTATTTATGAATCAAAATAGTTATTTATTATCCAAATTCACCATATTTAAAAACAAACAACAAACTACAATATATTTGATTATCTCCTGATCTTTTTCGAAAATGATTCTTTCACTTCTGAGATTCCCATTGCCCCAAAAGGAGAGAAGTCCTTACAATTTTGGGTGTTTTCAGTTTCATTGTTATGGCATATAATGAGATTTCTTTTTTCATCTCAAATAGCTATATACGAAGTTAGTAAATGACCAGGCAGAAGATTGGCCTCAAGTGTCATATTTCAAAATTAAACTTTAAAAGGTTTTTATTCTAATTTAGGTTAAAGTTTTTGTGGTTTGACACACCCATGGAAAATTTTACATATGATATTACAGAAAGGTCAATGGTCTACAATTGTATCCAAAACAAAGGTTAACCTATGGCTAAGTTGTATTTAATGTTTTCCATGCATAAAGTCACAACATACTGAGTAAATTGCATCATCATATAATGGTGTCACCTTTGGACCAAGAAATTTCAATTTAAAATCAATGACATCTAAACTTAAAACTAGCATTTGTCAGAGTACCTTTGTTTAATAATAAATTGCAACTCTTACCTTATTATAAAAGATGAAGGTTGTTGGCTGAGGTCCATCAAATAGTTTTCAGATTTCAACTGTATTCTAAGTAATCCTACAATTCCATTGAAATGAATGTGTCTTAAATCTTTTGTGTCTGAAATTAGATGAGGCATCACCATGACAACATGATTCTAAGGAAAAGATATTTCAGAGCTTAAGAAGTCTGAAGAGTAAATGTCACAAACCAGTAATTCTGGGATTCTTGCTTTTTGATGAATTCCATATATTAACATGAATCTTTAACATATTAAAATAGGTTATAAATAGTAGCAAAAGTACATTTGTTTATGAGTAAAATTACTTGCTCCATCCCAGCAGTACATATAAAATACATCATCATTGTTGAGTACTTCTGAAATACATATAAATATAACTTAAAGTGCAACACATTTGTGTTTACAAATATATTTAATGTTCTATATTGCCTTATATTTGTACAATCCTTTTAATAACTTTGGCATACATTACAAATATTTTTGGAATGCCTTATTTTATAAAAAGAACTCTAGACTTCATATATTTGTGCTACCTTTGATCACATACCTGTTTGTGTGTTAAGGAGACACAAAAGCCATTTCAAAGAGGAATCTTAGTCTTTGGACCTGTACCCAACAGTTTTATTTTAAAGCAAAACACGAAGGGTTATCAGGTATTGTAATTTTAACCCTATCAAATCTTCAATTCTCTAAAACAGAGCATGATTATAGTTTCATATGCATAACCTGATAATGCTAAGAGTCTTTATTTAATAAACTGACTGCCTGAAATAATATTCAAGGTATCTCTGAAAGTATAAATGCATATTCATAACTACTTAGCAGACCCTTGTTAATGCTTTTTTTTTTTTAATAAAAACACTTTGTCTTATATTAATGGAGAAATTTATATTGAAATATCCTGGGAATTGCATTAATATAAAAAAATGAAAATGTAGATTAATTCACTTGAACACACCTGAAGTATAGAATCCTATACATTTACATATCAGTGTAGGGAATGCGTATTTTCTAAGATTGTCACAATCTAGCAGAATGATTTGCTAAATTTCTTTTACATGTTAATAAGAACATAAGCAAAGGGCCCACATTATGTAAAATTTATTTATTTAGAATTTCAATACTTTTAGAAAGTGTTCAGTAAAGTTTAACTAAAATATTTTTTGTATACTAATACTACTGAATGGGGCATTATATTTTTGTTGTTAACGTATTATTGTAAAAAGTAATAATTATTATGTAGAAGTATATACCTTTAGTCATGTCACTTAATCTTTACAAAAACTTTCTGGAAGTTCTTTAGGTTTTGAGATATTATGCTTTTCTCGGGTATGCAAGGGGAACCGTATTAAGATAAAATGAAAAAGAGATCTCTGATAGTCGATTATGTAGACATGATTCTCAGATTACTTCATCCAGGTAAGGCATTTAGGCAAACAAGAATTCATATTACAGTTGTAGGATAAGATAATATTTTAAACTATACTGCTAGCCAAGAGTCAAGGGTAATTATTAGCTATTTGATGACATGACTCTACTATAATCTGTAGCTAAAGTAACATAATTAATGATCAACGTATGCTAGAAACTTACCTACAATAGATTTTTCACAAGGTTCTAGTTATAATGAAGAACTGCCTCCAGTTGATTTTTTATTTGTTTTCTCATTTAAAATTAGCAAACTAAGCGCACGTGGGTAGCTCAGTCAGTTAAGCGTCCCACTCTGGGTTTTGGGTCAGGTCATAATCTCACAGTTCCTGAGTTGGAATCTCACATAGGCTCCAGAGTCTCTCTTCCCCTCTCTCTTTGCCTCTCCCCCTGATCATGCTCTCTCTCTCTCTCTCTCTCAAAATAAATAAATAAACTTTAAAAAAAATTAGCAAACTAGAAAGACACATTAATTAATCAAAGCAACAAGAAAGTTATATGAGAAAGGCTTTTACATGAGAGCTTTTCTGTCCAGGTTGATACAGAGGAGAAAAGTTTCAGATAAAACTACATGGAAAAATAACATAGCAAGTAAAGCAATAGTATGAACTTCAATTTTGTTGATCAAATTTCTTAACCTCAAGAACTAAAATAATATCTTGAATGAGAAGGATTTTACAAAAAAACTCAAAAATAAATAAAACTGATTTTTCATGTGTGTGGAAAAGCAACTTTTTCGAGGAATATGTTTTTTATGCCTAGGAGAAAAATTTGAAATATCCTTTATGTTTTAAAGCTCAGGATGCAAATTGTCTTTGGTGAAATTATAGATTTTTCAAAACCATCTTAAATTATTTTTTAACTGTACAAATCTGCCACAAAACATTCATCGGAAAAGTGAAGTGAGATTAGATCAAACAACCTATATATAACACATAAATTATCATGATTTACTGATTTAGAAAATTAAATACATAATGGTCAAAAAGTTATTACATCATTATTAGTTTCTGTTTATATAAAAAAGAAAAGACTAAGCAAACTTAATTTATTTATGAGTCAATAAAATGAATACTTTATGTAATTATTCACATCACACACTTAATAAATGTTTGAGAACCCACTCTGTATTACATACTGCAGTTCATTAGAGAAATAAAGATCACAGATCAGTCCCCTTAAAGAATTCTTAATAAGAAATTCTCTTTTCCTCAATTACAAAACTCTTTTCTTTTACTCTGAATGATCTGGAAAAATGCCTTAAGTCTTGACTTTGCATTGCTTATGTAGATATAGTTCCTGTGGCCTGTATTTTTCCAAGTGTCTAAATTCCTCCCTGGTAGTATTTAGGCATCTAGGGCAGCAAATCTTTTCAGTTCACAAGGGAACACTTGGAGTGTTATTGCTACAGTTCATTAAATGTTACCCTATTGGTTTAGAGTTAATAGGCTTTCTAAGCACCTAAGTCACTACCAGTGAGGAACTTGCCCATGGAAATGTTTACACATGGATAATGAGGCTGACTGCTAAAATGTCAGTTTGTCTTCTGCTCACAGGTAAAAAGGAACTACTAAGCACAGGTTCGAACAACAAATTGTGGATTTTAACCTGTCACTGCAAAAATGGGATTATCTTGACTTAATTGGGACTCTATGAGTTTCCAAAAAGTAATGGTATAAGTATTGACTATTTGCAAACTTACTATTTACATTTGTTATCATAGTATATCGTATTAAAAATCATTGTTGGGGCTCCTGGGTGGCTCAGTTGTTTAAGTGATAGGCTCTTGATTTTGTCTCAGGTCATGATCTCAGGGTCATGAGATTGAGCCCCTCATCAGGATTGTGTGGAGCATGGAGCCTGCTTGTGATTCTCTCTCTCTCTCTCTCTCTCTCTCTCTCTCTCTGTCTCTCTGCCCCTAAATAAATAAATAAATAAATAAATAAATAAATAAAACTTTAAAAAATAAAAATAACTTCTTTAAATTCCTCAAAAGACTTTCATCATTTTAATTTTTCTTAATGTTCATCTTAAAAATATTGGATCATATGGTAACGAAATCTAAGCCAAAGGTGGTTTTAATGCTATGTAAACACAGTTCTCTACGTAGAATTTTTTTTAAAAGAATGGGAGGAGGGAGAGAGAGAAAGTATACATTGTTTGCATGGCAAATAACAGGCAGAAGTTATTAATTGAATTAAAATTTATTTAGTATCCTATATTTTTAATCTCTACTTGATCTTTTTAGTCATTTTTTAAAATGTAAAGGAATATATAGTATACATGTTTATATAATTTTGGCATACAGATGTAGGATTTGTTTCTCTTTAGGCTTATAAAATATTTCATCAGTTTGTCAGTTAATATTGATTTTTTAAAATTTGACACACAAAATGCTCATATTTGCTTTTTAAGGTATAGTATTGCATAAGATTTTTTATAGAATTTATTTTATTTTTATTTTTTGTAATGTTTATTTATTTTTGAGACACAGAGAGAGAGGCAGAGTTTGAGCTGGGGAGGAGCAGAGAGAGAGAGAGGGAGACACAGAATCCGAAACAGTCTCCAGGCTCTGAGCTGTTAGCACAGAGCCCAATGCTGGGCTCAAACTCATGAACTGTGAGATCATGACCTGAGCTGAAGTCGGACACCCAACCGACTGAACCACTGAGGCGCCCCTAGAATTTACTTTAAAATATTTCTTTTAGGGAGTGAAGTTCAAAAAGATTGCTTCTAAAAAATACAAACTTATAATTACTGTCATTCATCTATTCATCCATTTGCTCATTCGATCAACAAATATTTATTAAGCATCTACTATATATGAGAAATAATTTTTTACCATGAGAGACGTAGTTGTAACCTTGGAAGACAGTTCCTGCTTTCTTGCCACCTATATCCCAATGGAGAACCCGAGAAGTAAAATGAATGGAAATTGAATGGATAATTAATGAACAAAGAAAGTTAGGAAGAAAAAAATAAAGTAATATGATAGATGATCATGCAAGGTTAATGTTGAGTGGACAAGGAAGTTCCCTCTGAGAAGGTGACATTTAAACTGGGCTTAATGACAAGTAGGATGTAACCATACTCACATCTAACACAGGAGCATAGTAGACA
Organism: Cryptoprocta ferox; assembly: GCA_028646485.1. NCBI lineage: Eukaryota > Metazoa > Chordata > Mammalia > Carnivora > Eupleridae > Cryptoprocta > Cryptoprocta ferox. The sequence continues at coordinate 95,134,599 of CM053573.1, read as the reverse complement.
TGAGGCTCAGGAAGTCCAAAGGCTTTCAATTTAAAACAAGCTTAGGCTTTTCAGAAGCATAACAAAGTGATGTCAAGCTTGAACATAGGAAAGGAGCCAGGCCAATGTTATAAGAATGGAAGTTACTAATCAACAGACATAAAGTCATAGTTACACAATATGTATAAGCTCTACCTATTTGCTGTAAAATATTGTACTATAGTCAAAATAACGTACGATACACTTAGAAATTTGTGAAGAGGATAAACCTCCTATTAAGTGTTCTTTCTACCAGAAGAGTAAATTAAATTAAATTAACTTGCAAAAAAAGAAAAGAGTTTGGAAAGGAAGGCAAATTGTGCATGGCCTTGAAAGTCAAGGTAAAATGTTTGGATATTTAAATGCAGTAGGAATCACTTGAGGATTTTAACTTGGAAGTGACATGATTTGGTTATAGTTTTAAAAAAACATTCTGACTGCTGGACAGTGGATTACATGGGACAGAAGAGTAGAAGCCCAAAGACTAGTTAAAGACAAGAGCCATGGAGAACATTTAGGCTTTAGCTCAACCACCTGTGTCCATTTCCTGAAATAAGCAGTATTTAAATGTCCAACTTTCACTGAGTTTGAATGCTAATGTTATTAAATTTTGAGTAATAAGTTTGAAAAATAGTATAAAGAGGATAGAATAAGGGAGTTCTGTGGCTTAAAGTTATGCAATAGTAATCACTTCTGCACTTTTACGAGCATAAAATCTTTAAGATTTGAGAAGTAAGCCACAAACACCTTTTTTAAATTCCATCTTTAAAAATAAATATATTGTAGGTCCCAAATACAAATCCAGAATACCCTAATCTTTCTTTAACTGCTCAAATGGAATTTATTCAGGAATAAAGTTTGGCTCCAAATAGTCCATAAAGAAATAATGGTTCCTAATATCTAATGATATATCACAGAGTTCTCCGAGGATTTCAAACTGCTAAAAGTTTTATAGGAAAATTACCAGCTGGGAACTAATGTCCTTCAAAGGACATGTTCTGATGGTCAGAAGGCACTCAATTTTTGTAACTGTGCTGAACAAATACTCGTTAAAATATTTTCTTCCTAAGAGGTGCCCACGCAGCTTTGGAAATAAAGAATGCAATAGTCAACTCACCCAGGTTAACACTCAAAATACTCAACATTTGAGTATTGTTCTGCTTCACATCAAGTTTTTTTTTAAATAATTAATTATTTCAACAAACTGGAAATGTTATATTTCCTCAACTTTGCAAAGCTCCATTTCTCTTGCGGTTTTACAATGCAACTTTGCCATTTCTCCTTTTTTTCCAAAAAAGTTCTTCTTTTGTTTTAAAGCTAAAAGTTCACATTGGAATACATTTGCACATTGACAATAGGAATTCTTTTTAATCCCCCTCACCATTTTTAAAGACCCAGTCTAGTAACTTTTAAGGACACACCATATCAAAGCAGCAGATTATTCAACTGTGATTCAAACTGAAAGCAGGAATTAGTCTGTTAGTGAAGTTTACTGAAGTTATAATTTTAAGAGAGTTAAAAATATTAACCTGTTTAAAATCAGACTGTTAGTTTTAGCTTGAAACCATAAATGTTTCATTTAAAAAATTTTTTTAATGTTTATTTATTTTTGAGAGAGAGAGAGAGTGTGAGTGGAGGAGGGGCAGAGAGAGAGGGAGACAGAATCTGAAGCAGGCTCCAGGCTCTGAGCATTCAGCACAGAGCCCAAGGTGGGGCATGAACTCACTAGCAATGACATAATGACTTGAACTGAAGTCAGATGCTTAACTGACTGAGCCACCCAGGCGCCCCGTTTCATTTTTTTGTTATTTATTGCAGGGAAACAACTAGGATACTTAGGGCACACACCAAATATCTCAGAGCTAACCAACAAGGATATGAGCAGTCTTAACCCAAAGACTAATGCTTGAGAGGCAGTCTGTATATAACATTCTTTTCCTGAGGTGCCGAGGATTATGCCAAGCTGGCTTTCCTTCCGCTGGTGCATAAATGGTAACTATATAAAGCTGCATAGAGAAAAGGGAAAGACAAAGAAAAAATGATGAAGAAGCCATAGTAATACGAACCCAAGTTACAAGCAGTATTATCCCCTGGGGAAAGAGATACCAAACAAAAATGAACTCGAACCCATTTCACTATATGCAATCTTTACATTAGTATGGTGTTCTAGTTGGGCTAATGTTTGCATAGCAACCCTGCTTTCACTTGCCTGGGTGAGTTTTCAATTCTTGGGATTTTAATTCATTGAATTTAAGGTCTTATGCCTTGTTAAAATGAAAAGACCACAGGGAAGGGTACCACATTTGATGGCCCACAATTATTTTTTCTGTAGAATTTCTTGTTAAATGGTTACTTTCTTACTGATGGTTGGGTAACTACTTATATCTTGGAATGGGAGACAAGCAGATGTAAATTTAAATCTTGGCTGTTATTCTTACTAAATATAGCATCCTGGGTGAGGTTTATCTTTAGCTGAGTTTAAGTGTCATAATATACACTAGAGACAGAATATTCACTTATAGAATGAATGATACAATTAAATACTGTCACAGAAAAGAACTAGAAGAACTGGTTTAACATAGTAGGTGTTCATAATGTAGCAGTTGAGTCTATTTGACAAATACCAGAGAACAAGCTTTATATGTTGGTGATGTGCAGAGTGTGAAGCTCTGGGAAGCAGCATTTAGAAGGGCATATGAAGTGAGGATGATGGAACCAGAAAGAGTTTGTGGACCATATAATATAAATGTAGAGGTTATTGACATATGAAATATTAGCATAAAGAAGATGAAAAGTACTGGATAAATTCAGTTCACATTTTGCTTTGGGGCTGTGGCAAAGATATAAAATTAGGGATGCCAAAGATAATATGTCCTTGTTTTGTTTAAATGGAAGCGTGGCTCATAATTATTGGTGCCCTCTCCTAATTCTTGAAAGTGTACAAGAATTTTGGAGGCTTTAAATTGTGCTCTGCCAATAAGAAATTACTTTCAGTTTTTATTCTGTTGTGATCCGTGATGATGTCTTCTTTTGTCCAAGATCTCTTGATGCCCTGAGTGGCAGTGACTCTGCCTCTATGCCACCCTTGAAGCATGGGGTATTTGTTTTCTGTTACTGCCATAACAAAGTACCATAAACTAAACTCAAAATAGCATATATGTTGTATCAAAATTCTGTAGGTCAGCAATCTAGGTTGGCTTGGCCGGTTTTCCTACTCCAGGTTTCCAAAGACTGAAAGCGAGATGTCAGTAGGCCGGACTTTCAGAACACTCAGTAATAATATGTCCAAGCACATTTGGGTTATTGACACAATCCAGTACCTTGCAGATGTAAGACTGAGGTCTGGTTTCCTTGCTGGCCGTCAGCTGGTGGCTTCCCTTAACTCCTAGGGCTATCTCTCAGGTACTAGAGCATAGGTCCTGAATCTCAAAGCGAGGGAGATTATATCAAATCCTTCTCACACGTACATTCTCTTTTCGACTTTTCTTCTGCCTCCCTTGTGCCACATCTATCTGGCTGGATATATATATGAGTATATATATATATGGACATATATATATATGAGTATATATATGGATATATAGATATCTATATATCTATACCTACATCTATATACCTATATCTCTATTTGCTTTTAAAGTCTCATGTGATTATATAAAACTCATCCAGTTAACCAAGAATAATCTCTCTACTTTAAGGTGGGTATCTTAATTACATCTGCAAAGTCAGGTCACAGCAGTACCCAGACTAGTTGTTTGGTTAAGTAACCAGGGAACAAGAATTTTTCTGGATATCTTTAGAATTCTGCCTGTCACACATAGACACCTTGAATGAGGTTGGGAACCTTTATGTCTGGGATTTACTTAACCCTCTCACCTCAGAAAGTACTTCATGATGAGGTTTTGCCCTTCTCAAGAGCTCTTCAAGCAGATGAAAGTCCCTGATAATCGGCTAACCATAAACTTCTGGATTATCTGCAGTCTGTCAGTAATCTATCCATTTTCTCTCTTTTCTTTCCTCTATGGCTTACCAGGCATAATCTTCTCAATGAGCTGAGGCTATCACAAGAACTATGAGAGGTGTACCTTTAGTTGGTTTGTGTTTCATATCTTCTTAAACCCTATTCTGGCCATTCCCTTGAGACAAGAAAATACAAAATTTCTGGCAATAGTCCCAGAATAAGAAGATAGAACAGATGTGAGTTAATATCTCAAGAAATTATTCTGCCACATTAAAAAACTAGGTTTGTGGCATTAGTAATTTTTATTGGGATTGAGTTGAAATGACTGCTATATTGACAGCATGTTAACAATTAAATAAATATATGGTATAAGTAGGTCCAACAAAATAAATAAATTTAAAAAGTTCACAGTAAGGTTAAGGAAGAGTCAGGTGCCTGTATCAGCTTGCTACAGCTACTGTAACAAAGGATCACTGACTCAGTGGCTTAAGCAACAAGAATCCATCATCTCCCAATTCAAGAGGCTAGAAGTCTGAGGTAAAGATATCCACATGTTCTCTCTCAAGGCACTAAAAAAATATCTGTCACAGGCTTTTCTTCTAGGTTTGGTAGTTTCTTCCATATTTGTGTCACTTCAGTCTTCAGATGGTGTTCTCCCTGCATGCATGTCAGTCTCTGTGTCCAAATGGCCCCATTTCATAAGAACACCAGTCATATTGAACTAAGGTTTACCTGAATGACCTCATTTTAACTTGCTTATCTCTGTAATGACATTATTTCAAAATGAGATATTCTGAGATACTTAGCGTTAGAACTCAAACATATCTTTCTTTAGGGGGGATACAAGTCAACCCTTCCCTGTGGCTTTCTTGACACTTAACACAATATGCTATCACTTGCTTGTTTGCTTTTATGTCACTCTAGGTATTTCACAGAAAGAGTATGTTTCTGGAGTTGAAAATTGGGCTTTATTTTAAGTTCAGCTACTTATCTACAGGAGTCAAGCTGTCTTGTAGTTGGGAGTAAGTTAGGAATGAAGAGACAGATTGAGGAAGACTGAGCATTGAGCATCCTCATGGCAAGCTCCTGGCTTGCTCTCCCTGACAACGTTCTTCTGGGTTGGTAAGACAACTAAATAACATTGCCCTACTATTGAAGTTTGGAGGGGAGCCCAGAGAGAGCCAGAAGCCAAAATAAGACTTCAAACCAAACTCCCTATAAGAAGGTATAATAATGGAGTATTCTTTTTTGTTTGTGTGATAGCCTCAGAATAAGTAAAATTTTCATAGATTAGAATGATTGTTTTCTCTTCAAAGCAAATAATAATAAAAGAAATTTATGTGACAGGTATTTTTGAGAAGCAGTGAACATGAGTTGCTTTCAAGAGACCCAGGTAAATCCACTGAGGGTAGCAAAGTGGACTGCTCAGGGCTGCTTGCTGCTGGCTAACTGGAAGATGCTAACTGTCCCAGATTTTGAATCCAAATATTCTGAATCCAATGACTCTACAATCCCCAATGGTACTCCCTTCCATCATCACTCATCTCCTACTTAGAGTATTGAGACCGTTTGTTTATTTTCCTTTCCTCCAAATGTATTCCTCCTGAAAATTTAATGCAGGGAAGCCAGAATAAAATGGTCAAAACACATTCTTGCTCATCTACCAACCTAATAATTGTTTTTTTCACTAAGTGGCCATAGACTTACCCATTTTGTGACCCTGTTCATAGAGCACTTTTATCTAAAATACTCCATTTCCTTTTCTGTTAACATACATCTATGTGACATTAAAATTCAACTGAAAAGCCAGCTCCTTTCACTAAATTCTGTAGGCAAATTTAAAAGTTCACTTTTCAAATATTTCCAGAAAACCACTTAATTGTTAACAATATTTTGGATGAGCTTAACAGGAACCTGGGTTACAGAGGCATGTGGGCTTGCATGGTGTCTAGTGATCATTTGGGAGCTGACTCAAATCTCCACAGTTGGAATTTAGAGATGCACACACATACCTAATTTACTGGAAGAGAACATGGAGCACATGACAGTGACTCTGTTTTTTCTCCAACGTGTATATTACACAGTGCTATAAGTAAAAGACAGTCAGTTTTGTTTGTAGGGTAGCACAAAGCCCTTTCAAATGACCTTATTCCCTCATCAGAAGGTCTGGTGCTTACAATATCCTATATTGGAATTGCTTTGGTAAAACTTTGTCTCCAGAAAATTCTGTTGAAAAGTACAAGTTATCTGAAAAATTCTACTTCTCCAGTTTCTCTTGTATTTATGCCCTCCCTTACATCCTTCCTGCCACTATTGATGCTAAAACTTTATTCTCTCCTACTGATTGTCTCCAGTCTTCATTTACTTGATTAAATGCCAACAATACCATCAGAGTTCTTATTTAAAAAACTCTTAAGAACATGTCAATCTGATGCTCAAGATAGCACATATCTCTCAATTGTCTCCTGAATAAAACCCAAACCTGTTTTCAATTTACAGCCCTATGGCTTACATTTGGAACCATACCAAATAGTTACTCTTTTTAGACTTGCTCTGTAGTTCGCAAAGGAAATGGCAGAATCATCTGGGAGGCATGCTTATTAGTCAAATTACTAGTCCCCACTGCTGGAGTTTCTCGTTCAGTAGGTCTGGACGGGGCTCAAGAATTTGCATTCCTAACAATTTACTATATGCTGTTAAGGTTCCCGATACTGGGAGTACAATTTGAGAACAGTTTCTTTAAACACTTACGTCTCCATGCTTTGTTCTTGCTATTTCCATTACTGGGCCTTGCTTTTCTTTCCACTCACTTTTTAATTTTTTTTAAATTTTTTAATGTTTATTTATTTTTGAGAGAGAGATAGAGGGTGAGCAGGGGAGGAGCAGAGAAAGAGGGAGACACAGAATCCAAAGCAGGCTATAGGCTCTGAGCTGTCAGCACAGAGCCTGACGCGTGGCTCGAACTCATGAACGTGACCTGAGCTGAAGTTGGATGCTCAACCTACTGAGGCACCCAGGTGCCCCACTTTTTAATTTTTTTAAATGTCAAATGGCACTTTCCTGAAAAAAATAATTTTAATTGTTTTTCTCCTTTGTTTCCCTAACAAATGTTTTTTTCTAAAACACTTTGAATCATACCTTGATCATAATAATCATTAGCTCATATTCCAATTATTTGTTTTTATATAATTGTTGCATCTTGCTAGGTTTGAACTTCTCTTTTAGACAATTAAATCCCTAGTGTGTAGCCTGAATCTAACACAAAGCAGGTATACCCTATAGATTCATTAAATGTATGAATAAATAATTGAATGGGAGTAAATGAGAGAGAGAGAGAGAGAGAGATCATATTGACTCTGTAGCACTGATTATGATGGGTTAATTTATCACACCTGTTTAGTACAGAATATAAAATTTGAAGGGAAAAATCATCTAATTTTGGAATAAGATAGAAGAATAATTCTGAAAGAAAAGAGATTGGTTAGGTAAAGACAGTCTGAGTATAATCCTTGAGATTAGGAAGTCAGAAAGATAGTGGTAAGATTTAATTTGAGGCAATTAAAAAGAGGGGAAGGGGACAAATAAAGATATACCTTGTACTAATTCTAAATACTGCCTACCTGCAGTGACATAGGCAGTGTTCAAATATTGTTAAAAGCTAATAAGACTCTTCCCTGATCTGAGTTCCTAGATCATCTGAGTTGAGCTGCATCTACTATAGTTTATCATTAAGTATCCAACTCTTACCACCTACACCCATTTCTCCAGATTCAAAGTGAGTCTTCGAATAGACCATAACTTGAATGACCTAGATGTGAAAGTGGAAAGAGATTCCCCACTATATTCTAGGCTTACCATTCATAGTGAATAAGCAAATTTGCAGAACTTGAAAGCTGATCATTTAGGGGAAATTACTTTAGAAAAGAAAAATAGATATTTTTTAAAGTTAAACTTGGAATAATTGGTTGCTTATGCTTTGTAGTTAGAATGTTTATCAATAAATCATTGAGAAATGTTATTTTGGCAACATATCATTTTGTTGCATTAAATGATGTGGTACAAAAACAGTCATTGTGTTTTTCTCAGTGTTGTCAGTTATTCTAATGTTTCTCTTCATTCATCTCTAATGTTTTTCTTGGGCAGATAATATGACAAAATCAAGGAGGATGTATTCCACTTCCAGCAGCATTTTCTACTGTGACTACTGGACCTAGACAATCTTTTAAAAATTTTTAAATAAAACTGTGGATTTCTTTTGCATGTATTGATTCCACAATGGATCAGCTCAGAAACAGCTAGTCACTTAAAATTTCCTAGGAGATCACAGTCAAAATCTAGGTCACTTTCTGAGCTTAAATTTTAAAAATAGAAAAAGCTAAAAAAGATCAAAATCAGAACAAAAGTCTGCCCCCAAACACCAGTTTATATAAAAGGGTTACTCTTTTATTTAAACAGAACTCTTTCTTGACTATATATGGATAAAAGATAGAATCCTTTTTCCCCCATTTCCAATGCAAAGAGTTAATGTCTTCAAACATAACTTGTTTATCCTAAGGGAGAAAGATATCTGTGATATACGCATTTGTGTGTGTGTGTGTATATATATATATATATATATATATATATATATATATATAACTGTGGTGTTGTGTGCGTGTGCATGCATGTGTGTGTGTTAAGGGAGAGCAATGATAATTCAAAAACTCCTTTAGAAGCCACAAATCAGGGGCGCCTGGGTGTCTCAGTTGGTTGGACTCTCAACTTTGGCTCAGTTCATGATCTCATGATTTGTGGGTTTGAGCCCACGCATTGGGCTCTGTGCTGACAGCTCAGAGCCTGGAGCCTGCTTTGGATTCTGAGTCTCCCTCTCTCTCTTCCCCTCCCTGGCTCATGCTCTGTCTATCTCTCAAAACTGAATAAACACTAAAAAAAATTAGAAGTCACAAATCAAAGTGGATTCAGGAAAATAGTGAGTTTGATATCTATCTTCTACATTTATTTCCTGTGTGCATTTGAGAGAGCTTTAATTTTCTGCACATCTATTTTTTCAGATGTAATATGGGAATAATGCCTATTTTGCATGTCTCATTTGTGGAAATGATGAGATAATGCAAGTAATGCATCTAGCAAAAATAATAAGTGGAAACTTAATAATAATAATAATAATACTATTATTATTATAACACACCTTTCCTTTGCAGCTCCTCTAGTATTTCTGCTAAACCCAGCACCAAAAAGATTAGTTGGAGTTATTCTTTCTCTTTTTTTAAATGTTTATTTATTTATTTTGAGAGAGAGAAAACACACAAGTAGGTGAGGGGCAGAGAGAGAGGGAGAGGGAATCCCAAGCAACTCCGCACAGTCAGTGCAGAGCCTGATGCAGGGCTCAACCTCACAAACTGTGAGATCATGACCTGAGCCGAAATCAAGAGTCAGATGCTAAACTGAGCCACCCAGGAGCCCCTCTTTGGAGTTCTAACTCAAGCTCTATGTTAGCATCAGGGACCTGAGAGAAAGAACTGCAAGAAAGAATATAAGCTGTATGAAATATCAGCTATTTTAAAAGTACCAATGGTCTATGTCTAAATTCAAGGATCCCCTTGTTTGGTAACTTCTACAGATTGAGAGAACCGGCTGGCAATAATGTCTTAACAATAATCCGAAACCAGAACTAAGTTGTATCTATTTTAGGGCACATCTAAGAAGACCACAATTTGAGGACCTCTATTTTGACAGGCCAACAAACGAAGTAAGAACATAGGTGAGACCTACAAACACAAAAACTCATCATGTGTTGTAGTATGTGTCAGCAATTACGCCTTCCTAGCCTAACTCTTTTGGATACACACTCAATGTTTATTTACACCTGAAGTTATGTTACTGAAAATATGAAGAAAATGGTAAAAATTTAACCACAGTATAGTCTGCATTAAGACATATATCCATACATACAATTTTTCCTTGTGCTACTTCATTAGCTTCATTCTCATATAAATACTTGTTGCAGTAATAGCTAAGTTGGAATGAGCACATAATGAGTACCACTGTATCCTTTGAAAGCTCACCTACAACGTCAGATTACTGAGTGAGAACACTAAAAAGAGGAGTGCCTGGGAGGCTCAGTCAGTTGAGTGGCTGACTTTTTTTTTTTACATTTTTTTTTACATTTATTTATTTTTGAGAGACAGACAGAGATAGAGCGTGAGTGAACAGGGGAGGGGTGGAGAGAGAGAGATGGAGACACAGAATCTGAAGCAGGCTCCAGGCTCTGAGCTGTCAGCACAGAGCCCGACGCAGGGCTCGAACCCACGAACCGTGAGATCATGACCTGAGCTGAAGTCAGACGGACGCTCAACCGACTGAGCCACCCAGGTGCCCCAATTGAGTGGTCGACTCTTGATTTCTCTTGATTTTGGCTTAGGTCATGATCCCAGGTTTGTGGGATAAAGTTCTGCTTCGGGCTCCACGCTGAGCATGGAACATACTTATGATTCTTTTTCTCTCTCTTCCCCAACCTGCCTCCTGCTCGCTCTCTCTCTCTCTCTCTCTGTCTCCCTCCCTCTCTCCCTCTCAAAAATAAAATAAAATAAAATAAAATAAAATAAAATAAAATAAAATAAAGAACACTAACAGGAGCTGCTAGCTTGGGTTCACTAACCCATTAGGCATAGCGTCATAATTTGGCTCCTATGTTTCCTTTGATTAGCTAGAAGAGATTCTTATAATAACAATCATCTTTTTTTTTTTTTTTAATTTGAAGAGACTGGAACTCAGATATTCTGCAAATATTAACTGGAACTTCCTGTAGCTGTTATGTAACACATCTTCTACTCTCAAAATAAACATGTGGAATGAGCTTTTCAAAAAGTCTATTTGTACATGGTAGGCTCCAGGACCAGGGTACAGGCTAATGATGGGTAACACCAGATAGAGCAATAGTAATTTTATTAACAGTTTTATTTAGCTTTCAGGTGTTTTGCTTTATGGTTTGGACAAAAAAAATCTTTTTTTTTCTTAAAATGCACATTTGAATTATATTCAGCTAAATTAGTAAGGATTTTAACCCAGACAAAAAATGTATTCAATTGCAACAGGAGTAGCAATAAACAAACCCCTCTCATGTAATTTCTCCATGCTTTAATGCTATAACTCAGAGAAATTCTAAAATGGGAAAAGGAAATTAGCCTATAGCAATGAGAAAATTAAACATTTTTTTTTTTTTTTAGAAAGAGAGAGCATGAGTGAGGGTGAAAGGGTATAGAGGGAGAGAGAGAGAATCTTAAGATCTCAGGCAGGCCCACGCAGGGCTCGATCTCACAACCATAAGATCACGACCTGAGCTGAAATCAAGAGTTGGACGTGTAAACAACTGAGCCACCCAGGCATCCCTAAAAAACATATTGTTTTTTAATTTTATTTTTCATATGAGAATTCTTTCCTAAAGTTGCTATGGTTTGTTTCCTGTCCCAGGAAAATCAGTCATTCACACTATCTCCTTTTTTTCTTAAAAAAAACTTTTATTGAGATATATTTTACATACCACAAAATTCAAATATGTAAAGTATATTTATGCAGTTTTTCAACCATTACCATTAGAAACAACAATATATACTTATAAGTACTGTTTCATGAAATCTTAGGTTTTCTTAAACAGGTAAGAGAATAAAGGAAAGCAAGTGTATACTTACAGGGTGTTTTTGTTTTTTTTTTTAGTGTATTTATTTTGAGACCTAGAGTGTGCATGCATGCACAAGTAGGAGGGGCAGAAGAGAGGGAGAGAGAAAATCCCAAGCAGTTTGCTCCCTAACAGCATGGAGCTCAATCCCACAAACCTGTGAGATTATGACCTAAGCCGAAATCAAGAGTTGGACACTCAACTGACTGAGCCACCCACATGCCTTGAGGGTTTTTATGTTAAGTTTCATATTTACCATTTCATGGTTTTCTTCATTTTTTTCCTATGGACTTGATTTACCATCTGGTGTTATTTCCTTATTCCAATATAGTATCATTTTCATCTTCTCTTATTGTCAAGAATAGCACATTTTTTTATAATACTTAGGTCCCACAATATAATTTTATAACTATTGTTTATATAATTACTCTTTAAATCACATAAGGGAAGGAAGGAGAAGAAATAAGTAATTTTACTGTGTCTCATACCACCTATATGATTGCCTTTAGCAGTACTTTTCGGTTTTTCATGTGGATTTGAAATAGTCATTGGTGTCGCTTCTTTTCAGCCTGAATAACTTGCTTGGCATATTTCTGAGTACACATGTATGATAGTAAAAAATTTCCTTCCATGTCTTCATCTAAAAATGTTTATTTCATTTTCATTTTTGAAAGAGAGTTTTGCTGGATATAGTTTTCTTGGTTAACAGGTTTTTTTTTCTTTTAACACTTTGAAAATAGCATTCTAATTCTATTCATTGTTTCTACATTAATTGTTTCTGATGATAAATCATGTGTTAATTCTACTGAGGTGACCGTGTATATGTCAAGTCATGATTCTCTTGATGCTTTCAAGATTTTGTCTTTTTGGCTTTCAACGCTTGTTGTAGTTCTTTGCATATATGCATTTTGGAGTTTGTTGAGCTTCTTGGAAGTGTAGATTAATGTTAAGAAAATTTGCGATGTTTTAGCTTCTTTTAATGCATTTTCTCTTACTTTTTCTCCTCTCTTCCTAACAATAATAATAATCCTGTTTTGTGTCTACTAGTATCTTTAACGCTGCCCCACATTTCTCTGAGACTCTGTTTGTTTGGTTTCATTTTTTTTACCTTTGTGTATTTCAGATTGCCTAAATTCTACTGATCTATTCCAAGTCTGCTGAGTCCTCCTTCATGGCTAAGCTCCAACATATTCTTAGCCATGAAGAAATGAATTTTTTTCATTTCTGTTATTGTAATTTTCAGCTCTGGGTTTTCTATTTGGTTCCTTTTTATAATTTTTATCTCTTTATTGACATTCTAATTTCATTCACATGTAGTTTTTCTTTGTTCATGGTCGTCTTTAGTGATTGGATCTTAATTAAGAATTAGGAGGATTTATGTAAAGTATTTGTCTATTAAGCCCAATATCAGCTTGCTTCATCAGGAGTTTCTGTCAATTTGTTTTTGAAAACTGGATATTTGGGACATTATAATGTGGTAAATCAAGGAATCAGGTTCTCTTCCTTTCCCAGGATACGCTGTTGTTGATCTTTAAGATGGAAGTTATCCATTTGCTTAGTGACTTTTTCAAACTGTTTTTTTAAAAGTTAAGATCTTTGCCATATAAGGTCTCTGTTCTGCTATCTCAGGGGTCACCATTCACCTGTCACAGATGTCCTTAAATGACTGGAGCCAAAAGAAAAAGGGAAAAAAAATACTGCTTTTCTAGTCTTTGTAGCTTGGCTTGCAACTGGGGGTAATCCTTCACTGCTAAGCCAGGCTCTTACAATCCTGCTTTAGTCTTTCTCACCTGCTTTTGTGGAGTGCACAGATCTGACAAAGATGCACTGTGCACTGCTTTTGTGGAGTGAACAGATCTGACAAAGATGCTCTGAGCACGCATCCAGCCCTGGGCATGCGCACTGAACTTCATACCCTGTTGTATGTGTTACCCCTTCTGAGCCCTTTTTACTCAAAGAAGATTCTTCCTCATACTCCACATTCCTGGGCTTTTGGATCTGTCTGCTGTTTGCCTAATCTGCTGTCCCCTTCCTTAGGCAGGCATAAGCAGTCTATGTCTTTAAATTTTTCAACAGAAATCTTCACCAACATCCAGAAATTCACAGCAGTCCAAGTTTGGGGGGGTGAGGGGAATGATAAACCAAAGATCAGCTGTTTTTTTTTTTTTTTTCCTGTCCTTCAGGAAACCACCAGACAGATCAAAACACACAACCACAGTATTTTAAGAACAAGGTCCATATTAGTCTTCTGGCACCAGCAAGCTACACTAGAAATGAGGGTCACATGACCACCAGTTCATGGGGGTCTGGGGGATGGTAAGCTGCTGAGTGACAATGCAACAGTACTTTCTTACTGAAATTCAGCTGTCCTTTTCTTCATTAGGTCACTTGTTGCTGTGTGCTTTGAATTAGATTACAGAAATCCAAAAAATCGATTTTGTCAGTCTTTGCTTATGTTTTTTTTCTCCCTGTGGAAGGACTGGTTCTTTGAACACCTTACTCAGTTATTTTTTCTGATGTCACTTTCCAAAATTAGGTTTTACTAATTTTTGCTGGCATTGAAAATGCGACTGATGTTTTTGTATTGATCTTATGTCTAGCAACTTGCTAAAATCCACAGTGAATTTTAATATTTTTCTCTGTATTTTCATATTACTAATATCCTCTGCAATTAGCTACAATTTTATTTTTTCCTGTCTAATTCTTATACTTCTTATTTTACAAAATTATGCTGTTAATGTAGGCAAATTCTATTCTATTCAATTCTATTTTCTTTTTGGAATGGGAAGTGAGTTATATACTCATAAGAAATGTGAGAAGGGGCTGATAGGATCATAGTTTTAAGATGGTTAGAGCCCTGGAGAAAGTGTTATGAGTAATTATAAAAAATTGCCAAAATAAATGAATAGAGAAATGTAAGAGGATTTCAGGGTAGAATTTAAGGTCTGGCAGAAGATAAGGATCATGGATTTATTTTTCTACTGAAATGTAGACTTGTGAAAATTTTTCCAGCAATGTTCAGTTGCCCCAAATATAGACTAAGATAAAGTAGGATCAACATTAAAAATTTATTTCGTGTATGTGGTACAGGGGAATAAAAATGAAATATAAAATGCATTCAATGAGATACATAAAGTGAACAAATCTCAAATGTGCAAGTCTGTTTTTTACATAGGTTTACTCCTGTGAACCATTACCCAGATCAACATAAAGAGCATCTTATAACCCGGCAATGTCTGATGTGCTTCTTTCCAGTTTACTCCAACCCATCAGTGATTATTATTCTGGTTTCTATCACTATTGATTAGATTTGCCACTTCTTGAACTTCATATTAATGGAGTTACACATTGTATATTCTTTTGTGTCTGGCTGTTTTTGCTCATCAAAGTATCCGTAAGATTCACCCCCATGTTGGTTTGTATATTATTGGTTTGTTTTTAGTGCTGTGGAGTATTCCATTATATGAGTAAATTACTATCTATTAATCATTTACTAATTGATGGATGGGTTTGTATTGGCTGAGTTTTCCGGAAAGCAGATACTGAGACAGACTTAGATGAGCAAAAAATATATTGTGGACTAACCCCTAAAAGAAATCGGAGGGAGGGGTCATTGGACTGTGATCTCAACCAGCCCATAAAGGAAGTTCAAAGCAAAAATAGTCCAGTAGAAGAACCCTGCGTTGCCAAAAGACAGCTAGGTCTTTAGTAATTCATTAAATGGGGGTTGCTTCCAAAAGACTGTAACCTTGGCTACTATTGTCTTGGTCACATTTTGGCTGGATACTGCTCAAAGAAGACCTCAGATACCATAACTTTACTCAGTTAATTGACAGGGCAATCCTGAGAAAAGTATGACCTCAGTCCAAAAGCTGAGATAGATTCTGAAGGCCAGGAGGCAAGTGTTTGCTTGAAGTTGAATCTAAGCAAGTGCACCTCCCTTCCCTACTCTCAGTTTTTGACAATGAGAATTATTATAAAAACTTTCAATGCTAATCAATGATTTCTCTTGGGTAAATATGTGGTTTATAGGATAGCTGTATATGTATCTTAAAGAAATACTATCTGTATCAAATATACTTTAATAATTTAAACAAGGGGAAAAAAGGAAAGGAAAAAAAGGAAAAAGAAAGAAGAGAGAAGAAGAGAAAAGGAGGGGAGGGGAGAGTGGGGGGGAGTGGAGAGGGGAGGGAAGGAGAGGAGAGGAAAGGAGAAGAGAGGAGAGGAGAGGAGAGGAGAAGAGTACTATCCATTTGCAAAGTGGTTGGACCAAGTTTCCTTACCACAAAAATGTAAAAGTATCTGTATTTCATCTGTATTTTCATCCACCCTTAGTTTTGTCAACTTTCAATATGTTCCTTTGTACTGCAATTTGCTTATCCATTCATTGATAGGCATTTGGATTTCCTTTTTTTAAGAAGTGAATTTGCTGTAAATATCCATCTACAAGTCTGCTGGTCTATATGTTTAAATTTTTAAATACTCCAAACTTCATATTACTTGTACATTTTACATTCCTACTAGATATATATTAAAGTTCCAGTTATTTCATATTTTTGTCAAAAGTTGGTATGATTAATCTTTATAACTTCATCCATTCTGGTGGGTGGTATCTCACCGTAATATACACTTGGATTTTCTTAATAATTAGTGATGTCAAGCATCTTCTCGTGCTTACCATTTATACTTATTCTTCACTGAAATGTTCATCAAAATGTAGACCATTTATAACTGGGATCTTAATTTTCTTCATTATCAAATTGGAAAAGTTCTTTATATATTCTAGACACAAGTCTTTTTTCAGATAGATTTTATATGGATATATATTACAAGTGTTTTCTCCCAGGTCTATGGCTTGCCTTTTCATTATCATAGAAATGTAATATGAAGAATAATTTTGAAATTTTGATAAAGTACAATTTATTGACTTTTTCTTTTATATTTGGTACATTCTTTGTTATATGTCTATGTGAAACTCAAGGCACTAAGATTTTTGTTGTTATATTTATCTTGTAATTTCAGCTCTTGCATTTAAATTCAGGATTCATATTGAATAAATTTTTGTATACTACATGAGATTAGGGATAGAGGTTTTTTTTTTTAAGATATTACTATGCAACTTTTCTACCACTTCTTGTTAAGAAGATTATCATTTCCTGGCTAAAGTGCTTTGAGGGTTTAAATACAATCAGTAGACCATACAGGTGTGGTTTAATTTCAGGACTCCTTTGTTTCAATGCTCTATTTATCTATATTTATACCATTATTCCAGTGTCTAAATTATATAGCTTTATAATAAATCTTAAAATTAGGGAGTGTAAATCCTCAACATTTGTTTTTCTTTTCAGTCAGCCTTTTAATTTCCATATCAATTTTAGAATTTTCTTGTCTCTTCCCATAAAAATCGCGGCTACTAGGGGTTTGATAGGGATGGTATTGAATCAATATATCCATTCATTTAGGATATAGACAACTTAGTAGTGTTGAGTCTTTACCCATGGACAAGATGCATTTCTTTATTTATTTAAGTCTTCCTTATTTTTCCTTACCAATATTTATAATTTCAGTGTATAGGTATATAGTATGTTTTGCCAGATTGATCCCTAATTAATTAATTAATATTTTTGATGCTATTATAAATGGCATTCTTAATAATATTTGAACACTTCTATTTCCAATTGTTTATTACTAGTGTATAGAAATATGATTGTTTTGTAATTGATCTTGTATCCTGTGACATTGCTAAATTCACTTATTAGTCCTAGCAGCTTTATTTGTAGATTCTTTCAGATTTTCTGCATTAATGACTAAGCCATCTATAAATAAGCAGTTTCAGTTTGTCCTTTCCGACACAGATGACTTGTATTCATGCCTCTGGTTTTATTGCCCCAGATAGTTTGTTCAATAGAAGTGGTAGAGTGGAAATCATCACTTTGTTCATAATCTTAGGAGGAAAGTATTTAATCTTTCACCATGACATATGATGTTTTGTGCTTTCCTTTTATCATATTGAGAAAGTTTCCTTCTATTCTGAGTTTGTGGAGAGATTTTTATTATAAGTGAATTTTAATTATCTCAAATGTTTTTCTCTGGACCTATTGATATCCTCATGTGGTTTTTCCTGTTTTGTCTGATAACATGGAAAAATTCATTAATTAGTTTCCAAATGTTAGACTAGCTGGGACAAACCCCACTTGCTCATGCTGCATTATTCTGTGCATTATTCTCTATACATTTCACAACTGAGAAGTGAGATATAATGATATGGCAGGCCAAACACTGAAAGGCAAATGAGGTTATGTTAAAATTTTACAGCTTGTGCCAAAATCAAAATTAATTATATGTAACTCAGGAAATGAGTAAATTGTCCTTAAAATGGCATTTTACTTATTATTCATAAGATATTTGAAAGTGCAAGTATTAATTCTTCCACAAATAAAATATAATGATAATAGGTAAAGCAAAAGCCAGCTTTGTACCCTGTTCTGTAGCACACAGATGCACATGCTCTAGCATTAAATTCCAACTGTTACTACATGTTTGGTAGACTTCATGTTATTGTATAGATGCGTTTTGTTGGGAAACGTTATTTGGTAGCCGGAGCCCTGGTGATATAGTTCTTTATTTCACATCTAAATATTTATATGCAGCCTATTCCAAATAATCCTAATTGAAAAGAAAGTAACAAATATTAAAAAAGTAAAAATAAGAAATACTAAAAACATCTTAGACAATAATTAAAGCAAAGAATAAAAGACCTAATGATAACCTCACATCTTCTAGTGAGAGAGAACATGATCTCTCTTATCACTCTGTAATCAGTTTCAGTAATAAAACTTGTTTTTTTTTGTCTATGAAAGTGTTTTTTTTCTCTCTCATGTTATTTCCCCTCAGTTACACATCTCTAAGCATTTTATTAAATATCCTTCCTCTAATCACCCCCTTCACGCTTCTGAGCAGCGAAGCACCTATATTTTGAAAACGTAAACTTGACTCTTACCACTTGATTAGTTTCTCCACTGAAGCCGGTGCGCGCGCGCGCGCAGTCGCCCGGCGGATCCTGCGGTTATTGTTATGTCATCGCAGACAGCCTCTCTGCAGGGGCTGCCGAGGCCCTGCCAGTCCCAAGCCTCCGCCATTTACTTCTACTGATTTTACTGCCAAGTTCAGCGCTCTGAAAAGAGAATAACCAGCCATGAGCAACATGTTCTTTTTCTGCAGACTGACAGGGCTGCGCTTTAGTCTCCTCTTGTGTCTCATAACAGAAGCTTTTATAACAGTTTTTGCTGACTGTCAGACTATTCTAAGCCACCGTTCCCTATCCAGTGAGGGGGAGAAAACTTTAGAATTATTTACATTTAGTTGACAAGAGGGATGTTGAAAATGAAATGTAGATATGGTAGGATGCTGGGGTATGCTTTAGAATTGGTATTCTGAATGGAGGTGTTTTTTTTTTTTTTTTCTTTAAAAACATTCACACATAAAGGAGGTTTTTGGTTTTTTTTTTTTTTGGTATTTAAGGAAAACAATTATGGTATACCTTATGAAGTACAAGGGATGGATTTTAAATTACTAATCGTGGATTTTTTTAAATGTTCCATAAAATAATTTAAATAAATCATCCTTCTGCTACTCTAGACCTGATTCCAGAATCCCACCAGTCATCTCTCCTCTTCTTTATTATTCAACAAGCTGAGAAAACCATTCTCTTAAGTGGGTAGAATTGGATAGTGAGAAGAATACTGAAAATGGTTTAGTATGGTATATATTATAGTGTACAATAATTGTTTACATATTTTTTCAACTTCACTAGGCTTTCTTGGAAGACCAATCCATGCTGGCTTGTGAATCCATCTAGTCTAAATATAGTATCAAACATCCACTAGCCACTCACATATTTGTTGAGACTAATATACCCGTCTCTAGCACCTATTTTTTTTAATGTTTATTTTTGAGAGAGAGAGAGAGAGAGAGAGAGAGAGAGAGAGAGCATGAGCGGGAAAAGGACAGAGAAAGGGGAAGACACAGAATCCAGAGCAGGCTCCAGGCTCCAAGTTGTCAGCACAGAGCATTACATGGGGCTTGAACCCACAAACTGCAAGATAATGACCCGAGCCGAAGTCTGACGCCTAACTGACTGAGCCACTCAGGCTCCCCTGTAGCATTAATTTTGAGAACTTACTGCTTGATCTCCTTGACTATAATTTCTTCAGTAAAACGGGAAGCTCAAACTAGATAAGAAGTTATAAATTTTATATTTATCCTGCTTATCATTCATATTGTGAAAATAAAGGTTTTTTTAATTAAGATGTCACATATAATCTGAACTAGGGTCTCAGTGATGTCTTTCTGTGTATTAAACCACCCCAAATTTTAGTGAATTAGAACAGTTTATTATATCTGAAAATTCTGTGGTTGAATAGGTGGTTATTCTCACAGGTGGGATACAGGCTGAGAAACCAAGACTAGAAGTAAGATTGGAAGCTCAGCAGGGGCTATTGACTGGATGTCTCTGTTTCTGTGTGTAGGCCTCTTCATTTGGCTATGTGGGCTGCTTCCCATCATGATGGGGGGCTTCCACAAAGAAGCATGGTAAGAGACTTGTCCCTAAGTGCAATAATTTATCAGTTATCAATACTCTCTCTACCTGTGGCACACTAAGAAATATCCCACTGGACAAAGCTACTCACACAGCAAATCTGGAGTTATGGAGGTGATTTCACAATGGCATGAATAATAGTGTGATTAATTGGAGGCCACCAAAGTAACAGTCTATAGGAAATAGTCTTTGGGAAAACTGGAATCTCGACTTTTAACTATATAGAAGCTGATCTATCTATCATCTATCTATCTATCTATCATATTAAAGTTTATTCTTTTATTTTGAACGAGAGTGGGGTAGAAGCTGAGAGATAGGGGGAGAGAGAATACAAATCCGGCTCCTTAAAGCCTGACGTGTGGTTCCATTGCACAAGCTGTGAGATCATGACCTGAGCCAAAACCGAGAGTCTGATGCTTAACTGACTGAGCCACCAAGGTACCCTGAAGCTGATCCCTTTAAAAAGACCTTGCATTCTCTAAAATCTGTTTGTCATTACGCAGCCAACTTCATTGTTATATACACTTACTTGTTTCTGCAGGCTTTTGAGTTGTCTAAATGACAACTCTGCTACCTTATTGCAACAATTTTGATAAGGCCTCGAGTACGTGCTGTTAAAACTACCTTTTCCAAAATTTGACATGTAATGTGTTCAGATACTTTACAGGAACTTAATACTTATTTTTATCAAAATATTTATACTAATATGAAATAATTATAGCCTTTAAAAAGCCCAATCGCCTGATTCTTTGCCACTGAATTAGTTGTACATGACCTAAAACAACCTACGTTTTTCTGTCAGTCACAATTTCCAGTGATTTATTTTTAAAAATCTCATGTATTAATCTATGTATGCCAATAAGACAAAATCAAAATGTGAAGCTCGATTGAAAATGTGTTTTTCCAATTTGCAAGCTTATTATTATATTTAATTTACTCAGTCTTTATTTTTGGTACATAATATAGTGAACCATATATAGTCCCATACCATATGGGACACAGCAAAATATATACAAAGATAGATATTAAAATAGTTATATAAGTATATAATTTCACTTATAAGCAAGCAAAACCATGAATCAAATTGGCTTAAAAATATAATAATCTATTGTATCACTTGATGAGAAGTCCAGGGTTATGACTGTGATCCAAAGCTGGCTCAACCGAATAACTAGTGATATCACCAAAGGTATAGACTTCATTTCTCAATTGTGCCATCTTTATTGTTTTTCTTTGTCCTTCATTAAGCTTACTGCTCTTTTAACTTGTTAATCAGACAGGCATTATATATGGCTTAATAATTTTCAGGTGGAAAAAGAGCAGGGTTCTCTTTTTCTTCTATCTCTTCATTTTGGAGCAAAGAAAAATTTCCCTGAAGACAACCAAGTGTGCTTTGTTTCAATTTGATTGTCAAGAAATGGTTTACGTTGCTATTCCTAAGCCAAGTAGTAGCAACAAGAAAGGGAAGGACCACCACAAATGACTTAGATTTATCATTCAGATGAAATGGGTCTTAGAAAATCAACTACTATGGCTATTATTATAAAGTAGCTATTTTTTCCCAATTAAGCATGTATAAATTTTAATTGTATGATTGGGTACTTTTTTGAACAGGAGATAACCTATTGTAATGGATAAAAAGGAGATAAAAATCAGAAATATTCTATTCTAGTTACTCTATCTCAACAAGTTCAGAACTTTTTATTCAAAATCTTTAGTGAGATGTTTTCTTAATTCATGTGTGTGTTTTTAACCTTAGATCACAATACATATATTGTATATTGCATACCACACCCAACAAGAATAGGACAAATTTCCATAACCAAATATATTAATATTTTGGTGGGTAACTAGGGGTAATAGTGAGTGGTGCCACTCCTATTTCTAGCCCTTGATCCCCGGATCTGTAAATCATGGCTATCAGAGAAATAGTTCTATATAATGTGTGTCAGAGCACATGAGCCTTCTGGAGAACCTTGCCTCAGCCTTATAAGGCATTGCCACTGAGCTAGTGCTGTAACGTAGTCTTCATAAGGCCATTTAACTACCAATCCACCCACTTCAGAATGATGGGGAACAGTGAATTCCATGAGCACAGGTCCATTGGTGTACTTCATTTCCTATAAAGTGAATTCCTTATTCAGAGCAATATTGTGTGGGATATTATAATGGTGGATAAGGCATCCTGTAAGTTTACAGATGGTAGTTTTATAGAAGCATTGAATGTGGGGAAAGCAAATCCATATCCAGAGTAATGGTCTATTGCAATGTAATCAACCAGCCACCAGGTAGTTGGCTAATCACCTCAGGAAATGGTATTTTTTCAGGGGCCAAGTCATAGTTGGTGAGTGGAAGTCCATGTTTCTAAGCACATGCATAACCTCCATCCCTGCCACCATGGCTATTGTATCATGAGCCAACTGAATGATAACAGGAGTGACTGGGAAAAGAGACTGGTGTCCACAGTCAAAGCATTCTATTCAATTATTAAAATCGTCCCCTTCTGAGGTTACCCTTTTGTGAGTATTTGCATGTAGCTCACACATCTTAACATTTGTTTGCCCATTGAGAGAGGCTGATTCACATACTTCTTCCCCAGATTTGTGTATCATCAATTTTCAGGTTCTTTCAAATTCCTGACCATCCAGCTAAACCATCAGCCACAGCCCATGAACTGATAGCATGTTTGGCCATTTCTCCTTCCAAACATAGCGAACAAACAGGGACACTGCCTGAAATTCTGTTCACTGGGAGGATTTCCCTTTACTACTGTCTTTTACAACTGTCCCAGAAAGGGGCTGTAGAGCTATAGCTGTCCATTTTCAGGTGCTCTTTGTATATCGTGCAGAACCATCTTTAATCCAGACCTAAGTCTTCTCTCCCTCTGTCACCTGATCATAGAGACTTCCCCAAGAGCCGTAAGTACAGGCTAAGAACAAGAAAGAAGTATAAAGGATTGGGGACTGTGATCATCTAGGCCATTTTCTCATGTCACTTATGCCTTCAGAGCCTACTTAACTTGATTACATATATACCATTTCATTTTGATCATAGACTTTTACTGTGCATGGTCAACTTTATGGCCTTGTGTAGTCTGATAGCACCCTGTGTATGATGAGTAGATCAGGTTTCCTAGTAACTTGGGGTATAGTCAAGCATTCAGGCTATACCAAATCCTAGTAGAGGCCAAGAGCTGTTTCTCAAGAGAAGAGTATTTATCTGCAGATGGTAAGGCCTTGCTCTAAAATCCTAAAGGCTTATACTAAAATTCACCTATAGGGACCTCCTAAAATTTCCAAGCAGCATCTCTGTCACTGATACTTCAAGCACTATTGGGTCTGCTGAATCATATGGCCCAAGTGACAGAGCAGTATACACAGCAGACTGAACCTGTTGCAGAGCTGTCTCTTCTTTGGGCCCCATTCAAAACTAGCAACTTTTCAGTTGCTCAGTAGATGAGCTGGGTAACTCACCAACTTGAGTAATACTTTAGCTCCAAAATCCAAAAAGGCCCACTAGGCATTGTGCTGCCTCTTTTTTGGTTGTGGATGGATTAGATGCAACAGCATTTCCTTCACATTAGAAAAGGTATCTCCAAGATGTCCCACACCACTGGATCCCTAGAAATTTCACTGCAATAGAAGGCCGTTTGAATTATAGTTGCATTTATATCTCACCCTCTGACATGCAAATGTCTTACCAATGTGTAGAGTAGTTGCTACTTCACTTTTACTAGGTCAAATCAGCATAATGGCATCAGTATAAAGGACCAATGTGATATCTTACAGAAGAGAAAGACAATTGAAATCCCCAGAAACTAAATTATGACATAGAGGTCAAGGGTTGATATATCCCTGGGAAGTAGCATAGTGATGATAAATGGCTGGGCTTGCCAACCACAAGCAAACTGCTTCTGGTGGACCTTATGGACAGGTATGGAGAACAAAAGACAGATCATTAACTACATATCCAGGCACCAAGGGATGTATTAATTTGCTCAATCAATGAAACCACATCTGGTATAACAGCTGCAATTGGAATCACCACCTGGTTAAGCCTATGATAGTCTCCTGTCATTCTCCAGGATCCATCTGTCTTCTGCACAGGCCAAATAGGTGAGCTGAATAGGAATGTGGTGGGAATCACCACCCCTGCAATTTTCAAGTACTTGACAGTGGCACTAATCTCTACAATCCCATCAGGGAGATGGTGTTGCATTTGATTTATTATTTCCCTAGGTAGAGGTAGCAATAATGACTCCACTTAGCCTTTATAATAGCCTTTACTTCAGAGGTCAGGGAACTAATGTAAGAATTCTGCTAGCTGCTAAATATGCCTGTGCCAATTATGCATTCTAGAAATGCAGAAATAACCACAGAATGTGTTCAGAGACCCACTGAGTCCACTGTTAGATAAACCTGAGCTAAAACTCCATTGGTCACATGACTTCCATAAGCTCCTACTCTGACTGGAAGTCTGCAGTGACATTAGATCTTCTGGAATCAGTGTCAAATCAGAGCCAGTATCCAGTTTACCCCGAAGGAGCAAATTATTTCCTTTTCCTTATACAGTTATACTGGTCCAAGACCATAGCTCCCTTTGCTGAAGGCTGGGAGAAAGAGTAATGGTCTAAACTTTCTGTGGTATACTGGGGAAGCTGGCCTCCCCTTCATGCAAGGAGTCTGGACCTGTAAACTGGTTCAAGTCTTAGAAATGATTGAGGGACCATGACTCTCTGTTTTTATGATTCAGGTTAGACTTTTGTTCATTTGACCTAGAGTTTTTCTGCTTCTACAGGTCAAGTAAGAATTTCATAGGCTTCCTGTCTATTTCACTTCTAGGAACTAACTGTGATTAACTAGTCAAAGCTGCAGGTATGCATGTGCCAGACTACCTATTTGCTGCCCATTACAGTAACCATGCCCTGTTTGCCTTTGGTATTAAGTGTCTCCACTTGGCCCCTGCCACTCTGAGATGCACTTACTCCCATCACGTTTGTATTTTCCAACCAAGTGATTACAGTTTCCACTGTAAGGTCTGACCTAGAGAGAAAAATGGATCAAAGAGCACATTCTGGATTCTGGAGCCACCAGTTATAGCTTTAAGATGCCTTAAATTGTAAAACCTCTTTTGGTTTTAAAGTAGGCAAAATACTGAATTTAGCATCGATGAAACATTGTAAATGGTTTATCCTATTATTTTTCCATGCAATACACTTTCTCTTAGAGAGATTTGACTAAATGGAGAAATTTTTTATTGTAACAATATAATTGAGGAAGAGCAATTTAGATGTCTTTATATTTAATTTAGTGCATATAAAAATTTTAGTAAAATCATTAAGTCAGGGTATAAAGAAAAGCATTAAAATTCCTACTCCGCAGATGCAGAAAATGTAAAGCTATACAATTTTCATGGAGAGTATTTTGCTTTGATTTTAGAGTATGAAAAATATAGTATAAATTAGTTGTAATTTTTAAATTTATGATTAAAATTAAACAGTTGTTAACTTCATCATTAGTTATTGAGGTTGATATTGGTTATTAATTTAACATAAAATCTGTGGAGTAGTAAATATTTTTCTTCCATATACCGATATGTCAGATGTATTCATACATCTCTCCAAGTTTGCTTATCAAAGGACATCTCATTGTTGAATATGAGACATTCTACCCAAATAAATTAATTAATACATAATTAACTATTGGAAACTTATGGAACATTTAATAAAATATTAGAATATACTCTAATATGCATTTCATATAAAATGCTGAAAGACTGTATATGCTAGCAACATTTTTGCTAAAACTTTGTATTATATTCTGTAAAATTATTTTTTTCCATGATTTCCATCTAGTAACTAAAAATATATTTAAAAAGTTAAAATTTGGGGTTTCTAGCACTGCTTAAGTGCCATGGCTCTAGGATAAATTTATAAATGAGAAAATCTGATGTTAAAGTCACTCTACCTTGTCATTTAGAAATACGTAATTTGAATATTCTGCTTTTCTCATATTCTTACCTACTTAGAGACATTTTTATGCTAGATATTTACTTATTTTATCCACTGCTCAAAAGTCAGGATTTATTTAAATGATGTATTGAATGTGAGGTTAACATAAATCTCTTAGTGACTGAGACTTGATACTTGTAAATAAGAAACTCATATAACTAACAGAAAATCAGGGTGTTACTTCAATTAGGTCATTTAAAATGGCATGTGATCTGGGAAAATTTCCTATAATGTGTTATTAATATAAAATTATACAATTATTTTGCATGAACTGTAGCTAT
Source organism: Cryptoprocta ferox (assembly GCA_028646485.1). NCBI lineage: Eukaryota > Metazoa > Chordata > Mammalia > Carnivora > Eupleridae > Cryptoprocta > Cryptoprocta ferox. The sequence goes on along the minus strand of CM053573.1, from coordinate 95,108,055 downwards.
AAGTTAAGTCATATTGGATGTCTTCTATTTTTTATATATTTAGAAAAGTTTTATTAGTTCTAAGAAAATAATTTTTAGATCTATCACAACAGAATCTGAAGATAAAATATTCATAAATATTTCTCCTTAATCCGTCTCTCTTCCTGCCCATCCATATTGCTATTGTTTATGTTAGCAAACCTTTCACTTTGAAAGTATCTCTCTAGCTACCATATTTTTTAATTTTTAAAAAATTTTCTTGGTGTGAATACCCAGTAATGGAATTAATGGATCATATGGTAGTTCTATTTTTAATTTTTTGAGGAAAATCCATACCGTTTGCTACAGTGACTGCACCAATTTACATTCCTACCAACAGTGCACAAGGGTTCCCTTTTCTCCATATCCTCTCCAAATCTTGTTATTTCTTGTGTTTTTGACTTCAGCTATTCTGACAGGCATGAGGTGGTGTCTCATCATGGTTCTGATGTGTATTTCCCTGATGATGAGTGATATTGAGGATCATTCATGTGTCTGTTGGCCATTTGTATGTGTTTTTTGGAAAAATGTCTATTCAGGTCATCTGCACATTTTAATTGGATTATTTGGTGTTTTCTGGTGTATCAATTCTTTATATATTTTGGAGATATCATTTACAAATATCTTCTCTCATTAAGTAAGTGGCCTTGTCATTTTGTTGATGTTTTCCTTCACTGTGCAAAATAAAATATCATTTTAATCTCTAAAAGGAGTCACTGGAAGGAGCAGTGGTGCTGTGAGCAGTGATCTCTGGTCTGAGTATTGGAGAAGGACTTCCATTAAGACAATGCAAAGAAGCTGGTGAGTCCTTAGACACAGATGCACACACACACATACACATAGTACAAAACTTAATAAAATTGCCAAAACCCATCCTTTCATGTGTTGCAAATTGATACAGGCAGATGACAAATTGAAAGGAGTAATTCTTGGAAAACTATTAGAGTTTTGGGTAAGAACAGTGCTCTGTGCCAACTTGTGTGAGGTTCCTCTCACCAAGGCTTTAGTTGGTTTGATCACAAAAGTGGAGGTGGCAGGACAGGGATAAGAGAGGGAAGAGACCAGAACCTTCTAGAGGAGGGATAGTGATTTGTGGTGGGACACAAAACCTTGTGGTGCTGTCAGGTGCAAGGGACAAACTTGGTAGACAATTAGAATGTGGAAAAAAAAACAGTTTTGCTGCCCTAAGATAGCAGTCTCAGTTGGGGTAGGCAGAAGAATGACCAAAAAATTAGCAAGAATATTCTAGAAATGAGAGCCACAGAAGGTATGATAATGTTTGAGTACAAGCTCTGCACAAACCATTGACTACTAGTCTATGCAACCACTAGTAAGCCAGGCTAAAGTAAGCTAATAATAATATGAAGATGGAGGAGGAAGAGGAGGAGGAGGAAAAAGAAGAGAGGAGAAAAATCAACCCTGAGCAGAGACATCAACAACTATACACCACGAAGAAGATACATTCTGCAGTTCCAGTCTAAGTAAAAAAAATAAGAAAAATAAAACAGCACTTAAAACATAAGGAGTTACTTTCCACCTCCCTAATGGTCAGAGAGTTTACAGAAATTATTTGGAATAATGTGCTTTCAAAATCAAATTTAAGAAGTTTTTAGTCATGGTTTATTCCAATCATTTCTTCAGTCCATTTGTCCGTTTCCTGTCCTTCTAGGACTCTTATTACATCTGTGATGTAATGCTTCAAATTGTTACACGGTCACTGAAGCTTTGTTGATTTTACTTCAATCTGTTTTCTCTCTGTTTTATGAGCTGACTAATTTCTATTGATCAATCTATAAGTACACTGACTTTTTCCTCTGCAATATTATGTCTACTGCTTAGTCAATCTTCTGAATTTTTCATTTTTGTCTTTGTTCTTTTTAACTCTAGCATTCCCATTTGGTTTTCCTTGCAGTTTTTTTCTCTGTTGAAATTTTCTATTTGTTGAGTTATTATCCTTATATTTTGCTTTAAATCTTTGAACATAGATATAATAACTTCTTTGAGGTCTTGACTACTAAATCCAGCATCCATGTCTGTACAGAGTCAGTTTCTACTGGCTGCATTTATTCTTCAGTATGGGTCACATTTTCTTATTTTCTTGCATGTCTTATAATTTTTAATTGAAAACTGGAAATCTTAGGTGGCATAATGCATATAATATATCTGTATACTGTTTTATTTTTCTTATTTTTCCAAAGCATGGAAAGGGATGGGGGGAAAAGAGTAACTTTACAGTGGAGAAACTGCAAATATTACCTGAAGCCAGATGATCAAGGTTACTATCAACAGTGATAAGTCATATTGATAATCTATACCTTTAATATGATGTGATAAGAATGATAATCTATCTCTATGATCTTTCTCTCCAAGATACATTATTCCATTCAAATCATGGGAAAAACATCAGACAAGTCTCATTTGAAGGACATTTTGCAAAGTAGCTGGTCAGTAACTCTTGAAAATGTCAGTGATCAAAAACAAGAAAAGTCTAAGAAATTGTCAAAACCAAGAGGCCCAAAGGAGACAGGACTACTAAATGTATGTAAATCTTGAATAGGACCTTAAGATAACCAAAGAACATTAAAGAAACACTGAGGAAATTTAAATAAAGTTTGGACCTTAGTTAATAATAATGTGTCATATTGGTTCATTATTTGTGACAAATGCACCATACCTCTGTAAGATGCTAATCATAAGGAATACTGAGTGTAGACTGTAGGCAAAGAAAAAGTACCCCTTTATCCTTCAGGGTCTTCCAGTTGGACTAATAACTACATTTAAATAAGACAGATTAACAGAAGAAAAAAACCTAGTGCTTTATTATGTGCACATAGAGGTTGAATAATGAAAATGAGACTTAAGGAAATGAGCAAGGCAGGCAGTTTTTACAGTTTTTAGACAATGACACAATACATTTGTAAGAAATTGACAGGATAAATGAAATAGGTGTTTGGGAGCTTTAATTAGGGAATTTTAGGCAGGATTTAAGCTGAGGTGGTAGATTTGAAAAACAATAGTTTGTTCTCTTGGCCTTAAAGTTTCTATTTCTGGTGGTAAGGATCTCTTTTTACTTATTAGGAAATGGAGTATATTTTTCATATGAGAGTTTTGTTTCATGTTTTCGCAGGGACAGAGGATGGTCTGAGTGTTCTTACATTGATGGTTTGTTAAGTTAACTTTATTTAAAATAATATGTCAAGGTTGCACATTGTGGAACGGCCTGCCCTTGGGCCCCTAGAGGACTATTTGAGAATTTTCTGTACTATCTTCAAAATATTGTACTATTTTTCAACCTAAAATTCATCTAAAATTAAAAGTTCATTTTTAAATGGAGGGAAAAAATTGACAGGTCCAAGCATCTCAAAAACACAGCACAGTGATCTACATCATGACAATTATTTTCAAACTGCTGAATGACAAAGATGAACTTTTGATAGCAGCAAAAGAAAAAAAAAAAGAAACTTCATCACGTATAAGGGAACAGGAAGTGATTAACACCTATTAAAACTTTTATATCCAGAAAAACTGTCTTCATAAATTGTCTTCTGAAATTTAGCTTAAAGTAGTAAGATAGGCTAACTGAAAACACTTGTATTACTTGTGCCAAGAAGAACAAAAAGACCATATATTCCTAATAATGAGCCTTAATCCCAAAGAAGCTTAGGAAGTTAAATATTCCCTTAATAAACCTTACAAAACTTGGGTTTGTAATATATTTTTTTTCTTTACAAATTCTGTCCTCCTCACCATATGTCTTCAACTAGTTTGACATAAGGAATAAATGTACCTTAAAAATAAAATCACTTTTAAAATATTATTACATTATATTTGTCCCAATTCAATACTATTTTGCAGTTCTTTTTCATCTAGACTAATGTAGATAAAGGAAAAGAAAAAGCAGAAATCAATTAACCCAGCTTGTATTGTGCAGATAATAGGGAATCATTAGGGTTCTTTAGAGTAAAGAATGATAAAATAAGAGATGTACTGTGGAGAGATTAATCTAGTAGTCTATGTGTATGGGATAAATTAATGAGAATCAGTTAATAGATATCTGTTAAGAAGTAATATTGTGACAATACCAGAATGACCTGATCTCTACAGACATATAGAATTAGAAGGAATAACAGATGTTTACTGGATTCAAAAAATGGGGTAAAGAGTGTTTAGAATAAAATTAAAAAGAGAATGAGTGATAGGAAAAGCGGGAAACTGGGTACTATAAAAAATTCTCCATGATCTGATCCCAAATAACCTCTTTTGCCCTTTACTTACTCTCCTTTACTCAAATCTGGTGCTCCTGCCAAACAGAATTATGTGCTGTTTTCTAATTATGTCATAAACTTGTCATCTATAAGGACATTTACTTGAGGTATTCACTACACTTTTCAGTACACAATCCTGCCATATTCAACTGGGTGATTCATTCTTTTAGTAACATTAAATAGGTATTTATTAAGTTGCTACTTGAAGGGATAGTATTATATTCTGTATCTGACAGCTTAGTAAGGAAGTGAACTGGTAAACAAATGGTTTTAGTAGAACGAGGCCAGTGGATCATAAAGGTATGTAAAAGCACAGTGCAAGTCTCCACTGCTATTTGATGGGCAAGGACCAGTAAGCCTCTAGACAAAAAGAATAGGGAGAGCTTGCCTCAATGAAAATAAGTTAGATTTTATCCTTCAAGGTCCATTTTACTATATTTGACTGATAACAAATATCACCAAGGCTACTTAAGGAGAGTATGTCTTTTGGGGCACCAGAAAGGCTCCGCTGGCTAAGCTTCTCACTTCAATTCATGCCATGATCTCACTATCTGTGGGTCTGAGCCCGCACTGGACTCTCTGCAGTCAGTACAGAACTTGCTTTGGATCTCTGTGTTCCTCTCTCTCTGCCCTTGCCTCTGCCCCACTCTTGTTGTTTCTCTCTCTCTCTCTCTCTCAAAAATAAATAAACATTAAAAAAAGAGTATGTCTCTCATAGAGATTCTGTGTTGATGAGCCTTTGAAGAATTTTAAACGAGGAAAACTACATAATCAAGTTTGGATGTCAGAAATATTTTTGGAGATACATAGAAAGAATTGAGGGGGTGTTGACTTTAGCAGCAGATGGAATATTTGAGAGAAGTGATTTAGACATCTAGAATTGTAGGACTGAAGATAAAAGGTGAAGATTTTTACAAAATATGAGAGGTTGTTTGAATGACACCAGCTCATTGAGAATTTCATTGATCATCTTTAGACAGAAGGGATCTCTCTCTTGAATCCTTGCATCTTGTTTATGTAGCTTAAATACCTTGCTAGGGATGATCCTTATTTGTGTACACATTTTGCATCACTGGTATCTTTCAGACACATGTGCACATACACACACATGCACACACACATGCATGTCTCTGGACTTGTGCACAAACACACTTGTATGTGTTAGTTTGTAATTACTTTGGTGCTGTAAGATCAGACTTATCCAGAAATTGTGTTATATCAAGATGTTGCTCAACTACTACTTAGTGAATACTTGAATTAACTAAACCTACATGATTATAAGGGTAGCTATTAAAAGAAAACTTTGAGGATAGGTCTATGTAATAGGCTGGAATTCAGCTTCAGGGTTTTGGCTGAGTCACTATTCTTTTTTAACCATTTTACCCTTTTTTCCCAAGTGTAAAATGGGAATAATAATGGTTACCTGCCTGAAAGGGGTGTTGTGAGGACTAGCTAGTTGACAGTTTTAAACTATTTTGAAGATGGAATGTACTATAAATGCTCCAAGGAAAGTTTTTAAAAGCACAATGGAATAAAACCCTTGAACCATAGCATTAGGAAAGTTAGTATGTCTTTTAGACTGGCAATCTTCAACCGATAAAGAATTCTATGGGAAATTAACTCCACAACATTCTTTATTTTCTTGCCTCTTTTCTACTTTCTTTTGTAGCTAATATCTGGCTAGTGACTCAATTGAATAGGAAAGTTCCAGTTATGCCATATTTTGAAATAAGTGTTACTCATAAAGAAAGAAATGCAACGAAGATTATAAAATGGTCATTAATCACACTGGAAAATGTAGTCTTTTCAATATAGCACTGTATTCAGAATTCACCAGAACTATTTTAAAATTCACTTTATCATTAGGAATTCAAGGGTATTTTGAAGTTGCCTAGAAGCAAATGTTCATTTTTGTGTGGAAATATACTTTAATAATTTTCCTAAAACATAAATATCAGAACTAGGTCAGAGCTTCATTTTTCAAAACAATTGCTTGTTTTCTCCCAAATGCCAAATGACATATTCAAAACTCCGAAAAAGAAGTTATTTCCTCTAGTCATTCTTATTAAGAATATTTACACATTTATATACCCTAGTTAAAGACAAAAATCCTCATGCATATAGGCTAGAGCAGAAGAACTGCACACTGGGCAAATTTTGTGATAAAGAAATGTTTATAAATGAAACAGAATAAGTAAGTTCACATGTGCTTTAACAAAACTGAGATGCATCCTCACCACTCTGAAACAAGAAAGCAAAAACTCTAAGATTAACAACAGGTACAAAAACCTGAACTTCCCATGCAAAAAGGAGCCATCCTGAGGTTTGCAACAACATGGATCCACTGCAAGTGCGTGAAGAGAAAGACAAATACCACATCGTATCACTTATATGGGAATCTAAAAAAAAAATCAAAATCACAGAAACAGAGAGTAGAAAAGTGGTTGCCAGGGACTGGGTGGGGCGTGGTGGGGGGAAATAGGGAAAGGTTGGTAAAAGGGTACACTTTCAGCTATAAGGTAAAGAAGGTGTGAGGATCTAATGTATAACATGGTGACTATACTCGATAACCGTGTATTGTATAACTGAAAATTTCCAAGACAGTAGAACTTAAGTGTTCTCTCACACACACACACAAACAGAAATATGTGAGATGATGGAGGCATAATTAACTTGATGGAGAGATTCCTCTCACAATGTAGACATATATTAAATAATCACAATGTACATATTAAATATCTTACAGTTTTGTCAAGTATACCTTGTAGGGGCAAAGGGCCAAAATGTGCTGCCCTGACTATGCCCCAAAATGTGCCACCTTGGCATATTGATTATTTTAAATAAAAGTTGCTTAAGAGGCAGCCTGTACAAGGACACTCAAACCCCCACCGATCCTCCTTAAAGTAGGAAATAAACTCCATTTGTGAAGGTATTTCTCCTGTACCACTGGTACAAAGACATCCTTATCACCACAGATAAGAAGTTCAGGGCCAGAAAGCTTCATAAACAACTTTTTACTAATTTTCTACCCCAGCCCAAATTCTGTTTAGAATTCCTTGCTTTGGGGCACCCGGGTGGCTCAGCTGGTTGAGCATCTGACTCATGGTTTCGGCTCAAATCGTGATCTCATGGTTCCTGAGTTCGAGCCCCGTGTCTGGCTCTACACTGCTGGTTCGGAGCCTGCTCGAGATTCTCTCTCTCTCTCTCTCTCTCTCTCTCTCTCTCTCTCGTTCTCTCTCTCTCTCTCTCTGTCTCCCCTCTCCCCTCTCTCTCGATAAATAAACTTAAAAAAAAAGAATTCCTTGCTAATTGAAGCTCACAAAGTTGAGTTTTCTTTGCCTTGTCAGTTCCTCACAGATCTATTGTATCTTTGTCTAAAACCTATAAAAACTTCCTAACTTGGTAATTTCTTTAGTTCTCAATTTCATTATTGGGTCCCAGTGCTCATATAATAAATATTTGTTTTCTTTTCTCATGTTAATCTGTCTCATGTAAATTTAATTATTAGTCTAACTGGAAGACTTTGAAGGATCATGGAAGAATTTTTCCTTTTCTTCAACTTCACTAAAGCTAAAAAAAAAGAGCAAGTTGAAAGTCAAACAACTGAAAAAAACTTACATTTTGTAAGTGAAGATCAGTGAGGATCTACAAAGAATCAGTGGGATAACTACAATAAACTTGAGTTATGTAAACTAAGTATAGAATTTAGAGAATTAGATAAATAGAATGCAAGGCCATTGAGCATGTCTACATTATTCATTACTGTATTTCCAGCCCCTGGAATGGTTTTACCCTGTAGTAGGGTCCCAATAAATATTTGTTGACCCAATAAATAAATGTAATATGGGTTTGTAACTTGAAGTGGTAAGCAGTATGGACCAATTTTAGCTCCTTAAGCAGCAGAGTGGCAGGATAAAGTGTCTTTAGAGAGGTTATTTTGGCAGTGGTTATGTGAAGTGATGCTAGAGGAATAATCACATGGCACCGATGACGGCATTATTTCTACAGGAGTTTGCTTGACTTGGCCATGTTTTTGAACATCTCATCATCTGTGCTTTCAAATGCAAGAAAATCCAACATTATGGATACTATCAATTGAATCAATCTGAGATTTATGCTTTACGATATCTTCCTGAGCTATCACAAGATTTGCATTTTACATAAGCAGTGAACCAAGAAGGAAAGGCTTTGTATCCACTACATTTGGCAGCAAAGTTATATAAAACAAAGCCGTTCTACATTTGTATTAAGGTTGACATCAGTCTGCCTGTGCCAGCAGAAAATGGAAGGCCAAAAAAGAAAAGGTGTTCGCTCTTGATTTTTATTTTATTTATTTATTTTTCACTGTTTCAATTTTTTTAAATGATGGATACAGAAAGATAAGACAGGACATCTTTCCAGAGTTCACAACCTAGATAAGAAAACAAGAGATACCACATAACAGAGGCAAATCATTCCAGGAGATAAATGTCCACGAATGTATTTTTCAAAATACAAGTTCTTATACAAATGGAGAACTAAATGCTGACTTTGTGGTGTTTCCATTATATCTGAAAGGGCTTTGAGAAATACAAAATCTTGTGACTGGGTAAAACCAGTGGTCCAGCTAGCCAAAGGTCCTTTCTAGTGGCACCAATTATCCTGTAGGGAGAGCAGAGGTAACTGCCAAAAACTTTTAATTTGTGAATGTATCCAAAGTTTGAAAATACAATGGGAAATCTTAGGAATCCCAGCAATCAGTTACTGAGTCATCCATATACTCAGTAGACCTGCAGGTGCTATATACCCACCACTCAGAATGCTCCTCACGGTGACAGAACGTGAGAAGTCAACAATCTCTTGTCACCTGGCTTACTCAGTCTTTGCCCTGCCCTCTCCTGTCTTTAATCACCGGTGTCAAAGAGAAGTAGTTGGGAAGCATTAAACTCTGATAGTAAAGCAAAAATCAGAGGTAAAAGCAAATGTTTAACGAGTCACGTTCAAACACAAACTAGTGAATGAAAAATTTTAGCTTCAAAGTGCCAAATATTCTGCATTCCTGAGACACATCCATCAGTTTCTCATTCTGGTGGGTATTTTCACATTGCACTCTGCTGCCACAAACTGAATGGGTGTATATTTTTGAGTTGGATTTATCACTTAATGATTTGAATTAGGAGACTGAAAGAAAATATTTTGTATCCATGTATTTTTAAAATATCCATCCATGGGGGCGCCTGGGTGGCTCAGTCGGCTGAGCGTCCGATTTGGGCTCATGGTTCACGAGTTTGAGCCAAGTGTTGAGATCTCTGCTGACAGCTCAGAGCCTGGAGCCTGCTTCAGGTTCTGTGTCTCCTGCTCTCTCTGCCCCTCCCTTGCTCGGGCGCTCACTCTCTCCTCTTCCTCTCTCTCCCCCACCGTCAAAAATAAATAAACATTAAAAAATAAAATAAAATAAAATATCTATCCATGAAAAAGGAGCCAGGGGTTAGTTTCCTATGGCGTTGTTGGTGGGGGGGGAGGTTTGGAGGGTGGAATGTTCTCATGGACATACTATAAAGTTATGTCAGTTTACTTCATTTCTTGTTCTTTAACAGATTCTGTGGCATAGCTGTTGTCTTGTTCAGGTTCAGGAAGCTCATTCAGAGGTATTGTAACATCCTCATGTGGCAGCTTGTCTCTTGCCGAGCATCGTCAATTAAATTCAAGATCCCTCCATCTCTCTGTACCTCACTGTCCATTCTCCTGCAGCTTTGATCTTGTCAAATTGGCGCCAGATCCAATGTTGCACTCTGCTCTTGAATTTTAATGTTAAAACAAAATGTACATAAATAAAACCAAGACAAATGACAAAAATAATAAAACATAAACATTTTTTACTTTCATTATAAATATGCTTGTCCAAATAGAGCCTAATTTTGAAAACATCAAGAAGCAAGAGGCTTAATTTTCAAATATTTGTTTTGGTGATTAAGAAAAAGTCAATTCAGAGCTAGCCAAAATGCC